>JAKOOJ010000002.1:10372500-10972500 GCA_022577455.1 Arizona elegans | reverse complement strand
AAACTGTTCTAGTGTCTAGTTGTTCTGGTGTGCAGTGCTCTATAGCGTCGTTTTGAGGGTAGGAGTTGAAACAGTTTATGTCCAGAATGCGAGGGGACTGTAAATATTTTCACAGCCTTCTTTTTGACTCGTGCAGTATACAGGTTTTCAGTGGAAGGCAGGTTGATAACAATTGTTTTTTTCTGCAGTTCTAATTATCCTCCGAAGTCTGTGTCTGTCTTGTTGGGTTGCAGAACCAAACCAGACAGTTATAGAGGTGCAGATGACAGACTCAATAATTCCACTGTAGAATATATTCTATAAGTTTGGTTTATCCACATCAAAATAATCATGCATGCACTACATTATTATGATGGGGCACTGACATGGTCACCAAAGACCAATGAAGGCTTATCTCATTAATTGAATTATTATGTATTAAATAGACCTAAATATATATGGATTTGATATTGCAGTGCATTTCAGCACATTTTGAGCTGTTGGTGAAACTTAGTCACTACCACTTTGGAAGTAGATCCTTTATTCTACTCCTGGTGTGTTGTTAGAAACAACTTGAGCAATAAATGATTACTAAGCAAGTTAGTGTCTCCGTTTCTCTTCTAAACAACTGTGGTGCTTGTATTATTCCTTGCTGCTTTGCTAACAATATGTTTTCTGATTATATAAGGGAAAAATATTAAGCTGTATAAAACCCACTACATGAAGTTATGAAATTGAGAAAGTTAATGGGCTATTACTTTTAAAGACAATCTTTTCAAATTCCATGAAGTCCCCCTATAATTTTCTGGTGCAACTAATTTTCACAAAGCTCCCCGAGTAGCACAAAGGATGGGGACATTTTTGTTTCCGGTGGCCAACTTCTAGAGGTCCACAGAAGACATCCAAATGAAATATCTTCTTTTGAGTTTTCTCTTGTTGGACTGCCTCAAATATGGTGATTCTCACCTTGCCTCTCTTGTTTGCATATATTGGACAGCAGATTCTACATCACGATCTTTTAAGGAAAACAAGGAAATAACAGTCCAATAAAAAATGTGATACCATATTCAGTTCTAATCGGGTGAAATTAAGCAGGTTCTGACAGGTTCTGGAGAACTGGTAGAGGAAATTTTGAGTAGTTCGGAGAACCACCAAATACCACCTCTGGCTGGCCCCAGAGTGGTATGGGAATGGAGATTTTGCAGTCTCCTTCCCCTGGAGTGTGGAGGGAATGGTGATTTTGCAGTCTCCTTCCCCTGGAGTGGGGTGTGAATGGGGATTTTGCAGTCTCCTTCCCCTGGAGTGGGGTGGGAATGGAGATTTTGCAGTATCCTTCCCCTGCCACACCCACCAAGCTATACCCACCAAGCCACATCACGCCCACCAAACTACGTCCACAGAACCAGTAGTAAAAAAAAATGAATTTCACCACTGGTTCTAATTGCTTCTTTGTTGAATTATGGAAGCACAACTGTTTACTAATACTGGCAAAGCAAATAAAGCAAACAAACTGCTTACTGGAATTTTCTTTGAATCACAATATGGCATCTATATCCATAACCAACAGACCAAACAAATTATTTCTCATCTGCTATATAAACTTTCCTGAAAGAAAATTTGCCTGTATTGAAAGCAATATATTTTCTACAGGTAATCTTCGACTTATGATCACAATTAGGTTCAAAATTTCTGTTCCTAAGTGAGATGGTTGTTAAATGAATTTTGCCCCATTTTACAACCTTTCTTATCACAGTTCTTAAGTGAATCACTCAGCTGTTAAATTAGTAACACAGTTGTTAAGTGAATCTGACTTCTCCATTGACCTGTCTGCTTAGAAAGTTGCAAAAGTTCATCACATGAACACTCCAAAAGTCCAAAAGGTGCTTTTTTTTTCAAGAGGGCTGTGAAAATATTTACAGACCCCTCGCATCCTGGATATAAACTGTTTCAACTCCTACCCTCAAAATGAAGCTATAGAGCACTGCACACCAGAACAACTAGACACAAGAACAGGTTTTTCCCGAACACCATCACCCTGCTAAACAAATAATTCCCTCAATACTGTCAAACTAGTCATTAAGTCTGCATTATTATTAATCTTCTCATCGTTCCCACCACCCATCTCTTTCCACTTATGACTTTATGACTGTAACTTGGTTGCTTGTATCCTTACGATTTATATTGATTGTTTCCTAGTATGATTTGATTGCTTATTTGTACCCTATGACCAGTGGTGGGATTCAAATAATTTAACAACCGGTTTTCTGCCCTAATGATTTCTTCCAACAACCAGTTCACCAAACTGCTCAGAAAGTTAACAACCGGTTCTCCTGAAGTGGTGTAACTGGCTGAATCCCACCACTGCCTATGACTATTGTTAAGTGTTGTACCTTATGATTCTTGATGAATGTACCTTTTCTTTTTATGTACACTGAGAGCATATGCACCAAAGACAAATTCCTTGTGTGTCCCATCACACTTGGCCAATGAAGAATTCTATTCTGTTCTATTCTATGAACTCCAAAAGTCCCAAAGGTGCTTTTTTTTCAAGAGGCAAATGGACTTCTTTGTTTTTCTTTGAAGATGTTTTGTTTCCCATCCAAGAAGCTTCTTCAGCTCTCCAGAACATTGCAACCATCATAAACAAGAGTCAGTTTCCAAGCATCTGAATTTTGATCACATGACAGTGGAGATGCTACAATGGTGATAATTGCTTTTTTCAGTGCTATTGTAACTTCAAATGGCCACTGAATGAATTGTTGTAAGTCAACAACTACATGCATTGACCTGAATCAAGTTATGAATTTGCTTGTTATAGAACTGACAAATCCATGCTATCTTTACCTAGGTTTGACTGTCATTTCAAAACATTTTCTCTATGTAGTGAATTAATGGGCTGCCAGATACATTTTTGTATCATTACAGAACTATTTCATGCAAACCACGCTTTAAAAAAAAACATTATTTTATTTATTATTGAAAGTAGATACTGTTATGTATTGAATGTATATAGTTGTGTTAAAGTGAAATTAACCTTTAGATCAGAGGTGGGTTTCAACAGGTTCTGACCAGTCCAGTAGCAGAAATTTTGAGTAGTTCGGAGAACCGGTAGTAAAAATTCTGACTGGCCCCACCCCCATCTATTCTCTGCCTCCCAAGTCCCAGCTGTTCAGGAGGAAATGGGGATTTTGCAGTAACCTTCCTTTGGAGTGGGGTGGGAATGGAGATTTTACAGTATCCTTCCCCTGCCATGCCCATCAAGCCACGCCCACCAAGCCATGCCACGTTCACCAAATCACACCCACAGAACCAGTAGTAAAAATTTTTGAAACCCACCACTACTTTAGATGACGCCAACTGTTTTGAAGGGAAACTTAGAACATTTATAGTTGGGCGGGCTTTTTCTAGTTCTATGATTGATTAAGGACCTGTGGGCCTAGACTATAAATAACAGGCATTTGCCTGAAGTTCCTCAGTTCTATTTCTGAGTCAATAAATGCTGTGTAGCTGGTTCTTGCTTACTGAAGCCCAATATTCAACAGATACCATTCTCCTTTTTGTATAAATCCTAAAGTCTGAATATTTAAAATATGTGGCTTCGGCACAATGCACATTGGATTGAACCACAGTTTGTTTAAACATGGTTTATTAAGTCACAATTGACTGGGTTAAAAAGTAATACATAAATAATGGTTTATAAATCAAATTGATTGGATTGCCATAATGTGACCCCTGCAGTCAATTAAAAAAAAAAGTGTATTCAGCTAATGAAATAGCTAAATGCATAAGATTGCTCTGTTAATGAATGCAAAGGGTTATTAACCCTAATTGCAAAATGCCACATCCAAGATCAAGGGCAGCAGGCTTTTGAATCAGTTGCTAGGGAACAAGAATAAAATAAGCCTAAGATCTTGTACATTGGTTACTCAGGGACATCTGATTAACTATTATAGGAAATTGGGTGGTGGACATAATATTCCTTTGGTCTGAGCAGCCTTGCTATGCTTATATTTTTTTCTGTTTGACAAAATAATAGTTCTCTATATCTTGATAACATAAATTCCCTATGCTCTACACTAACAGGCCTTGTTGTGGCAAACTGTATGCTGCATTAGCCACAAGCTACATCAGTGGTGGGTTTCAAATTTTTTTTACTACCGGTTCTGTGGGCATGGCTTGGTGGGTGTGGTGTGGCTTGGTGGGTGTGGCAGGGGAAGGATACTGTAAAATCTCCATTCCCACTCCACTCCAGGGTAAGGTTACTGCAAAGTCTCCATTTCCTCCCGATCAGCTGGGACTCCAGAGGCAGAGAATAGATGTGGGCAGGGCCAGTCAGAATTTTTTACTACCGGTTCTCCGAACTCCTCAAAATTTCCGCTACCAGTTCTCCAGAACTGGTCAGAACATGCTGAAACCCACCTCTGACCTACATGATTTAGAGTAAATTTACTACTTTTTGTTGTATGCCAGGCTTTATCTTGAAATCTTTGAAGGAAGAATAATGAAGGAGAAGTGAAGTTTGTTCCTTTGTTTAAGCTAATTTTTCAATTATGAATGAAGCGGGGAAAGATCACAAGATAAAATCTTTGCCTGCTGAAGATTATTTGACTGAATCCTGAAGGGAACTTCCCCCTTTCCTACACAAAAACTCTCACACACACATACACTCCATGACAATTTACATACGTTTGATGGATATAGTATATGGATATATTTTTTAAATTTGCTTAATTTAGTTTGCATATTTTAGACATATCTGATACTGGCCTGTGTCATGAACTACTTACCTAATCACATTTGTTACACGGAATAATTCAAGTTCTCCTCCATAATTTATGTGCTATCCGGTACAAAGTCCTATAATTGCTGCTAGAATAGTCTTCTACAATCCACAACTTTCCATGCACAAATATAGGTAAACTTTAGAACCTTTAACACTATCTATATAGGTAGTCTTTGACTTATGACCATAATTGGGATTGGAACTTCTGGTGTTAAGTCATGCGGTCATTAAACGGTGGTGTGCTTATGTTATGCTCGATTTTACAACGTTATTTACTGTGGTCTTTAAACAAATTGCATGGTTGTTAAGTGAATTCAGCTTCTATCATTGACTTTGTCAGACCCCTCTGGGAAGATTACAAAGAGTGATCACATGACTCTAATATGCTATAACCATTGTAAATATGCTCCAGTTACCAACTTGTAAATGCATGGACTTGGATTTTTTCCAGTGCTTTTCTAACTTTGAGCAGTCATTAAACAAATCTAATTAATGCAATGCATATTTCTACATTAGTAGTATTGATATATGCGTACACATTTTCCTTGTGGAACACTGGCCAACAGTGACAATAAAATCAGTACTGTATTATACTCCTAAAGGATACATTGAAGAGGTGGGTTTCAGCAGGTTCTGAACAGTTCTGAAGAACTGGTAGTGGAATTTCTGAGTAGTTTAGAGAACCAGCAAATAGTCCTCTGGCTGGCCCCACTCTCATCTATTCTCTGCGTCCCGAATCACAGCTGATTGGGAGGAAATGGGGATTTTGCAGTAACCTTCCCCTGGAGTGGGGAGGGAATGGAGATTTTACAGTATCCTTCCCCTGCCATACCCACCAAGCCACGTCCACAGAATTGGTAGTAAAAAAATTTGAATCCCACCCCTGATACATTGATAGTTTTTTAGACAGACTCAGAGATAGAGGGAAATTACTCTATGTATGAATTAGATAGCAATATCTTCCTTCCATTCCCTGCAGTGCTCATTTATGATATGCCCATTTGACTGTCAAAAATCCTGGCATCTTTTTCTCATTTTTCCCTAGAATCAGAATCAGAATCTGGATGTCATCTAGGTAGAGTGTCTTTTAAATTACTATCTTCAATAATGTATTATCTGGGTACTCACCTGGCACAAGAATGAAAAAGTACTTTTTGAGAAGACTACTAAGACAATATAATAACAGCAACTATGCCTTCTTATTTCCAGACTGAAAGCTCTATTAAATTAGCACATCAAATACACACTGCCATTAAATGTATACTAATCAATTCTGGCTGTTTGACACTACTTATAATATAGTTATTTGCAATGTAATCCTTCACTGCCTACTGAAGAGTTATCAGAATCAGTAATGGTTCTAATAAAAACATGGGGTTGTTTCTGAAAGCAATGCAGAGAAAAATTCATTTGTCAAGGAAGAAATGAATTAAATGTTCATAAGGTGCATGAGGTACCCTGCAAGTACAGCTTGAAGTGGTTCTGAAATTAGGGCAAAAGTCTTCATGAAATTAGATTAAGGATCTCATTATACCGTCACAGTTTGTCCAGCCTTGTTAGACATTCGTGCCACAAGATAAACAACAAGTGGACAAGGAGAAAAAAAAATCTGTGTGCATATAACGCATTTAGAAAGGTTATCAGTACATGTGTTTATTGTGGCATCTCTACCTCCTTCATTCTTTTTAGCCACAAGAGGAAGGAAAATCCAGAGATCTTTATTGTGAGGTTCTTGGTACCCTGACATCTGACATCCCAGAAGATCTTTCTTCTGCAGAATCTAGCAATTCTGCGCATCTTTGCAAATAACAATCATGTAGATTCAGTATGCCTAAATGGGTTTCCATCAGAACATTTCAAACAATTTACTTATTCAATAAATCACATATTTCTCTTTGCTTTATTTGGAGTCTTCCTCCTCATTCTTTTATTCTGACAACAAAAAGGGAAGTGATTAAGTAATTTTTGTTTTGTGTGTGTGCTGATCTTTCCTGCTTATCTTTGTCTCTTTCTTCCTGACATCAGCTGCCCTCAAAGAAGCTATTTCACAATCATGTCACAAATGCCTTTTGTTGAGCAAGTGGCAGTAATGATGACTTGAAAGCATTGAAATTGTTGGTAGTTTTCTTCCTTGTGTTGGGAGTTTATAGAAGAATATTATAGAATCTGATCCTATATACAATACAAAAAGAATATTATAAAAACATAGTGCTGTAAAGCACTATGAAGTGATATATAAATCTAAGTGCTATTGCTATTGCTACTTTCAATCAACTTCAGTTGACTTCACAATAATTCACCAATAATTTTATACACATTAACCCAGGAGTAACTTCCATTGTTTTCCTCTTCTTTTTCCTTTAGATTACAGCTTAATCTCTGTTCTATTCCCTGCATATCTTTGCTTTTCTGAGACTGAGTTTTGTTTGTTTTTTTGGTACTGAAACTCCCCTTCAGAAATGCAATAAAACATGTCATTTGCTCTGCCTAAGCTTGCTTTCTAATTGTAAAGTTGGGACAAGTTTCATTTATTAAAATAGAACCCCCCCCCCTTTTTTTAGAATAACATAGTTTAACTGCTGCTAGCCTCCAAAAATGGTCATTAAAGTATACTTAAACTTTCTACATTGTGTGCTTCTACATTGATCCTGCTTCAGGGTGGGGGTCAGGGTGACTGATTGGAGCTGAGCATTTACTGGCTAGATGCCCTTCCTGATGCCTACATGGAGCTCACAGCAGACAATTATTCCTTGCACCCAGATAATTTCTACATTGTGTAAAATAGGTCAGATAAATATATGAAACCTTTCCTTTGAAATTCAAACTACCTACATGTTGTTGTTGTTGTTGTTGTTGTTATTATTATTATTATTATTATTATTATTATTATTATTATTATTATTTTAATTTGTATACCGCCCTTCTCCCAGAAGGGACTCAGGGCGGTGAACAGCCAAAATTAAAAAAACATACAAATGCAAAAGTTAAGATAATTAAAAGAATTAAATCACTGGCTACCCAATTTAAAACCCCAAATCCATAAAACTTAAAATCCCAATTAAAAACCATTTAGGCTAGGCTGCTTGATGAAATAAAAACGTCTTCAGGGCTTTATGGAAGGTCCGGAGGTCCGGCATCAATCGTATTCCAGGAGGCAGCTCATTCCACAGGGCGGGTGCCCCCACAGAGAAGGCTCACACCCTGGGGGCCACCAGCCGACATTGCCTGACTGAAGGCACCCTGAGGAGGCCCTCTCTGTGACAGCGTATTGGCCGGTGGGAGGTTATCGGTAGCAGCAGGCGGTCTCGCAAATACCCTGGCCCTAAGCCATGGAGCGCTTTAAAGATGAGAACCAACACCTCAAAGCGCACCCGGAAGACCACCAGGAGCCAATGCAGCTCGCGCAGGAGAGGTGTTACGTGGGAGCGCCACGTCGCTCTCATAATCACCCGCACGGCCGCATTCTGCACCAGCTGGAGCCTCCGGGTGCTCCTCAGGGGGAGCCCCATGTAGAGAGCGTTACAGTAGTCCAGGCGTGACGTAACCAAGGCATGAGTGACTGTGCACAAGGAGTCCCGATCCAGAAAGGGGCGCAACTGGCGTATCAGGCGAACCTGATAAAAAGCCCCCCTGGCCACGGCCGTCATATGCTCTTCTAAAGACAGCTGTGTGTCCAGGAGGACGCCCAAGTTGCGAGCCCCCTCTGTGGGGGTCAGTGACTCTCCCCCAATAGATCAATGTTATAGATCATCTCTTTCTTGAAAAAGACTATAGTGTTCCTAAGTAGAATGCATGTTTTGTCCTTCAGCAGTTTTATTCACCCATGTTTTAAAGGAAGTTTCTGAGTCCCTTGATTTTGGAAACTGCCAGATTTATTAATATTAACCAAGTGATGTGAACACATTGAGTTAAAGCCATAAGAATGTGTATGGCATTTTTATACATTACAGGATTGGGCTGATTCATTGACCACCAATTTCTATGCTCTAACACTTTCACTGTATTAATGTTTGGATTCTTTTTTTTTAAATGTTTGACAACTGCCTGAATATAGATACAATTTGATAATGTGGCAGATTTTCCAAATAACAATATGCATTGAGGTTGCTTCTTTGTTGAAACTTACAGAATTGTGTATTTGAAATTTACCCAGAAAATACTGTTTCATGGACTGTTCAATTGTTAAATAGCTTTATAGCTATAGTTAGTTTTTGTGCTACTGAAGCTAATTGCCCCACTATGACTCAATCTACCCATTCAGAGATATAAATATTAATGTAATCCTCTGCGTGAACAACTTAGCTCAGTTATGATAGATTTGCAACCATTTCTGGCCTAATAGATTGCTGAATCAATTATCTCTGTATCTCATGAATTTTATGATTGCTTGACAGAAAAGTGAAAAAGTGGTTGAATACAACTACAAGTGTCTATACATTTTATGTCATTTGATAACTAATGAGAGTTGGTTGGCAAACTATCTAGCAATGAGTACAACTTTGGAACAATAGGTTAGGAATAGATCATTAGTGAAAAAAAATCTATCTATCTTGATGGCATATAATCAATCAATCACCTTTTATTGATTCTCCAGTATATTTGATATTATTCCATCTGGTAACATTTGCCTGTAGATTGGTTAAAAACAACAACAACACTGTATGAATGGATCAGGTAAATACCATTCTATCATCTGATCTCATAGATATACATGTCATCAGAGGTGATATTCAGCAGGTTCTGACCAGTTCGGGAGAACCGGTAGCAGAAATTTTGAGTAGTTCGGAGAACTGGTAAATACCACCTCTGACTGCCCCCCCCCATCTATTCTCTGCCTCCTGAATCCCAGCTCATCGGGAGGAAATGGAGATTTTACAGTATCCTTCCCCTGGAGTGGGGTGGGAATGGAGATTTTACAGTATCCTTCCCCTGCCCATCAAGCCATGTTCACCAAGCCATGCCACACCCACAGAACCGGTAGTAAAAAAAAAAATTGAATCCCACCACTGCAAGTCATGTCTGAAGAAGGTAAATTTGGTCTGAGAATAACTAGAAGTGAAACAGATAAGGTTTTCATAGAGACATAGGGTTTTTATTGATTGGGGAAAGCAGGAGGGAATTTAATCTAAATAACTTGCAAGAAGATACTGTCTGTGGACTTGGTAAAATGGAGATAGCTAAGAAATCAAACTGGGTTTTGGCTGTTGAATGAATGCCAGTTCCATTTCAGTAGTCCAAAGACAACTGAAGAGGGAACTGGAGGGAAGAGCTCTGAAGAGGAAGGACAAAAATGAACTTCCTCTTTCAGAGCTGCAATTTCAGCCATCCTAAATTGTAGGAAACCAGTTGGGCTCATTTTATAGTACTCCTGTTTAAGTCAAATTATTGGTTATCAGCTATTTGTCACACATGTTTTAAAGGCCTTTTCAAATAAGGCAAAAAGTTAAATGTACATTATATCTGGTGGACTCAGTGTCTTATACTAGATCTGTCAATGCTGGATGAATTATATTCTGATCCTTTAGTGCACTGAGGCACTAGTGTGAAGAGGGAACAAGCAAGTTATTATTGCTTGTATCGACTGAAAAAGGCTAAGAAGTCTATATTTTTCCCTTTGTTGTTGTTGTTGTTGTCATTCTCTCTCAATACTGCAATATCTTTTGGCACCATTATATGATCTTCCACAAGGACAGGAATCTGCCTTATGTCAGATCAAATCATTGATTTATCTAGCTCAGTATCATCTATACTGACCAGCAGCATCCTAGCAGAGATTTAGATGGCCTTTTGTCATCTGTACTTGAGGTATTTTCTTTTAAAAGTTGCTTTTTTTTTACAAAAAATAAAATAAAAAATGGGACACTGCATCTCTTCCAGCAAGTTGAATTATACAATTTTATGAGCAAAGATGTTATTCTCAAACTAAAAAGTAGGATGTTAAGAAGGCCAAATAATGCTCTATTGATTTAATTGCTGTTCTTTTACTCAAGTGCTATTGATAGCACTTGATATCACTGATATATATAATGATATCGCACTTCACATAGCACTTCATCTTGACATAGATAGGTGATGTGGTGGCTCAGTGGCTAAGACGCTGAGCTTGTCAATCAGAAAAGTTGGCAGTTCAGCGGTTCGAATCCTTAGTGCCGCATAATGGAGTGAGCTCCCGTTATTTGCTTCAGCTTCTGACAACCTAGCAGTTTGAAAGCATGTAAAAATGCAAGTAGAAAAATAGGGACAACCTTGGTGGGAAACAGTGGTGAAATCCATTTTTTCTTTACTACTGGTTTTGTGGGTGTGGCTTGGTGGGTGTGGTGTCACTTGGTGGGCGTGGTTTGGTGGGTGCGACAGGAGAAGGATACTGCAAAATCTCCATTCCCACCCCACTCCAGGGGAAAGGATATTGCAAAATCTGAATTCCCACCCCACTCTGGGGCCAGCCAGAGGTAGTATTTGCTGGTTCTCTGAACTCTCAAAATTTCTGCTATGGTAAGGGACGCAATAAGGGACTCGGTGGCTCAGTGGCTAAGATGCTGAGCTTGTTGATCGAATGGTCGGCAGTTCAGTGGTTCGAATACCTAGTGCCGCGTAATGGGGTGAGCTTCCATTACTTGTCCCAGCTACTGCCAACCTAGCAGTTTGAAAGCACATAAAAATGCAAGTAGAAAAATAGGGACCATCTTGGTGGGAAGGTAACAGTGTTCGGTACGCCTTTGGCATTTAGTCATGCTGGCCACATGACCACAGAATTGTCATCAGACAGTGCTGGCTCTTTGGCTTAGAAATGGCTCATCGGCTTAGAGCACCACCCCCTAGAGTCAGGAACGAGTAGCACATATGTGTGAGGGGAATCTTTACCTTTTTATTGATAGAAAATAGAAATGGAAACCAGACAAATGCCTCCACAATCATTACAGTAAGAGACTGCTTTGCAAAATATATGCAGTATATATACTTACAATACATCATGATTACAGCCTATTATTTGATGTCTACGGGGCAGGCATTTTGCAATGAAATCTCATATTAATGTCCTATCAGAGCTGAAAGGTTTGAATCTGGGTCCTCTAAGAGTCTTAGATGCTGTCACCTGGATTAGCAGCAATCCCTTAATTCCGAAAATATCTTTGCTAAGGAAAGCAAATAAAACAACCCCGGTTTGGACAAATCCCAAAACTGTTAGGTCATTTATGTTCATGAAAACCATCCACTGTCACACAAAAAGAGTTCCATCAGAACACCATACAGCAGGGTGAGAATCCACTATAGCACCCAGCAAACAGCTGGAGAGCAAGTACCTACATGAACAATTCAGGAAGAATGGATACCCACAGTCATTTATTACAAGATGTCTCTGCAACATGGTGGGGAAGCAAGAAGAAAGCAAGAAACAAGGCACAAGACCAACTAATATATGGCACACCTTGCCATACATTGAAAACATTTGGTGAGCAGTAGAACACAGCTTCCAAGAACTGCAAGTGGGCATTTCACACCACCCAGAGGCTATAATACGAGGACAAATTATGCACTGTAAAAGTCATTTGGAGGTGGGAGATACTTCCAATCTACTAGAACCTCTGCATGGATTGCCTTGTGACTATGTAAAACAGACTGGGAGGAATCTGTTGTGGCTCCGATCCCTGAGCCCATCTTATCGGAGGAAGAAGGCTCTGAACATGAAGGAGAGGAGCCGGCCAGGCCTCTCTCTCCAGGCCACTCCTCTCTGGCAATGCCTCAGGTGTCTGCCGAGGGAGAGGAGTTGACCAGGAGCCAGGTGTCTCCGATGACAGCGATGGGGGTGATAAGTTGTTCCTGGATCCACACCAATGAAGGTGAGATAAACGTTTGCAGCAGATGAGGAGGCATGCCAGGAATTAAGCTGAGTCACTGGACCACACCCCACAGGCTATATAAGAGAGTGTGGTGGCCATTTAGACTCTGTGACGGACAAAGCTAACTTCTGGCTAGTCACTTTGTACAACGCCTGATCTGCTGAAGGTTTCTTGTTTGAGCTGGACTATTTTGAAAACTGTGTGTATTAGTCGGTGTTATCTGGTAGAGGAACACTCCCTCTTCTTGTAGTAAAGCACTTGGCAGACGGTTATCGTATTGCTGCCAAGTTCCTGATAACGAACCTTGTGTGTGCTGAATACTTCTTTAACCCCCGGCTGGCTGTTTGTGTGTGTGTGGGGACGGGGACAGAACAGAATCTAGCCACCACACTGCAGGAACATAAGCGAGTGGTCAGACAAGGAGACCCAAACTCATTGGTAGCCTCACATTGCAAGAAACAAGGACATGTGTTCAATTTTGCAGCTACTAAGATTGTTGGACAAGCAGACACAAAAACAGCCAGGGAAATTATTGAAGCCTGGGAAACAGGCCCATTATCAATCAATAGAAGTGCTGATTTACCCCCACCTTATCAAGTACTTAAGAGATGGGGGCTTGGCAGAATAAGGAAACAACAGACAGATGACTTAATAGTCAGCCAGAAACACCCCAATCTACATCTAAAAAACTACATACAACAACCATCATATACAGCAGGGGTGTCAAAGTCAATTTCATTGAGGGCTGCATCAGTATTGTATTTGACCTCGGGGGCCATTGTGAACATGGCCAACTTGATGTCACTTGTGTAGGGATTATCTGCGGTGACGTGAGTGCTCTGCCACCAAGAATGGGCTCCTGATGTCTGTTTTCAGCTGTTTTCAGTTGTGATGGCCTTCTGCTGCCTCTGTCAATGAAAATGGAGCTGGCGGAGGCACATGGACCCCTGAGCTCCATTTTTGCTGGCAGAGAGCAGCAGGAGGCCATCACAGCCAAAAACCGAGCCTGGGAGGACCTTGTGCAGCCCTCCTGAGCTCCATTTTCACTGGAAGAGGCACCACAGGCTGGTCCTTTGCTGTTTCTAGGACGGCTCCGCGGGCCAGATCTAAGCAACCTGCAAGCCAGTTCCAACCCCTGGGCCCTGAATCTGACATCCCTGATATGCAGTAAATGCCACACAGATCCAGACAGTATTCTGTAAATTAGTCCATTAGAGTCATCCACACTAGGCAAATATTTAACATTAAACATTTCAAACTGTTTACAAGTTTGGCAAATATTGTCAGATTTTTGTATTTATTTAAAAGTTGTTACTTAACACAGAATCACTTGCCAAGGGAAGGTCTCCACTGCATGTATTCTTTAGAGTCTAGAGAGCCTTTAATTTAGATTCCTTCATTAAGCAGAGGTTTGGATGTGACAATCTAATAAATCATTCCAACTCTAAAAGATGTTGCTTTTATATCCTCAGATTTTCTTGTTAATAGATTAGTTTTTTTTTTTTAAGTGCTTAAAAGAAATGAAACTATAAAGTTTCTGGGAGTCATTTCCCATTATATTTCACCATTTTATTCATCCCATCATCACACAGCTTTTATTCCTTGTTCCTTGCTCTTATATTCATTATGAGCTAAGTCATTGTATCAAAAACTGTAGACATTTACAGTGTCATAAATGCTTCAATCTAGTATGTGTGTATGTGTACACTACTGAATTGTGGGCATAAAGTATTAATGTAGCTAAGACATGCACCCACAAATCCAAATACACAATGGAACTACTTCAATATTTTTCTATCCACCTTTTCTACCTACACTTCACAACTCGGAACAAGTAAACACTTGTCTGAATCTCAGACTTAAATATTCTTTCTTCTCTCACATACTTGCTGTTTTCAAACTATAATTGCAATAGCACTTAGACTTATATACCGCTCCATAGTGCTTTACAGCACTCTCTGAGCAGTTTACAATGCCAGCTTATTGCCCCCAACAATTTGGATCCTCATTTTATCAACTTTGGAAAGATGGAAGCCTGAAGCTTGAGCCCAAGAGGATGGAGCTCCAGGCTGTGGGCAGAGTTTGCCTGTAATACTGCCGTGTAACCGCAGTCTAACCAATGCACCACCAAGGATTTATGATAATGAAGATGATAATGTTCATATTATCTTCTGGTTCATAAGGTAAATAGAGAATAAATTTTATTATAATATAACATTATGGAGCCAGTTATGTGTAGTAGTGATAGTGTAATGTAAAGCAATTTAGTGTTGTTACAATTCATTCATTCATTCAATTGTTTGTTTCTTCGTTTGTTCATTCATTCATTCATTCAATTGTTTGTTTCTTCATTTGTTCATTCATTCATACATACATAAGTACATAAATATATATCACATCTTTATTATTTTTATAAATAACTCAAGGCAGCTGATGTTATGGCTGAAGATAAGAATTTCTTTCCAAGAAAAATAATATTAGGTTAGTGGATTTGGCTGAATAATTAGTTGTATATTATGGATTCTATGAAGTTCCAAGTGAAAAGAGTGGGTTTTACTTGTAACCAGTAATATGCAGTTACAGAATTTTCATTCTAAGATATCTGTCAAGAGTTGAAACAGCAAAATAAACCAAAAATTTGTATAAATTTGCTTTTCTTTTTTACTTAAGAAGGCAAATATTGAATCCGTTTCAATAATAGATTCAGAGCTGAAGAGGAAAGAACTTTTTATCTGCTCTTTATCAAGGCCTGGAGACAGGCCTAGAAAAAATATACCGTTGGAAAAAAACAACTGTTCTTTAGGACATATTTGAGACACTCTGGGAATTTACACCGACAATCAGCAAGGAATTATATTCAGTTCTGCTTAAGTTCCTAAATACTGAAATCTGTATTAGCCTGCTGTTACTTTGTTTTATTACCTTGCTCAAGAAGTAACTGAAAGGAAAATGCAAGCAAGACTAATTTTGTTCTCCAGCTGCTTGAGGAACCATGAGCAAATCCACTGAAAGTGCTAGAGTTAAAGACGCATAAAACTAGATATAGTTTTAATGGCTAGGTGAGGTGCTTCAGCAGCCAAATATGTGGAAGGAAGGAAGGACTTATGTGCAAGTTCAGGATTTAAATATTTAAGAAAATCTCACAGAACTATTAACTGAAAATTAGTCGATTACAGTATTTATAGCACCAACTTCTGAAAACATCAACTAATGCCCACCAAACAAAACACCTCATCTGTAGTTGCCAACTATAAAAACTTTGTTCAAAAGTTTGGTCTTCAAGGCTCTCTGAAAATTCAGGAAAGGCATTTCTTTTTTTAAAGAAGTTTTTTTATTTTTATTTTTTAGACAAACATTTAATAAATCAGTCATTCCTTCCATGTGACATCTTGGTGTTGTCTCCAAAAATTCTTCTTTTTGTTGCTTCTTCTATCTTCATTCTCGACAAGTCCATTACAATTCATCACTAACACAATATTCTAATTATAGCATTTTTATACATAACTATTAATTTACTTATTTTTATCTCTTTTCTAACCAATGGTAAAATTGATTCAATATCTTAAAGTATTCTGAATCCCCTTTTTCTTTAATCATCAAAGTTACCCTATTCATTTCTACACAGTCTAAATTTTTTCTAATTACTTCTCCTTCCAAAGGTATTTTCTTTGCTTTCCAATTTTGTGCATAAACAATCCTTGCAGCTGTTATTACATGTATAATCAAATAGATATTTTGTTTAGTAATTTTTTCTGGTTTTAAATCAATACATTGTTGTATCATTTCTTCCAACCATATCTTAATTTTATTCCAATAATTTTTAGCTTCTGAGCATATCCACCACATATAATAATATGAACCTGGTAACTGGTGACATTTCCAACATTTAACTGATTTATCTTTAAACATTTTTGCCAGTTTCTCAGTGGGCATATGCCATCTGTAAAACATTTTATATTGATTTTCCTTATATGCAGTGGATAAGGAAGGACATTTCTTGAAGTTCAGAAGGAAGAGTGATCAAGAGTATGTAGTAAGATAGTGTGTTCTTATTTTCTTCCCCCACAAAAGTGTTGTAAATTCTGGCTCTAAATGTCAAAGAAGTCACTCCTAATTGAAGAAGGCAATTCTTCTGGTACATAACAGCTAATTCATAGCAGCCATCATAAATTATGAGTCAAAAAGCCTTCCTAGATTGGTAGCCAATGCAGCATTTACAACACAGATGGCCCTTAACCAACTGTAGATCTGGGCAGCCTTCATCATAAAGTGCACTACACTATTATGAGAGATGCTGACAGTGCATTATGCTCCAGGTAGGGCCACAACTAGTAAACAGACAAAAATCCTCTACCTACCTACCTACCTATGGTAGTTGTGAACCTAAATAGACTCCTTATATGAGACCCTAACCCTAACCCTAATCTCAACTTCCTTATTCCCATTCCCTTATTCCTAAAATCCTTTAGACATCAAGTCAAGGTTTGCCTACTTTGTAAGGAACAGAGTTGTAGGAACAAGCAATTCCCAATCATTGCATGTGATTGAGGAATATACTGTGCTCAACAAAAGTTGAAGAACCAGAAAGATGCTTGTTCCCACATCCAAGTCCCAATGTAGCTAATCAGTAGGGCAACCAATGAGA
The DNA here is from genome assembly GCA_022577455.1 of Arizona elegans. Lineage (NCBI taxonomy): Eukaryota > Metazoa > Chordata > Lepidosauria > Squamata > Colubridae > Arizona > Arizona elegans. The sequence continues at coordinate 10,955,255 of JAKOOJ010000002.1, read as the reverse complement.
TTTCTGTGGCATATGCACTTGTTGAATGCTTAGACTGCTGCCTACCAGATTATTGAGAATGTTGATAGACATCTCAAAGGGAATGTAATGTGGTAATTGCCTTCATTTTTACAACATTATTCCAAAAGAAAGGGAATTATTTTTTTTTCTCTTTCTACTTATCAAGGAACTCCATGTACAAGTGTTTCTTAATAATCCAATGGGGTGGAATTTTTCATCTTAAAAAGCTACATCTTAGATATGCACAGTGTACACAATGACTAATTGTCAATGATGGCATGGATAAGAGCCTGAAATCAGTTTTGACCATAAAGCCTGCTACCAATTCTGTCCCCATATCACACATCTCAAGAATAGCTGATATAATTAAAAGTCTTGTTGGTGAACTCACCAAGATTTGCACTTTGACACATAATTCTATTTACTGATCTTCACTGGTCTCCACCATTTCCCAAGTGAAGGTTCACGATGTCATCAATAAGCAACAATGGTTGACTTTGCTAGGTTTTTAGCAGTTGCTCAATGATGCCATTTGTTGACCTCAGGCTAGATGCCCCAAAAGTGCTTTTTCAAGAGGGCAACTGGACTCTTCAAGAATGTCCAGTTGCCTTTTGAAATAGCACTTTTGGGACAACTATGACCTGGATGACTGAGAATCTCCATAGACCTCAGGCTAGATGTTAACTGTCCTTATAAATACCCTGCACAATTTTTTAAGACCTAGATGGTCACTTCACTTTAGCATACCAAACATCTCATTCTAAATAGTAAGAGTGGGGCCACAACAGAAGCAAAATTAATATCATTTCATTTAAATGTACATTTTATTTGAAGTTAAATAACAGTTCTTTATTTAATATTTTTTCTTCTAACTATGATAATAATATTTACAAATTAGTAAAAACTAAGTCTCTTAGCTCTGTACCCAAAACGTTCAGGAGGCATATGTGTCCCTAGAATACAGATGTGTACCTTTATTGTAAATTCTCATGTGTGTCACTTCTTTCTTTTTCTGTAATACACTACAATATTGCAATGTGCATTATGTGGAAGCTACAGATCATCCAGAATGGGGTGGCACAAGCAAATATGGGTATGTCATGGCACACTTGTATATCACCATTGCTCAACCAGCTGCAGTGATTTCCAATTTGCTCCCCCATACAACTCCTTTAAAGCCCTTCATGGCACAGAGACTGGTAATTTGAAGGACAGCCTATCTCCAATTGTTTCTGTCCAGTGAGATTGACAGAATTGATGGATTTCAAGTCCCTTTGATTAAACAATACATCTATCATGACCTAGGAAATGTACTTTGTCTGTTGTGGCATCTGCCCTCTAGAAAACCATCTCCCCAAAGATCAATACAGCTTCCACCTTGATGACATTTGGAAAGTCCTTGAAGACTCAGGCTTGGGTTAGGGTGGGTGTTGAGTCCTTGTTGGCTGCTCTTTTTTCTTAATTGTATGTTTTCTGGACATACATGGGTCTTTTTTGTTTAGTTTTATGGGTATTTCTTATTTTTTTAATTGCAAATTGTCCAGATTCATTTTGGCCTTGGGGAGCTCCCAAATTTAATTAATTAGTCAAATAAATAAATGATGGCCTTTCCCTCTTTTCTTCTAATACCCAACTCCAGTTTCTTATTTTCTTCTTAGAAGGCAGAAATAAGACATTGTCATCTGTTTTGTGTCAGATGGCGTGAAAAGCCATCTGTTAGCTCTGTAGGAAGTACTTGGGAGATTCACAGCACTGGAAAGAGCCATTAAAACCATCAAATCCAATCCTTGCTTATCACAGGAATCTAAATAAAAGCATTCATGGCAGATGTTTTGAGCCTCTGATTGAACATGTTTAGTGAAAGGGAGCATAGTTTCTCTCTAGGTAGTTAGCATTATTGTTGAACTTCTGCTGATGTTAGTCAGTTGTCCTTAAAATTTAAATAAAAATTGCCTTCCCTTAACTAAAGGACATTACTCCATGACCTGTACTCTGGAAAGATCTAGACCAGTATTTTCAAAATTGGCAACTTGAAGGTGTGCAGATTTCAATCCCCAGCCAGCATGAGACTTGAAGTCCAATTATCTGAAAGCTGCCAAGGTTTAGAAGCACTGAACGAGCCCAATGAATTAAGCCATTATTGATTAATGTCTACATTATAAACAAAAGCAAGGGGAACAAGGATAGCCGCATCCTGAATGTGATGTCCAGAAACCCTGATCTACCATTTACCAACTTCCGTACAAAATAAGTTTGGTTCAGTAGTACATAAAACATTTTGATGTTATCAGGAACATTTTTCTCCAAAGTGTGACATTCTATTCATTCTGGTCTTAGTTGGTAGTTTTCCAAAATATATGTTTCACAACAAGAAATGATTCATGCTGTATTGGACATGATCTGGCTCCATGGCATTTTACTTACTGAACTGTAAATGCATCATCATCAACAACAAAAACAACAACAACAACAATAACAAAAACAACAACTACTACTATTATTATTACTACTACAACTACAACAATAATAATAAATAACCAGCTGAACAAAAATAGCTTCCAGTTAGTTAAAGTAAAATGATAGTGTGGAAATGATATAGCTCAATATTTTTGGTTTGATAATAACTGTCTATTACTTCTTCATATTTCTGATTTAAATCCAAATAAACAATATGGCACATATTCCCAACATCACAAAACACTGTTCAAAATTGAGAACACAACGTGGTATTTTAGAATACTGGTCATATTAAGAGGTAGTATTACTGAATTTAACAAATAGAGTGATAAAATAAATGTGGGTGTATTTTTTGAGATGCCTTTTGCTGATACTGAGAATTGTAGATATGGTAAGGGACGCAATAAGGGATGCGGTGGCTCAGTGGCTAAGATGCTGAGCTTGTCGATTGAATGGTCGGCAGTTCAGCAGTTCAAATCCCTAGTGTTGCATAACGGGGTGAGCTCCCATTACTTGTCCCAACTTCTGCCAACCTAGCACATGAAAAATGCATGTAGAAAAATAGGGACCACACTTGATGGGAAGGTAACAGCATTCCGTGTGCCTTTGGCATTTAGTCATGCCAGCCACATGACCATGGAGATGTCTTCGGACAGCGCTGGCTCTTCTGCTTTGAAACGGAGATGTGCACCGCCCCCTAGAGTCGAGAACGATTAGCATCTATGTGCAAGGGGAACCTTTACCTTTACCTTTATGGTAAGACAGAAAAAAGAAAGAAACAGACTAAACCAACTTTCTATATAAGATTCTTACAGATACAAGGTGAATACAAAATGGGCAAACACTGCATTTCTCAGAACACCTGAATTATGATATATCATATGACAAAAACATTGCTCCTGGTCTACACTTTCGGAAAATATAGGTGATTTTTATTTATTTTCTTTGCAGTCTGTATGTCCTTCCCCAAATTGAGGCCAACATTTATGGCACTGATTTTTGTGTGGGTTTCAACATGCATAGTCATCTTGTTTCTGATTTTTAAAAAGAATGGATTTGTCTGAGATGCTTGGAGAAATAAATAGAGGTGAAATACATTTCTTAATATTAATAATAAAAAGTAAAATAGACTGCATCCTTTGACAATGATCAATAGGCTTTTGAATGTCCCAAATAGCTAGTCTTGAATGTACTATATATGTGTATGCTTCTTCTAATAGCTCTATATGTCTATTTTATACACATAATAAATTTAGGAATGTAACTGGCAAGGAAAACTCTATATTGAAGAACTGCCACATCCATACATTGATAATATTTTTATTATGGTTATGAAAATATCTACAATCACAATTTACCAACTTTCTTCTCAATCATCTCAATTCTGTTTCTTTATTCAGCAACAAAAGCATGCTTTTTTTAAAAAAAATTGAAACTGTTTTATGGGGATAAAAATTATTAGAAGTCAAGCCTATTTGATTGAAATGAAAAATACAAAATAAACAATCCATATGAAGGATTTTAATCTATCAGGGGAAAAATAAACATACAAAATATAGGGTTTTAAAAATTAATACATTGCCCTTCAATATTTTGTTTAATGAAAAGCAATATAAAAGTTAGCATAGTTCTGGAATCTATTTCACAGTTTCAACTCTTTTGTTTTGTTTTTTATCTTATGTTCAGTTGAATGACAAGTTATTTCAAAGTATTGTTTGTCTGTCTGATTTAAGAGTCCCTGATTAAGTTGGATAGAGATTAGTGAAGGCTGTGCAATGAAAGAGATACTATTCGCACATAGCACATAGTCTTTGCTCATCTCATAGACAACATTTTTTTAAAAAAATGACACTCGACACATAAAAAAACTCACTGACATTTCCTGTTCCTTTGAAATAAATTTCAAAGGCAAATTCTCTTTTATCCAATCGAATGAAAACTAATAGAACAAGAAGTATTTGAATTGTGTGGGTTTATTTTTTTCATTCCTGACTGTTTTTTTTCCTTTTGGTCATCTTTGCCATTTTTTATTATTTCTTTTGGTCTACTCTAGAAATTTTAACTTGTTTTTAATGTTTTTATTAGTGAACTTCCATGAGTCATTGGAAGTTGAGTGACAGAAGAAAAAAAGAAAAAGGAAGGAAGGAAGGAAGGAAGGAAGGAAGGAAGGAAGGAAGGAAGGAAGGAAGGAAGGGATAATTGCACACACAACAATTGCAAGAAACAGACAATGTAGAGGAAAATTCCATTTCCATCATGGTGAGAGAGTGTGGGGAGGTTGTGAAAGGGATGGAAAGAGAGCAGCAGGTGACAGGGTATCTCGTACATGGTCATTTGTCCCAGATAGGGAGAAAACTGAGGAAAAGCATTTCAAAGTATCCCAAGTGGCTCTGCTTTAATTAACCCACTCCAGAAAAGTATTAAAACTACACCAATGAAATACAACTTCTTGGTCTTGATCAGCTTTTGGGTGACTCAGGTGAGACCATTGGCTCAACTTCAACTCTCCTGGGCATCCAAGTGATCTACATCATTATCCAAAAGGATGGCTGTTGGAGAGATGTCAAAGCTAAACAGCATTGCTTATAACTTCCTTGTGAATGTGTTGTAGACTGTAACATCAGAAACTTGTACTGTATGCATTTTAAACTATGCATTATAGAATGTAGGAGCCGGTTTGTGGGGGCAATAAACTGACTTTGTATAAAATATACAAAAGTATGAAGGCTGTTGCTTAGCACATTGTAAGCCACCCTGAGTCTCCGGAGAAGGGCGGCATATAAATCTATTTTTTTAAAAAATATGTATATTTTCAGTGAAAATATGCTAACATGCATATTTATATTGTTATTCAAATATTCAGCAGGTTTTTTTAAAAAAAGTCCATGCATATTAATTAAAAATTGGGGCAGAATTGATGTACAAAGACATATGAAATTGACAGACAAATAAACTACTAGTAGTCTATCAATTCCTTTACTTCAAGCTCTCAGCAGTTATTTGTCTTTGTTGTGCTATACCTGAAGTGGTTCGGGAATAACGAGAGGCACAAGCAAGCAAGTGACAACAGCTCTTTAATATACAGTGAGACTTCAGCCAAAAACTCAGAGGCTGCAGCCCTCCTTATATACAATCCTGGAGAGACTGTCAGCCAATCAGAAACGTAAGCAGGTTTGAAACTCCCGCTTAAAAGTATCAATACATAACACCCCTCCCTTCCCAGAAGGCACTAACACTCAAAAATTAACATATGTACAAACAAAGTCTCGCAGGTGCTTAGGCTGAGTTCTCGCCCTAGTTGACCTGCGCAGTTCAGTGTTTGGTGAGGCGTCGAGCTGGTCGGAGGGACTCTTTGTCTCTCCCGGCTCCGCCAATGGAACCTCCTGGATTTTATCCGGGACGTGGTTATCCCCGGCTGGGAGTGGCGACTCGCTGGGGCGGCGCTGGAACCAGGGCTTGTCAGCTAAGTATTCTCGCGGCCCCGGGCTTGAGTTAGCTGTTTTGGAGAAGTGGTCATAGTTAGGCTCGGACATGTCTGCGTTGATATTTGCCTCGCCGACCACCCGTTTCCTCAGTTGGTCTATGTGGCGCTTCCAGAGTCTATCTACCCCTACGTCCACCGTGTATGATTTTGGGCCTGTTATTCCCACTATGGTTCCGGCAACCCACAGAGGACCGCTGGCATAATTGCGAGCGAACACCGGGGACCCGACCTGAAACTGCCTTAAGCCACAGGTCTCTCCCTTAAAGTTTTCGTGCGAATAGTTAGGGTGAAGCCTGTCCAACACGCACCGGAGCTTTCTCCCCATGAGGAGCTCTGCTGGGCTTCTCCCAGTTGCTGTGCATGGTGATGCATGCTGAACCGCAAGGAATTGATCTATCCTGGCCTGCCAGTCCCCATTGTCTAATCTGGACAGTGCTTCCTTGGCTGTCCTGACAAATCGTTCAGCCAATCCGTTGGAAGCCGGGTGAAATGGGGCTGATAGGGCATGGCGGATCCCCAGGCCGGCTAAGTAGCCTTCGAAAAGGGTCGCTGTAAATTGGGGCCCATTGTCCGATACCAAGGTATCTGGCAGGCCGTGGGTGGCGAACAACTTTCTTAGGGCCTTGATAACCGCTTCGGCCGTTGTGGATGGCATTAATACAATTTCGAGCCATTTTGAGAAGGCATCCACTACTATTAAAAACGTTTGGCCATGGAACGGGCCGGCAAAATCAATGTGGATCCTCCCCCATGGGCCTTTTGGTTTCTCCCACTCTCGGATGGGCGCTACTGGGGGATCGGGGCGAGACTCCTGGCAGGATCTGCACTTCCCCACCCACTCGGAAATGACCTGGTCCATGTTGGGCCACCAGACATAGCTGCGGGCTAAGCACTTCATCCTAACGATGCCAGGATGCCCTTCGTGCAATAATTCTAAAACTCTATCTCGTAGTTTTGCTGGAATTACCACTCTGTCACCCCACAGTAAGCACCCCCCTTGCGTAAATAGTTCATTTCGTTTGTTGGCAAAACCTTGGTACTCCTCCCCGACCACCTTGTCCGGCCACCCTTTCAAAACCCAACCCATAACAGTCCGGATAACAGGGTCTCTATTTGATGCCTTCGCCACCTCGCCGGAGGAGATGGGCCCCAAGGTTAACGTGTCCAACAACAGGACGGAGGTTTCCGGTGTTGGGTTGTCCAGCAGGTCGGGAAGGGGGCAACGGCTAAGGGCATCCGCATGACCCAGGGTCCGCCCAGGCCGATGGACGAGCTGGTACGAGTAGGCCGATAAGAAAATCGCCCATCTAGTTAAACGGGGGGAGAGGGCAGCGGGGGTTGGCCTGTCGCCTGCTAGCAGTCCTAGCAACGGTCTATGGTCAGTCACAAGTTCGAATTTTCGGCCATAGAGGTATTCGTGGAACTTCTTAACCCCCGCAATCGCAGCCAGAGCCTCTCTGTCCAATTGGCTATAGTTTCGTTCTGTGCTGGACAGAGTTCGGGAGTAGAAGGCAATGGGTGCCTCTAGGCCGTTCGGCAGTCTATGGCCTAGGACGGCACCAACTCCTACGGGGGAGGCATCGCAAACTAAAACGAGCGGCAGCTCTGCATTGTATTGGATCAGGAAACTGTCCTCAGATAGAAGTTTTTTTACTGCCTCAAAAGCGGCCGCTTGCGGTTTCCCCCAGACCCATGGTACATTCTTCCCTAAGAGTTTGTGAAGGGGATCAGCGACCGTGGCCTTATCTCTTAGGAACATTGAGTAGAAATTTAGCAGTCCAAGGAAGGCTTGGAGCTCAGCTTTGGATTTGGGGGCTGGTGCGCTTTTGATGGCCCTCACCTTGCTTTCGGTAGGGTGGATGCCTGTGCCGTCCACCCTGTACCCCAGAAATTCTACCGAGGGGACCGCTATCCTGCATTTGTTCTTTTTAAGTCTTAGTCCCGCTTCTCTGAATCTGGACAGGACGTTCCGTACCCTGTCCCCTAGCTGGTGTTCGTCTTGGGCGCTGACTAAGACGTCATCGAAATAGGGGACTACTCCCGGAAGTCCTTGCAACAGGCGCTCCATGGTGCTTTGAAATAAGCCGGGTGCAACGCTCACCCCAAATTGGAGCCTGGTGCATTTAAATGCACCCCTGTGAGTCACGATCGTTTGCGCCTCTGCCGTGGCGTCGTCGACCGGTAACTGTTGATAGGCTTGGGCCAGATCTAATTTAGCAAAAATTTTTCCGGGGCCCAGGGAGTGTAGTAGATGGTGCACGATCGGCACCGGATAGGCGCTCGGCTGCAAAGCCTTGTTGATCGTGCACTTGTAGTCGGCGCAAATTCTGATTGAGCCGTCGGACTTAACTGGGGTGACTATGGGGGTCTCCCACTTGGCATGGTCAACGGGAACCAACACCCCTTGCTTAATCAGTTTGTCCAGTTCTGCATCGATCTTTGGTTTCAATGCGAACGGCACTCTTCTGGCCTTTAGTCTTACTTGGGCTACGTTGGGGTCTAAGTTTAGTGAAATAGGGGTCCCCACATACTTGCCCAATGTGTCCCCGAAAACGTCCTGGAACTCGGACAGGAGGCTGTCTTTCAGGGTTGACTTGGACATCAGGTGGACGCCGGTGAAGCCCATGCCAAGGGCTCGGAACCACCCCATGCCCAGGAGGCTCGGCAGCTGCTTCGTGACGATGGTCAGCGGCAGGTCTCTTTCGTAGTCTCCGTAGGTGACCCGGAACGTGCCCACGCCTTCGAGGGGGACTCGGTTCCCCTGGTAGTCTAGGATGCGCAGTCTCTGTCTGGAGAGTTGATCCTTCCGGAACGACGGCAGGAGGGTCTTGAGGGTTGTCCACGACATGATGGAGAGAGCTGATCCGGTGTCGATCTCCATCGAGCACGGTCTTCCGTTGATTTCGACCACCGTGCTGACTTTGTCCTCGACCGTTGTGCTGGCCTGGTCGATGTGTATGCTGCGGCCATCTCGCGGTTCAAATTCGCGCCGTTTTTTCGCGCCGCCTTCTCTCATTGGCTGCTTCTGGCGCGCTGATTCCGGTTGGTTGCGGCGCTCACGTGGTTTGAGACTTCTGGGCAGAATGGCTCTGCAGACTCGCGCCAAGTGCCCTTTCTTCTCGCAACGCCTGCAAATAGCCTCTCTGTATTTGCAGGACAGTCTATCATGGTGCCCACCACAGCTGGGACAGCTTCGCCGGGGGCTGCCAGTGTCTTTTCTCCGGTGCTCTGTTCGGAAGACGTCCTCATCCGACTCGGACTCCGAGCTGGATCCGGCGTCTTCTCTGTGCACCGGGGCAGACTTGGGGCTGTCTTTGCTGGTCGGCGGACGCTGTAGCGTTTCAGCGGCCTTTGTGGAGGCTTCGTGAGCCCTGGCCTCATCAAGGGCTCCGGCGAGCGTCAAATCAGGCTTGGCGAGCAGCCGCCGTTGCAGCCTAATGTCCCGAACACCACAGATCAGTTGCTCAAGCAACGCGTCATCCAAGTCTCTGTAGTCGCAATGAGTTGCGGCTTTTCTCAGGCTGGCCATATACGCGCTGACCGGCTCTCCTTCTCGTTGGACGCGCTGCCTCAGTTGGTATCGCTGCACGAACTTGGAGGGGACCGGAGCGTAGTGAGCCCGGAGAGTTGCCATCAGGGTGTCCCATGAGACTGTTTGAACCGGCGTTGGCTCACACAGTGACTCGGCCATCTCGAACACGTCCGGTCCGCAGTGGCTTAGGAATAGGGCTCTCTTTCGATTAGCCGAGAGGCCCTGCATGTCGCTGGCTTCTAACGAGCATTCAAACCTCGTTAGGTACGAGACCCATTTTTCGCGGGTCGGATCAAAAGGCTTGGGCGGAACGTAGGCAGACATGTCCGGTATGTCTCCTGTGGTTCGCCTCGTTGCCTAGCTGAAGCTCGTGGTCTCACTGGTTGGCTTCTTGTAGCCTCAATCCCACCTTCGTCGCCAATGAAGTGGTTCGGGAATAACGAGAGGCACAAGCAAGCAAGTGACAACAGCTCTTTAATATACAGTGAGACTTCAGCCAAAAACTCAGAGGCTGCAGCCCTCCTTATATACAATCCTGGAGAGACTGTCAGCCAATCAGAAACGTAAGCAGGTTTGAAACTCCCGCTTAAAAGTATCAATACATAACAATACCTTCATCTTCCCAGACAGAAACCCAAGTCATTTTTCCTGCCTTTCTGCCTTTTGAGATTCTACTGCTGCCATTCATATGGGATGGGTGACTGCAATGGTGGGTCTAGATCTGAATTCTTGGCCCTTGAGGATTCATTCTGTTCCAAGCCTGCATCACCTCTGGCAAATGTGTTGGAAGAATTGTCATCCACTTATAAATCAATTCAGATGAAGCCAGGATTTCAAAGATATTGAGGTTTTCAGTCATTTCAACTCAACCAATCTCTCTCTCTCTCTCTCTCTCTCTCTCTCTCTCTCTCTCTGTGTGTGTGTGTGTGTGTGTGTGTGCATGTTTCTAGAACGCCTCGAGCAATTTCAACCAAACTTGGTACACAGATGCATTACTCTCTGGAAACAAATACTGTGGAGCTAAGACATCCCTGACACCCCTCAGTGTATGTGTTCTGTTAAGATGCAGCCTGTTGTGCCTTAAGATGGCTTCTACTGTGCAGCACAGTGGAGTTGCCATTGTAACAGCTTCACAGTACTCCACAAGGGGGCTTCCTCTGGTAAGGGGGAAAATCCAACATTAGAAATTATGTTTTGTCCGGACATTTTCAAGAAGGTTTTGATTATTCTTGAGGACCATGGATCAGCTAGCAAAACAACAAAGTGGTATCATTTTACTTGAAGCTTCTGGGGACATAGGAAAAACATTTTTAACTAATTTAATTCTCGCTGAAATCAGGGCTCAGGGTAAAGTTGCTCTTCCTGTCTAATACAGAATTGGGATAAATAAATAACCAGACAAGCCTGGGTTATCAGCTCGTATTTAATAAAAACCTGCCCCCTGGATTTATGAGAGGGAAAAAGCTAGAGAAGCTCTCAGTACCTTTATGTTAACAATAATAGCACATTCAGTGCTCGCAGGTGTCCCATATATCTTCTTGTAATGGAAGAGGTTATAAAAAGACAAGAGGTTATTAGAATCATAGTCTCTTTAGAAGTGCTGAGGAAAGATTTGTGGGTAAATGCAGGTATTTCCCCCCCAAAACACTAAAACGTCTAAATAGCAATAGCATTTAGATTTACATACCACTTCATAGTGCTTTACAGCTCTCTCTAAGTGGTTTACAGAGTCAGCATATTGCCCCCAACAATCTGGGTTCTCATTTTACTGACCTCAGAAGGATGGAAGGCTGAGCCAACTTTATGTTGGTCAGAATCGAATTCCTAACAGTATGACTCCAGACTTGAGTTGGAAAAGCACGGTCTGTTTGACTGACTGACTGACTGACTGACTGACTGACTGACTGTTTCTCTTCTTCCCTCTCTCTATTTCTTCTCTCTTCTCACTGTCATCTGTCTCAGAAAGGTGTTTTTTTGTTTGTTTTTTTGAGAAGGGAGAGAGAAGAAAAAAAGCATTGAAAAAATAAGTAAAAGAATATTTATATTTGGAGCAATCAATAGAAGCACGGGTGGGGAGAGGGAAGCAAAAAGTGAAACTAACATAAATAAATGTTGTTGTAACACCTCTTCTTCTCCTAACCCTAATCCTACCCTGGAAATGGTTTTCTTCGCCCACCGAAAAATGCCAACTAATAGAAAATTATTGTTAATTAAAATTATAAAAATGACAAATTATTGAAAATTGCTTCCAAATCAAAACAACGAAAAGAAGGACTAAGGGAGATATGATAGCAGTGTTCCAATAGCTCAGGGGCATGCCACAAAGATGAGGGAGTCAAGCTATTCTCCAAAGCACCTGAAGGTAGGACAAGAAGCAATGGGTGGAAACTAATCAAGGAGAGAAGCAACTTAGAACTAAGGAGAAATTTCCTGACAGTAAGAACAATTAACCAGTGGAACAACTTGCCTCCAGAAGTTGTGAATGCTCCAACACTGGAAGTTTTAAAGAAGATGTTGGATGACCATTTGTCTGAAGTGGTGTAGGGTTTCTTGCCTAACTAAGCAGGGGGTTGGACTAGAAGACCTCCAAGGTCCCTTACAACTTTGTTATTCTATTCTATTCTATTCTATTCTATTCTATTCTATTCTATTCTATTCTATTCTATTCTATTCTATTCTATTCTATTCTATTCTTAGAAACTTTCTTCCCTAAGAGTTCCTTAAGAGAACTTTCTTCTCTTCTTAAGAGAAGAAACTGGAAGTTTATACAGTATTTAACATCCAGCAAATACTTAGCAGTTTGCCACAAGCTAAAAGTGAGAAGATATATCAATAAACATGAAAACCAGTCTGATAGCGCATAGCTTCATTAGTAGTCACACTTCTTTCCTGTTTTACTATTAGGTCATATGATTATGTGCATTTTAAAAGCCCAACACAGATTAATAGTTTCCTCAATACAATTCATTAGAAAAATTCAATAATGTCAGTACTTAGAGGCTATACCCAGGAGTGAGTGAAAGAGGATGCAAAATAATGCATATCAAAAGGAACATAGAAGTTAAGTACACAGTTGATTGCCGAATTTCTAAAGACATGAACCTTGTTATAGCTTCATTTTCATAGCTCTAGAAATAATAAGTTTCCAGTTTTTATTTTATAGCACATTACATTTTCTGCCATTGCATAATTATTGATGCTACAAAGAAATCAGTGAGCATTTCTTTCAAATTTAAGAAGATGGAAGGAAATATCTATCTATGTCTGGATACATTCTGAACAGCAATTTCCTCTGAGTTATTGAAGGATGAAGAATGTACTGCAAGCTTTCCCCAACAATCCAATGCCACATTTGATATTTCATCTGCGTCTCAACATTACCTATAGCAACATAAAGTTTGTCATCCACATAGCCACTTTTTGTCATTCCAGGAGGAAAAAAATGCCAGCAAAATTTGTGTCACCTTCACCATGTGCCCTTAACACATATGCAGAAGAGGGCCATTCTTTGTTGCTGTTTGTACAGCATCTCCATGTGATATTTATTTATTAAAATTCTATGGCCATCTATCTCACCAAAGAAACTCTAAGTGGTAAACATAAAGTAAACCCCTGTCCATTAAAAAAAAAAAAAAAGCCCAAGCTACAGTAAGTCTCTATAAAGCAGGGGTGAAATCCAGCAGCTTCTGACAGGTTCTGGAGAACCGCTAGTAGAAATTTTGAGTAGTTTGGAGAACCGGCAGTGGAAATTTTGAGTAGTTCAGAGAACTGGCAAATACCACCTCTAGCTGGCCCCAGAGTGGGGTGGGAATGGAGATTTTGCAATATCCTTCACCCAGGAGTGGGGAGGGAATGGGAATTTTGCAGTATCCTTCTCCTGGAGGGGGTGGGAATGGGGATTTTGCAGTATCCTTCCTCTGCCATGCCCACCAAGCCACGCTCACCAAGCCACATCACGCCCACCAAGCCACGGCCACAGAACCGGTAGTAAAAAAAATTGGATTTCACCATTCCTATAAAGTATATATTTTTCCTATTTTACCTACTGTACATATAAATGCCAGTGCTCAATGCCTGGTTAAGAGCCAGGTCTTCACAGACTTCTGAAAATCCACAGAAAAGGAGACTCATTTCCTAGGTCACCCCAAGTAACGTTGTTTCACTATGGGGATCCAAAGAATGTCCACTCTGCCAAAGCTGGTGGGATGGGCAAACACTCTCAGGCACAAAGAATCAAGTCAGTGGTGGGAACCGGTTGTTAAATTACCACCCCTCCCCTTCTATCAAAGTGGATCCTGGGTACTGGGCTGGGCTGCAATGGAGAAGTGGGCAACGGAGTGGCCAGCACGATGGAAGGAGAAGGCCGTTTCCCCTCTTTCTTCTCCCTGCTCCTCTTCCTCCTTCCCTCGTGCTGGCTGCTCTGTTACCCATTTCTCCATTGCAATGTAGTGCCCAGGATCCACTTTGATAGTGGGGGAGGGGTTTAATTTAACAACCGGGTTCCCTCAGGGTAAGGTTAGCCATCACGGGAAACTTGTCCCGCATGTGCGGCAGAACTGGAGGATGGGGATGGGCCATGTCTCCCATGACAGCCAACCTGACCCTGGGAGAACCAGTTGTAAAATTATTTGAATCCCATCACTGAATCAAGACCATTCATAAGATTGTAGCCTAGAAGATTTATTCAAACCTATACACAAGAATCTAGTTAAACTAACGGTCAGCACAAAATTGGTGCTGGTAAGGATCAACAGAATTCAGAACTATTTCTATTAGGTATTATTATAGAAGGCTATAGCAAAGGGTCAATGTACCTAATACTTCACATCCTAACAGCAGCGACAATGGTGTATGCACAGCAATGGAAAAGTGAAAACACTCCTCCAGAAAAGGAGGTAATAAGGAAGGTATTAACATGCGCAGAAATGGATAGACTAATGTTAGAATTAAAAAACAAAGGAGAGACAGAATATCATGACACATGGAATAGATTTTATCAATAGCTGGAAACATGAGGTGGGAGTCGGAACACAGAAAAATTAGGCTAAGTTGACCTGAAATGAGATATTATATATGTATTAGAATGAATTCATTGGTCAAAAATAATTGTATAAGACTAGCACTGTGTAAGTTGTATATACCGTATTTTTCAGAGTCTAAGACGGACCTTTTTTCCTAAAAAAAGAGGGTGAAAATCTGGGTGCGTCTTATACTCCGAATATTGCCCTGCCCAACTTCTCAAACAGAGGTTTCAGAGGCTAAAAAAAGCATCAGAAAAGAAGCTTCAGAAAAGAATCCCCCAAACCGAGCTTTAGAAAAGAAGCCCCCAACAGAGCTGCAGAGGCTTTTGTTCTGAAGCTCTGTTTCGGAGGGTTCCAGAGGTAGGAAAAAAAAGATTTTTCTGAAACAGAATTTCAGAAGTTTCAGAGGCATAATGGGTCAGGTGTTACAGTATCTTTCCTATATTATTCATTAATTAAATTGATATGTGTTTCTCTGCTGCTATCATACTTTATAAGACTTTAAAGAGCTGTTAGTCATCCAGGGAACTCCAATTATTGGATAGATTAATAATCAATCACAATTCACAACATGGTCCTCAAGGGCAGTGTCAGGGTTCCAAGTAACACCCCCAATGAAATCAAACTCTGAGGCTTGAATTTCCTCAAAGCTAACTTTTATTAGAGAGGTCATATTGGCACATCTGGGAAAACCCGAATTTGAGAGCTTCCAGGTTTTCCACACCCAAAAGAAAATTGAAGACCTTGCCCCCTCTCCCACATGGCCACCACACATCCAATCAGTTACTGTCCAGAACAGAAGATACCTCCTCATTCTTCTCCACACTGCTGCAGGTCCCCATGACCTTGACTTTCTGTAAAGAATATTTATTTATTTATTTATTTATTTATTTATTTGTTTGTTTGTTTGTTTGTTTGTTTGTTTGTTTGTTTGTTTGTTTGTTTATTTGATTGATTGATTGATTGATTGATTGATTGATTGATTGATTTACATGCCACCCTTCTCCGGAGACTCAGGGCGGCTTACAATGCGTTAAGCAATGGCCTTCATACTTTTTGCATATACCTGCTTAGTAAGGCTTTTGGCCCTCCCTAAGCAGTGTTCTTTTTTTATATAAAGTCAGCTTATTGCCCCCACAAACCAGGTCCTCATTTTACCTACCTCGAAAGGATGGAAGGCTGAGTCAACCTTGAGCCTGGTGAGATTTGAACTTGCAGTAATTGCAGGCAGCTGCTGTTAGTTAACAGTACTTTAGTCTGCTGCGCCACCAAGGCTCTCACATTTTATTGTGACTACCTATCTTCTTCCCTCTATGCAATCCCCCCTCCCAATTTCCCACAGTAGGATTTGTGGCAGGCCTGAAGCCTGAAGGCACAAAGGTAGAAATATGGCTTCTATGTCTGACAGGCAAACTCTGATCTTCACCTACTACAAACTTGACCAACAAATCTTTGTGCCCTGATTGTGTGCTCCATTTTCTTGTTCTTTCTTTCTTCAGTGACTTTTTTTAAAAAAAGATAATCCTTCTATTTATTAAGCTAGCGCTCCAGGGAAAGAGATAGAGCAATACACCTCTTAAAGTAAATGTAACTTTCTCACACAAAAGTGAGAGTTTATCCATTCAGTTTTCTCTTCTGTAAACCCCCAAGGTAGATTTTAGAATGTAGAAGGAAATAAATATTAAAACATTTTCATAAGTTTTGCCAATCTCTCTTTCTCTTTTATACTGGGAGGCAAATATGAAAGGATTATCTCAATAGGATGGTTAGAAATTGCTAAATGTGTTCCATTTTGCAATGAGACACCAACTGTTTTGCCTCAGGATCAATAAAATTGAGCCAAAGCATAGTGCTACCCTAAGCGCTGACTCTTACGGATGATGTTATAATATAAGACAGCTTTATTTTCTGAGGCAGCCAATTCAAAATGGGGAAATGGTTATGGAAATTATGCAAATACAAGAAAAGAGCTGACATTACACTATGGAATGGCTGTGGCAGCTTACGTATAGCTTCAGGATAGCCTGCCATCCAATCTTCTATGAAATCAAGTCCCTCCATTTCAAAATAGTTTCATCAGAAGCTAAGATAATGCCAACCCCAGCATTTATGCCCGCTTTCAATTCTGTAATGAAAACCCTCCATCTTCTCTCCCATGGAAAACCTGCCATTCTCCATAAGCAGCAGCATGTCATGGCATCAGAGTGGGCCATTTCTGTTTCAATCAAGTAATTAATTCAAGTTTTCACACCAAACTACATTCATTTATTCAAAGCAGAGGCTTATAAACACATTTTACATGATGGTTTATACAGCCACCGTTTGCTTTACTGGCTGGTTGTAGATGTCTTTAGCATCTATTTGCCAGATGCTTGAAAATGTAAAATATTCTTGGCAAGAAAACAGTCCTCACTTTAACAGAAATTTGTTAAACCTGATGTCGATTGGGAATCTTTTCTAATCCTCCTTACCACTCTCTGAATTCCTACTCATTTTCAAAGCCATAAACTTTTTTTATTAGCAAATGTAAATCTATTCTTTTAGGCCGCACCAAAGAATAAACTAAATTCTTGAAGGCAAACTTGGTGGGAATATAAATGATAGAATCGGGTGCACTGTTGACTAATTCATTGTTGAGTCAATGGTTTTCATGAACATCTTGGAAGGATTGATAGGGAAAACTTTTTATATACTGGTAAGGTGACCAACTTTTTACAATGAGAAAGAGGACACAAATAAATTGAAGAAAAAAGTATTGTAAATAAAAACTTGTAAATAAAATTATACATATTTGGAAATTATTAAACAGATAATGAATTAATAAAATGTGAATTATTGTGCTCACCTGTGTATGATTGAATATTCACTGAGAAAGAAGTGAATCTAATAGGTGCGTGTGTGCTGTGTTGTGTTTTGGTAAGAAGTAAACAAAGACACTTGCGCGCGGTGCACTCTCTCAAAACAATTCTCCTGTGCAGAGCGCATGTGTCTCATAATCGCATCTCACCACACTGTATCAAGCCTCGACAAATCGTCATGTCAAATACAAATACGTCACATCAAATGCAACGGATCGGCTCAGCATCGATCGAATACGGAGATTTACAGATTAGTCTTCAATTATTGAAAAGGAGGACATGTAGGAGGACACTTTTCAAGAGAGGACAGAACTTATAAAAGAAGGACTGTCTTTCCTAAAGGAGGATGATTGGTCACCTTATATACTGGTCATATAACACTTATCTTAGATTAGTGTTATACTTACCTTAGGGCAAACCTTTCTTTATTTCCTACAAATTGCATCCTACATTTTAGCATTCTTCATTCTACATAATTAGATAAAATTTTATACTGGGTAGAGACTGACTATATAAATGTTTCCTCATGAAGCATATTAGGAAAAATATGGAATTTTGAGTTAAAAAATAAAGGAGGAAAAATACTGCTTATGTGTTATTATGTGTTTTTAGTTAACAGTAGAGGAAACATTTTCATGAAAACAGAGTTCTCTTTTGTTTTTTGAGAATCACACATTGGGGTTAGGAATGAAGGGGCTACTTCTGAGCTAATTCAGATTAAATCATTTCTCCTGAGGAAGGAGGAATTTAGGATTACACACACACACATACACAAACACACTACTGCAGGCACTCCAAATTGACAAAAAACTTTACTTTGCAATCTCTGCCAAAAAATATGCTATGTATGACTGAACAAACATACAATAAATCAAGTTTTTGGTTGGCTTTTGGCTTTTTATGGCTAGGAAATATTTATATATATTTGTTCCTATATATAAAACTATATATAAACGAATCCATCATGGCCATTCTGCCTATAAACCACCTATGATTGTGGAGGCACAGAAATTGTGCAAAATCAATCAGTCAACTAATCAACTTTGATTCCAACCCCCTGGTTAAGGCATGAGACCATATACAAGGGGTGTCAAAGTCAAGGCCCAAGGGCTGGATCCGGCCCACAGGGTGCTTAGATCTGGCCCATGGGACCACCCTGGAAACAGCAAAGGACTGGCCTGCAGTGCCTCTGTCAGTGAAAACGGAGCAAGCTCCGTTTTCACTGGCAGAGGGTTGCAGGAAGCCATCACAGCCGAAAATGGAGCTCGGGAGCCCATTTTCGCTGGCAGAGTGCTTGCGCCCCCTACATGAGTGATGTCAAGGTGGCCACGCCCACCCTGGCCCTCCAAGGTCAAACACAACCCTGATGTGGCTCTCAATGAAATCAAATTTGACACCCCTGCCGTACGCCATCCTGGTCAAATGGTTCTCCAGTCTATTTTTGAGAACTTCCAATGATAGAGAACCCACAACCCTGAGAAGCAAGCTATTCCACAGATTAATAATTCTTAGTCAGTCAGTTAATTAATTCTGACTCCAAATTTTATTTTCCTGTCTTTGTTTAGTCAAATATGACTAGTGTACTGACTACTGACTAGTGTACTGACTGAATTGTTGTTTTTTTTTTAAACTTAAAAATGTTTTGGTGGTTCTGGTACTATCCTACAAGGAAGCATTCTTGAATTAGACTGTTTATTTATATTAATTCTTTATTAAGATCAGGTTTTATTTCAAGTATGTTTAATAAAATCAGTCATGATTGTATAGCTGTCCTAAGTTATTTTAATTATTAAAACCATTGGAAAGTAAGTACAAGCTTAGGTTGTCTTCTAATTTCTTTTGTGAAATTTCTACTTCTCCTTGTTGAGATTCCAATGAAAGCATGTTGATGAACACTCAGAAACATTTATTTGTTCAATTTGGTAAGAATTTACTTAAAAGTTAAATGTCACTTTTCCCTGAATTCAAAATGTGTGCCAGCTGTACAAAATCGCATGGGAGAGAGAGAGAGAAAATTGTGAACTTTTTCTTACTGACTGTGAACTCTATTTTCCAATTGAATGAAACTGGCTTTGAGAGGTAATAATACACTTGCAGAGAGAGGTTTAGGCAAGATTTATATAGGGTGCACCAAGCAAACAACCTCTCCCATTAAAATGTTTGTATCTGAAGGTTGAAAACCATACTGTCAAAAAGGCCATTTCATTTTGCATCCCTCTTTAGGGAAACTATTTACAGCAATATTTGGGGTGGAGAGGAGATAAAATTCAGGTATTTTCAGGCTCAGGGAGGAATCCTCATGATCAATGAAGGGAGTAGCTGTAAGCAGTGGGATTTTTCTTTTAAATCTCTTCTTTCATTTATTTGCTATCTTTGCTAGTCTTAAGGTTAAAATGTATTCTGCATTAAAAACAAAAATAATTAAAAAAATCTCAGTACATTTGATGTACTGAGATTTTTTGATACACAAAAAAATGTGTATTTTGCTTTCCAAAGAAGAAAAAGAAATGATGACATGTTTATAAGTGGAATATGGGTTCCCTGGATTTTCTGTACGTAAAAAGTATTTGGGGAGTATATTGAACATAAAACATAGAATCATAGAGTTGAAAAGGAACTTGTAGGTCTTCTAGTCCAACCCCTCTGATCAAAGCAGGAGAATTTATGTCATCTTGGTCAAATGGGGGTCCAGTCTATTTATCTATCAATCTCCACTGATAGAGAATCCACAGTTTTGGGAAGCAAGCTAATCCATTGATTAATTGTTCTCACTGTCAGAAAATTTCTCTGTATTTCTCTATCGGATCTCTTTTTAATGAGCTTCCACCTATTACTTCTTATCCTGCCCTCCAGAATAAGTAAGTATATATAGATTAAACTAGACTACACTAGACTTGACTGAACTGGAATAGAATAGAATAGAATAGAATAGAATAGAATAGAATAGAATAGAATAGAATAGAATAGAATAGAATTTTTTATTGGCCAAGTGTGATTGGACACACAAGGAATTTGTCTTTGGTGCATATTTATTTATTTATTTATTTATTTATTTATTCATTCATTCATTCATTCATTCATTCATTTATTTATTTGATTTATATGCCGCTCTTTTCTGGAGACTCAGAGCAGCTTACAATGTGTTAAGCAATAGCCTTCATACTTTTGTATATACCTGCTTAGTAGGGCTTTTGCCCCCCCACACAAGCGGTGTTCTTTTTTATACAAAGTCATCTTATTGCCCCCACAAACCAGGTCCTCATTTTACCTACCTCGAAAAGATGGAAGGCTGAGTCAACCTTGAGCCTTGGTGAGATTTGAACTTGCAGTAATTGCAGGCAGCTGGTGTTACTTAACAGTGTTTTAGTCTGCTGCGCCACCAAGGCTTGTTATCATATGCTCTCAGTGTACATAAAAAGACAAGATACATTCGTCAAGAATCATAAGGTGCAACACTTAATGATAGTCATAGGGTACAAATAAGCAATCAAATCATACTGGGAAACAATCAATATCAATATAAATCGTAAGGATACAAGCAACAAAGTTACAGTCATGCAGTCATAAGTGGGAGGAGATGGCATATAGCAATAGCAATAGCACTTAGACTTATATACCGCTTCACAGTGCTTTACAGCCCTCTCTAAGCAGTTTACAGAATCAGTCTATTGCCCCCAACAATTTGGATCCTCATTTTACGCACCACAGAAGGATGGAAGGCTGAGTCAATCTTGAGCCTGGTGAGATTTGAACTGCCAAATTGCAGGCAGCCAGCAGTCAGCAGAAGTAGCCTGCAGTACTGTACTCTAACCACTTCACTACTGTGGCTTGACATGATTCAGATCACCTCCACCACCACCTCCTCCTCTTCCTCCTCCTCCTCCTCCTCCTCCTCCTCCTCCTCCTCCTCCTCCTCCTCCAGAACAAGATGGGAAGGTGCTCTCTCACCCAGGTCAAATGGTGTTTAGGGAGCTACTGTAGAACAGCAGAGGGCAAGTATTTGAAGTATTGGTGCCTATCATACTTTTGGATTAAAGCCAAAAGAATTGTCAGCTACTCATGTTTTCAGACACAAAAGAAAAACTTGCTGCTGAAAAAGTGTATGTGTGTGTGTCTGCATGACAAGCAAAGGCAATGGGGAAGCCATATAACAACAGTTTGACTAATTTAATAATAAGTTGAGGAATATATATACAAGAGTGGCCAAAATTGTGGAAACCTTTTGGGAAAAGTGTATTTTCTAACTAACACTACTGTTTCTAATAACACTACTTTTTTGGAGGAGGAGTGCCATAAAATTATAAATCAATGGAAAGAATCTAATCAAGAATGTAATGCAATAACTTTTATGAAGGATTTGCTATTAGAATAGCAGTTACAGTATAAAGAAAAGGGAAACGTAGAAAAAACGAGATATACAAAAATGATCACATCAGTTAATACTTAGCTGGGTAACCTTTAGCATGAATTATGGCCTTACAATCTCTTCCCATGGAGTGAACCAAGTCTTTTGGTTCTGCAGCTGTTATAATGTCAAACCAAGATTGAATGATTGCTTCTATTAACTGGGTTTTATTGCTGGGTTGCTTCTGATCAACAAGTTTCTTTAGTCGGTTCCATAGTTTTTTAATTGGGTTAAGGTCTGGGCTATTCCCAGGCCATTCCAGCAGTGGAGTATGATTATCCTGAAACCCCCCCCCCAAAAAAAAAGTGGTGTTATTAGCCATTAAATCTCAAAAATACACTTTCCCAAAAGGTTTCCACAATTTTGGCCACTAATGCATGCATGCATGCATGCATGTATGTATGTATGTATGTATGTATGTATGTGTATGTATATATCCTCGACTTATTGTTAAATTAGTCAAACTATTGTTAATATGAATACACACACACACACACACACACAAATATAAGAATCATGAATGGTAATCAACTTGATATTATGTCAAGACCAAAGGTTGACATCCTAGGAATCAGTGAATTGAAATAGGCTGGAATGGGTCATTTCACACCAAAGAGCACCGTATGTACGCAAGACAAGAAAATCACAATAAAAATGGAATAGCCTTCATTTATTAATATAAGGGCATCACCCTCTGTACTCAGATATACAAGCCCAAATGATTAAGTTCAAGGCAAATGAATATTACAATGACCTGAATCTATGTTCTATCCAGAGATGCTGAAGTTAAAAAGCACCAAGGCAGCTTGTAATACCTTGTCGACACAACACTCTTTTTCTGTCTCTGTCATACCCACATACATTATAATAACTAGAAGGATGGGTTGATAACATTGAAAATAAAATAGCATCTGCCAAAAAAAAAAAAAAAAAAGATTGCACATAAAAAGGACTGGAATTCATTTTAAAGCAGTAACCATTGGTACAGTCCTGAGGCATGAAGAACAGCATACTAAAGCTTTATGGGAGAGAAAAGGAAAAGATGCCTTCAGCTCAAGAGCCAGGAATAAGTTGAATAAGTTTTTGCCATTAAGAAAATGGCCCCCACACATAAGCCTTGCAAAATTGCAAAGGAAAAACTGGCTTTTCTCCTGTTTCAAATAAATCAGCACTGAGCTAAATCAATTCAGTTCTCTTAATCCAGCATCTGACAGAAAATCATCTAAGCCCTGAGCTGTTTTTGAATTACCACAGACCTGCCTGCTATTCCCTTATTGTCTACTGAAGATTTCTGAATACTGTAGAGAAGGTGCATCTATTCATTTTTGCACAATATTATTAATTCATGGAACATATTTATAATTTGTCCAAAAAAAACCCACAGAAAAACCCAACTGACATTGTCAAAATGGTTGCCAGTAGTTTGGTTAGGCAATCACTTTTTCTAAGTCCTGTAATTTACACACACACCACCACCACTACACCACCACCACCACCACCCACCCCACCCACACACCATTATAAATTCTAGTTATTTTCCAGTCTGGAAAGCCATGTCATTACTCTGCTAAACACATAATTCCCACAGCAATGTCTTAAATGCCTAAGGATGTAGTAGGATGTAGTCCCATGTAGTAGGACTGTAGTACTATTATCCTTCTCATCTTTCCTACTTTCTTCTTCTATTGGTGTCTTATGAATTATCACTTGTTTGTATCTTATGATTTATGATTGTAGCTTATGATTTATCACTTTGTTGTCTGTATGTACATTGAGAGACAAATTCCTTGTGTGTCCAATTGCACTTGGCCAATAAAGAACTGTTCTGTTCTGATCTGTCCTTTTCCACTCAAACTCCACTCCACTCCACTCCACTCCACTCCACTCCACTCCACTCCACTCCACTCCATTCCATTCCATTCCATTCCATTCCATTCCATTCTATTCTATTCTATTCTATTCTATTCTATTCTATTCTATTCTATTCTATTCTACTAACAAAGATTTTAGTCTTTATGGTGACTGAAAACTATATGCAGTTTTTTAAAAAACTGACTAGCATTCTCCTTCTCTGGTTCCTTTGTGCTTATGCTTTTAATTCTACACTCTGACTAGATTCATATCTTACATTAAACCAAAACCAAAATATTCTGGTGTTTATTTGAAAACTGAAATAGAACATAAACACAGTTTGAGAGTCTTAGATGCTCTTCATTTCACCCATTGAGGATTTTTAAACAGCACCTGTGCACCTGCAAGCTACCAATTAGATAAGGGCTAGTATATATAGAGCTTCAACACACTATATGCATAAAAAGGTGAATAATATTTAGAGATTAGATGGTCAAGTCAGAAGGGACATTTTTCTTCCTTATTCCATAATATGTGTTGATTCTCTATATAACATCTCCCTGCACAGGATTAAAAAAATGTGGCTGGGAGAATATTATTCTAACTTCACTGCCCAGGGATGACTTTGATAGGTATTTATATGCATGAGGAGTTATTTTCTTCTTTGGTTAGAAACAAAACTATATCCAGCTGCTGCTGTCACTGCCTCCTCCTCCTCCTCCTCCTCCTCCTGTGAAAGATATCGCAATGGAACAATAGTGAAACAAGGGAATTCTCACCTATAATCTTTTATGAGAGAAAAACTGGGAACCAATATGTTGAATCCAGATTGAAATACAAGCAATCGGAATTTAAATGAATAAATCCATCTTTATTGTGAAATTATAACAGTACCTGAAAATTGAATGTAGGTTCTGCAAATGTTACAACTTATCTGGTTTGCAATGATATGTGAGTTATATATAATTAAATCTGAAATTAAAATCTCCACTACTACTATTACTACTACTGGGAACATCCACTACATCTAATATACGTAATTTATTAATCTGCATTTTGATATATGAGTGTCAGATCAGCATGCAATGTAGCATTTAATGGATTACAAAATGTTCGCTATTAATATACCCAGTAATTCTTGGCATAGATGCCTTAGATTATATAGTATAAATAAGCATAAACATAAATTTGACTATGTTTTTCTTGGGAGAAAATAAAAGTTCTTTCACGCTGCAAATGTATTATACAATTGAGAAAACTGGTGGAGTCTATTAAAGAATTTGCAATGTTCTTAAATTATCTTGACTTCTTAACAAAATATGTATGCTCTTATGTGCAAAATCCTTTTACCATGATTAATTATTAACCATTTCTTTAGGTCAGGAATACTTCTGCCAATGTTCTGCCATCATGTTTAGGCCTTATCAATGGCTGGCTTGCAACAGGAGTAAGGAGAAAATAGTGACATTCTTCCATGTCTCCCACATAGCTAGCTAAATTTAAAACTGAAGCCCAATCAGATGACTGTATTTATAGATCTTGTAATGAAGAGTGTTTGCATACAATTGTACAAGGATGTGAGATACTAAACACTGTTTTTCATCCACAACCTTCTTGTATCTTCCCATAATTTCTGCAGAACACCTGAATACAAGTCTTTATTAGGTCTATGAAAATTAAAAAAAAACTGAATGGAAATTTCAAGCCAAAAAGACAATAGGAAAGAAAAAAAAGTACTATTTATATGTTCATTTATATGTTATATGTGAATGGCTGGATGTCTTGCAGGAAATGCACATATACCTATACAATATTCACCAAATATCGAGAGCACAATATAAGACTCAAATAATTTCTAACAAATAGAACTCTAAAATCTAATTTTCATGAGCGCTACCATTTCCCAGTTTGCTATATTTTTTCCTGAATCCCTGATTCCTGGAGATTGCAGTTTTAGTACACCTTGTCTTGGAGCCAGCCCAGGAGAAGCTATTCCATCCCAAGAAATCATAGGTGAAAGATTTACTCCAAGAGACCCAAACTTGAAGTAAGGAGGAATTTCTTGATTGTCAGAGCTATTAAGCAATGGAATAGTGCCCCACCTGAAGCTGAGGTGCTCTATCACTGGAAGTTTTCAAGAAAAAATTAGACTATTCAGAATGGTATGAGAATTCCTGCATTGGGCTAATCTGTTGAATTAGAACCCCAAAACAACAGCATCATGAAAAATGAGTATGAAATCAAGTTTCCTAAATATGGGCTACTTCCATATTTCCTAAATATGGGCTACTTCCATGGATTGCAATTCCTGGAATCCACATCAATAGCCATGCTGCTGGAGATTTCTGGAAGCTGTCTACAGCCCTGAAAAGATGTCCAAGTCTTTGGAATAGTTTCTAAGCAATACTTTTAGAAGAAAGTCCAGATTAATCTATGCAACTAAAATTGATCTGAAAATATAATTGATAATACAGGATGGAGAAAACCTATATAGGCAACTCCAATCCCACCCTCTGAGTGAAATATATAAATAAATTAAATTTTAATGAGGTTCCATCTCAGTTTATTGCAATCAAGGAACAGAAACCAAGATGGAAACATTGAGGTGAACATGGAATTTTTAAATACTCTATCATAATATAATTTGCATATGAAAAATGACTTTGAGAAGCAGGAAAAATATCAGGGCCTGAAGTAGGAAGAAGAGAGAATGCTTAAAGAAAGGGCAAAATGACCCTAGTGTGGTAGGAACACTTGGGGCTGTGTAAAAAAACTGGGAAAGTGGCTCCCACAGACCCCAAGAGCAACATGTCAAAAGGAGTATAGAGTATAGAGTATAGGAGTATAGAACAGCTCAGTTACTGTGCAGAGCCTACAAATTCCTAGACTCAAGTTTAAGGAAGACACATACAACTCATAGGGGTGAGGAGTGAGAAGGGGTGAGAAGGGACGTATACTGGTATATTCAGCTCAAAGTGGCAAACATGCCTACCATATTTTTCGGAGTATAAGTCGCACCAGAGTATAAGATCCACCTTAGTTTTTGGGGAGGAAAATAAGAAAAAAGCTGATTGGTGGGTAGATTGGCCTCCCGGAATACCCCTAATCAGCTGTTCCGAGAGGTGAATTTTAGCAACAGGTTCCTTGGTTGTGAGGTCTGTGCCTTGCTTTTTTTTTCTGCCTCTGAAACTTCTGAAACTCTGTTTCAGAAAAAACTTTTTTCCCTGCCTCTGAAAGCCTCCAAAACAGAGCTTCAGAAAAAAAGCCTCTGAAGCTCTGTTTGGGGGCTTCTTTTCTGAAGCTCTGTTTGGGGGCTTCTTTTCTGAAACTTCATTTCTGATGTTTTTTTCAGCCTCTGAAACCTCTGTTTGAGAAGCTGGGTAGGGCTACATTCGGAGTATAAAGACGCACCCAGATTTTCACCCTCTTTTTTGGGAAAAAAAGATGTGTCTTATACTCCGAAAAATATGGTAATACTCCAAATTTTCCCCAAACAACAACTCTGTGAGATGAGAGTTGAGAGAAAGTGATTGGCCCAAAGTCACCCAACTGACTTTCATGTCTAAAGCAAGAGTAGAATTCAGTCTTCTGGTTTTTAAGTGACCACCTTGACTACTACACCACACTGCCTTTGTCATCTTGTTTAGAATTTATTATGAGTCAAAGGCTGATTTTCAGCCTTAATGTTCCCCTTCTGTCAGGAAGCAACATGCCTTGATGCATGCTTTCAGTGCTTCAGCTCATTTTATGTCACACTGAGAAATACACAAATGAATATATCAATGGGAGAATCGGAAGAAGCTTTTGTGCATGTGCCAAGCATGGGCAGAAATGTTTTCTGGCTATATTAGCACATCTAGATGAGAGGTGCTGAGCAAGGCAAAATGAAACAGGTCTATTTCCTTCACTTTTAGAAAAAGAAGACATCAGTGCTTTGCAAAGCAGTTTCAAAGAATTGTTTCACATTAACTTTCATCAAGAACCCCTTTGAAGATTTGCACAGCCCTTCTTCATGTGTCAGCCTCTCAAATCACTATAGATAATTGGTTATGGAGAGAATTCCCTTGCCCAGAAAGAGCCTGTCCTTCCTTCCTTCCTTCCTTCCTTCCTTCCTTCCTTCCTTCCTTCCTTCCTTCCTTCCTTCCTATTTGAACAATTTATTTATTTATTTTATTTAGTTAGTTAGTTTGTCAAACATGTACGAGATGTCAGATGTAAGTATAAACATGGATACGAACACAGGAAATGGGTACGAATAAATGGGGACAGTAGGACAGGGACCAATGGTGAAAGTCAGCCGGATCTATCCAATTTGCGCAATCTGGTAGGGCTGGGGGCGGAAGCCTCCACCCACCCACCCACCCAGAAGTCAGCACGTCACATTTTTGACCCTCTGCTCATGTGCAGAAGGGTCTGTGCATGCATGGAGGAGGCACACACTTACATTTGCAATCCAATAGCGAAGGTAAGTGCATTTTTACCCCTGACAGGATTAGTAGGCATACTGGTGTACTTATGCACGCCCCTTACAGACCTCTTAGGAATGGGGTGAGGTCGACACCCCTAGATAGTTTAACATTAACGTTTTGGGTGTTCAGGGAAGAAACCCCAGAGTCAGGTAGTGCATTCCAGGCATTGACAACTCTGTTATTGAAGTTGTATTTTCTGTGTCAGGATGTATAAATCCCATTCCCACCCCCCCGGGGTGGGTTTCTGCTTTACCTCTTGGCAGGCGAACAAAGAAGGTTAGAAGAAAGAAAAGAAAAGAATGTGGACATGCGCAGTAGTTCAGCGATAAGGTGCGCAGCATCTACCGTAAGTCTTAGAATGGGAGCACAGCTGGCAAACACAAAAAACGCAGTGACATTCTGCAATCAAGTTTGGAGCAGTTTACCTTGAGTTTGTATCTATTGTTTGCTCGTGTATTATTGTGGTTGAACCTGAAGTAGTCATTGACAGGTAGAATGTTGTAGCAGATAATTTTGCGTACTAAACTTAGGCCAGATCATAGGCGGCATAATTCTAGGCTGTCCAAGCCTGATTTCAATTTAAAAAGTCCAATTTCTCAAAATGCATTGTAATATTGAAACAGACAAAAGCTGTGACTCAAAGTCAGCCCTTCCCTAGGTACCAGTGCTTTGACTGTATGCTCAGCCTTGCATACAGAGGCAGGGAACCCAGATGGAGGGCTGTTCTTTGGCCCTATTTTCCATAGCTGACAGTTGAAGTTGTCCATTGGCAAGGCTAGCCTGACCAGATGGCCATCTGGTTTTAGTCCCTCCTTCAAATGCCTGTACTTGATATCTTTACATAATTGTGCATCAAAGACAGCTTTCAACAGTTCAACCAGCATAGGACAAATATTCAGCACAGCCAAGATTTCCATACAAACTTGCCAATACAACGGTATAGGCTTGCAAGTTGTAACACTACAGGCTTAATCAATGTCAACACAATATATAAAACAGATGTTGTGTTGTCAACTCTTCACTTAGAATCATGAAGGTGGGAGGCATTTTTGTCTTTGATGTTATTCATCTTTTGTTGGTGGTGAATTGCTGGGCTTTATTCAGGTTATTTTTGGCTCCTTACTCAACAACTTTGAGATCTCTCTTTGAAAGAAGTCTGGAAAAATAGAGACCTCACATTATTTATTTTTTTCTCCCTGAATTACTTTTTCTAGGTATTGGAATCTTTTCCTAGGGGTATTCAAGGAGAAACTTCCAAGATTTGAAAGTTGTCTATGGAAAAATAAGTCAGAAATGGTAGCTTAGGTGTAAACTCACAAGAAAGGGAGAAAAATAAGTAAGATATACTTCTTTTTTCATGCTGGAATGTTTTCTCATGCTTGAACAGAGCCTCATGGGTGTCATTGAGAAGAATGTCTGCAAATATACACTGGATATAAAAGCATATCCTTAGTCTCCTGGGTAGACAATCATTCAACACTCAACACAGTGGAAACAAAAAATAATAGAAGCTGTAGTCCATCCTGATATCTTTCACATTTGTCAAGTTTCTCTTGCACATAATGTAATTGCACACGAACCATTCAGCCCATGTATTATTTTTTCAATTATACATCTGTGTATACACACAGATTCACACACACACACACTTGCAATTTAATTTTATCATTTTATTATATTATAAGTTTCAAAGCAAATGTGGAAAATGAGCTACATTTGATAGAAATTGCAAATGATCAGACAAACAAAATTCAAACATGTTTGCATAGTGCTGTAAACAGTTCCAGTTCTGGCATCAGAATCAATGGGAGGAAAAACAAAAAAACAAAAACACCCAGGAATTAAGTTAGCTAGAATGAATTTTCAAAATGAGCTGCAATGTGAAACATGAAATAAAATAAAAACAAAGGGATGATTGTTGTCCGTGTTCTTTTGCAATCATCTTGAAAGATATACAACATAATGTTATGTGATGTTTATTTTTGATTTCTGATATTTCTAGAGCAAAATGCCTGTAGCTTTGCAGCATAGCAACTATCCAGCATTTGAATAAACACTATGAAACCAAAATTTCCATTCCATGGAAAGGCATGTGCCAGATTTTCTGTACGTCACCTTGAAAATGCCTTCTAATAAATCAGGAACCTAAAAATATTTCTTCCTTGATGGAACCTTAGCGCACCTTTTACAATAACCTGAAAACTTGTGTAAGATGAATTTCCTCTATGTCTCTCAAAATCATAAGATGTATAGTGATGCCAGAATTCAGAATTAATGATCCAAATTTTACAAGGTCAGTGGAACCTGAAGGTGTTCATTATATATACAAGCAGGCCAAGATTAAATCTAAAGCAGGCCTATGAAAGTGCCAACCCCAAGAAAATCAGATTCTACTAAGTTAATAGATACTACCTAGAACAGTGATCTGTAACCTTTTTGGCACCGAGGACCAATTTTGTAAAAGACAATTTTTCCATGGATTGCGGGGAGTGCATTTAATTTAATGCAGCTCTAGCAACAGCTTGGATAAGTTCGTGTAATTTTCTTAGGTGGATTTCAGAAGCTGTTTGTCTGCTTCCTTTGGCTGAGAGAAAGTGACTGGCAACCCTGAAGCAGGACTAGAATGCATGTTCTCCAGTTTCTGTCTTGGTGCTTTAACTACTACGCCAAACTGGCTCTCACACATTTAAAAGAACTAAGTAAAAAGCAACATGACTTGCACACAATTCTGATAAGCTGCATATTAAACGATGCAAAAACAAATGTCAACGACTACTTCATCTTCAACCATAATAATACATGGGCAAACAATAGATACAAACTCAAAGTAAACCGCTCTAAATGCGATTGTAGAAAATACGACTTCAGCAACAGAGTGGTCAATGCCTGGAATGTTCTACCCAACTCCGTTGTTACATCCTCAAACCAGTGATGGGTTGCTCCCAGTTCTGTCCGGTTCTTGCAAACCGATAGTAAAAACGGCAGGAAGCTCCGACCACCCGCCCAGACATCATAATGGATGATCTGTGCCTGCGTAGACGGTTCTGCGCATGCGCAGAAGCACACATGTTCCTGTTGCAAACTGGTAGTAAAGGTAAGTAGAATCCACCCCTGTCTCAAAACCCCACAGTTTCAATCTTAAACTGTCTACCATGGACCTCACCCCATTCCTAAGAGGTCCCTAAAGGGGGCGTGCATAAGAGCACCAGCATGCCTACAGTCCCTGTCCCACTGTCCCATTTATTTGTACTCATTACCTGTGCTCACATCCATGTTTATACTTATACCTGTTATCTCATTCATGTTTGACAAACTAAACAAATAAAAATAATAAAATAAACATTTCCCTTACTGATGATTCTTTCTTCTACTACCCGATCGTTGAGAGCTAACCAGCTCAAATCTTAAAACCTCCCTTTTCCTATTTCTGGATTGTCTGAATTTTTGAACAGCTTCTTTTGTCTGTTTGGAGTTAAATTAAGCTTATTTGAAAGAGACAGATGGCTCTTCTGCACATCAGCCTTCAGTTGTTTGTCTCCTGTGCATAAATGCTCATGAAATGAAGCTGGATTTAAAAATAAAAAAATTCCTCTCCAAATTTCAATGCTTTCTTTTACTCTGACCATGATAATGTCTAAACTATGTTGTCTCTGTGGAATTAACTCACTGATTAGTGGGTTCTCCTGCTTCTTTTCTCCTCGTGTCAGGAAAACAACAATCACTTTTTTTTCTATAAGTGGGTCTTTCTGGACATATATAACTTTGAGAAAAAGCACATAGTTTGAGAAAAGTTACAAACAAAAGCAATTTTGACAATTTGCAAGTTCAGGTAGTCCTCAACTTATGACCACAATTGAGCCCAACATTTCTGTTATGTGAGACATTTGTTAAGTGAGACATTTGTTAAGTGAGTTTTGCCCCATTTTACCACCTTTCTTCCTATCGTTGTTAAGTGAATCCCTGTAATTGTTAAGTTAGTAACCCAGTTGTTACTATGGCTTCTCCATTGACTTGGCTTGTCAGACGGTCACAAAAGGTGATCACATGACCCAGGGAATCACATGCAGTTGTCATAAATTGGGTCAGTTGCCAAGTATCTGAATTTTGATCACATGACCATGGGGATGCTGCAAAAGTTGTAACCAGAGGTGGGATTCCCTTCCCTTCCCTACCAGTTTGCAATTGTGAGCACCCTCATGTGCTCGGTCTTCCGTGCATGCTCTTGGCTCATGCGCATACCTTCCTCGCATGCGCACAGCCTCCAAAATGTGGTGAAATAGGACAGCATTACATCCAAGCAGGTGAACGGGGCGTACTGCAGGTGCCACTACCGATTCGTCCGAACCGGACAGAACTGGCTGAATCCCACCACTGTGAAAAATAGTCATAAGTCACTTTTTTCAATGCTGTTTTCAGTGGTGTTATCACAAAATGAACTGTTGTAAGTTGAGGACTACCTGTATAAATAGAGATTGTGCTCATGGCCCACATATAACCAGGTCAATTAAAGATCTAACAAACTCACCTTGTTTGGGATAGTTAATGATAGAGGGTTGCAATATTTTCAGCCACAGTCAAGGAATATACCTATTTGATAACCAAGATATTACTAGAGTTGATCTAAATATTATCAGCTGAATTATCCGCTGAAAAGCCAACAGATTTTTTTAAAAATAATATCTGTAACTTATTGAACATTAATTATACCTGTTCTAATTCTAGTGTGCACATTACTTTTTTATTTAGAGTCACACTGTTTCTTGAGCAAAAAGCTCTTCTGCATCACTCACTAAGCATGGCAGGAAGATTCTTTATTAACCCATTAAGGAAGACATAAACGGATGATAATTGTCTTCCGCTTGTTACTGACCTGCTGGAGAGGCTGATTAAAATCATGTTTTTCATCTGCTACCAATATAAACCTTGCCTTTTAAACTCTTTATGGAGCAGGGAACCTTCTACTGGCTACCTGTAGCTGCTGCAGGGAACTTTATCTTTTCCAAATGAAAGAATCTGAAATCCTACGTTGTATCAAAGTGTCACTTCCCATAATTCTCCTTTCCAATGGATGTATCCGATGGAACCAGAGAACAGGGAAGGAAAGTATCTGGAGAGAAAACAGCTCTTCAGGTACCACCTGTCATACTAAATTTGCACACAGAACCTATCACAGTAGGCAGAAAATATTTGATCCACAGGACTGGGTGAGTGTACTTTTCAATACCTATCCATAAGCCTTCTGGAAGACCAATGGAGATATATTATAAATGCAGCCATATATGTGGACTAACTGGACACCTGTGCTTTGCTACGAAACTATGTGGTCAGACTTGATAGACTTAAAGCCTGAAACTTAATGTAGAATGTATAACTCCATAGCATCAGAGCATGTTAATATAAGGCAACTGGCAGTTGGAACAGAGTTCTTTTCAAGTGGGGTGGGGGAATAGAATGTCTCAGTCCTTAGCATCAGAGCATGTGAATATAATACTGTATATGAAATACTAATGTTCTGATGGTCATTTCAAAAAATCCTTTCTTAGCGAGTACCTATAGAAGCCAAGAGGAACAAATTTGTCAAATTTCAAGTTTGTAGGCTTTATGGTTCTGGAGATTTCATGATGAGTGAGTGGTATTTGGCTTTTATATATATAGATTCGATGTTGCAATGCTTAATCCAGAAAGTAGGCTGGATCCTCATTTTACAGGAGGAAGGAAAAGAGGAAATGACTTTTCTGCAATTGCTACAGAGATGACCGGAAAATTCCTCTGTTTCTGACCACCTCTTTTTCTGCCATCTGTGACAAGTGAAGTAACAGAAGAGAAGCAGAGAAGCGGATCTTCTGCTCATTTCTCTAATCTCATGAACCATTTTGAGGGATCACACAAATGCCAGAAAGGAAACCCTTCCGTCTCGTCGACTGTGTCCTGTCTGTGTCCTTAAAAGCATTGCTGTGAGGGCTAATGAAAACCATGGATGACATATGCAGTTCGCAAGATGTTGAAAGCATAGGATGTGGCTTTTAAATCCAGCGATATGATGGCCTTAGAACACCCAGAGCCAATTTGAAAAGTGCCATAAAAAGAGCAAAGCAAATCGATAGTTAGAAAGTGCAGAACTTTTTAAAGGACCTGACGAACGCAAGGCATATGTGACAAAACATCCAGGCCATTACAGACTATAACCATGATGGCGACCCTATGGCACGCATGCCACAAGTGGCACGTGGAGCCATCTCTGCAGGCAAGCGAGCCAATGCCCAGGTCAGCTCCACGGTGCATGCCCACACGCCTCCCGTCAGCCAACTGAGTTTTGTGTCTCTGCCAGGAGATGCATGCACATGGGTGAGGGGGGGGTCATGCGTGCATGTGGGGGGTGCAGCGCCCCCGATGCCCTGGTTTTTGTTCTAGGAGGCTTCCTGGAGACCTACTAGCACCAAAATGGGGCATGGGGGATGCAGCATGCCCCCCACCCTCCATTTTGGTGCTAGCAGGCTTCCCTGAACCCTCCTGGGACCAAAAACGGGGTGTGAGTGTGTGTGCCATGCCCCCCCCTGCAGCCCATTTTTGTCCCAGGAACAGGGAGGTCTGCTAGCACCAAAACGGGAGTCACGCAGGCATGCGTGGGGGGATGGGTGGGGTGAGCACGGGGGTCACACGTGCATGCATGGGGGGCGGGGCCTGTGGAGGGCATTGCATTATGGGTGTTGGTATGTGTGCATGTGCTGTTGCGCGCATGCACTTTTGGCACCCAAAGAAAGAAAGGTTCATCATCACTAGACTATAAGGTGTTTCCATCATGCTGTAAGGGCGACACAGACTTTTTAAACAAGCTGACTCTTCCATTTTTTGGAAGATTCGAGGCATCAAATAGCACCCCTGTGAGGAAAACTGTGACCCATCCTGTCAAGCAAGTACTTAGCTTTGATGTTTTTGTTTTTTTTTAATTTGATTTATATGCCGCCCTTCTCCGGAGACTCAGGGCGGCTTACAATGCGTTAAGCAATAGCCTTCATCCTTTTGTATATTTTATACAAAGTCAGCTTATTGCCCCCACAAACTGGGTCCTCATTTCACCTACCTTAGAAAGGATGGAAGGCTGAGTCAACCTTGAGCCTTGGAGAGATTCGAACCAGCAGAAATTGCAGGCAGCTGTGTTAATGACAGGGTGCATTAAACCACTGTACCATCAAGGCTCTTGATGTTACCTCTGTCTGGAGGATATTGCGGAAAGTTAACATTCAGAAAGCAGCAGGTCCAGATAATATCCCTGGGCGTGTTCTTAGAGATTGTGCAAACAATTTGGCTTGTGTTGTTAACAGATATTTTCAATCTCTCATTGCAGCAGGCAGTCCCATCCTGTTTTAAGACTGCCATTATTTTGATAGTGCCAAAAAAAGTCTACAATTACAGGTCTTAATGATTACTGTCCTGTTGCACTTACATAATACATAATACATAATTCATAATGCCATCATTATGAAATGTTTTGAGAAGCTGATAAAGGAAATTATTGTTGCCAGCCTCCCTCTAGAATTTGACTCTCTTACCATCCAAATCACTCTACAGAAGATGCTATTTCTTCTGTTCTCCATTTGAGCTTGGTGCACTTAGAGGAAAGAAATACTCATGGGCGAATGCTGTTGGTTGACTTCAGTTCAGCATTTAATGCAATCATTTCTCAGCATCCAGTAGACAAACTGGGCCTTTTAGGCTTTATCGCTCCTTTGTGCAACTGGATTCTTGATTTTCTTATTGATAGGCCCCAGGATGTGTGAGTTAGGACTAATATTTCTAACACTTTCTTGAGCACAGGTTCTCCTCAGGGCTGTGTGCTAAATCCGCTATTGTTCACCCTGTTGACCCAAGACTGTTGTGCAAGGTTTGCCACCAATCATATTGTGACATATGCAGATGATACAATGATTGTGGGCCTTATTCAGGATGAATAATGAGAGTGCTTACAACAAGTGGGTAGAAGATTTGGTGAATTGATTTGGTGTAAAAAAAAAATAGCTTAGTGTTAAACATAGGAAAAACTAAAGAGATCATTGTCAATTTCAGAAAAGCCACACACCTTTGTCTATGATGATTCACCTGTGGAGGTGGTTAGCAGCATCAGGTTCCTGGGTGTGCAGCAGTGGTGGGATTCAGAATTTTTTACTACTGGTTCTGTGGGTGTGGCATGGCTTGGTGGGTGTGGCAGGGAAAGGATACTGTAAAATCTCCATTCCCTCCCCAATCCAAGGGAAGGTTACTGTAAAATCCCCATTTCCTCCTGATCAGCTGAGAGAATAGATGGGGGCGGGGCCAGTCAGAATTTTTACTACCAGTTCTTTGAACTACTCAAAATTTACACTACCGGTTCTCCAGAACTGGTCAGAACCTGCTAAAACCCACCTCTGGTGTGCAGCTAATGAGTAGCCTATCTTGGTCCCTCAACAGTGAGACACTGGTGAAGCAGGCACGGCAACACCTGGATTTTCTGCATCGCAGGAGAAAAATACATCTTCCTTCCCCTGTTTTTACCACTTTCTATAGAGGGACAATCGAGAGCATCTTGTCACATGGCATTACTGTCTGGTTTAGAAGCAGACAGGAAGATAGTACAGAGAGTGGTGAGGATGGCAGAAAAGATCATTGGTAGTTCCCTTCCTTTCATCCAAGACATAGCATTTAAGTGATGCTTGAGCAAGGTCCACAGGATTGTCTGGGATGCTACACATCATCCAGACAACCTTCTGGGATGAGGTTTTGTGGTATCCAAAGCAGAACATCTAGATCCAGTCATAGTTTTGTTCCATATAGTATCAAGCATTTATTTAGTTTTTTTTTGCTTTTGGGTACCTAAATATTCAACCGTAAGAATCCAGCAAAAGATTTTTGAAATATAAAAAGTAAGACAAGATCAGTTCTGTCATGTCCTGATCTCAGGATTTTGGAGAATTGCACACTGATCCATTTAGAGACCCAGAGTGAATTTGTAGCTACTGTAATTTTGATCTGGGAGTTTTTCAGTTTATGAGGTCTTCACCAACTCAATTCGAGACATCTTGGAGAATATTGCTTCAATTTTGTCTTTCTGATAATTTTCAGCTGTCCTTTAAATCCTCTGTTTCTACTGTTATTCAAAATGATTGCAAAGGAACAGCAAATTGTAAACAATTAGCGATTGAGAGAAAAATATTAGCAGATGGCAACTCTTGGCTGTCCTTGGCTGATGTAAAAAAGCTAAGTAGAGTTGGATCTACTGGTAGATAGCTGGGAGACCTCCAGAGAATACCATAATCATAGCATGATTGAAAGTACTCCCCACCCGCACCCCCCCAAAAAAACCCAATGGCAACCCACTTCTATTTTATTGCCAAGAAATCTCTTTCTCTCTTTCTCTCTTTTTCTTTCTTTCTCTTTCCCTCTCCCTCTCCTTCTTTCTTTTCCTCTTCCTCTTCCCCTTCCTCTCTCAATCTTTCTCTTTCTTCTCTCTATGTAATCATTTATTTTATTTTATTTATTTATTTATTTGTCAAACATGTATAAGATAAAGTATAAACATGATTATGAATACATGAAATGGATACGAAGAAAAGGGGACATTAGGACCGGGACTGTAGGCAGGTTGGTGCGCTTATGCATGCCCCCTTTATAGACCTCTTAGTAATGGGGTGAGGTCTACAGTAGACAGTCTAAGGTTAACATTTTGGGGGTTTGGGGAAGAAGCCACAGAATCAGGTAGTGCATTCCAGGCATTGACCACTGTTGCTGAAGTCGTATTTTCTGCAATCGAGTTTGGAGTGGTTTACCTTGAGTTTGTATCTATTGTTTGCTCGTGTATTATTGCAGTTGAAGCTGAAGTAGTCATTGACATTGTAGCAGATAATTTTGTATACTATGCTTAGGTCAGACTGTAGGCGGCATAGTTCTAGGCTGTCCAAGCCTAATTTCAATTTAAAAAGTCCAATTTCTCAAAATGCATTGTAACATTGAAATAGACAAAAGCTGTGACTCAAAGTAAGCCCTTCCCTAGGTACCAATGCTTTGACTGTATGTTCAGCCTTGCATACAGAGGCAGGGAACCCAGATGGAGGGCTGTTCCTTGGCCCTATTTTCCATAGCTGACAGTTGAAGTTGTCCATTGGCAAGGCTAGCCTGACCAGATGGCCATCTGGTTTTAGTCCCTCCTTCAAATGCCTGTGCTTGATATCTTTACATAATTGTGCATCAAAGACAGCTTTCAACAGTTCAACCAGCATAGGACAAATATTCAGCACTGCCAAGATTTCCATACAAACTTGCCAATACAACAGTATAGGCTTGCAAGTTGTAACACTACAGGCTTAATCAATGTCAAGACAATATATAAAACAGATGTTGTGTTGTCAACTCTTCACTTAGAATCATGAAGGTGTGCTTGTGTATTGTGTGCTCGTGTATTATTGCGGTTGAAGCTGAAGTAGTCATTGACAGGTAGGACATTGTAGCAGATAATTTTGTGTACTTCACTTAGGTCAGGCTGAAGGCAGTGTAGTTCTAAGTTGTCTAAGCTCAAAATTTCAAGCCTGGTAGCATAAGGTATTCTGTTGCGAGCCGAGGAGTCATCTGAGGTCAAGCTGCATGTTAAGACATATAGGACATCTTCAGTTGATATCAACTAAGAGAGACAGAAGACTGTCATTACTCACTGATGAACAGGTGCAGGGTTATTATTGTAAAGAATATTTTCTTTACAATAAAGAATTATTGTTTAAGCCTCAAAGATAACATATAGTACCTTATACGGAGTTCAGTGCATTCTTTGCCATTATGGAATCTGCGTAGCATGCTGATAGACATATTAAATCTTGTAGTGTTCATGCCATTTAGTAAGTACTGTGATTTGAATGTATACTATGCTTTTAAATCTGCTTGATATGCAACAGAGGCACTGGTTCAAATGAAGCCCTAGGAAGAAAGTGTTTTGGAGTCTGCATTCGTATAAATGGAAAAGAAAGGTTAGACTCCTAATTCTTAGCTCAGATTTCTGTATGGATGGAAAACGATTTGTACCATTTTGTTCAATAATTTCAAAATTATTGTTAGCTTTCATGATACTGTAGATCCATGTGCAAATTCATATAGTTATGAATTTGCAAAAGGCAATTGTACTTTATTTCTTTTTTCCTTGAAGACGTTTTGTTTCTCATCCAAGAAGCTTCTTCAGTTCTGACTGAATGGTGGAGAATGGAAAGATTTATATTCCTTGCAGTCATCTGGTCGTTAGCACTCTCTCTGAGGGTCATTGAGACCACTTGGAGGTTTATCTGTGCCCTCTGGGTCACCTGGATAGTGCAAATGGGTGTGGAACCTTCTTGGAACTATTGAAACTGATTGATAATACCAATATGTTCCTCTCCATAACCAAGATTATTTTTTAGAGTTTTTCTCATTGAGGAGAGAAGAAAGTTGATTCCAGTAGATGTTCCTGGCTGGGTGGTCTGATCTGATAATTGTACTGTTTAATCTTCAAGTAAATGTCTAAGGAATTATTTATTAGGGATTTGTCAATTTGGAAAGAGAGCAACTGAGAATTCTGTAAATATTGATGAGACATATAACATAAAAGCTACAAGAATTTTTTTTGCAACAGCAATAAAACAGGCGGGAAGAGGACAATATGAGAAATACTAAAGATCATTTTCATAAAGGAAATTGCTGGTAAGCCAAACAACACCAATTGCAATTCTAACAGAGATCAAAGAAACACTTTAATAATGGTATTTTCTCTTTCCAATATACTCTTGACTAATACTGATACCTACAAATAATACTATTTTTCTTAGCTTTCATGTTGCCTTTGCTTTCTCACTATTGTAACTTTTAATAAATAGATTTGTTTTTCTTAATCAAAAATACCAATGTTCTTTACTCTAAATTCCAAAGCAGTGAATTGGAAGTAAGTCGCTTGCAATTTTATCTGATGAAAAAGAGATTGTTGGGATAGGAAAAATGCACACTTATCTTACTTATTACATTTCTACATTGCCTTCCTCCTCTAAGTGACTTTGGGCAGCTTTACAGTAAAAACCGCAGTAGAACAATCTCACCTAGGATCAGTACAGCAGAGGTGGGTTTCAGCAGGTTCTGATCAGTTCTGGAGAACCGGTAGTGGACATTTTGAGTAGTTTGGAGAACTGGTAATAAAAGTTCTGACTGGCCTCACCCCCACCTATTCTCTGCCTCCCAAGTCCCAGCTGATTGGGAGGAAATGGGGATTTTGCAGTAACCTTCCCCGGATTGGGGAGGGAATGGAGATTTTACAGTAACCTTCCCCTGCTGCACCCACCAAGCCACGCCCACCAAGCCACACCCACAGAACCGGTAGTAAAAGTTTTTGAAACTGTAGTACAGGTAGTCTTTAACTTACAACAGCTCACTTAGTGACCGTTCGAAGTTACAATGGCACTGAAAAAAGTAAGTTATGGCCATTTTTCACACTTATGACCATTGCAGCATTTCCATGGTCATGTGATTTATATTCGGATGCTTGGCAAACTTATGACAGTTGCAGTGTCCCGGGGTCATGTGATCACCTTTTGTGACCTTCTGACAAGCAAAGTCCAATGGAAAAACCAGATTCACTTAACAACTGTGTTACTAATTTAACAACTGCAGTGATCCACTTAACAAATGTGGCAAGAAAAGTCATAAAATGGGACAAACTCACTTAACCAATGTTTCACTTAGCAACATGAATTTGTCAAGACCCACTT
Organism: Arizona elegans; assembly: GCA_022577455.1. NCBI lineage: Eukaryota > Metazoa > Chordata > Lepidosauria > Squamata > Colubridae > Arizona > Arizona elegans. The sequence goes on along the minus strand of JAKOOJ010000002.1, from coordinate 10,914,432 downwards.
GATGGCACATAACCAATCAATTAATCAGGCAATCAATTTTTATATCGCCATGGGATTCTTATACAGTACTTTTGAAATGGCCTATGCTAAACCCAAATTCTAATCTCAACTTCAAGAAAATTCCATTTTCTTTTCTTAGAAAATACAAATATGAGCTTGACTGAATTTGTAGTATTTAGATTTTTCCGGACTGCAACAAAACACCTTTATCTTTCAAGGAAATCTACCCCATTATCTAAGAACTGTCATTGTATGTCACCATAAGCATCTGTGGAAAACTAATGGCAAAATATATTTAGCTTAGGTATGTTTCTATAGGATATATGTGTTGTGACCCTGACTCCCTAGCCTGTCCTAACAGAAGAAGAGGATTCAGAAGGTGATGGGGAGGAACTGATAAGGCCTCCCTCTCCAGGACCCTCCTCTCTGGCAATGCCTCAGGTTCCATCCGAAGGCCAAGAGGAACAGCCTCTTGGAAGAGGCTGTTCCAGGAGGAAAGCATATTGGAACAACAACAGATAGGGAGCAACGATGATGAATCCTGGCTTGATCCCAGGCAGCGTCAGAGGGAGAAGCGTGAGCAGCAACGAAAGAGGCATGGGAGGGCCAGAGATTGAGCTGAGTCACTGAGCCATACCCCACAAGGAATAAAAGTGGGTGTGATTTCTCTTCAGGCTTTGTGACGGTCAAAGTTAAAAACCTGAGAGTCACATCGCATTACCTGAAATCTGGATTGAACCTTGGCCAATTCTTGCTTCGTGGATTACTTTTTGCTACTGAACCGGACTCAGGAGAAACTCTCTCTCTTGCTGACTGTGAGTGAAAACTGACTTGGCAGGCATTTCGCAGTTTACTGCCAAAACTCTTATCTGCAAGGGTTTCTAGTCTGATTGCTTAATAAAATCTTGGCAGGCGTGCCTGGTTGTGTGTTTGCCTGTGTGGGGAAGGGGGACAGAATAATATGTTACAAAGCAATATATCTAGAGCCGTAGTGGCGCAGTGGTTAGAATGCAGTACTGCAGGCTACTTCTGCTGATCACCGGCTGCCAGCAGTTTGGGTCTCACTGGCTCAAGGTTGACTCAGCCTTCCATCCTTCCGAAGGGGGTAAAATGAGGATCCAGATTGTTGGGGCAATATGCTGACTCTGTAAGCCACTTAGAGAGGGCTGTAAAACATTGTATATAAGCGGTATATAAGTATAAATGCAGTAAGCTTATAACAAAACCCTCTCCCCCCCCAAAAAAGGTCCAAGATGTGACAAAATGTTTGCACTCTTAGAGATCTGAGCACTTGGAAAATCCAGTGCAGCAGTCATAATAAAGGATTTGCACAGAAATGTAATGAAGATAAGTTAGCCGCAGTTTGGCAATCAGTACTGAACAGTTTGATGAGTGGGTATGTATATTCAATATGATATGATCTAAGTAATGGAAGAATTAAAAAAATAGCTGTTAGATATAAATAATGCCTATGAGATTCATTGATTTCCTACTTATTATTTTCCCGGCAATTATAACATCTGCCAATATTCTGTGAAAAATATCTCACAAAATGCTTCATGTTCTAGGAAAGTTCCTATTCTACTTGTGGAAAATTTCTCTCCAGTATTACGGAAACTCCTGTAGGTGTCTCTGTTGCTCTATTGTTTGTGAGGACAGTTATTATTATTATTATTTTTTAAAAAAATGCATCTGTAATGCATATGCAAGTGACAATACTGGGAAAATGTCAACCATGAGAAGTTTCATTGATATCTAGCTTCTCCAAGAGAAGTATCAAGTTCAATGTTGGCCGCTTCTTTTCTTGTGTGCTAATTAAGGAATCAGACACTTTGTAGAGATTCAATTTGTAAAAGATCAACTGCAGAAGGTTAGTGCTACTGAATTTTTTTCAGCATAATGATCCACTGTGTGGATTATCTTCCAAGCACAGAAGTGCAGGACAAGAAATGGCAATGTTCTATCAGGCCTCATGACAGCAAAGCTCTGGAGGTCTTTATCGTATTTATGTTTAATAAATCCTTAGAGACTTCCTTGAAAAAAATAATAATAAAAGGCTGTTGGAATCAGTCAAGCATATATCTGTATAGTACAAGCAGTTACTTGAAGGTCTGTTACTCAAAATACAGATAGGTAGCTACCTCATCAATAGCAATAGCACTTAGACTTATATACCACTTCATAGTGCTTTTACAGCCCTCTCTAAGCAGTTTACACAGTCATCATATTGCCCCAATAATCTGGGTCTTCATTTTACCCACCTCGGAAGGATGGAAGGCTGAGTCAACCTTGAGCCTGGTGAGATTTGTTTGGTTGTTTGTTTTATTGTTTTATTAAATTTATATACTGCCCTACTCCTGAAGGACTCAAGGCGGTGAACAGGCACAAAATAAAATACATAAATACAAAAGTTAGAAACATAATTAAAACCAAATTAAAAAATTTAGCCCAAGACAATTAAAAATCCCAATAATTTAAAACAAATTAAAATTTCAATTTAAAAATTTAAAAGAAAGGGGAGAAAATTAGGCCAGGCCGGCTTGCTGGAATAGGAGGGTTGCAGATCCGGGATCCTCTGTATCTCCGGGGGGAGCTCGTTCCAGATAGTGGATGCCCCCACAAAGAAGGCCTCCCCCTGGGGACCGCCAGTCAACACTGCTTGGCTGACAGCACCCGGAGGAGCCCCTCTCTATGACAGCGTACCGGCCAGTGGGAGGCTGTTTGTGGTAGTAGGCAGTCCCGTAAATAACCAGGTCCTAAGCCATTTGAACTGCTGAACTGCAACTACCAGTCAGATGAAGTAGCCTGCAGTACTGCACTCTAACCACTGCGCCACCTCTGCTCTTATCAAATAGTTAAATGTAAGATGAAGCCACAAACAGAGGTTTTCAGAATGTTATGTTTGCATCATGCCTGGTACCTCCAACACATCAATAAAAAGCTGTTTTTGTGTTTTTGATATTTTATTTGCAGAGTTCCTCTGTGGAGATGAATGGTTTTAAAATCTGATAGATAAATAAATAAATAAATTTTAAATAATAAAAAGAGCTCCTGTGTCAAGATAATTTTAAATCAAACAGTACACAATGATAATCTAGGACAAGGATCTGAAGACACAGAATGAAGCATCATTTTCACTGATGATAACAAATGCAGAGTGGTGTTAGTGAAGCTTTTTTACACTTTCTATTGAGAATGATTAAAGGAAGGCTGACCTATTTCCCAGATATTTGACCCATTAAGCACGAATATGCTTAAAATATTAAAAAATGCCATTAAATATATCCTAAGTTTTACAGTTTCCAAGTGGACAGGCAGTTTGGTAATTTTAAAGAAGCAATTATATTAGTCATTTGTTCTATCTGATCAAGTTATCTGTTTCTCTTCCTTATCAAGGGCTGTAGGGTAGCAAAGTAGAAATGATTATTCAATTACATTGGTCATTATATTGTCCAATTTCAATAACTGCATATTGTCCTAAAGATACTTCAATACCTGAGAGGATGCATTTTGATTAATGTGGAAAACAAAAACAGTCTTTTACAAAACGGAGGAGAGCTTACATATTTTCCAGGCACAAATCAGATAATTTGTGCTTACAAAAGCATATAGAATAAAAAAACATATGGATGAAGAGAATTGAGGTCCCTCATACAAATCAAACACACCATTTCGAAGGTTTCACAGGAAGAGATCACAATTGGGATTTCATTGTATTATCACATTAAGAGCCCCAGGATACAGGGACAAAATTATTTTTACTTTTTTTTTTTTTTTAAAAAAAATGCTTTTATATAGATCCATATTCATAGAGGTTTATTTCAGTCTGCTGTGTGGGTGCCACCATACTATGTATCTCTTAAGTTTATTATAAAATTTAATTTGGATAGATTCATGGATATATAATAGATAGTAAGATAGATGATAGACAATAGATAGATTAGATAGATACTTTACTTTATGGATGGATGGGTGGATGGATGGATGAATGGATAGATAGATAGATAGATAGATAGATAGATAGATGATAGTGATAACCCAGTGCTTAAAGTGACCAGTTTCTTCCACTGTAATACCTTCTATTTATCAATATTTCAATAAGCTAAAGAAAGGATCTAACTAGTTTGAATTTCTTTTCTTTTCTTTTGGTAAAATCAAAACTTGAGCACAGTCTTTTTAGCGGTGATATCTTAATTATTATTTACAATATGGATGGAGAAAAAAAACTATTGGCAAATCAGTTTCTGAACAGCATAAAAACAATATTTTAAAGCTTATAGTAAAGGCTGTTAGACTACATAAATCAACATCACTTACTCCTCTATAGACAGGTAAATCTGGTCCAAATCTTCAATTAACTAAATCCTTCATTTATTTTACTTTCATTAATGCATGGAAATTTACATTCTACTCAATACATCTCTACTAAGAATTCAGTTTGAACCCGAATACTTTGCAAGAACTCTTACGATATGCAACACTTATCCCTTTTCATAACCTGTTATGTTACTGCATCCATAAATACAGCAAATGCTTGGCTAACATCATGTGTGTTATATGGATGCATATTAAGGGTAAGTCAACACCTAGGTCAAGATTCAAGGGTCAAGAAAATATGTCACCTTAAATCGTCAGACTTCCTTTCCCTTCCTTATTTTTTTTTTAAAGTCATGTAGTACTATTTGCCTTGGAAATGTCAAGTATTCTGAGTCCCCAGCTAGAAAGATAGGTCCCCTGTGTGCTCCTTTATCAACCGATACTTCTGCTGTGGTTGTGTTCTTTCACTGCAACTGGCAGAGCTGGGATTTGATTTTGACCTGCTGTATAGGACAGGGATAGAGCATATTTCATTCTGTCGAGAGGGAAAATGATATTCTTAGATGTAATATCTACAACAAAGGACATGCTTGGCAAGAAAACAATGCTGTAAATTTCATCTTAGAGAGATTTCCCCTAGATATTCATGGGCAATTTCAAACATCAGCTCTTGTAATGTTTATGTTTAAAGCAAACCAGATTAGTATTTCATTCAGCTTCAACTGAGCTGTCCTAAGGTGTTTTTCTTAAAAAACAAAACAAAACAAAACAATGAGAAGGCACATATAAACAAAATTCGGTCATACTGCTGTCTTTGTGACATGACCTCAGGGTACTAGGCTATAATCACTGTATTACAGTAAACAATTTTGATACACATGGCCACCTATAGATTCAGATACAGGTTTTCATTTCATTTATATGTTGTTTAAAAATCACTCTTACGAATAAACTAGTACAGCTGTTGGGGAAACAATAAAAAAATAAATAAATGAGCAATTTTCTCAAAAACTGATTAAACCTGGGAGCCCATAAAATGGTGATGATGATACTTTTCAATATGCTGCCTCTAAACTGCTGTAAAGCACTATGAACTGGTAGCAGAAATCGTGGGCAGTTTTCTTTGCAAGGTTTTCGTAAGTGATTTGCCATTGCCTGCTTCTTAAGACAGAAAGTGTGATTGGTCCAAAGCAGTAGTGAAATCTAAAATTTGTTACTACCGGTTCTGTGGGCGTGGCTTGATGGTGGTGGTGGGGGTAATGTGACTGGGTGGGTGTTATTTTTTTAAAAAGCCTCTGCCGAGCAGGCAACTCAGCTTGGATCCTCAGAGGCTTTTAAAGCATTTGAAGAGGTTGTAGAAAAAATGCTTTTAAAAGCCTTTAAAAGCTTTTAAAAGCCTTTAAGAGCTGTGCAATCATCAGAGGCTTATTTTTTTTACTTTTAAAAGCATTTTTTCGGCCGAAAAATGGCTTTTTTCAGCCTCTTTTCGGCCAAAGAGGCTCAGCTGGGTATGCGGGGGGCAGGGATTTTTGCTACCGGTTCTCCGAACCACCCGCCTCCATCGCTACCGGATTGGGCGATCTGGTCCGAACTGGGAGCATTTCACCCTTGGTCCAAAGTCACCCAACTGACTTTGTGCCTAAGGTGGGATGAGAACTCGCAGTTTCCAGGTTTCTAATTTTAACCACAACACCAAACTGACACTTACTACGCTATGTTAGACTATTTTTGTTCCTATGTTCCAATATGGTTGCTTGATTACAGGTGGTCCTCAACGTATAACAGTTCATTTAGTGACCATTCAAACTTACGATGACACTGAAAAATGTGACTTATGGCCGTTTTGCATAGTTATGATCTTTGCAGCATCCCCATGATCATGGGATCAAAATTCAAATACTTGGCAACTGGTTCATATTTATGACCTTTGCTGTGTCCCGGGGTCATGTGATCACCTTTTGCGACCTTCTGACAAGCAAAGTCAATGAGGAAGCCAGATTCACTTAACAACCAGGTAACTAACTTATCAGTGATTCGTTTAACAACTGTGGCAAGAAAAGTTGTAAAATGGGGCAAAACTCACTTATCAAATGTCTCACTTAATAACAGAAATGTTGGACTCATTTGTGGTGGTAAGTCAAGGACTATCTGTGTATTTTCTACATGTATACACTGTAATGTTTAAAGCACTGCTGGCTGGGGGATTCTGGGAGTTGAAGTCCACCCATCTTCAAGCTACAAAGGTTGAGAAACACTGCTTTAAAGAGTCATTGATATTAGTTCCAGTGAACCAAACCGGGGGGGGGGGGGGGCGCTATTCTGGACTGTTCTAAAATCTTTTTTGATTGGTAGAAAAGGCAGAGTGAGGACAACTATGTGGGATCCAGAAACAGCCTTTAAGTAAAGAAACATTGTTACTAATACCTGATCTTCACTCAATATTCCCCCCTTTAATTAATTATATTAATATAATGAAAAGCTATTTAATAAAAATATTAACACTTGTTTCTAGATATTGTTTTTAAGCTTTGTTGTAATTCCCTCAGTCACTTGTTTGTGAGATGGATGGCCATATAAATATGACAAAAAAATAAAAATAAAAAAAAAGGATAACCAGTGAAAAACAACAACAAAAAGGAACCCAGCAGGATGGCTATCTTTATTGGTTAATGATTAATGATTTTGACAATGTCACCAATGACTAGGATATATAGAAAGGCCTATTAGGTAGACATTGTAAATAAGGTACTTTTTATGTTATGGGAGACTTGTTAAGAACCTTAAGTGGCTCATAAAATCCTTAGCAATTTAGGTTTACTGAACTAGTTTTGAAAAAAAGGAAAACCCAAACCATTACTGAGGACAGAGTGTTTTAGGCTTCATAAGACGAAACAGAGCGGGGGGAGGGGGTAATTGAATGCCAGAATTCAAAATAACAAGAAAAAATAGATTTAGTCTATTTTTGTGCTCAGCAATTTAGGCTAAATTGCTGAGCACATTGTAAGCCGCCCTGAGTCTCCGGAGAAGGGCGGCATATAAATCAAATTTAAAAAAAAAAAAATACAGGGTTTTTTTTCAGCAGGTTCTGACAGGTTCTGGAGAACCGGTAGCAGAAATTTTGAGCAGTTCGGAGAACCAGCAAATATCACCTCTGGCTGGCTCCAGAGTGAGGTGGGAATGGAGATTTTGCAGTATCCTTCCCCCAGGAGTGGGGTGGGAATGGAGATTTTGTAGTATCCTTTCCTTGCCATGCCCACCAAGTCACACCCACCAAGCCACACCACGCCCACCAAGCCATGCCCACAGAACTGGTAGTAAAAAAAATTGGATTTCACCACTATCTAAAACCAAAGGGTAAGCAAGCAGAAGAGCGGTTTAAAAGATAAGTAAATGTGGGAATCCAGAGGATAACACATAGGAAAAGAGAAATCAAGTGTTTTATACAAACTGAATAGCCCATGTCACAAGAGACCCTATGTAGGCCTTGGGATCCTAGCTGAGTAATTAACAAATATACTTTAGCTACTTAATCAATTTCTGGAATTTCCAGAATTCTATTTTTTTTAAATAGATAACACATGGTATGGAAAAGGACGGGCTATAGAGAATCAAAGCAATAATACTGGGCTTAATACACCAATGGCATATAATTCTTATATAGCTCCATGTATGTACTTGAAGATAAGACTAATCTTGCAGATGAATAATTCTGACTGTGTATTCTCTCACACACTGCAATCCACATAAATGTGTTCTATTGTTTCATTCAGTATGGAGGAATTTCAACTGTCTAAGCAATGCAACTGCCAGTCAGGAGAAAAATCTCTTTCATTAACAATGTACCATTATTGGAATTATGTACCATTACTGATGGATACATTGGAAAACAACTGTGTAAATCCAGATTAAAAATGAAAGATTATTTAGAATCCAGCTGTGCTACATTCATGTCAAATAATCTTCCTTCCTCCCTCCCTCCCTCCCTCCTTCCCTCCCTCCCTCCCTTCCTTCTTTCCTTCCTTCCACCTCCCTCCCTCCCTCCCTCCCTCCCTTCCAATATATTTAAAGAAGAAAGATCTTTACTGATAGAATTATTCATGACAATAGTATGAAAATAACAACAATAACAATAATGGCGATGGTGATGGTGATGATGATGATGATGATGACGACGATGTGATCACAAAGCAGCTGAGCAGACCTTGTGAATTTTGAATTTGCATTCCAAAGATACAATCTAAGACAGGTCTTCTCCTTTCTTCTCAGCTTTGATTTGAAAATAATTATAGGAATACAGTCAAGTAAATATCCTAAATCAAAATAACAGGTGATTCGACTATAGATTATACAGAGCAACAGCTTCAGAAAAACAGTATGCCTCTGGCTGTTTATTACAAGTCTCACAAGTGAGCCAGATTAACAGTAACACTTATTAGGAGCTTTTATGTTGTTTTTTTAAAGAAATAATTTAAGTAGTCAGGCTAGAAATACTACATTGGTTAAAGTAGGCAAATTGTATTCAGGCACTGCCTGATTATACACCACTGCCCTTTAATAAAATAGATTTGCCAATTATTGCAACTAGTCCAGGGGTGGGTTCGTCTTACCTTTACTACCGGTTCACAACGGGGCCGCGCGCACCCTCTTCTGCGCAAGCTCTTCTTCATGACATCAAGGTCAGTGGGCGGGGCCTCCCGCCGGTTTTACTACTGGTTCTATAGAACCAGTGCGAACCGGGGGCAACCCACCACTGAACTAGTCTGATTATATAAAAGCTCTACAGCAGGGCTGTCAAACTCCTGGGTCATGGGCCGGATGCATCATGTGCTGGCCATGCCCACGCCCGGTTTAGCAAAGGAGAAAAAAGTCCCGATACATCACATGATGCCACTGTGACAACATGAGTTTGACATCCCTGCTCTACAGGAACACAGTAAGGGTAAAATGCAGCTCCTCTGTATACTACTCTGTAGTATTTTTACTGCCCATAAAACTTTATAAAATATATTGATTGATTGATTGATTGATTGATTGTGTGCTGTCAAGTTACAACATAAAATAATAAACCTGGAAGGGAACTTAGAGGTCTTCTTGTCCAACCCCCTGCTTGAGCAAGAGACCCTATTCCATTTCACATAAATTGTTGTTCAGTTTCTTTTTGAAAACTTCCAGTGATGGAGCATCCACAACTCCTGAAGGCAAGCTACTCTATTGGTTGATTGCTTTCACAGTTAGGAAATTTCTTCTTAGTTCTAGGTTGCTTCTCTTCTTGGTTAGTTTCCAGCCATTGTTTCTCGTCTTGCCTTTAGGTGCTTTGGAAAATAGGTTGACTCCCTCGTCTTTGTAGGAGCCCCTCAAATATTGGAACACTGCTATCATGTCTCCTCTAGTCCTTCTTTTCATTAGACTAGATACACTGTAAGCATTCTTTTGTTTTAGCCTCCAGCCTCCTAATCATTCTTGTTGCTCTTCCAATATGATAGATTTTCTTCATTGTGATCTATCCCTAACCTATTTTTAGGTCTCCAATAATAGATTTATTGTCATAATTGAGTCCTTCTACCTTGCTCCAGGTTGTCCTTTGCTCCTTTTTTCCACCTTGCCCAGCATTGGAGCCTTCAACAGAGAGCTGGATCATTACAAAAAATATGTCTGAAGTAGGATAAGTGGGTTTATTTCTCCATGGTATTCTCTGGAATCTTCTCTAACACCAGTGTTGGGAAGTGTTAATAGTCTTCAAATCTTCAAAGTCCATGCAGAGTAATAGGGATTAAAAAAAAAAATCTAGTTAAAAGTTATTTTCCCCTGGGGGAATAACATAACAAATGAAAAAGTGTTTATTTCCTTCAAACATATGGTCTTTCTTTAGATAGCTATTTTTTGTATATCTACTGCCAATTTCCAAAATAGCCATTCATGTTGTTAGGCAGAGCTCAAGTCTTCCGATAAACAACTGTGGGTTAAAAAAAAAAAAAGAACATTATACTAATCTCTTCTCATTTGTAAAGTTTCTAGGGGCTTTCCCCCTTTTCCCAGATGTGTCTCCCAATTTGTGCATAGCAAGGCTCAGAGTCAATGGAGACATTATGGTGTGGGCTCTTGCAATATTCCAGATGGTACTGTTAATTAATTGAGAAGGAATATCCAAATATTGATAAGATGTATCATCATTCAACTTGTACTGTTTTGCCTCCTATGGACAGTATTATGTCTTCATTCATGTCCTATAAATAACATAAACTCTGGAGAGTCTGTAATCTCCTATGGCCTTCTAGCTTTAGACCAGCTGTTCCATTTCATGGCCTAAAGCCAGAGACAGAAACACAAAGTTGTAAAATTGTCTAGAGATCAGAAAGGTTCGGAAGACAAAATATAAGTCATATTTTTCAAACCGCAAAGGTTGTACAAAGGGTATCCAACAGAAGGTGTTTAAAAGGGTCAGAAGCCTTCTGAAAAGCAAGGTATCTGTTTTCACAATAAAACATAATACTGAACCACAGAGCCCTAAATATCCTTTCCACTGGTTCTGTTCTGAAAAACTAATTCCTAAATTCAGATGGCCCATACAGAACATGTGCTGTATGTTTTTATATGATTGCAGAGAAGTCCTGTTCCTGAAAATCTTATATCTTGTACTACCTTTTCTCATAAGATCTCAGGTGAGAATTTCAACATGTTCAACTACAAAAGTGGTTATACTTCCTGTAGTCCTGTATGGATCAGCTTCTGGAAATCTTTTCAAAAGCTTTGTTTTGGGCTTCTTCCTGGACTTTTCCTCCTGTTACTGGGAGCCTTGATAGTACAGTGGTCTACGCACCCTGTTATTAACACAGCTGCCTGCAATTTCTGCTGGTTCGAATCTCTCCAAGGCTCAAGGTTGACTCAGCCTTCCATCCTTTCTAAGGTAGGTGAAATGAGGACCCAGTTTGTGGGGGCAATAAGCTGACTTTGTATAAAATATACAAAAGTATGAAGGCTATTGCTTAACGCATTGTAAGCCACCCTGAGTCTCAGGAGAAGGGCGGCATATAAATCAAATTAAAAATATATATATTTCTGTCAGTGGTGAGTTTCTACCGGTTTGCCCTGCATTGGGCAAAGCGGCAACGTCAGCGGCGGCATGAGGCTCCGCCCATCCATGCAGATGCTTCTGCACATGCTCAGAAGTCTTGCGTGAGTGCACAGCCATGAGCAAACTGGTGATGGGTTTTGAAACCTGCCCCTGATTACTGTCTATTGATTCACTCTGTGTTTTAAAGCTTTTTCTTTTTTTAATGTTTACTCCTGGCCCTTTTTCTTAGATCAAGTCATCCAAGGGAGAAAATAAACTTATAACAGCAATAAACAAGGATATACACTATACAATTCATGTGTGTGTGTGATGAGATTCTTATATAATATATTCATGATTCGACTTGTAAATTATTTCCAAAAACAGGAGAAAACCCAAAAGCACAACCAATCATAAACATAAATTAAAGCCAATAAAAAGAGGTGCGTTTTCAATTTACTGCATTGAATTTTAATCCTTCTCCCAAATTATTTGTATTTAAACAAACAGCGTTAAGGAAAGGAATAGTATTTTGTCAATGAATACATGTAGTCCATCAATGAAAACATCTGATAATCAAATCATAGTATAATAAGTGCTATTTTTAAACGCTTCTCTTTTAGCAATTGGCACATACTTGGCAGGTTCTCTGCTATGTTAATGATTGTTTGAACAACTTTTTTTTTATTTAGTCATTTAAATTATGTATCCTTCATTATTTTTCTATTCTATTACATATTCTATTCTATTGAATTTCCCTCCTGAAAGCCTTTGGTGACTCTGTAAAACAAATTTAGGATTTAATTCACTGTTAGGCCAAGTAGGTTGTGTGTGTGTGTGTGTGTGTGTGTGGTTTTTTTTTTTTTTTTTTTTTTTTGTGTGTGTGTGTGTGTAGAGAGTGGGGGGGAGGATAATACTTCACTCCTGTTTGGCTACATAAATTGTGTCCTACTGAAGAAAGCAATATTTTTCCATACCATTTTGTTATCTGGAATGCCAATCATGTCCAGTTAAAAATCTGGTTTTGTTGTTGTGTTGTTGTCATCATTGTGCCTTATAAATAAAGGAAATTAGGCAATATGTTATAATTTCCAATTTCATTGCGGTTCCTTTTTCATAATATGTTTTTCATGGGTCAGATTCACTGATGGTTTCAAATGCTTATTAAATATTCCTTACAATTTAGGGCTATGAGCAGTGATTAGAATGCAGTACTGCAGGCTACTTCTGCTGACTGTTGGCTGCCAGCAGTTCAGCAGTTCAAATCTCACCGGTTCAAGGTTGACTCAGCCTTCCATCCTTCCAAGGTTTAGTAAAATGAGGACCCAGTTTGTTGGGGGCAATATGCTGAGTCTGCAAACCACTTAGAGAGGGCTGTAAAGCAATGTGAATCGGTATATAAGTCTAAGTGCTATTGCTATCAGATTTGGGCTGCAAATTCAAGATGGCAACCAATATATAGAATCTTAATTTCTTAAATACTAGTGGTTAGATGGATTTTCGCAGCCCAGTTCTAAACATTTGGTAAACAAGGATGAACATGATAGAAGCATGTCCCCAAAGTGTTTTTTCAAAAGACAACTGGACTTTGTTTTTCCTGGAAAACATTTCACTTCTCATTCAAGAAGCTTCTTCAGTTCTTTTTGGATGAGAAATGAAATGTCTTCCAGAGAAAACAAAGTCCAGTCGCCTTTTGAAAAAGCCCCTTTGAAACAGCCATGAGCTGGATGACTGAGAATCTCCAAGACATGATAGAAGCATATTTTTATTCATCTGTCCTACACATGCACGAAAAATTATACCACAAAGATAAAGTTGTTGTAACTGTCAGTAGCCTTTTGGGATTTCAATGCTGTTGCTGGCCTTTCAAATAAGTCTTTCAGACATAAAAGTATACTACGATTCAGTTTGCATGCGCCATTTTGTATGAGAACCTAAAACCTTTGTGTCTTTCATCTCACAGCAAGACAGCTTAATTTTAGTGATATGCACTTCAGACCAAAGCTAATTAGGATTCTGTGCAGTCAAATGTAACCTCAAAAATCTGATCTAATATTAGAAGTAGATTTTTGCCAGTTTTTTATAGCTGCATTATAATGTTCACCATATGGTTCACCTAATCATACACCATATTTTTGTATTATGTCTCAATCGTCTGGCAGAAGTTTTATTTTGTAAGCATCCGTTTTACTATTCAATATTTGGAGTCCAGAATGGGGTAAATCAGAAGGTGATGATGATGATGATGATGATGATGATGATGATGATGATACATGCCAAGGCACAATACACAGGAAAATAAAACCTAAGTCATTACAAAATTTGATCCAATAAAATTAGTTCACAAGTTCATAATAAATGCAGTAAGACTAATATACACAAGTAAAACAAATGAAATACAATCAACAATACGTAATAGGATGCCCTACGATTCTGCAAAGCGCACATTTATCCATAATTGATACAAAACAAATGTTATCACGAAAACACCCGTCTTAATGAAAGTTGGATGAAAGAACCAAACCTTGCACTAATCAAATAAAAGGGACTTTAAACTCTAAGCTTACCTCTCAGTTGGTTTTCAAGATCAATTTAAAATGTTGCTTTTTTTGACCTTTACTTTAACCTTTTATGACACTGGGCATCCATAAAAAATAATGATAATCAGTGATTTGCTTAAAATTTTTGCACTGTCATCTAGTTAACGCATAGCATGCATAGATCAAGTTGTTTACAATTCTAACAGTGATCAGTGTCCAAAATGAGGGTATAAGGAAAAGAATGAGAGCAAATAGATAACTTGGCCTGGTAATTTGAGTCAGTTCCATACTTCAAATCAATCAATGTGACTTTAATCAGGGATACAGGGTTAACCTTACTGAACTTTTCTGCATGCACACATCTTAAATAAGAAGATATTCTGGAGGAAAAAAAGTGAGATTATGTTTTGTTCTAGTTAAACATGATTACAGGTAGTCCTCAATTTAGAACAGTTCATTTAATTATGGATCAAAGTTACAATGGCACTGAAAAAAGTGACTTATGACCATTTCTCACACTTATGACTGTTGCAGCTTCTCAAAGGTCACATGATTTTTATTCAGATGCTTGACAACTGACTCACCTTTATGACGGCTGCAGTGTCTCAGTGTCAAGCTTTTGCAACCTTCTGATAAGCAAAGTCAATGGGAAAACCAGATTCACTTAACAGCCTTAACACTTAACACTTAAGAGCCTTGGTAGTACAGTGGTCTAAGGCACCCTGTTATTAAGCTGGTTATTAAGACCAGCTGCCTGCAATTACTGCAGGTTCGAATCTCGCCAAGACTCAAGGTTGACTCAGCCTTCCATCCTTTCTAAGGTAGGTAAATTGAGGACCCAGTTGTGTGGGCAATAAGCTGACTTTGTATAAATATACAAAAGGATGAAGGCTATTGCTGAGCACATTGTAAGCCGCCCTGAGTCTCCGGAGAAGGGCGGCATATAAATCAAATTAAAACAACAACAACAAAAAAAAAAACACAAAAAAAACAGCTAATTTACTAATGCTGCTAATTTAACAACTGTAGTGATTCAGTTAACAAATATAACAAGAAAAATTGTAAAATGGGGCAAAATTCACTTTAACAAATTTTTTCCTTAGCAACATAAATTTTGAGCTCAACTGTGGTTGTAAGTTGAGCTCTACCTGTACTAAATGGTGTATACCTTTGACAAATCATGAGTATTATTATATGAATAATGTTCATAATAATGTTCATATAATGTTCAGTAATGTTCATTCATCAACAAATGGATGAAGCTGCCTTGTCTCGGATCTTCCTCAAGTCTTCTTCAGCATTCTTTGTATGGCATCAATCTGCATTTCTTGGGATATATGTCTTTATTCCTTCCCTCTCCAAATGCAACCAGATCACTGGCAGCATATCTTTCCTTGGTGATTCTCTTTGTATCTCTTCTCACCACATGCCATAGTTCAATTTGCATAGTTGCAAAGTTCAATTTTATCCCACTATTTTTTAAAAGTATTCTGATAATCCTTCAGTATTTAACAAGGCATTCCCACAATGTTCAACCAGTGTATTCTTCATGATTATCTGTTGACATCTTCTTCTAGTTTGAAAGCCACATCATGCCTCCTGCATTTGGAAGTATATTTGGAAGGAAATAATGATACAAAGACAAATGCATTATTTCCCTACAGTATATTATAGTTTAACGTATCAGATGAATCAGGTCCACATTTTTACATTTTCTTTACATTGTAGAAAAGGTTCTGTGAATTTTGAAAATTCTTCAGCGCAATCAGTACAACTTTCGTCTTTATGTGTCAATGGAGTTCTAGAGCAGGGCCCTCAAACTTTTTAAGGGCCAATTCACAGTCCCTCAGACTATTCGGGGGCTGGACCAGCTGAGTGGGCATGGCTAGGTGGTCATGTGACTGAGTGGATGTGGCCAATTTAGCAGTCCAAACAATACACATAAATTAAACTTTAATTTGTTATGCTCCTGAGTGTGGAAAGCAGGTTAGTGAAGGGGTGTGGCTGCTTTGGGGTATATATGAGAGACTTCTGACTCTCTCTCTCTCTCTCTCTCTCTCTCTCTCTCTCTCTCTCTCTCTCTCTCTCTCTCTCCAGAAATTGGGCCATTTTTGACCTCCAGAGGCCTCCATGCACGCTGTTTTGGGCCTCCCTGGCCTCCAATATCTCTTTGTTGCCCTCAAAACAGGCCCATTTTTGGCCACCATGGCCTCCAGAAGGTGGGTGGAGGCCGGCTAGTAGGTGGGGCGATGTTGGGGGGGTAGCTTCATGGTCCTGTGCGGGCTGGATTAATGGCTTTGGTGGGCTGTATCTGGCCCACGGTCCATAGTTTGAGGACCCCTGTTTTAGAGGGAGGGATAGAAACAGACATGGCAGATACAATATCACAATACAAGTCCACTTTTTTATACACACAGATAATCTTGATACATGTACAAAAGGGGTGGACATACATTGCCATCTTTTGCAATGCAGCTTGTGCTGTATGTGATTTAGTCATTTTGTTTCCTTTTATTAAATTCCTACAAAATTTAAAACTGTTTTCAATCCTGGAGTGAAATATTCAGATTTGGAGAACTGAAACAGACATGATATATTAATATATGGTGAAATGGATAATGAAACATGATGGTCCCCTTAAAATGCAGTGCATGCTATGGTAAACCATTTCCCTCACTCGGGTTTTCAGTTCTAATTTTGCTCAAGTTTTTGAAAACATGGTTGCTTAGTTGGATTTTGTCCTTTTTAAGGATTGGCAATATTCCCTTTTACTGGAGAAGCATAACATCTGAAAATGCTTTATAAATCACCAATTGTACTATCTTAATATTAAAAAAACAAACAAACTCCCAAATGGTTGCACCATAAATGAATGCTAAAATATTGTTTGAGGAGTTAAGTCAGGGGTCCCCAAACTTGGCAGCTTTAAGACTTGTGGATTTCAACTCCCCAAATTCTCCAGCCAGCATAGCTTAGCATAGCTGGCTGGAGAATTCTGAGAGCTGAAGTCCACAAGTCTTAAAGCTGCCAAGTTTGAAGACCTCTGAGTTAAGTCAAAAGACATTTGTCTCCTCTCATCTGAAGAACACAATCACCCTTCAAACATGGCTGCATAAAGTGAATTTGCACAGTGTTTGCATGCTTGTGTGTGTGAGAGAGTGTTTGTGTATTTTTTGAAGAAAACACCGATATTGCAAACAAAAGTATCAAGTGAAAAGAACAGCTCTAGTGTAAGGTGACCAGATTTTAACATTGGTAAAGAGGGACATTGTGGGCGTGGCTTATTTTGTGGGCGTGGCTAGCTGGTCATGTGACTGGGTGGGTGTGGCTAGCTGGTCATGTGACCGGGTGGCCATGGCTATGTGTATAGGGTAAGGTGAACAGATTTTAACATTGGTAAGAGGGACACCATTGTGGGCGTGGCTTATTGTGTGGGCGTGGCTTGGAGGCCATGTGACTGGGTGGGCGTGGCTAGCTGGTCATGTGACCGGGTGGCCATGGCTGTGTGTATAGGGACTACTCAGAGGGCTGAAAAGTCATTTCTGACAGGTCCTCACACTTTTGACTGGTCCTCACACTTATGACCATCCTCACATTTATGCCCGTGCAGCATTCTTAACAACCATGTCACTCATTTCACAACTGCTTCTCTTCACCATGATGACAAGATAGGGCAAAAATGTAAAATGTGAGGACAGTCGTAAGTTCGAGGACTGGTCAAAAGTGCGAGGACCAGTCAAAAATAACTTTTTCAGCCCTCTGAGTAGTCCATATGCATAAAAGGATACAGTAATAGAGAGGGATGAAGGAAGGGAAGGGAAATTAGAGTAGGAGTGACGGTTAAGAGAGGGAGGAAGAGAGGAGGAGAAGGAGAAAGGAAGAGGAAGTAGGGAGGAGAAGAAGAGGGGGGGAAGAGAAAGTAAGAAGGAAAGAAAAGAGAGGTGGTAGGTTTGAGGAGAAAGATTGCTGTACAATAAAAAAGATGAAAGGGAAGAAAGCCAACCCCAAACAAATATAAAGATATTAAGATAAAGAATGAATTGTTAAACTTTAAAGAATAAAAGAGAACAAATATGAATAAATAGCAATAATTAGAAACACACATACATACAATGTATTTTCTTTGAACAGAATATTTGGCTGGTTCACAAATTTAAACAGTGTTTAGTCATTTCAATTAAATTTACAATTTCTATATTTCCTTTTTGCCATATTTATTCCTCATCTATTTTTTTAAAAAAAACAATTTTACCCTTCATCCTCATCTCTAATCTTAATCAAATTCAATTTTTCCCTTCTATTCTATTTTATACCCCTTCCCATTGTCATCTATTTTTATATCCATCCTCACATTGGTTAATTATGTAATTATGTAATACAGTTGTTTAATACAAATTCAACATTTTAATATAAATCAATTAGTTATATAACTATCTTTTTTGTATATTAATCAATATGAACATGAATATTCCAATTATTTCCATGCAATCCAATTTCTTACAAATCAATTAATTATACTTACCAATAATAATAAACCAAATAATTTCCCCCATATATTCCTCCAAACCACAACTTAACCATTTCTGCTTTCAACACAGTATACAATTAATAATATCTCAATTATTACAATTCCCTAGTTAAAAAGAGCTTTTTTTTTCTTTTGTGTTTTAAAATCTTGAACTCTCCTCTTTTGCCCTAAATAATTTTCCATTGTTTGCACTTACCTTTTTTGGTGAGGAAAAGGAAAATAAATCTGCTGCCTAATTTTCCAACGTTGCAAGCAAACCGCAAAGCCAACAGCCTGTTTTACTTTCAGTTTCATTTTGAGCTTGGTTTGCACAAAGAGGAAAAAAAACCTGAGCAATTTAGCAAGAGCAGAGCCCTGTGCAAATCAGCTGAGAGGGGGAAGCCGAGCTAATTAACGTAGGGTGGCCCTTTGAAGCCCCGCGGCAAGAGTTTAAACAGGTTTTTTCCCTCTAGCCATCAGCGGGGATTCAGGAGGCAGCCGGGAACCAGGAGGCAGAATGAAAAATCGGGACTTTTTTAAAACGCCGCGGGACGCGGGACAAATTGCTCAAAAGCGGGACTGTCCCGCCAAAAGCGGGACGTCTGGTCACCTTACTCTAGTGCTTCATCTCAACTGACCAACATGGCTTCTGCAAAAGCAGGGAAGCCACATTACTCAAAGGTAATCAGTCCCATCTTGACTCTTCATGGATTAGAGAGCATCACATCTGCAACTCAGAGCAGCATGTCAAGAGTAAACAAGCTTGCTTCACGTATTCTGGGTAAATAATACATGTTGCATTTAGAATGCCTGAATGTTCTGTAGCCCACGTTTCAGTAGCAGAGAAAGGAAATGTCTGTTATCTATGTGACTTGAAAATTAAAGCCCAATTCTGGCTGTTTAATCAAATATACAGTAAATATGATTATGCTTCATAGATTTATTCCAAGGTAAGTAGTTGTGTAGTTCAAGAATAAGATAGGAACCCAAAATGCATGAGAAATTCAGGGCTCCAGAAATTTTAGGTACACCCAGGGGTGGGTTTCAGCAGGTTCTGACCAGTTATGGAGAACCAGTAGCGGAAATTTTGAGTAGTCCAGAGAACCGGTAGTAAAAATTCTGACTGCCCCTGCCCTATCTATTCTCTGCCTCCCAATCCCAGCTGATCGGGAGGGAATGGAGATTTTACAGTAACCTTCCCCTGGAGGGGGGAGGGAATGGAGATTTTACAGTAACCTTTCCCTGTCACACCCACAAAGCCACGCCACGCCCACAAAGCCACACCCACAGAACCGGTAGTAAAAAATTTTGAAACCCACCATTGGGTAAATCTGTTACTTTTGGAGCTGTAGATAAAAGGAGAAACCTGGATCCTCCCAAAGTTCCTTTTTCAAGAGGCAACTGGAATTTTGTTCTTTTTCCTTGAAGATGTTTCACTTCTCAGAATTGAAGAAACTTCTTGGATGAGAAGTAAAATATTTTTAAGGAAAAACAAAATCCAGTTGCCTCTTGAAAAAGCAACTTTGGGGCAACCATTGAGAAGGTGGATTCCCATGAAAAGCAAAATCTGTATCCAGATTTAATTTTAATCACACGCACGCACGCACGCACACGTACACACACACAGAGTATACTTAAAGTCCAGCCACACAGGGCAATAGAAATGATTTAAAGAAGACCAGAATTTGTGAACACCAGAGAAAATGTTTATGTGCTTAGCGAGGCTCAAAGATCATGTGTCAAATGACTATGAAAGTGTTTAGAAGAAAGTGGCAACCAGTTCAAACATTTAAGTAATTTATATAACAAGTTGTTTATGGGGCTGACTTTTGGTAAAAGCTATGTTTATGTAGACAGATAAAGAGAGAGAATGAGAAATGTTTACCTTCCTTAGAGCAACAGAAAACTTGGCATCTGCTTGCCTGCTAGAAATGACTGACTTTGATCCAACAGTGATTCTAGCCAGTGGTGGGTTTCAAAAATTTTTTACTACCAGTTCTGTGGGTGTGGCTTGGTGGATGTGGCAGGGGAAGGATACTGTAAAATCTCTATTCCCACCCTATTCCAAGGGAAAGATACTATAAAATTCCCATTCCCCCCATTTCCTCTTGATCAGCTGGGACTCGGGAGGCAGAGAATAGATGGTGGTATTTTCCAGTTGTCCAAACTACTCAAAATTTCGGCAACCGGTTCTCCAGAACTGGTCAGAACCTACTGAAACCACCTCTGGTTCTAGCTAGAACTGGATATGTTATTCTTTGCTTCCCTTTTTGCTTCCTTCACTCTCTTTTTGACATCACTCTCTTTCTTTCCCCCAGTTCCCAAATGAGTGATACTGTCTGAATCCAGAAGTGATATATTGCAAAAGGTTTTTGAAAGTAAATTGAGGTGGCCCACTCTTAATTTTCAAGTTACCCACCCTTTTCTATTTTGTGATGAGACAAACAGCTGAAAAATGGCTCCTGATTTCATCTGACTTGATTTATAGGCGTATGTTTTTCTGTAATATTATAAATGGTAATATTGTCTCAAGCAAAACAAAGCTGTTGCCTATTGCTTTTATTAGTACTCTAAGTATTACACTGAGAAAAGAGGTTGTTTACATAAATAACTTACAGTGTGTCTGGTGGAAAGAGCTCTCTAATGAACAATATCCTTCAGATGATAAAATAATAGTTTGCCAACAGACACCAGATGGTTATTACAGATGAAGATTTGCATTCTACCAATGTCAACAAACCTGGCTGTCATACTCAATAAGTTCCGAACACAATCATGTCGGTATGCATCTACTTACAAAACCATCAAATGCATCAAATGTTCTAGTCAGACCCAGCTAAGCAAAGCTTTGTAAAGATTAATCCTAAACTGATTTTTTTTTTTAAAAAAAAAGGGTGGGGGTGTAAATCCTTTCAGTCAGGATATCATACCGGAACATCATACAATAAACACATTTAATTCAAGGCCAGTCGTTAAAACTGCCAAGCTGTTCTGCAGCCCTGAATTCTATAAAATCTTCATGTACAATTTGAGGTTCACTGCTTCCGAATGTATAGATCGAACAACACAATTTCAGTGATAAACTTTCTTGCCTCTTCTGTACATGTTCTCTTTTTAAAAGAGGATGAAGAAAGGATACTCAGTCTACGATTATATGTTTATATAATTTTTATTGATATGTTCATATTTATTTATATGTCCAACCCCACATCCAATCAGAGCACAGCCAAGCCCCCAACCAATCAGAACACACCTCCACCCAATCAGAACACAGCCAAGCTCCCACCCAATTAGTTCACACCCCCACTAGCAGTTAAAAGGAAGGAACAGCTGCGATCACACATTGCTCCTAGAAGCACGAAGCTGAAAACACCAGCCTGAAGATGACGAATGAGACTTAGTTGAAACGTTGCCAAGACACTTCCAATTTTACATGGGAAAAAACCTGAAAACCAAAGACCTACATACAAACACCCGCAAAAACCTCAGAAAATATATATACCTCAGAAAAATATATACCTCAGAATATATATATATATATACGTCGCTTCTACCCTTTTAAGGATATTGTATTGTGATTTGTATTGAAGTTGTCATTTTGTAAGCCACCTTGAGTCCCTAGGGAGAAAGGCGGCATATAAATCGCAATAAATAAATAAATAAATAAATAAATAAATAAATAAATGTTCACAATTACACAGGAAGAAACCCAAAATATTAACTGTACACACATATATACCCGTGAAAACTTACATACATACATACATATAGATAGATAGATAGATAGATAGATAGATAGATAGATAGATAGATATAGATATAGATATAGATATAGATAGATAGATAGATAGATAGATAGATAGATGCAAAAAAATTAAAATCTTGGGTGTTTTCCTGCGTCATGTTAAATAAGTTAGTTAAAATGTTTAAAATTCTGGTTAAAATCCTAGCTTAAAATCTTCCAAAAATCCTTACAGAATACTCTGCAAGGTCCTTTAAAACCTTGAACCAGTGCCTGCAAAAATAAATGGGTAGACCAGTGCCTGCAAAAATAAATGAGTACACCGGTGCCTGCAAAAATAAATGGGTAGACCAGTGCCTGCAAAAATAAATGGGTAGACCAGTGCCTCCAAAAACAAATGAGTAGACCGGTACAGCTCTGCAAGCAGTTAAAAGCCTGGTAGACCAATACCTCTGCTAAATCCTAAAGAATTGTCACATGACCATCAAGCCACACCCACAAATAAGCCACAGCCATAGAACTGGTAGTAAAAAAAATTAGAACCCACCCCTGCTACCTGTCTTAATGTTCCTTTTTACTCTTACTCTTTTCATGTATTCAAATTATGTTTATACTTTTACCTGTTATCTTATATAGAGAGAGCGCTATAATTGCACTCACACCATGAACTAAAAGGGCACCATCAGTGAGCTGTTGGACAGCATTACTTGGTCTGTTATGTGGATGTTTGAGTGGTTTAGGGATGGGGAATTTGTGGTGGATGGGGGTGTGTTTGGGGATTGTTATGTGTGTTGGAACTGGTCTTTGGGTGTTAAGTGAATTTCATTGTATGAGTATACTGTGTATACACATACAATGACAATAAAGTTATTATTATTATATGCTTGACAAATAAATAAATAAATTAAATAAATTATAAGACCAGACAAAACATAATTTTGAGCCTTAGGCCATCAATTATCAGAACGTACAATGTTTAATCTCTGCTAGAGCAGGAAAGAATATGTACCAGCTCTTATTTTGGCTTCAACTTCAATTATCAAGAGACCTCAGATTTTGGGGTAAGATTCTATTTGTTTTCCTTAGTTGTTTGCTCTACTTATGCATAGGACCACTTGGATAATGGAATTGTCCCGATCACAGAAGCATAGAGTTAGAAAAGAACATTAAAGCTGTTGAGCCCAATTTCCTACTCAACGCAGAAATCCAAATTAAAACAATTTTGAGATATGGCTATCTTGCCTCCATCTAAGCCAATCCCCTGAAAATTGTATTCCCTTTCCTTAATTATATTCTTAATAGTTTATTCATAACTATATTAAAATCATGAGCAAAAAATATTTGATTGAACTGCAAAGTCAGAAGGAACAAGGAGAAGGAGAAGGAGAACCATTGGTAGTCTAATTCACCAGGTTTCAGTTACTAAATATTTCAGCTAAAATACATAGAATCATATGACAGAACTTTTATTTAAATTCTGATATTACATTACAGTGCTGGCATTATTTATACATTTTTGTTAATACATTTTTGTTAGCAGAAAAATATATTATTTTTAAAAAGTCCTAATGTTTTAATATGAAGTGCTTCCAACAGAGAATAAATTCTTCATGCTACTCAGATGCCCAGCATACAAAGCCTGAAATTTCATTTGCTTCTGTTTGCTTTCACATCACATTGCTACCTCATATTCAGATTAATTGCTGTGGCAAGTTCTTTTTTGCAAATATTATTACCAAGCCCAGCTTCATCGTAATACTTGTGCATTTGTCTTTTGCTGCCAGAATGAAAAAATGTGCAATTGTCTTAAATTTCCGTCTGTTCCTTTCAGCCCATTTTTCTAACCCATCAAAATCATTCTCAATTTGCGCTAATTAGAGCTCAGAGTTTGATTTAATAATCTCTTTGTTTTACAACTTTACATATAACTCCAAAGTGTTACAAGCCTCCATCTCTCTCAGTTTAAAAAAAAATGTTTGGGTGGACAAACCTCTATATGAATCCTTGATAGTGACACCTATATTTACCTAGCACTAATCCTATGGATATGTGTAAACAGCATAACCCTGATTACCTGACACATGATTGCTCAAATATCTCAATTTTCTGAATTCTGATTCAAATGATATAATGAACCATAAACCAATGATACTGACTATATTCTATCATACATCAGTCAACACAATCTTCATGCAGATATTTTCTTATTTGTATACATTTTCATCCAGAGATTATTTTAAAATATTGTCACTATCAATGTGACGATGATGATGATTGTATTTATTTAAAATATTTATAAATCCACCTGACTCTGAAGGAGGAGGAGGAGGAGGAGGAGGAGGAGGAGGTGGTGGTGGTTTACCAATGCAGTCATATGATTTCCCCCTGGTACTTATGCTACTACCAACCATATGAAAATCAAACTTGGTCAACTAAAGAGATCAAAACAAAGCTCGCAGATCAGACACTCTAGTTCAGTACTAAATATTTTACATCAATGCTAGCCAATACCAGATTTGGCATGGGATATCAAATGCAGACAAGAAATTCACAGTTCTGGTTTTTGAATTATCCTGACAGATGGTAACTAGTGGAGAACATATTTCAACACAGCTGTTGATAGTTTCTGATTTCAGCACAGAATAGAATTTTTCATTCATTCAATTTATATCTTCCTACTCTAGCAAGCAGTCCAGGTGGTCAGAATTTTTTTTAACTGAAATAAACTAAAACTCTAAACAATAATGACAAGAAAACATAAATATTAGTTCCAAAAGCAAGTAATAATTAAAATGTGAAAATGATGCATGTTCAGTGGTACATTATCTGCTGAGACATTTTATGCTAAATGATAGTAAGTGCAGAGAAAAAATGAGGCTCTATTTATGGCTATCAGGATAAATGTCTTCAGATTTCTTTTATGGACCAGATGAACACAGCCACTTTTACTCATCCTTAGGTTTTAAGATATGACAATTACTTATTTATTCATTCATTCTCTACATTTTTATCTCAGTGCAATTCAGAAGCTCTTATCAGTTTATTGAAGTTATAACATCAGTTTTCACTTTACTTTATAAAATCATCCACAGTATAGCAATGATAAAAACATTAACATCCAACAATAAAATTACAAACAATAGTAAAAATAAATAAATAAATATGACACGATATCAGGAAAAAGCTTTCCAGATCAACTCCATCTTTACAATATTGCTGTTGGCTAGAACAGACAATGCCATCAATAATAGATAGAGTTCCATCTGACATTATCCATGTGTAGTTTGACTTTCTCTGTTGAATTTATCCTTCATGCCTCCAATCTTTGAAATATGCTCCAAATATTTCCACAAGTCTCGTAGATCGGTGGGGGACTACAGAGACATAGGTTCACTTGGTCAATGATTTCTGCTGGCTACTGTTCATGGCTGGCTATAGGTTCATTCTATGTCAACTTGGAGGCAGAAATGTAAACATTTATTTTAACCTTTATGAATCCATTCCTTTGTTCTTTATTTTTTCCCCAAAAGAAAATATGGTCACTGTAGTTAAAGTGCAAGTCCTTGTGAAATCTTTTACTGAAATGAAGGGCATGATTCTAACATGTCTTTGGTCTACCAATGCAGTCATTCTGTCATAAGCTCAACAAAGAATGTTCTTTCTGCGCAAACTCAGAAACCTCAAACTGCCCAAAGAGCCGCTGATTCAGTTCTACAGAGGAATTACTGAGATTGTCATCTGCATCTCCATAACTGTCTGGTTTGGCTCTGCAACCCAACAAGACAAACACAGATTTCAATGGATAATTAGAACTGCAGAAAAAAAAAAATAGCTACCAACCTGCCTTCCATTGTGGACCTGTATACTGCACGAGTCAAAAAGAGGGGTGTGAAAATATCTACAGACCCCTCACACCCCTCCTGGACATAAATTGTTTCAACTTCTACCCTCAAAAAGATGCTACAGGGCACTGCACAAAACAACTAGACACAAGGACAGTTTTTTTCTGAATGCCATCACTCTGCTTAACAATTAATTCCCACAACACTGTCAAATAATTTACTAAGACTGTATTACTATTATTCTTCTCTTCCTTACTAGTATCTATCTCTTCCCATTTATTACTATAACCATGTTGCTTGTATCTTTCAATTTGTTTCCTAGTACGATTTGATAGCTTATTAGTAATCTTGACTAGTACTAAGTGTTGTATCTTTTTATTCTTGTTGAATGTATTTTATTCTCCTTATGTACACTGAGAGCATATGCACCAAAGACAAATTCCTTGTGTGTCCAATCACACTTGGCCAATAAAGTATTCTATTCTATTCTATTCTATTCTATTCTATTCTATTCTATTCTATTCTATTCTATTCTATTCTATTCTATTCTATTCTATAAAAAAGAAGTTAGTCTGATATACGTTCTCGACAATTCTGGGCTTATAAAAAGCCTTATATGGACATCTTTAGTATTTTATTTTCTTTGCCTTAACTAAGAGATACAACTAGACTTGATTCCTTTTGGAATGACTTTTAGTTATATTTACTTTCATTCCATCTAGAAGTTAAAATTTGAAGGAATTGAATGTGTTGACAGCTACAACATTATTTTTTTTGTCAAATGTATGTGTGTGTGTGTGTGTTGTTTAATGTAGTGAGCCATGAGCCTAAAAACCATGACTTCTAGTTATGCCTTTGGCATAAAGCCAGTGGGGGGATTATGGCACAAACCCTGTTTCTCAGTCATAGGAAAGAGATAATGGCGAACGTGTTTCAAAATCTTGCCAAGTAAATTGCAGGGACTTGTCCAACAAATCATTATGATTTAATACTATTCAAAGGCATAATAAATAACTGAAATATTGTTAACACAAATCCAGACACTTATAATTACATTACAAAGGGCAAATATTCTTCCTAAAATACCAACTTTCTGGAGGATTAGTCGTTAACGAAGGGGTAATGCAGAGACCAAAAGAGATTTGTGACAGACTGAAACAGACCTGAAGTGAAGAGCTTCTGCCAGCTGGATAAGACCAAACTGAACTACATAAATGAAAAACTGCTTTTCACAAAAGTGTTATAAAGCAGAGAGGCCTTGAACTATCACCCTAGGTGAAATCTGGTGCAACTGGATTGTAAACCCTTGTCTGAAAGTTGTCTGAATGTCTCCATCGATTTCCAAATAACCCTTGTTATCTGCATCAGTGTTGTTTCCTTTTCTTGGCACTATAGAATTGGTTGCTTGTAACACCTGTAGGCAGAAAAACTCTAGTTATAATTTAAAATGACAGAAGTGCTGGCAATGGGATTCAGGAAGAAAACAGATGTAGCTTTCGCTCCCAGACCAAGTGGAGATCTTGACAAGCCATTTTCACTAAGCCTTTTGCCCAAACTAACAGTAGATTTTTCAATTTTCCTGCCTGAAAAGTGATAGAATTAAAAATTTAAAATATACCAGATTTACATCTACTGATAAATTCATAATTCTAATTCTATAATAATACCACTAATAATCCCTTGTGTCATCTATTCTTATTAGTTTGAGAGATGAGACTGAATTACATGATTATCAAATGATAATATGAGCCTACCCAACTATTGATGCACTTGTGTTTTATATATGAAGCATTATTGTTTCATTTTTTTTTTAAATTTTAGTGAATGAAATGTGTGTAGTAGAATAGAATAGAGATGGAAGGTACCTAGGAGGTCTTCTAGTCCAATTCTCTACTCAAGGAGACCCTACACCATTTCAGACAAGTGGCTTTCCAGACTCTTCTTAAAAACTCCAGTAATGAAGCACCCACAATTTCTGAAGGCAAGCTGTTCCACTGGTTAATTGTTCATACTGTTAGGAAGTTTCTCCTTAATTCCAGGTTGTTTCTGCCCTTGATTACTTTCCATCCATTGTTTATTGTCCTGAACACTGAACATTCAGTGTTCAGTTGCTTTCAACTACATGGACAAGACTGAAGGGTCTTTTTTTTAATGTAAATCATTCTTTCCTGAAGAATCAGTGATTAATATAGACAGGGAATTAATCTTTCTGAATGTATAAAAATGCTTCATTTGGTTCTTCTGAGAAGAGAAGAGAAGAGAGGAGAGGAGAGGAGAGGAGAGGAGAGGAGAGGAGAGGAGAGGAGAGGAGAAGAGAAGAGAAGAGAAGAGAAGAGAAGAGAAGAGAAGAGAAGAGAAGAGAAGAGAAGAGAAGAGAAGAGAAGAGAAGTGTGATTGGACACACAAGGAATTTATCTTGGAGCATACGCTCTCAGTGTACATAAAAGAAAAGATACATTCATCAAGATTCATAAGGTACAACATTTAATGATAATCATAGGGAAACAGTCAAAAAGGCATGGGTGTTTCTCCATATAGCTCTGCGTTTTTGAATTTTGTAATACAGTTTGTAATTCAAAAGACATACAATGCAGGAAAAACAAAGTCCAGTTGCCCTTTGAAAAAAGCACCTTTGGGACAACCATGACCTGGATGACTGAGAATCTCCATAGAAAATTGTTAGGATATGGTTTGAACCTAACAAGTTGTCCAGGCAATATATGTGTACGGTAACTTTAATATGAATATGTATTGTGTGACTTTAAGGCTTTGCTGCTGATTCATTATAATGCTGTGTCATGCTGTAATTATATAATCACTAGTTGTGAATGTATTTAATAAAGGAACTGTAATGTATTCAGTTGATGATAAGCTACCATAGTGTGTGGAGTTGCTATTCATTGAGCTATCATCATTGGATGGATCTGCAACCATCGTGGTTTGTGAACCAGAGTGAGTTTGTTATTCTAACCAACTAATGTTTGTTTGGTAAGAAGATATCTGTAACTACTGGACTGATTTTACTGGCAAAGACTTGGAATTTGTTTAAAGACTATGAGACTGTTTTTCTACTATAAAGTAAGCTTTTGATAAACCAGTTTGTATATCTCTTATTCATTGCTCTCAGCAACGTTTCCTTGTGCAGTTACTCTGCTGGTTGGTAACACAACAACAATATCCTTAACAAAAATGTATATCTAAGGAAATTTGTACACAAAAATATCAACATAATGGGGGGAAAAAATTCAGGCAAGAATGCAATACATTTCAGATAATTTAAAATTCACACACTACAGAGAGGGTTACAAAAAAAAAAAAAAAAACCACCATAGATTTCTTGTCAGATTCATAAATCAAAATAGATCAAAATAACAAAATCCTCTAAAATTAAATTGACAAAGTTGCCTACCTTTAGTAGTGAATGATCACAATAGATTAACAAATGTATTTATTTTTGTGGCTATTTTTCTTTCTTTCTTTGTTAATTTAATTGGCACTATCTTGCAAACATTATACTTGCTGCATTTAAAAAAAAAATATTTTTCCCAAAAGTGTTTTGGTGGACATTTGTTAAGGTAATATTGAATTTCCAAATGGATCTCAGTCACACTGGTACAAATAGCATTGTAAGTAGGGCTACAATTTCCGGTTGCTAAGCGATGCAGTTTTAAAGCATAATGACATACAACTGCATCACTTAATGATGGAAATCCTGGCACTCCCCATTATTATTAAGGATGGTTTGTCACATAGCAGCCAGATGTTCAGCCTAGATTTGTCATTTTTGTCCACCTATCAAGTTTTTCCTAAGGACTTGGGTAGCCAGATGTGGATGTTTGATGAAGTTAAAGATAGCATTGCAGGATGTAAGCTGTTATGTGTAAAGGTGTCTTTTGCAATTGACTGAAGGTAAATTTGTCAATGCCAATAGTATTCAAGTGGTGCTCCAATTGTTTTGGGATTACACTCAAGCACCTATTACTATTAATACTACATTTGCTTTCTTTTGTCGTTGTTGTTGTTGTTGTTGTTGTTGTTAGTTAATTTTTAGTGAGATCCACAGCCTTTGAGGCTGGTTAATAGCTCAGCAGCTCGAGTCCTAACCAAGGACCTAGGAACTGTTAAGGTATCGTCGGAGGATGTAAGCTGTTCTGAGTAAGGTGGTTTTTTGCAGAGTCAAAATGTTCAAGTCCGGTAAATTTAGAATTTCTAAATAGCGGGGTAGCTCTTTGGGTATTGCCCCAAGGGCTCCAATTACAGTTGGGACAACACACAATTTCTTTTTCCACAGTCGCTCAACTTCAATTTGCAAGTCCCGGTACTTTGTGATTTTTTCTTGCTGCTTATCTTCAATCCGTGCATCACCAGGTATTGCAATGTCAATGAACCATACTTTTTTCTTTTCAACTATTGTTATGTCAGGTGTGTTGTGGACCAAGTGCCTGTCAGTCTGAATCCTGAAGTTGTTGTTGTTATTATTATTATTATTATTATTATTATTATTATTATTATTATTGCCATATCCAGTCTAAACACCTGTCTGTGTGTGCAATAAATCATCATCATCATAATACTATCCTTTTAGTATTTACTAATATTTTCATTATTTGGATCTATGCCTTCAGTGCCTCCAAAGCTCTAGAACTAGGCCAGAAAGGTTCTTTCTAAAGCAGAGTGTGTAGTTATAGACCACTTCATGATAGCCATTTTTTTTAAAAAAAGACTCATGACTTTATTTCAATATTTCAGATGTACACATTGGCATGGGAAAAGGTTGATTTTTCCTGTACTAAGGAGCCAAGATGGGAAATAAGCCAACTCTTGCTAAACCATTATCACCCCAAATAATGTCTGCTTTTTGCCAATACAAAAAAAAACTTGCTGATCTGTACAAATGGTTTGATACATATTTATGGTCTAAATCAAATTCACTTATGTTCCTAGAATATATGCAATAACCTTCAAAATGCAACTAATGTCAGACAATTGATTGCTGAAGTTTTTACTGCATTTTGAGGACATGAATAAGAGAGACTAAGATAGAAAAAGAGAGATGAATATGACCAATGAATAAATAACAGGGTAGCATTATATGGATGGCCTTAGCTGTTCTTGAAATGTGAACTGGGTTGGCCTTGGTTAAACCAGGGGAAAAGAATATCCCGAGAATCACAAGGATGTTGCCTAAGCTGAAAGGGAATGGCAAACTAATTATGTAGGTTAACACAAGGATCTCTTCCTGATTGTATAATAATGATAATCGACTATTAAAGCATAATAAGGGTAAGGTTAAAACCTATGAGGCCAATTATAAGGTCAGCCTTTGTCCTTTGTGTCGTGTCAGCCTTTTTTCACTTTCAGCCTGAAGATACAACTTTATCCTATGTAAGCTTTGTGATTTAATATTACAGTAAAGCCTACTTCTCTTTTTAAAATGATTGATATATTTCATTGGGAAAGGAACCGAATGCATGATTCATATTTTCTTGTCCCTCTGGTATATGGTATATGTGTGTGCCTTATTGCCTGGAACAGATTTTGTTTTATTAAGCCATATTTGTGCCATTTCACACACAAGTTGAACATTTTTTTTAAATGCAGTAGATTCTAGCACGTGGATGATGGTTGCAAAAAATATCTTTACAGCCAAATCATTTGTCCCCCATTTCACTTCCTCAGTAGAATTTACTGAATATATCCAATAGTAACAATTTTTAGAATTGCTTATTTTTCCTTTTTAAGCATATCGATATTGCAGTTGCTAATAATATTCCATTATTATATTTATTGTTAGTTTTATTTGAGTATCCAATATATTACCTTGCAATATTTCTAATGCTTTCCATCCATTGTACACCTCTTTGAAATGGGAAAGATGTAAGTGTAAAGAAGGCAGCACCAGAAGCAATGGATGGAAAGAATCAAGCCAGAACTAAGGAGAAATTTCCTGATGGTGAGAACAATTAATCAGTGGAATGACTTGCCTCCAAAAGTTGTGGGTGCTCCAACACTGGAGATTTTTAAGAAGAGATTTGTCTGAAATGGTACAGGATTTCCTGCTTGAGCAGGGGGTTGGAGTAGAAGACCTCCAAGGTCCCTTCCAATTCTGCTATAAGAAATGTAGAAATGACCTTGTAAGTAAGGAAACTTTAAGGAGTGCACATGTATGATATGGCAATACATTCCAGGAAACTTGATTCTGTTTGGTAGAAGATGAGGCAAATTTAATGGTATGTGAGAATGTCCTTGGAAGACAAGAGGAAGGCCCATATTGTAGGCAACTTGTGGTTGTGCTTCTTGTCTGGACTCCCTCAAAGGGCTAACATCAATCTCTTTTCAACATTTCAGAAAATTAAGTAAATCCTGCTCTGGGATAAATGTAATCTTCCCTTAATGACCTGCTTAATACTTAGTAACTTTTTGAAGTTTTGACTGGCCTTTCCCCCAAAAGCCACTTATGACCTGATTCCATAGTTCTGGTGGTTGAACACCACACCTGTGATCACATGACTGCATTTCAGGTATTTAGGAACCAGTTGACCTTTATGGCTGGTTGCAATGTTCCCCATTGCATGATAACGATTTAAAACAAATCCCACCTCCCCCAGTTTCTGGCCTTTTTGTTTTTCAGCAAAAAACACTCTTGGAATAAATATCTATGGAGATTGTCAGTCATCCAGGTAATAGTTGTCCCCATTTTTTCAAGAAGCAACTGGGCTTTCTGGTTTTTCTTTGAAGATGTTTTTCTTCTCCTCCAAGAAGCTTCTTTTGCTCTGACGGGATGGTGGGGAATGGAAGGATTTATACTCTTTGCAGACAGCTGGTAATTTGCATCCTTTCAGCAAGTTGTTGAGGTCACCTGGAGGTTTATCTGTGTTTCATGGTCACCTGAGTAGTGCAAATGTGTGTGGAGCCTTCTTGGAACTGTTGAAAGGACTGTGTTATAGACTAGAGATAGATGATGTCATACCCTTCCCCCTCTGTTGAGAGAGGGCTGTCCAATTTTGACATAGATGGCCTCTTTAACCCTTCTTTCAAACCAGCGGTCCTCTCTGTCCAAAATGTGGACTTTGCTGTCTTCAAAAGAGTGGCCTTTGTCTTGCAGATGAACTGCTGAATCTAGTCTTGATGTTGTGCCGTGCACCATTGGGACCCATAGGAATACGTGAACATGCTTAATGTCTGTGGTATTCGCTTAACAACTTCTGCAAAAATCAGACCTGATCATAAGATTCACTGGACTTACAGCCATCATGACTTACAATAGAAATCATTACAGTCATAAATCAAGGACTGCCTATGCAATATCCCTTTCTTCCTACATCTCTTAGTTTTTCCTGCTTTTCTTCTTCTAACAGTCAAATTCTCACTCTACGCATTCTATACATTAGTCATACTCTGCCCTCATTGGACTGTTTTGTTTCTTCAGGCTGCAAAAGTAGCAATTGTCAAGATTGAATCACTTCTTCTGAGCTTCAACTGTCCATTCAAAGGGAAGGAGGGAGGGGGAAATGGAATGCTATGATTTTGTCTACGGACCGTGAGAACCTAAACCTCACCAAGGTCACCACTACAGGTGTTAGATGGAGACATGGACTGTTCCCATAACAAAAGGAATGTCAGCCTCTATGATGCTTGCTTGCTTTCAGCTGCCATAGTAATGGGAGGGAGGTATAATGGGTATTTGGGAAGGGGGAAGTGAACTGGTGGAGATGTCTCATGAAAGGGAGGAAAACTCTCACTGTCTTCATAGTAGCTGCAGAGAGAGCTGATAGCAGTCAAGGTCAACCGTTCTGGCATACCAGATAGATGAGGCCATCTGAAGAAGCACCCAACATGACACCTTGAGGAGATGTGGATTGGACATTCAACTTGAGTCCTTGGGGAGAGGGATTTGAGGATGCTTTCGATATGTAATTTTCACACCTATTGCCTCAGACTTTCCTTTCCTTTCCTTGCATTCAGTTCATACTCAGTAAAAGTACCTTTCTCTACAAACATGGAGTTTGTAGAGTTTCTTGAGTTTTGAACAGAGGCACACCTGACAAGGAAGTTTTATAATTACACAATGTGAATACCCAAGGGTGGAGACAAAGGGGATCTATTGTTTAACTAAGTGAGCCTTTGCACGGAAAAACCAGAGCTCATTTTGTTTCTGCAGTTTCCGAGGACCCAATAAAGTTATACTTTTGGGAATTCAAAGATCCCAAGAGTGGCCATTTCATTTGGGTTCGCTAGTTGGACCATTGACATTAATTTCTCATTAAGGAAGAGATAAAATACATTTCTTAGGTTGGAAGGGGGCAGTAGTCTATGTGATAAGTATCCTCTGTAAAATATTTAGCCAAGACCAAGGCAAAGGTGAATAATTTTTCTGAGAAAAAAGACCAATATGGATTTTTAGCAGACTAACCAGGGACAATGCACTGAGAATAATGAAGAGGGCCCAATTTTATTTAAATTCATGTTAACTTTATGAAACATGTATAAGATGATTTCTATCCAGTTTTGGATAGAAAAATGCCCTCTGTTATTTCATATTAAAAACTGCAGCCTTTAGAAATTACTACTGATCATCCCCAAGCATTACTCTTATACCTTAGGCTATTTATTTGATTTCTGTACACATATCCTTTCTTGTTAGTATTCTAGGGCTATTTTGGCTATATAATTCAAGTATATAAATTAATACAGGCATTCTTTCAGTTTCCAATTAAGTGTGCTGTGAGATTTTAGCTTTTATAAACAGTGGTACACGCACAAGCAGAACCCATCAATGGGTTCTATGACTACTTTTGCAAATTGGCAAGTTTTTTGGGGGAAAAACCCTCTCATTTTTCTTTTCTTCTTTTTGATCATTTCCATCTATGAAAAAGCATCTTCAGGGGAGAAAAAAACTGATCATGTATAAGATGTGCATCATGTTGCATAAGAACTTTGTTGGGCTCATTCTCCAGATCTTTCTGCTTTTCTCTTGTTTAAGCACAGAGAAAACTCCTGTAGTTCTAGAAGCAAATAGTTATTAGAAAAGATGAAACAAGTCCTTACAGTCTATCATTTTTATTATTATTTAGTTGTCTTTATTGGGGAGATGTGTTGTTGGGCAGTGGTGGGATTCAAGTAATTTAACAACCAGTTCTTGCCCTAATGATTTCTTCCAACAACCAGTTTGCCAAACTGCTCAGAAAGTTAACAATTGGTTCTCCCGAAGTGGTGCGAACTGGCTGAATCCCACCACTGTTGTTGGGATGATGTTGGTGGTGGTGGGATAGAGAAGGAGAAGGAGAAGCTAGCAACAAGAAGTGGATAAATTTTACACTGCTAAATTGGGCAATCACAAGCATGCCCATATTTTCAGAAGGAGAAATAACAAAAACAACTAATGAATTCTGGGGGGAAAAAAACCCAGAGCAAAACTGTTTATTAATTTGTCTCTATTCCAGCTGTAGAGTTTTTCTTAAACAGTTATGTGAGCATACTTTGGGGGAAAAAATGGAAGTCCTTAGACATTTATGATAATTGGAAGGTTTGTAAGTCACAACCATTGTAAAGGAGTGGGTATGTAGTTGCTGCTGCTGCTGTATCACATCAACAAAAATAATCGTTAAAAAAAAATTAGAGAAAAGTAACTTATTTTGTACCTTGGTCATTGTTAAACGCAGGTGATTGTCTGGAGTAGTCAGAAGTTTGATTTTTTTTAGTATGTTTTTTTTTTTTGGGGGGGGGGAATGGCTTGCCATTGCCTGTTTCCTAGGGATGAGAGAGTGTGACTGGCCCAAGGTCACCCAATTGACTTAATGCCTAAGACAGGAGTAGATCTCCTGGTTTCTAACCAGGTGCCGCCTTACTCACTACACCAAACTGACTCTCTAAGTAACCATGGAACTGTTGATAAACGCTGCATCGTCTCCAAGGAATTGGTGGAACACCCCTTAAAAAATGTTCCTCTTCAAGTCATACACCCATAGCCAGAACAGAGATTTTCAAGGAATTCCATAATTCTAAATGGAAAATCCAAAGGAGAACAACTAGACTACTTTTGAAATTGGAGTAGTACAATACTGGGGCATATAAAACCTTTGCCAGACCTATCCTTGAATACCGCTCACCTCCCTAGAACCCTCACTGTATTTCAGACATCAATACAATAGAGAAGGTCCAGAGATATTTTACTAGAAGAGTACTCAAATCCTCTGCTCAAAATAAAATTCCCTATACCACCAGGCATGAAATTTTAGGCCTCGATAGCTCGAATTACGCCATCTACATTCTGTAACGCTCTCTACATGGGGCTCCCCCTGGGGTGCACCTGGAGGCTCCAGCTGGTCCAGAACGCGGCCGCGCAGGGGATTATGGGGGCGACCGAGGCGCTCCCATGTGACACCCCTCCTGCGCGAGCTGCACTGGCTCCCGGTGGTCTTCCGGGTGCGCTTCAAGGTGTTGGTGACCACCTTTAAAGCGCTCCATGGCTTAGGGCCGGGGTACTTACGAGACCGCCTTCTGCCACCAATAGCCTCCCACCGGCCAGTACGCTCGCACAGAGTGGGCCTCCTCAGGGTGCCGTCCGCCAGACAATGTCGGCTGGCGACCCCCAGGGGAAGAGCCTTCTCTGTGGCGGCGCCCACCCTCTGGAACAACCTCCCCCCAGAGTTACGTACAATAACAGACCTCCGGATTTTTCGTCGGGCCCTGAAAACCCATTTATTCCAACTAGCTGGGCTGGCTTGAGCCAAATTTTTAAACTATTTTAAACTGGAATTGTTTTTTAATTATGGCCAAATTATTTAATTATTTTAATCAGTTTTTAGATTTTCTATGTCTGGTTTTACTTTGGCTGTGCACCGCCCTGAGTCCTATATTGGAGAAGGGCGGTATAGAAATTTAAATAAAAATAAATAAATAAATAAATAAATAAATAAATAAATAAATAAATAAATAAATACATTCCGACCTAAGCTTAGTACACAAGATTATTTACCATAATGTCCTACCTGTTAATGAGTACTTTAACTTCAACCATAATAACACAAGGGCTATCAATAAATTCAAACTCAATGTAATTTGCTCTAACCTTGATTGTAGGAAATATGACTTCTGCAATAGAATAGTAAATGTCTGGAACACTCTACCTGATCCTGTTGTTAATCTCTCTACCTTTTACCTTAAACTCTCTACCGTGGACCTTTCAGGTTTCTTAAGAGGTCCTTAAGGGGGCGTGGATAAGTGCATGAGCATGCCTACAGTCCCTGTCCTACTGTTCCCATTTATATGTATTCATTTTATGTGTTCATGGCTATGTTTTGCTTATTTATATCATTTTATTTGTGCCAATTTTTTTTCATGTGTCCATGTCCATGTCTATACTGTTACTTGTTTCCTTGTACTTGTTGACAAACAAACAAACAAACAAACAAATAGCCATTCTTCTGTTACCACCTAGCATTCTTCTTAAAAAAAAAAGTCTACATTGGATCATAAGCCATTATGCTGTATGTGTAGAGGTTGTCTATATGTGCTGGATACCATTTGGCTGTTCTGATCATCCATTTGGAATACATTATGTAATTCCATTAGGAGTTGCAGCTAGAATGAGTTCCTTTTCTTCATTGTTAATGTGATTCCAGTCAGTTGCCAAAGAGTGCCCTTCAGCTGCAGTGGCATAAAACGGTAGCTAAATCTTATCTACAGGATAAAGCTTTTAAGCCTGAATGGAGTTCAGCTACATCAAATTCAAATTTTCCATCTTGTCTTTTCTAAAACCAATCTTTCTTTCCCTGTGTAATTATTACTGTACTTTCATTCACACATTTGCCCTCAATGTCTGCATATATAGAAACAGCCTTTGTATACTATAAATCATGCTGTGCCCATGTGTGTGTGTGTGTATTGAATACCACTTCTCTTAGCAAAGTATTTCCTTCTAGGTATCTCACATCTTCCTTTCAACTGTAATTCTTATAAAAGAATGTGTAAAATATCATGGAGGCAATTTCAAGACTTCAGAATTGACAGGATTATTATGATTCTTTTTCTTCCTATCTTTTAGACTTTTCTCAGTACAAGCATCACTCATTTTTATTTTGAAAAATTATTTGATCAAAAAATCCCACAAAGTAAGCCATTTTTCCTCTCAACCTGAGCCACAATATATATGTATTCAGAAGTAAATGCACAGATTTATGAAGTTTGGGAGCCTTTCCCACTGGACTGTAGTTTTACATCTGATCTATTCATGCAGAGAATGTTGACTATAAGAAGATATTAATTATTCCTTTGTGCAGTCAATGAATCAATGAATCAACTATTCAAAGCCTCTTAGAATTATAGGCTACCTAATAAGTTTCTTTGCATTTTTTTTTTCATTCAAGAGATTAAATTCCTGAAAGGAAAGAAAGAAGGGAGGGAGAAAGAAAGAGAGAGAGAGAGATTTGAAAGCCTATTTTAAATAACCAAACATTCCTGGTTCTATATTTTAAATTTAAGTGCAGTGAAGCAGATCTATGCACAGGCTTCTGAAAGCCAGTGGAAAATATTAGACTCCCTATTTCTCTGATTTCAGATGTTAATTATCTGCTCATAAAGTATTCAGCAATGAAATTTCTGGTGTTCTCATATAATTAATAGTCAGAATAAATATACATTTGTTGGTGAGTGATATCCCTCTGGGATTTCCTCATTTTTTTCCTCCTCATCTTCCAGGAAGTGATGGGCCCAATCATCACAAAAGGCAACAGTCCACTTTACAACAAATGCAAAACTTTATAGAATAAAATCTTGAATTCAGTTGCTCCTTTAACACATTTCTCAGTGCCAATGCACCTAATTAGAGATACACATCACCGATCAGCACAGTTTCCCCAATTAATGTAAGCCGAGAGGTTATCTAAATTAGTGAGCAGATAGTTACAAAAGTTATCTTGTAGCTTCTTGATTTCAGATGGATTTTGCAATGTGAAAAAAGACAGCAAGAGAATAGCAGGTAAAAGTGAAAGTGACAAGCAATAGGATAGAAAAGCTCTTACACACTTCATGCACACCCTCTATACATTTCTTTCAGCTGACACACGATCTTTGTCTTCTATTTTACTGCCCAGATGTGTTGGATCTGGGTGCCAAATGAATGTGTTTGTGTTTGTATGTGTGTGTAAACAATTTATGTTACCTATTTTATGCCTAAAGTGGGACCAATTTTATGTGGAAAAAGTATTGTATAAGGGTTCCAAATAAATGTTTGTCTTTCTATGTGTGTGTGTATGCAATTTATGTTACCTATTTTATGCCTACAGTGGGACCAGAATTCATACTGATTGGCTCAAAATCACCTAGCTGGCTTTCATGTCTAAGGTGAGTTTAGAATTCATGATTTCCAATTTTTAGACTGATGCCTTAATTATTAACTCAAACTGGTAGTCTTTTCATGGAAATATTTATTATATTTTAGAATCTTAGAAGGCACTTTGGATAGTTCTTTATTATCCTTTGATCCTTGGTCCCAAAATAAGACATCCCAATCAGCCTGATTGATAATAATTGCACATGGCAATTATAATGCATAATAAATGCACATGGCAATAAAGTCAAGTGCTTATTTCAGGGTTCAAAAAAATATAAAACAGAGTCTTATTTTTGGGGAAACATGGTATTTTTCTCTAACAGTCATCCTTTGATCTCCTGATCTTTGGAACTCCATTATTTCAGTCAGTATTCAGTTAACATTATGTCCTATTGTTCCTTTGTCTTCAGGTGGATTGAATTAAACTGAGAATTAATCACATAGTTCATTAATTCATTATTCATCATTATTATTAGAAAAGGTCATTTGCTGGACAAGCCTGCAAAGAAGTTACTTTCCATTCTAATATGGATTGTTTCTAAGTTTCTTCCTTCTAATACATTCTGTCAATAGGATGTATCTTCTATTTTGCCCTATTTGGGAGTAATTATCCATTTTTATTTCAATGGTTTTTTCCTTTCTTTCTTGTTTGGTCCACCTTTTGACACTAATAAGCTTTGGTGTCACAGAGAGGAGGGTAAGGGAAGATATTCTTTCTTCATTAGTTGATCTATTGGCTTAGCTACCATAGGGACCAAAAATCAACAAGGCCTCTTAAGATGACCATGTTTTGGAGTATTCAAGCTCAAAACAAATTAGTGACAGAATAGAATAGAATTCTTTATTGGCCAAGTGTGATTGGACACACAAGGAATTTGTCTTGGTGCATACTCTCTCAGTGTACGTAAAGAAAAGATACATTCGTCAAGAATCATAAGGTACAACACTTAATGATAGTCACAGGGAACAAATAAGCAATCAAATCATATTCGGAAACAGTCAATGAAAATCATAAGGATACCAGCATCAAAGTTTCAGTCATACAGTCATAAATGGGAGGAGATGGGTGATAGGAACGATGAGAAGATTAATAGTAGTGCAGACTTAATAAATAGTTTGACAGTGTTGAGGGAATTATTTGTTTAGCAGAGTGTTGGCGTTTGGGAAAAAATGTTCTTTTATCTAGTTGTTCTGGTGTGCAGTGCTCGATGGCATTATTTTGAGGATAGGAGTTGAAATAGTTTATGTCCAGGATGTGAAGAGTCTGTAAATATTTTCACATGATGATAATTCTACGGCAGAATTATCTTCCTATTACCAACACAACTGAACTCTACTGTCCGCTTTGACTATCAAATTGCAAATCTAGTGGAATCCTAGTCCAGCTATTGAACTCAGTGTTTGTATTTCTATTTTTATATCAACTTTCTGATAAAATGCATCATAGCAGTGTACACTAAATGAAGACAGAAAATAATAAAGCTATAAAAAACAACAAAGCAACTAAGCTACTCTGCCATTATTTATTATTTAATCCTTTTTCCTCACACCTTTTTTTTTTTTTACTTCATTGCAAATTGAAGAATCTGACTCTTTAAAAAAGGCTATAAATCAAAAGGGAAGAAGATGCCAAGGTATGCTAGCAATACTTTATGCCGATTTA
Organism: Arizona elegans; assembly: GCA_022577455.1. NCBI lineage: Eukaryota > Metazoa > Chordata > Lepidosauria > Squamata > Colubridae > Arizona > Arizona elegans. The sequence continues at coordinate 10,873,437 of JAKOOJ010000002.1, read as the reverse complement.
GCAGCCCTCTTCCGAAAAGAGCTGGAAAGTGCTTTTAAAACAAACTCTTTAAAATGCTATAATGTAGTCTATGGGGATTACATTACTGATGTGTAACTTTCATTTGAATGTACAATGGCTGTGTAGGGAGGGGTGGTTGGACAGTTAAATCTGCTGAGATGGAAAAAAGGTAGATCAGAAACTACAGGTTGGCCATAAGGGGTTGTTACGGGAGCCCCTCGTGACTCCCATATAACACCCCTCCTGCGTGAGCTACACTGGTTACCAGTGGTTCTTCGGGTCCGCTTCAAGGTGCTAGTCCTTACCTATAAGGCCCTACATGACTTAGGTCTGGGATATTTGCAGGACCTTCTCCTGCCTGCCTCTCACCGTCCTGTTCGCTAACATAGGGCCGCTCTCCTCAGGGTTCCGATGGCGAGCCAATGTCGTCTTGCTGTGCCCAGGGGTAGGGCGTTCTCTGTGGGTGCTCCCACCCTCTGGAATGAATTACCTACTGAGCTCCGGACTGCTCCTGATCTCCGTTCCTTCTATCAGGACTTGAAGACTTGGCTGTTCAAACAAATAGGCTGACTCTGATTCCGGGTTTTATTATTTACTGTTAATTAATTATTTGGATTAAAATGTGATTTTATTGTACGTATTTCTTAACTTGTGTTCGCCGCCCTGAGTCCTTCAGGAGAATGGCGGCATATAAATACATGTAATAAATAAATAAATAAGCGGAACTATACAAGGCAAGCAAATTGATTTCTAATGATTTAACGGCGGTGGCAGATAAGCTGCCCCCCTCTATTTGTTAATTAGGCTTTGTAAATGGAAGGTATAGGTTTTTGTCAGTGATTGTGGGGCAGGAAGAAACAAATTTCACACTCAGCCATGTAAAAGACTTTGGGCCAGTTTCTTTTTCTCTCAGCTCAGCCTACAGAGTAATACAAGCTCAATTGTCCATGAATTTTCCAGTCCCCTTTTTAAACCATGCAGGTCTGTTACCGGCACTCTGTTGGATGACAGCAAGTTTAATTATGCCCTGTGCAAAGATTTTATATTTCCTTTTATGAGTTTCAAACTGAGAGAGGGAGAAAAACTTACTTTGCATATACTGCAACATTTATTTTCCTTTGTTATACTTCTCCTTATCCTCCTTTACTGCTGTATTCCCATTTCTTCATAGGCAGAATCCCATTTTAGCCCCTCATCATTTTGGTGGTGTTTCCTTTCAGAATAACAGAATTGGAAGGGACCTTGGACCCTCGCTTAAGCAGGAAGTCCTACATCATTTCAGACAAACGGTTGTCCAACATCTTCTTAAAAACTTCCAGTGTTGGAGCATTCACAACTTCTGGAGGCAGGTTGTTCCACTGATTAATTGTTGTAACTGTCAGGAAATTTCTCCTTAGTTCTAAGTTGTTTCTCTCCTTGATTAGTTTCTACCCATTGCTTCTTCTCCTACTCTTAGGTCAGTGGTGGGTTGCCCCTAGTTCAGACCAGTTTGCAAGAACCAGTAGAATCAAGTTTCCTTTTCCACTTATTTCTCATGCTTTTCCAGTATAGACTGTGTTGCTATTTCATACATGCACACTTCTTAAAGCTCTACCTCTAGGCCACAGCACCACTCAAAGTGAATATATGAATGATGAACATTAATGATTCTATATTTCTATAAAAAAGCACCTGGACTAAATGACTTTCAAACCTTTTTCATAACCTTCAAATCCCAGGACTACCATTTTTTTGTAAACACAAACACACCTCATTTTTTCTCTCTTAAATCAGTAGCTTCATCATTTATGCAGTCTTTAAAGTATCTTTAGAGGTTTGCATATATTATGCAGATTTTATCAGTTATTCATTTTTACAAATTAATGATTTAACTAAAGATACAATGATACACACACATTCACACATAAAAAAGAGAGAAAGAGAGAGTGAAAGAGAATAAGTGTGACTGAAGTTAATCTAGTTATTTAAGAATATTAATGTACAGGTTCAGTGAATTGCCTTTGCATCAAATACAATTTCTGATGATATCATGGATATATTATTGCAGTTTCCTTGGCAATGATATAGAAGTGATTTCAAGTTGCCTTCTTCTTAAATGTATTTCAACATCCCAGAGATTTCCTGGTGGTCTCTGAACTGTCTTGTTTATGTTCTACGATCATGCCTCGTCACTTAGAATTACAGACAGGATATCACTAGAAATTTATTTTATTTATTTTCTTTTAATTTTGATTTATATGCCGCCCTTCTCTGGAGACTCAGGGCGGCTTACAATGCGCTAAGCAATAGCCTTCATTCTTTTGTATATTTATACAAAGTCAGCTTATTGCCCCGACAAACTGGGTCCTCAATTTACCTACCTTAGAAAGGATGGAAGGCTGAGTCAACCTTGAGCCTTGGCAAGATTCGAACCTGCAGTAATTGCAGGCAGCTGGTCTTAATAACCAGCTTAATAACAGGGTGCCTTAGACCACTGTACTACCAAGGCTCTTACCAAGAATCTCACAATAATTCAGTTAATATTTGTTCATTGAAACAAATATCTATCCCAATGCATGCCCAGTGCAAAATGCAATGCTGTGTAATATTTCCCAATACTATTGTCAACTCAGTTGCATAACTAATTACTAGTAAATTTTACTTAAGAGAACACAGCTTATTCTCATGAAAGGATTTTAGACTTAATAGCAATAGCAATAGCACTTAGACTTATATACCGCTTCATAGTGCTTTACAGCCCTCTCTAAGCAGTTTACAGAGTCAGCATATTCCCCCCAACAATCTGGGTCCTCATTTTACCGACCTCGGAAGGATGGAAGGCAGAATCAACCTTGAGCCGGTGAGATTTGAACTGCCGAACTGCAGCTAACAGTCAGCTGAAGTAGCCTGCAGTATTGCATTCTAACTACTGCACCACCTCAACTCTTTTTAAAGAGTGAGATGAAGGCTGAGAGAAACATTTAGGGTAAACATCTTACAATTTAAGCACCTGTCTCAACATTAAGTTGATTGCAAAAAAAAAGTGTGCATGAATTTATGTGTGCATAGACATGATTGTGTGAATATATACTTTGATATTGTAGACATCACAATACTTAGCCTACTTGCAGCTCAGACAATAGAAATAGCAATGGCACTTAGACTTATATACCATCTTACAGTGCTTTACAGTCCTCTCTAAGCGGTTTACAGAATCAGCCTATTGCTCCCAACAATTCGGGTCCTCATTTTACCCACCTCGGAAGGATGGAAGGCTGAGACAACCTTGAGCCTGATGAGATTTGAACTGCTAAATTGCAGGCAGACAGCAGTCAGCGGAAGTAGCCTACAGGAGTGCACTCTAACCACTGCGAGACACCACGGCTCAATACATTTAATTCCCTTGCTTTTTTATGAAAAACAACAGATTTTTTTTTAAAAAAATAAGAAAACATTAAAATGTTATCTGAAGCAAGCAAACAAAAATCAAGCAGTATGCTTTGAAAATCTATGTTATTTTACTTTATAAACTGAGCAATCCCCCTGATATTTAGTAGATTGGGCAGAGATATCACAGAGGATATCTTGAGATCTTGAATTTTTAGAAATAATTATTTCTTGTAAGATGTAAGATTAATGTGGCAAGCTTGGGATAAGGGCTCCCATCTTCAGAGACTGATAATTAGATAAAATTAGAAGTCAGTACTATATTGCGTAGCAGTAAAGTTCTTTTTATTTGAATCAAGGAGATCTAGGTTCAGATCCATCCTCAGGCAGAGAAGTCACAGATTGATTGTTGGCCCATCACTCTCACAAGATTTTGACTGTGGGGAAAAAAATGAAAGGGAGAATGCAATGAATAAGAAATCAGGGACATAGAAGCCTAATAAATAATAAATAAATAAAATTCTGCCTAAGGGAGTTAAAATGCCTTTAAAATTTACATTGAGCTGTCTTGTTTACAAAACGTACTGACAAAACCTTTGCTTTAATTCTGTTGCCACTTAAAGAGTGAGAGAGCTTTGTGGGGTGATCTGTAATTATCATTTTTATCTCTAATGCTAATGTAATTCCCATTGATTGAACATTAGATCAACCATGAATTTTCCTCTACACAACACATACAGGCACACACAGACACATGCACAGACATACACACACACACAAAAGATCAAGGTGGGGTCCAACAGGCTGGTATTTCTCAGTGCCTTGAACACCTAAATTTTCACTTGGACTTGTTTGTTTAAATCGTTTTTTACTTCTTTGTCCTTATTGTTTTTTTTAAAGTTTTTTATTGATTTTACAACAACACAACACAACATACATAACACAAACACATATTATGTGTTCCTTTTTACATATCAATTTCGTTCCTCTTACTTTCTACTATATACATTCCCCATTTTTCCCATCCTTTATTATCATTATCTTTATCGTCCCTTTATATCCAATTTTATTCATTTACAATATTTTACACATTTGTCACATTCTTCTCTCCATCATTTATTCACATTTATTTTTCCTAATCTTTGTCCTTATTGTTATATGGTTTTATGATTTTTTCCCTATTTTTTCCTCTTTTTTTTTTTACTAAAATAACTTGTTTAATTTGTGAGTTAAATGATGTTCAAATTTAATAATTGGGGCAGTTATCCACATGCCATAAGGTAGTGATTCACATGCCATATGGTAGAGGAACTTGTCCATGTGTTTTATAGGATATGATCACAAAATCTTGAAAGCCTGATCCCTCTTATACCAATCAGAGTCAAGGCAAGGCAATCTTATGAGGTGGCACAGTGGTTAGAGTGCAGTACTGCAAGCTACTTCTGCTGACTGCTGGCTGCCTGCAATTTGGCAGGTCAAATTTCACCAGGGTCATGGTTGACTCAGCCTTCCATCCTTCCAAGGTGGGTAAAATGAGGACCCAGATTGTTGGGGGCAATATGCTGACGCTAACGTAAGACGTAAACCTCTTAGAGAGGACTGTAAAGCACTGTAAAGCAGTATATAAGTCTAAGTACTATTGATGTTGCTATCTTGATTTTTTCTTTCCGACCTCTCATGACCTTTGAGGGCAAAGCTGAGGTTTTCATAATAGCATCTCTGTGCTCCTCTACTTATTCTAGGAACCAAGATTTTGGTCTTTCAATCCACAATTTCTTCCCCCTTTTCTAACTCTCTCATTGCCACCCAAATTTGCCTCAAGGACTGTTTGGTGGCTCTTATTTTATTTGCTAAGGTTTATGGCAGACAGCAAGCTTTCTTTGCAGCCATCTTAGTTGAAAAGGCTAATGCAGCCTATAACCATGAATATCTGCTATATTTCCTGCTTCTTGATAAGTGAAGTAATGAGGTCCAGGATGTAAAACTATATTTCTGTCAAGCCTTGTATAGTGTAGGAAACTATTAATGGATTAGCTCTCTTAAATCATTTCTGTTTCACCAGGCCCCAAATTGGACCATATTTGGTTATTAATATTTGTACCTTATCCAGCATCCCCATATCTCTATGGACTATAGGGGTCTTCAGTGATTTTTCTGTAGGAGAACAGTAACTAGAGCCAGAAGGTGGAGTTAGGTGAGTCATAAGCCTAGTGTCATTACATTGCCACAAACAGTCTAAATCCAATCCCTCTTAAATTCCAGTGATCCTTATCTAGTGCCGAGGGAGAAGGAGAGGGAGAGGAAGAAGGAGAGGGAGGGAGGGAGAGAGAGAGAGATTTATATGACACCCAGAGTAACATTTTTGTAGAGATGGATAGCCATATAAAAATGATGCATGAATAAATATTTATTTCTTTTCATTTATTTATTTGTCCAACTTATGTGGCCCCCCATCTCAACAAGTGACTTTAGGTGGCCATATAAATTAGATAAATTCATCTCTATTTTCTATATTTGCTATCATATGAACAGTCCAATAGTTAGCATTTATTTATTTATTTATTTGTTTGTTTGTTTATTTATTTATTTATTTATTTATTTTTGCGATTTATATGCCGCCATTCTTCCAAAGAACTCAGGGCGGCTTACAACAACAATCAATAATACAAATCACAAAATAATAAAACAAGTTAAAAACCCTTTAAAGAACATATTTAAAATTATTACAGTTTGTGCAACCCCTAGCAGATCAAGTTATTGGACGGAAGAGCCACGTTTTCAGTTCGTGGCAAAAGGAGAGGAGGCTATCTGAGCTCAGTGGGCAAATCATTCCAGAGGGTCGGCGCTCCGACAGAGAATGCTCTCCCCCTGGGGGCCGCCAGTCGACATTGTTTGGCCGACGGCACCCTGAGGCGGCCTACACTGTGGGAGCGCACAGGACGGTGGGAGGAAGGCAGAAGATGGTCCTGCAAGTACCCCGGGCCTAAGCCATTTAGTTAAACTAGCTTTCTTCTTTCAGGTAATCATTAGTTGTCCTCCTACTACTTTGCTATTTATAAAACTTTGCTTTGGAATAATAGGTGTCATGAACTCATCACAAAATTATTTGGAAAAGGAGAGTCCAATTAGTCTCCATCACAATAAATTAACCTTTGCTTAAGCAGCAACATTAATCAGTTCATTCACTCAAGTGTTCAGAAGCCAAAATCAGGATATGAATATGGCTTTTTTTTAGTGCAAGAGATAATCAAGGAAAATAGCAGTGCATAGAATGAAATTGTGACAATCATTTTCATAACAGGTGAATAATAAAGCAAGCTTGTTTTGAAATACCACATGATTATTTATTTGTTAATTTATTCATTTATTTACACATAGACTACCAGATATTTTAATTGGATTTGGTATTTTAATGATTGGATTCTTCCCAAGGATCTAGAATAAAGATATTATTATGATATAAGTGCTGTTTCAAGTAATACATCTCATGGTAAATGAGAGAAATTGAGTTCTATCCATATCTATTGTGTTCAAGGGGTTATGTAAATTTTTTGTTATAACACCCAGTGCTGGTATTTTTTAAATTATGTTTTGAGGTTGTTGTTTTTTTGTTTACATTTGCTCAAACTCTATCTAAAAATCTTTACATTTCCCTATTTTTTCTATTAAGTTTCTCATTGACCATTCTATATCCAGCTACCTCAGTGTTAATTCTACATACTTGTTTCTTTTTAACTATAATCAGGTCTGTCTTTGAGCTAAAGATTTATCAACTTGTATTTTGAAATCCCAAAACTTTTCAATATTATGATTCTCTCCGTTTTTTATTGCTGATAAATTATAATTCTACTCCGATGATAATAAACGAAGGAGGCTACCTTATTGTGTCTTTCAAAACACTTTACCTCTGCAGTCTTCTTAAATTTACATATTATTCTCCTTTTTTTCACAAACAGTCTTGATATTCTTCCCCCCATCCCAATTTTAGCTTTCATTTCATTTATTTATCATCAAGAGCTGAAAATATACATTGGTCTTTGTTTTCTTCATTACCTGCAGAGCAAGGATTAGAACAAAAGACAAATTCAGTAAATGTTGACCAGTGAATTCTGAATAATCAATTATGGCTATCATTTCAATTTTTGTAGCAAGGCTTCCTGAATGCATGTACCCCTGACATCTGTGCATAGAGTGGTGAAGATGACAGAAAAGATTATTGGAAGTTTTATCCAGGACATGGCATATAAGTGCTGCTTGACCAGGGTCCACAGTGTTGTCCGGGATACTTCACATCCACTCCATTGCTGATTTTCTTTACCTTCTGGGATGTGGCTTCACACTTTCTGAAGCAGAACAACTAGATTTTGTAATAGCTTTATACCATATAGTATTGACAACGTTAATTAAAAAGAGCCAAGGTGGTGTAGTGGTTAGAGTGCAGTACTGCAGCTACTTCAGCTGACTGCTAGTTCAGTAGATCAGCAGATCAAATCTCACCGGCTCAAGGTTGACATAGCCTTCCATCCTTCCGAGGTGGGTAAAATGAGGACCCAGATTGTTGGGGACAATATGCTATTTAGTATACTGTCTATGGTGTAAGCCGCCCAGAGTCCTCGGAGAGTGGGCGGCATAGAAATATGACTAATAAATAAATAAATAATAAATAATTCTCAAGACTCTGTTCTGACCTAGGCTCCCTTAAAAAGCAGGAAGCAGGAACTGGCCCCGGCCAAACCACTTTTATTTACACGACTGTGAATTACTTTCATTCACAGTCAGCAAGGTTTGTCCAAACAGTTTTTCAAAGGAATATTTATCAACACACCTTATCTCGCTTGGCAAGCTGCCATGTCACTTGTTTCCAAATGCAGAGTAAGGCAAAACTTGGCACAGAGTCTCTTAGAGTCATGAACAGAACTTTCCACTCTTGAAACTACCGAATGAACGAATTGTTTCCTGCAAAAGCTCCCTCCCCGTTTGCTCCTCTTTTGTTTCCTATGGGAGGGGTCAATCATCTCCAAGTTGATCCTGCTTACTGAGTTATTATTGTCTTCTGGCAGCTCTGCACATGCACACACTGGGAACAGGCTCCAGCTGTTCGTCTGCCTCATTGTTGTCTATCTCCCTCTCTGTTTCCAATCCAGAGCCTTCGTCCGAGCTTTCCCCATCCCCCAGGACTAGCCCATGTACCTCCCCAACCTCCTCACTGACAGACTCTGCTGCCAGTTCTGCACAACAGCAGACTCTTGAGAATAGACTGTGAAATATACATACATACATACATACAAGGGGTGGGTTCAATTTACCTTTACTACTGGTTTGCAATGGGGGGCGCGCGCAATCATTTTGATGATGTCAGGGTCAGTGGGCAGAGCCTCCTACCAGTTTTACTACCGGTTCTACAGAACCGGTGTGAACTGGGGGCAACCCACCACTGATACATATACATATATATGTGTATGTGTGAGTATGTATGTATGTGTATGAATATGCATACACATATGTATATATATATGTATATGTATATGTGTATGTATATGTGTTCTTTTGAGAGTGGGCATCAGAATTTCATTTGTAATGTGTGCCAGGGTGTTCACAGATAAAAGTGATAATAAAGGTTATCTTATCCTATCCTGAGTATACTACTGGTATTAACTGCTAACATCTCTCATTCACTAGATATATATGTATGTATAAAATATGTTCAGAAAATACAGGCTCACAAGTGGTTTTAAAAGGGGGATTATATCATCAAGATTTAATAAGTCATTTGTATGTTACCTTTCAGCCTGCAAGTATGATAGATATCATATTTAGATAGGAAGTGCTCTCCAAAAAGAACTGGCAGGAAAAAGTCTTTTCTAGTGTAGTAGTTTTGCATCCACAAGATTTATTTTTATATGGGAAGCATTAAAACTATAATCTTCCAGTTGGATGCAAACTATAACAAGTGTCCCAGCTGGAATAACTTTTCCTACTTATATTGTTGATGCTTTCATTCATATTTTTTCTTGCAAAGTATTGAGCTTTTAAAAGTTTCCAGTGAAGTTCTAGACTTAAACAGCTGAGTTGAATGTACTTTGGCACAACTCTTTAAAAGTTGGGCATAGCTGGTTCTTCTCTAATGATAATTTCTACCTTCTGCTTATAGCATGAAATAGAATCTCTGCCTCTGATGACCCCTTTACATTGGCAAAGTTTGTTTTTTATTCTATTGCACAATCCTACAAAAATGGAGGAAAGGTTAGAAATTTCAAAAAAAAAAAAATATCATAGGTTGAGCAACAAATATGATTCCTAGAATATACAGCAGTCTAATTTATTAATTATGCAATAAAGATAAGCTTAATTTCAATGAACATTCTAACTCATATTTGTTCTTCCTGCACTACCAATGTGAATTTGTGTATACACATATATACATAAATACCATATTTTTCGGAGTATAAAATGCACTGGAATATAAGACACACCTTAGTTTTTGGGGAGGAAAATAAGAAAAAAGCTAATTGGCAGGTGGATCGGCCTCCCAATCACCTGTTCCCAGAGGTGAATTTTAGCAACAGGTTCCTTGATTGTGAGCTCTGTGAATTGCTTTTTTTTTCTTTTTTTTCTTCCTCTGAAACTACTGAAACACCATGTCAGAATTTTTTTTTTCTTGCCTCTGAAAGCCTCTGAAACAGAGCTTCAGAAAAAAAAGCCTCTGAAGCTCTGTTTGGGGGCTTCTTTTCTGAAGCTCTGTTTGGAGGCTTCTTTTCTGAAACTTCATTTCTGATGCTTTTTTCAGCCTCTGAAACCTCCGTTTGAGAAGCTGGGTGGGGCAATATTTGGAATATAAGACGCACCCAGATTTTCACCCTCTTTTTGGGGGTAAAAAGGTGCATCATATGCTCCAAAAAATACGGTATATATTTGCAGATTCACATACACACATATAGAGCTATATCCCTTATAGATAAAGAATGTTTCAAAACAGCATTGAATAATAGAACTCTATTAGCATGAATATTAGGATTTTTTCCAGTTGGGCGCATTTGACGAATAGTATCCATTGCATTTCAGATTCATTTCAATTCCTTTTAAAATAACTTAGTGATATTAATAAAAGAAGACTGTGTCTGCCTGAATAATTTCTTCAGACTAACAAGTCTAAATAGAAATAGTACTTATTTTTTTTCCTTAGGACATCCTGGCATAGCTTTATCTATTTATCTATGAATTTTGGGTTGATATATTTGTATATTAATATATACCTAAGCAAAATATATTTCTGGATCTTATGATGCAATATTTAGAATGCTGTATTGCAGGCAAACTCTGACCACAGTCAGGAGTTCAATCCTGACCAGCTCAAGGTTGATTCAGCTTTCCATTCTTCCGAAGTCTCTAAAATGAGAACCCACATTGTTGGAGGCAATATGCTGACTCTGTAAACTGCTTAGAGAGGCCTGTAAAGCAGTATGGAGTGGTACATAAGTCTAACTGCTATTGTTATCCCTATTATGTTCCTAATGTGAATACAATGCATAGTAGTAGACACCACTCTAGTTAATATTCCTTGATGGAATCTAAAAGAATTACAAGATTAGCAATATATTTTAATAGTTTTTAATAGTTTTAAATTTTTGAGATGCTGCCAAGTCTTGTGAGATTTTGGTGTTCTTGTGTAACATCCCATTAAAAAATAATTCAGGCAGGAGTTTATTAGTTTGGGATATACCATGTGAGATTACCGATAACTTATAAATGTTTGAACAGTTCATTAATTTAATGTATTTCATAATGGTGTGTGAGAATGCATACACTCCCTCTTCTTTTCACTATAAGATTTTAACTAATTTAAAGAGAATCAACTGCAGTTTGGTAATCTAATCAGAATCTATCACGTGGAAAGAAGGAAGTGTTTAGCTAGACTCCAGAGGACATTGAATGGCAAAATCTGGAGAAAAACTTGCTCAGAAAGGGAAGAGGGATAAAATCAAACCTCTTTATTTAAATGACAGAAGAATACCTGCTTTGATTTACCTTCCTGGAAATTTAAGGGGGAAGTGGGCCATCTGTTTTGTCTCAGCTCCGGAACCTCCAGCAAGCAATGCCTGAGAACAACTTCTTATCACCTTCTCAAAACATCTTCGCACCTGTGGATTGGCTGATTCAGCACCGGACTGAGGAGAGGGATCTCTAACTGTTTTAATCTAACAGAATTGCACGGGAATCCTCACATCCTGCTTTCCTTGTTTTGCTATCACTTTCCTTTCATTAAAAGTTTCCTTTTGAAATGCTAAGTGCTTCAAGAGTTCCACTTTCTTGATCGGAGAGGAGAGGCAAGTCCTTACAGCATCTCTTTGATCTTCTGGATGGATGGACAGATGGATAGTGGCACAAATGGAGTGCCAAGGACAGTTCTAGAAGAGTCCTTTGAGTGGAGTAGAGAAATTTAACTGAGATAAGAAGAGTTTGGGGACTAAATTCTTGGCAAGAATATGAAAACATGAAGCATCTCTGTATTAAGACTGTTCTTCTTGTCAGCACTGCTTCCCACTGAGTAATGCATGGCCTTCTTTTGCAATAAACTACTAATGCAAACCTTTTACCCATGTTCCACATTTTTATTCTTGGAAGACAAAAATTGTACAGAGAAGGGGCAGGGAAAGAAAGTGATATTGAAATAAAATATGAAATTGTCTGCTGCAACAAGCAACACTCAATTTTAAATCCATTTAATGGCAAAGGCACTGATTAAAGGCTGTGGTTATTCTCTCAATGACTTTTTTTCTCCTTTAGGTCAAATTATGTAAAGTGTGTATATTAAGACTGACAGTTTAATCAAAATTACCCATATAAAATTAGGGAGTACCATATTTTTCAGAGTATAAAATGCACCGGAATATAAGACACAGCTTAGTTTTGGGGAAAGAAAATAGGGGGAGAAATATCTGCCTACCTATTCATCTGGCTTGCATCCTTACTCTGGCTTCAGCACATTAGTTTGCTGTTTTTTTTATACCTTGCTTGGGGACAAAAAACAGCTTCTAAGGCATAGCTGAGAGGAAGCAGCAATGAGAAAAGCAGGCAAAGCACGAGGCGGGGAGATTGCTATATTGGCTAGCGCCTAGTTAGGGCTGAAAAAAAGCTTCTAAAGAACAGCTGAGCATTGGAGCAAAGCATGGAGATCCCTTCACTCACTAGCACCTCATTAGCGCCTCATTAGGGCTGAAAAAAGCTTCAAAAAGCTACATTCAGAGTATAAGACACACACAAATTTTCAGCCTCTTTTAGGGGAGAAAAAGGTGTGTCTTATACTCCGAAAAATACGGTAGTTTACTAAAATGGGAAGAAAGTTAATTCTTTGTTAATTCTAACTGATTTCACTTGTGCAGTCTCTGAAAACATTCAGACACAGTTAATCCTATGTTTGGGGAAAATGTTTTGTGTTCCAATGCATTTATCTTTTAACAGCACCATGCTTCTAATGAAGCAATTCCTCACCTGGACATATGAATGTGTTTTTTAGAAAAGTAGATTGAAGAAGGGAGTTGTCTTTAAAGCGATCCCACAGACATGGAGCAGAGAATGTTTTCCTGATGCTCCATTACTGGGCAAATGAACAGTCAAGCAAACCAAGCAATGCTCGTTCTAAGTGCCCTGTTAATCAAAAGCAAATACATAAAAGAAATGCTAGCTCCATCAACAATTCTACAAATCCTGGTAATCTCTGGAAATATTGAAAAATGTGCTTTCTGAAGTAAATTAAGGGGTGAGACCATGGGGTGGATTCAATAGTGGGTTTCAATTTCATTCGCTACTGGTTTGCTTGTGGGCGTGTACGCGTGTGCATGCATGCTGTTTCTGCACATGTGCAGAGACATCTGGGCTGGTGGGTGGACCCTCCCACCACCATCACTACCGGTTCGCCCGATCCAGGGCAAACCAGTAGCAACCCACCACTGGGTGGATTCTGTAAAAGGAATCTTAGGTAAGCCTCTCCTGTCTCAAACTAGCTGAGGCTTAATTCTAACTTCATTGCTCAGAAAATCCCAGCAATTTCTGAGAATTCCAAGTAGGTATAAATAAGTTCTGAAAAAAAGTGAAAACATCTGATAATGCCAGTCTGTGGCTAGACTATTGGACAGTTTAACATGGTTACTGGAGAAGAGTTTGAGCTTATTAGTCTGAATACATTGTCAGAGTACTTGGGATTGTGACATGGTCATCTAAAACAAGGATGTCAAACTCGCAGCATCTTGTTGCCGTCAAGTGATGTTTTGCAATGTTTTTCTGATTTGCGGAGCTGTGGTGGGTGTGGCCTGTGCATGACATATGCAGCCCATGGGCTGCCAGTTTGACACCCCTGACCTAGGAGATTAAGGTCTCAGGAGAAACAACATATGGATCCAGGTAGTAGTAAATGTAGGAGATGGTTCTTCCAGCTTCTAAAGAAGTGATGTTCCATCCCACCTCAAGAAGTCATCCCTGTATTCAACAGTACAGAATAATTTTGGTCCAGCCTCCAACTCCCTTTTTTTTATGAAGATGGTTGAGAAGATGCAACTCCAGATGGCTCTAGAAGAAATGGAATATGAGAACACTTTTCAATTGGGTTTCAGACCAGAATATAGTATTTGGACAACATTGATTGATTTTTTTCCTGCTCCTTTTGTCTTGTCCTGAATTCTGATTTGACTATGTTCATATTTCATCATGAACATAGTGGGGTTGTAAAATACAAAATGCCCCCATGGAGCTTTCTTCACAATCTTTCGTATTATTCCAAGTGGGGCATCCGCAGGGGTGAAATCCAGCAGGTTCTGGCAGGTTCTGAAGAACCAGTAGCAGAAATTTTGAATAGTTCAGAGAACCAGTAGCGGAAATTTTGAATAGTTCAGAGAACCAGTAGCAGAAATTTTGAATAGTTCAGAGAACCAGTAGCAGAAATTTTGAATAGTTCAGAGAACCAGTAGCGGAAATTTTGGGTGGTTCAGAGAACCGGCAAATACCACCTCTGGCTGGTCCCAGAGTGGGGAGGGAATGGGGATTTTGCAGTATCCTTCCCCTGCTACGCCCACCAAACCACACCCACAGAACCAGTAGTAAAAAAAAAATGAATTTCACTACTGGGCATCCGTGATATGAAATGGGGAGTTGAGAAAATGAGAATGGTAGAGGGGATCATGGAAGCGAGGAATCTTGTTTTTCAACTGTGTGCATGTTAAAAGAGAGGGCCTTGTTTGTGCAGCCATGCCTGCCATGTTTGCTTGCTTGCTTGCTTGTTTGTTTGTTTACTTTCCCTGAAGATGTCCCTTTGGGGTATCAGATTCAGGGGCGAAAGAAACAAAACAAAGCAGAGGGAACAATTTTTTCAAAATTTCTTTTGGTTTCCTGTTAAGACCTTTCGGGCTCATCCTTTAATTACTCCATTCTGAAAAAAATAAAATTAATCTATATATTGGGATTAGAGCCAGAATGCTGCACAACATAATGAACACAATGAAGACTAACAGCAGTCTTTAAGTCAAGAACTGAGGTCTATCAGCACTGGATATTTTGATTGCCAGCCTGTTAAGGAACATTACTATCACTATCATTCTCTATTTTCTAGGTTTGATGGAAAAGAAATATTAACTCTAAAGTTGCACTTTTGGCTTTGTTCTGTATTTATTTTATTTTCTTAACTTAATTATTTATTTCTGTTAGTTTTTATTTTTCTACTTTAAAAATTCAATGCAGATAGTGCTCAACCTACAACAGTTCATTTTTCACACTTATGGCTGTTGCAGCATCTCCATGGTCATGTAATTTACATTCAGATGCTTGACAGCTGGCTCATATTTATGACAGTCGCAGCATCCCAGGGTTATATGATCATCTTTTGTGACTTTCCGACAAACTAAGTCAACGGGAAGCCAGATTCACTTAACAACTATGTGATTAATTTAGCAACTGCAGTGATTCACTTAACAAATGTGACAAGAAAAGTCATAAAATGGGGCAAAACTCACTTAACAAATTTTTCACTGAGCAACATAAATTCTGGGCTCTGTTGTGGTCATAAGTTGAGGACAACCTGTCAAGCTATTTGTTAAAAAATAAAAGAAATGCATTTCATTTAGGAGAAAAGAATAGCATTATCTTCAAGTGAGTGTTAGATGAATAAATATGTATTTCGGCTGAGGAATCAAGATGTCTGCTCTTTTGGTCTCAGAATTTGCATGGGTAAAATATTCTTAAAGATTCAATTTCTTTGTCTAGCTAAGTCTAAATTTTGTTTTCCTCTAGAAGCTAATGACCAAGGCTATTTCTGTTCTGATTCTGTACTACATGTATTGAATAGAAGATACTTGGTCTTTAAGGAGAATTAAACAATATACTGAAAAAGGTCTTCTACAAAGAATAACCTTTACAACCTGAATATCTCCCACGAGCATTTGGATTATCAGTTAGTGATAATTGGTGTTTTCAGCAAGATAATTACTTCTGAAACATATGACAGCTGGTATTTGGCAATCTGTTCCACCTCAACGCAGAGGAACTTATCATGAGTCATACAGAATCATTCAGCTGTTGAGTGGTCCCAATCTCATCTACTCTTGGGCATCTATAGTTTTATATGCATTACTTTGTTTTTTAAGAAGAATACAATTTATCACCTTGGTGAACTTAATTTAAGGTCACTTTTGTACCATCTACTCATATCTTGTAATAACACCTTCATCTTTAGCACCAAGCTAAAGATGAATCTGCAGGGTCAATCAGTTGGCTTCAATTAATTTTCTTGGGCATGTAAACTGTCCAAATGAAATTGGCAAAGTAATTAGTGCAGTTATTTGGCAAGTGACAGAAGATGCTTTACTTCTGATCTATACTCCAATCTTTTTTTTTTCCTTCTGAACTTGTTATGGGTATTCATGAATAGTATGTTTGTTTGTTTCTTTGGGCACCTGCTCCAGATATAAAAGCCTGAAAGTTTTCTCTAGTACTTTCTTTATAATTAGAGTCATGTTGGTGGCTGAGGCCCAGACAAACAAATATGGAATTGTATGTCATTATATATACATAATAACTTGTAATAATATTAATGGAGGAGCTTTATCAAAACCAAAATGGAGAGTTATTTAGAAAGTTAGTCACAGGAATTTCTGACCTCTGAATGCCTTTGTCTTTTTCTAGATAGTGCTAGATGTCATTTGGACATCACAAACTTGTAAAAGACTTCGATAAGGGCATTTTTATCAATTCATACACTATTAATATTCCTCCACATTCTCTAATATTAATTAAAGAAAGGGAAAAATTGAGGATCAAGACAGGATAGACCAATTTTATTTTAGAAAGATTTTTTTTTTTTTTAAAAAAAACAAGTTTCAGCAAAGGATAAAATGCAAAAATGGAAGGGTTGGGAAGAAACGAGGTTAAAGAAAAACTAGACTGCAAAAAAAAAATAAGAAAAAAGGGAGTGGAGAAGAATAGAAATACAATTAATAAATCACTAATAAGCATTGTTCGCTGCAGAAATCCAGATGAAGGCATTCTCTATCAAGGTTTATCCATTCTTTGTACAAAGATATCCAGTTTCCCTAGGAAATTAGTATCTTAGACACATTGCTCTTATTCTTAGGAAATTTAATTCCTATAACTTATTCTTAGGGGTTAATATATATATAAAGATTGTAGTGGAGAATTTGGGATAGCTTACAGAGCTTCAGGCTTACTTTCAGAGCATAAATATTTGTTTACAAAAGATATCCCTGTTTAAGTGAGGGAATATTCCCAACAGTAGACTTACTTCAACATGTGATCCCAGTGGGCAAAAAAAAAAGATAGTCCTCTCAGTTTGCCAAGTGAAAAAGTATGTATTAAACACTGTAAATCTGGCCAGAGGGCCATGTCAATGATTTTCACCACCTGGATGAGAGGCACAGTGGCTCATTAGCTTAATGATGCTGGAGATGACTAGAGGTTCGAGCCCTAGTTATACATGGTGGGTTGAACTCCCATCACTTGCCTAAGCTTTTGCCCATCTTGCAGTTCGAAAGCATGTTCTATGCATGTAGATAAAATAGGTACCACTTCAGTGGGGAAACAAGCTCTGTGCACACAGGCAGATTCTTGATGGCTCTGAACTTTCTGGATTGTGGTGTAAACTTTTTTTATTTTATTTTATTTTAATTTGATTTATATGCCGCCCTTCTCTGGAGACTCAGGGCGGCTTACAATGCGCTAAGCAATAGCCTTTATCTTTTTGTATATTTATACAAAGTCAGTTTATTGCCCCCACAACTGGGTCCTCAATTTACCTACCTTAGAAAGGATGGAAGGCTGAGTCATCCTTGAGCCTGGCGAGATTCGAACCTGCAGTAATTGCAGGCAGCTGGTCTTAATAACATGGTCTTTAGACCACTGTACTACCAAGGCTCTTCCCTTCCCTATTGGTTTGCAAATGTGAGCATGCACACACGCTTGCTTTGCTCACATGCACCACCTCTGTGCATGTGCAGTAGTCACAAATTATATCCAGGTGGGTGGGCAAAGCCTCCGCAGTCACCGCTACTGGTTTGCATGATCCGGAGAGAACCGGCTGAATCCCACCACTGTGTTGTACGCTTGTGAGGCAGCTCCTGGTAGGAGGGAGCTCTGGGTGATGCTATAGCAGGGGTGTCAAACTCAAGGCCCATGGGCCAGATGCAGCCCACAGGGTGCTTAGTTCTGGCTCACAGGACCGCCCTAAAAACAGTGAAGGACTGGCCTGATATGCCTCTGCCAGTGAAAACAGAACTGTTTGCAGGAGGCTGTCTCAGCCAAAAACGGAGCTCGTGAGGGTTGCACATGACCCTTCCAAGCTCCATTATCGCTGGCAGAGCACTCAGGCCACTACAGGCACCCACAACATGAGTCAGGTTGAGCTGACCACGCCCACCCTGGCCATGCCCAGCCCAGTCCCCTGAGGTCAAAGACAACCCTGATGCGGCCCTCAATGATACCCTTGTGTTATAGAAAGAGCCACTCATCTTTCTCTCTAATGCAAAGCCAGCTTGCCCTTCTGTGGCACACTTTGGGAAGTGCACAAGCTTTTTCTATAACAGGGCTGGTAGCTTGGCAAGCTAAACTACTGCTCTGCAAAAGCACTGTGGTCTCCTGGCTGCTGTAACAATGCCAATATGCTAATAAAAATAATTACCTGGATAGAGCTGGCCCCCTTCATATTTATCATGGAAAATATAGTGTTTTCAGTAAAATTTACCCACTTAGGTAAAGGTAAAGGTTTCCCTCACACATATGTGCTAGTTGTTCCCGACTTTAGGGGACCAGCACTGTCAGAAGACGTCTCCATGGTCATGTGGCTAGCATGACTAAATGCCACAGGTGCACGGAACGCTGTTACCTTCCCACCAAGAGTGGTCCCTATTTTTCTACTTGCATTTTTTACGTGCTTTCAAACTGCTAGGTTGGCAGAAGCTGGGACAAGTAACCGGAGCTCATCCTGTTATGCGGCACTAGGGATTTGAACCGCTGAACTGCCTACCTTTCGATCGACAAGCTCAGTGTCTTAGCCACTGAGCCACAACATCCCTACTTACCCACTTAGTTTTGTGGAAAAGTTGGGTTTAACAAGAAGTTGATGATAAGAGAATCAGAAGTTAACATCTAGAGATACCATGTGAAAATTACAATTGAAGAATGCAGTTTCCATCAGATTGTGATGTCCCCTAATTAACTTCACTAATCAGATATTTTTACTTATGTGGGCAGAGTTTAATTGTGCATACTTAAAGGCTGTTTTAAACAACCCCACTTTTTTTCCCCTTTCTATTGACCTGACCATGAAGACAATAAAGAATCATCCCACTCATGGATCCATTGACCAAAACATTTCTGTAAGTGTAATGACTTAATTTAATTCTTTCTGAAGTAATCATGCATGAATATTCCTCATGCAAATTCCTAGCATCAGCAGCCAAAAAGCATCCTTCTTTCAGTTTTCAAATGCTCAAGGAAGCTGAGGCTGATTGGGAAAGAGAAGGTCTTTTGGAATATTTTTTCCAATTGTTGTCATTCAGCTAATTCATTTGCTCTGTTGAAATACCCTATTAAAGCTAAATAGCATCCCACGAACCAGTGGTTAGCCTAAATCATGAAAACTCAAACGTCTGTGTCTTGTATGACAGTGTCACCTAAATCCATTCCAAATGTTGATTAGTGGCTTGGAAGAAGCACTGCCAAATATACATTTAATTTCTCCTTGCTCAAATACATACTGTAGGTTTGTCAAATAATGCTCTTCACAACATAGATGGGGTATAAATTGGATTTCATGGCAATTTTCTACTTAAAACCATTTTACACTGCTTTCCACCAAGATAATATTTAGCTTTGGCTGCAAACACAGTTGTACCTGATATTCTAGATATAGTTAACTGTCTGCAATTTTCCTGAGTAGAATATTTATGATTTGTTATAGGAAAAACTAAATAGCGCATTGTAATAGTGTGATGTAAGGTAACTAGGGGCAGTGGTCACTATGATAAGATTTTTGTGTGTGTGATATCATGATGGGATATATACAGATTCCCCATCCATTTGATTTTAGAACAAAGGACATATCTACACATTGAGACATACCTATATCAAAAATCTATTTAACCCATAACCACAGATCTGCAGTCATAGTGATTGGAACACTATGAAATGTTTGGAACACCCCTGTTTTTAGAAATGGACCATTCTGGTTGCGAATAGCTTTTGTTTTGCTGCCAATAAAAGTGTATGCAGCATCGTGCTTACGTAAGTTATTTGGTGTTTTCTGTAGCGGCATTTGAATTTGAATTGCGGTCATTTTGACCACAGATCTTTGTTAACATGTATATATTTTTTTATAATGCTGGGGCCACAGTTTCTGACAAAAAGAGTGCAATTTAGAGACCCAAATTTCAAAGAAACTGTTTTAATATGGTATGAAGAAGCACAGAGTGATCTGAGTGAAGTGGAATCAGATTGCAATGAAAATTTTGATGAGGAACCCACCACCGCCGCCATTCTGACATCAGCGATGATGAAGCTACTGATGAAACTGATGATCCGTACAATCTACGTCATGCAATCATTTATATGGCAAGAGCAAATTCAAATTGTCTTCTGCACCTTTTGTAAGCAATAGATCCAGAACCACTAGTCACAATATTGTAGTGCAGTTACCTGGAGTACGGGCTGCAGCTAGAGCAGTCATTATGACCTCATGTCTGTAATAGCGTAGCCGAAATAGTATGTCTGTGGTTAAGGGTTAAAACCATTTTCATAACCACCTGCTTCAATCTTACTGTATTTGAACAAATACTGTAAAGCTGTCAGCCTTCCCAGGCAGATAAGCAGAATAGAATAGAATAGAATAGAATAGAATAGAATAGAATAGAATGGAATGGAATGGAATGGAATGGAATGGAAGGGAAGGGAAGGGAAGGGAAGGGAAGGGAAGGGAAGGGAAGGGAAGGGAAGGGAAGGGAAGGGAAGGGAAGGGAGGGGAGGGGAGGGGAGGGGAGGGGAGGGGCCAAGTGTGTTTAGACACATAAGGAAGTAAAAGACTATATTAAACAGAATCATGCAAGTCTGAAAATACAAATCTCCTGGTTTCTACTTTATAGCCTGAGAAGTCATGGATGGCTCTCTTCTGTGCCTCTGTTTCTATCCATCATGCAGCTGCAGGCTATGTCCCCTCTTATCTAACTATCCCTTAGCTGCACTTCTTTCCCAATCTCTCAAGGTCTTTCTCATGGACCATTAAAAGGGTTCATTTATAATACATGTGTGTTAAAGAGTATCTTTAAATAATAAGATGCTGATAAGTTTAGGTAGCTAAATCCTAATTAAAGATTTATCTCTAATTTGTCTTTAAATGCATTTTAATTAGAAAAAAATAATCAGCTCACTTATGCAACCCTTTAGCTGACATTTGAAGACATCTTGTAAATATTCTTTAAATACATGTCCTAAACCTATCCACAGTATCTACAATATTATCATGCTGAGTTCTTTAAAAATTATTCTTAGTTTTATTTATGTTTCTGTAATAGCACTTTAGGTAAAATTCTGCAGAGCCTCTTAACCAGCCACTATCTGCTTCTTTTCAATAAACAGCCAGATCTTTAATTTCCTAGTAATGTTCTCACTTATGATATTACTTTAGAATGGCAATTAATTCAGCAATTCTGTGCTGAAGGTGCATTAAAAACTGCATGATGACTATGGAGCTATAGAATAGTACAGTAGCTATCAGATTCAGATGCAAATAATGAATTCAGCATGCAATTATTTTGAATAAGATTCATAATGTTTCCTTCTTTAAGCTAAACACATTCAGTTCTTTTAACTGTTTTCTTCTTAGGGTTTCGCCTCCAAAGACTTCCCATCTTTGTTTCTCTTCTTTGTACTATATCCACTTCCTCAGCATCCATCCTAAATTGTAACAACTAAAAGAGTCAAATGCCGTGATCCCAAATCCTTAATTTCTACCCACATCAATACCAAACCAGTTCAATTGTTGTTGTTAGTTGCAAAGTCATGTCTGACCTATTGAGACCCCATGGACAACGTTCCTCCAGGCCTTCCTGGAGTCCATTTAAGCTCACACCAACTGCTTCAGTGACTCCATCCAGCCACCTCATTCTCCGTCATCCCTTTCTTCTTTTGCCCTCAATCTTTCCCAGCATTAGGCTCTTCTCCAGTGAGTCCTTCCTTCTCATCAGGTGGCCAAAGTATTTGAGTTTCATTTTCAGGATCTGGCTTTCTAAAGAGCAGTCAGGATTGATCTCCTCTAGGACTGACCAGTTTGATCGCCTTGCAGTCCAAGGGACTCGCAGGAGTCTTCTCCAGCACCAGTTCAATTGGAGCAATACAAAAATCATCGGCCATGCTACCATCCACCATGCTTGTGAGTTTATTGAAGCCTGGAACTCCACAAGCAATTCCATCAACAGATACATTGACCTATAACCAGACTATGAAACTCTCAGAATCCAAATCAACCACACAGCCAACCAGAAACAGCACTGACCCTCAACCAACTCATGCAATTCCCACCACCAGCATTTCACTCCCACTGACCCTGACCTGAGGTAATCTCCTTATCACAAGACTCACTGCTGATCTATCCAAGATCTGTCACAAGACCTTTACTTGATATACCCACACCTGAAGCCCTTATAAACAGAACAGTGATATTGATATACCCTAAACACCACTGAAGATGTTTCCTAGCCTGGTACCAATCCACAAGCTTGGAGAATGAATCTTTACCCTCATCCTACACCTGAGCTACAGATATCTGCCACTATTGCAAAACTGCTGACAACCTGTATCACCTGGCAATCAATCAGAGGACAAATTATCTTCGTTTTTTTCATAATCTTCAGACATATTGTTCTGATGTTGGATTCTGAGAATTTAGTTTATGATTTTAGATAGCTTTGTGATGTTTATAGCTTGTTCTATAGTAGTTTTATTTCCTGCTTTTAACTGAAATAGATAGGTAGGTAGGTAGGTAGGTAGGTAGGTAGATAATAGATAGATAGATAGATAGATAGATAGATAGACAGACAGACAGACAGACAGACAGACAGACAGATTCTTTTTTAATGATAAGTAATTTATGTTGAAAAGAGTGGAAGAATGCATGCTCTAGTGTGTAACTTAATTATGAAGTAGCTAAGAATGCTGTGTGAATATCTGTCTTTCAGTGTCTAATCATTTTAAGGCCTGTAATCATCCTGTCCTCCCACATCTCTATTATGTTTCCCAAAAAATCCCACAATTTTAAGTGGCCTCTTGCCAGGAGGACTTTTGAGAAAACGAAGTAGAGGCAACCCGGAATATTTTACAGCAGTCAATAGAAAAAAATATAAATCTGTAGTATATGCAATCATAAAGCATCCTGAAAACACCATCTCCAAGATTTCTAAACCATGTGAATGAGGTAGCGAAACAAGAAATTTCTTTTATAATGAATTACAATTTTCTGAAATTGGAGGATAGATTTTGGCTTGATTTTCATGTAAACATAGACCCAGGTTGTAGAGAATAAAAGAGATCCTAATTGTAATATCTGCATTTTGTTTGGCTTCATATTATAATTACATTTGCTCAGGGATATGGATTAATGAAGGCAAGATGAGTCTCTAGGTAATTTCTCTTTTATTCTATAACAAGAATTTTATTTTTTCCAGGCTTTTCTATGTCTTACGAGAATATGAAAGGCATCAAAGAGTGTCATTATTAATTAGACCAATTTACACTCAGTGTATCAAGATTCCTTATATATCTTGATACATTGCATATAAATACCTGTGTATGTGTGTTTTCTATTTATTGAAGAGAGTTTGAATTAATTAGCATTTAGTACAAGGAGTAGATATGGGAGAAGGAATTTGTGCATGTTCTAATATAAAGACATAAAAATGGTAAGCATCTGCATAACTTGATGTATCAGAACTTCAATCAGAACAATATTGACTAGTTTTATTAATTATATACATTTACCATATTTTGAAATAATAAATAAATGCTTCTGTCTCTCCTCATATCTCTTCCAAATTATTCTTACAATTTTGACTAAGGTCCGTAATTTCTTTAAGTGGATTATTGTTAGGAACACATCTAAGTTTATTAAGACTTTTTCCACATATATGTAACATATAAATAAGATTTATTCCTTTATTTGTCTCTTGATTCTAGGCAACTTGTTCCATGGGAGGTAAAACAATATGTTAAATGAATGGGCAATAAAGATATTAAGAACTATTAAATAAATTCATAGGTGCTGTCAAGTGAAAATGATTAATCAGTGGAACAGTTTGCACTCCTTTTGGGTGTTTCATCACTGGAGGTTTTCAAGAAAAGTTTAGACAACCATTTGTCCAGGATGATATAAGGACTCCTGCTTTGAGCAGGAGGTTGGAGTAGAAGACCTCAAAAATCCTTTTCAATCCTATGATTCTATGAAATAAGTCCCAAGGCTGTTTTTTTTTTTCCTATGAAAAGCTGTTTATCACCCATCTATCTGTCTGTTCTGCCTGTGCTGTATGTCTAAATGTCTGTTTGCTCCATCCATCCATCCATCCATCTATCTATTTATCTATCTATCTATCTATCTATCTATCTATCTATCTATCTATCTATCTATCTATCCATCTATCATCTATCATCATCTATCTATCATCTATCATCATCTATCATCTATCTATCTATCTATCTATCTATCTATCTATCTATCTATCTATCTATCATCTATCTATCTATCTATCTATCTATCTATCTACTATCTATAATCATCTCTCTATCATCTATCTATCTATCTATCTATCTATCTATCTATCTATCTTCTATCTATCTATCTATCTATCTATCTATCTATCTATCTATCTATCTATCTATCTGTTTAAGACCTGTTGTCCAAATCTCCTTCCACCAGAAAAAGGTCAGACATTCCCTGTCCATTTTCTATTTGCAAATTAGGACCCTGCACTGCATTTTGACTGGATTCGTGAAACAACTAAATATAGGCAGAAGAAAGAATGAGAATACTCTTATGATGCCCTTTGCTGATTTCTTTTCTTTAGCTGCCAAATTTGGCTTATGGGACATTTGCATATTTGACTGACATAGATAATGACAGGGAGCAATATGTTCAAGCTCACTTTTCTTTCACCAAGCATTAATGACTGTGGTCTCAAAGCAGCAAGAACACTGTTAAAATTGATGACAGTTTAGACAAGGTAAAGTAAGGAAAGATCTTGCCTAATAACTTTGACCTATAGAATCGACTGAGAGACCACAATGGTATGGATATTTTTGTGGTAGGCTTGGTTATTGCTGATGCCTTGAGTCTTCTGATGACTAATTCCAGAGTAGGTTCACTGAACTTTTTGACATCCTTTCAGAAAGAATGTCAGGAAAAGTTGACAGCATAATTGAGGAGAGTGTGTGTGGGTTGGCCAAAAGTGATTCTTAAGATAAAAAAAAAAGTTTAATAATGAAGATAAACATTCTTATCCTGCTTATTTCTTTCTATATTAGTAGTAGACAATCTGTGGTTTATGAATGATGTGGGAGAGGGAAAGCAAGTCTGTTGCTTTGTAAATTTGAGATATTAGTATCAAATTATTAATGCATTATCATCCTCTGTTTGGCTGCTGGAGATTTAAGAAGAAAGGATCTGGTGGAATATATTCTGCACCATCAATTGGTTATTGAATGCATGGATAGTATAACTTTTGAAAAGTGGATTACTTTATTACTATGTTCATTTTTCCCCCTTCTGTTCAATCATGCCTGATTCTATAGATCTTATTAAATATTAAGGTGGCTTTCTCATTTATTGTTAAATACAATAGGTGAGTGGAGGTTATATGGATTTTATCAATGAGTGCCAATCAGTTATCTAAAATATTTTTAAAAAGTACTTCCTGTTCTTAATTTACAATCTAAAATGACACAATTCTGGCAGAAAATAAGATGAAGAGGGGGAAAAAATCAAAACAATTTAATGCATCCTTTAAAAAAATGTTTATCAATCCACAATGATTACTTAAGAGATTCTTTTTCCAAATTTCCAACAAACAGATTGCAACTCCACTGGAGAGAGAAGGATTATTTGGGTCTCAGCAGGTAATCTTCCTCTTATAGGATTCTCTAGCTGAGTTTCAAGAGCATTGACTATAATTGAATATGTTAATCTTCTGGATCGTTTACAATCATCAAGAGTCAGTGGCATGGAGTTTCAGTGATCTATACTAAATCAGCAATTCCAATTGATAATATGAAGGGTAGCATTCAAAGCTATGATGAGGCACCACCAGAGTTTAACCAGAAAGTCCAGTTGCCTCTTGAAAAGGCACCTTTGGGACAACCAGAGTTTAATGCTTTCTCCTACAATATTCAACATCTATAAGAAGTTGCTGGACTAGTTAGCACCCAGTGTGGAGTAAGATGTGATTGGAAAGGACCTAGGAGATCTTCTAGTCCAGTCCCCACTCAAGCAGGAGGCTATACAATTCTGGGCAAATGACTGTCCAGTTTCTTTTTCAAAACTTTCAGTGATGGAGTACCCATAACTTTCAGAGACAAGCCATTCCATTGATTAATTGTTCTCATTGTCAGGAAATGTTTCCTTAGTTCTAGGTTGGATTTCCATTTAATGATTAATTAAATATTAATGATCTTCCACTTCTTGTCTTTCCCTCAGGTACTTTGGGGAATAGATTGAACTCTTCTTCTCTGTGACTGTTCCTCAAGTACTGGAAGACAGCTATCATATCACTCCTAGCCCTTTCCTCCTTTGTTAGACTAGACATACCTAGTTCCTTCACCTGTTCATAGTATGGTTTAGTCTCCAGACTCTTATCATCTTTATTGCTCTTCTTTGCACTCTTTCTAGGATCTTTTTTTATTGTGGTGACCAGAATTGGTTGCAATATTCCAAGTGTGGCTACACTGACCCCTGAAATTACCATATTTTTTGGAGTATAAGATGCACCAGAGTATAAAACACACCTTATTTTTTTGGGAGGAAAGTAAGAAAAAAACTGATTGGCAGGTGGATCAGCCTCCTGGAATACCCCCAATCAGCTGTTCCCAGAGGTGAATTTTAACAACAGGTTCCTTGGTTGTGAGCTTTGTGCCTTGCTTTTTTTTTGCTTTTTTTCTGCCTCTGTTTGAGAACTTCTTTTCTGAAGCTTAGTTTCTGATGCTTTTTTCAGCCTCTGAAACCTCCATTTGAGAAGCTGGGCAGGGCTATATTTGGAGTATAAGACGCACCCAGATTTTCACTCTCTTTTTTGGGGAAAAAGGTGCATCTTATACTCCGAAAAATATGTGTATTTATTCCTGTACAGCTAGGGCTCTCAGCCCAATGAAGATAGTGCTCTGGATTTGACCAGGACACCTTGGAGACCTTGGTGACAGTATTCCATGGTTTGACAAACATTCATTTGGATTATTAACATGCATTCTATGTGCAAAAGCCTTTGGAGATGACCCAAAAGCTGCATTTGATTTTGAATGAATACTTAGATAGCTGACACGTGAGTTCCATCACTGCTACATTACATCACTCCATTTCTGCTACACTATGATTTTTATTGCTGTCAAACATAAATTAGAAAATATTGGTAATATTTGTATTACCAATATTTCGTATGTTTTCCTCTTCTCATGTATCATCGTAAAATTTATTTCAAATAAGATATGGAATTTATTTATTCTGAATCTGACATAATTTTAGGCAAATAATTAAGTGGAATTTTTTAGATGACTAAAATTTGTATCACTATTTTTTAATTTACTGGTTTATATCAGTTTGTTAACTTCAGCCCCTTGGCATGCAATGTTGGTATTTTAAATAAAGATGAGAAGTTTAAATTTATTCCATGTTGACATCAATATACTTAATATTGGAACTATACTTAATCATTATACTTCATTGGAACCAAAGTTTTATAAACTACAATTCTATAGCAGAAATAATGTAGTCTTTTAGAATAATTTTGTGTTGATAAATTGCTAAGAAGAAATGCAGATTGAATCAATATTGCATCTAGAAAAGTGAACAACCATAGCTACAGGCAGTGATAAAAATATACATATAATTACCGATTTACATACATTATCCTTGAGTTTTACTTGTCATTTGGAGATTATTTTGACTGATTTGGACAGCTTGATTTTAGGGAGAAATAAGATATAAAGGAAGGTGAGAGAATTATAGAAGGATTGAGGTGTGTTTTACAAAGTTTTATTTTTAAACAATATTTTTTCTCCCAATGTTGACAACTTTATAAGAAAGAAAAAAACTATTGCCCCATTATATGATAAAGAGAATAATATTTCCTGCTAAATGCTTATGAAGAATAAAATATAAAATAATGGAGCAAGGGCATTATAATCAACAATGATAATAGAATAAGAATAAAATAAAATGTGGAGAACTTATAAAAATCCATATGGAACCTTTAGGAAGAATTAAAATATCAAAATATCTAGCTGTTTTACCTGTTTGTGTTCCCAACTTTCTCGCACATTCTCAAAAATGGTCTAATATATTCATTGAAGATGAAGACATAATAAAATGTGTTCTGGGAACATTCTGAATAATGCTTAAACAATATTGTCTGTGTTGGGTTTGAATCACAGACCAAAAGGGGAGAGAACAGAATCAAGACAAGTATAGAAGCCTCTTTGTCTCATGTATAATGAACAATTTAGATTCAGTTGGAATATGCAGAATATTTATTTATCAGAGAAAAATGTTTATTGATAAAGAGTAATATGTAATGACTTACTGCAGTAGTTTGATGGCACTGGAAAATTTATTGGTGTAAAAGAGACAACAGTGTGATCCTCATCTTGGTAACCTATTTGGTGGAATGGGGGAAAGGGGAAGAGGAGAAGGACTTCTTTTTCTCTTGGGACTAAATTCTTTTCGATCATAGCTGAAAACCTTGCAGAATATAGGGGAAGAAATGTCTGGCGGAAAATTTAATTATTGTCCTGGGACAGAACTGGAATAGCAATTGTCAAAGTAAGAGAGAAATCTTTGAAGCTCTCTTATGATACCAGATTCAACAAGTAGCTGAGATCATTTTCAAGAGATACGCTCCATACTCATGTGAAGGAGTTTGACCATTCAGTGACCATTAGTCTCTCAAATGTCATAAGATTAGAATTATGGAAGCAAGGAACATGAAGAAAAGGACTGTAGGAGCTCGTAAACCTCAGCCCTAAAGGAAGATATGTCCCTGTCTTGCTCCAGGACAGAGGCTATAGTCCAAGGTATGTTGGCTATTTTGAAGAGAATCTGTGGTAACATCAAGAATGAGGAGGATTACTCTAATCAAAACAAACTACATTTAGGTTCTAAGGACAGACTTTCACAATTTATCACATATGTGGAAAAGTATTATCTCCGATAATGTTTAATGAAAATGGGAATACAACAATGGCCGATAAATTAGAACCAGTAAGCCTTTGTGAGATTGCCAAGATTGTCAAGAAAGAATGCAGTTTTTTCTTTCTTCTTTATACACAAGAGAGAAAATTAAAGGAAGGAGATAGTGGAAAAGACAGGGACCGGTCATGCTTACTTCAAATAGGTATAATAAAGAGCTTGAGGGGATCAGATTGGAACATGGGATAGTGTGTTTAGGGGTGAAGTATCTCACAAATATTTGGGGAAAGTTAAACCACAGAATTCAGGGTATAGGCCAGGAATAAGGGGGGATTCTCCTTTGCGATTTTTGTGGCCAAGCATACTATCTCTCAAATAACATAGCTCCAATTTTTACTTCCATGTTGTCTGGAACAAATGAGAAAAGTAGCTATGTCAAAAGGATTTGGAAGAAAAGCCCAGAGAAGGACTTGATGTAATAAAAATTTGAGGTATCATTGGTGAGACTGGAGGCCTTAGCGTGCGCTATTCAAAATGTTTAATCAACCATTCTGAATTTGCGATCCAATACAATTTGAAGTTAAGTCCGGTTCAATTTTTTTTTTCTGATTTAATTCAGACTCCAAATCAAATTGCTGAATCTAATCAGTTTGGACTTTCTAACTGATTGGAAGAAAAGAAATATCTCTCTGTGCAGATATAATTCAAAATGTCCAAATCAATTTGGAGGCATGAAATTCAGTGTGATGATTTGAAGTGACTTGTCAAGTTAGCTTAGCAACTCAATCAGATTCTGCTAATCAAGTTAATATTTTTGTATATATTTGTGTACTTTTATACATTTCAAATGTACATTTTGTGCATTTCAGTTTTATGTTCATCGAACAAAGTGGAGTGAAATTCTGAATAAAACACTCATAATATCACATGAACATGATCCTAAGAATATTTATTAGTGCAAACTCTACAACAATATTTTTGGCTTAAGTTAGAAGCTTCTGCTGCACAATTTTCACCCAGAGACAAAAGCAACTCTATTATTTGAGCCTGGAAAAGTCTGGTAATTCATATGGAGAAACATTTTCAGTTTGAATGGTACAATAAGATGCTGATTAATATTTTGATTACTATTTTTAATAGTCCTGTGATCATGTTAGCACTGAGGATGAATGGTGTCTACCAAGGACAAACAGAAGCTCATTATCTAGTGCTCCAATCAACTAAATGCTGATTTTACAAACACCATCCTTACAAGTGGAAGAACAAAATGGTAAAATATTTAAGTTGATGGAAAACACATAGCTTACATATGCATTGTCACTTGGCCAGGCCGTCTTTACACTTTGGATACAATTTGCATCGTTGCCCTTGCCAATTTCAAGCCCCGCTAAGTTTTCTTATTAACATGATAAATTATATGTTCAGAATTAAAATACTCAATTCATTAATGTCTATTTAGACAGCACAGAGGTCACTGAAGCCTTGTTGGCGGTACAAAGGCGAGACCAGATAAACAGAGAAGAGTGTAGCAGAGTAATGGAGAATTCTTCTTTCTAAGACAGCTGCTTGCTACTGAAAACCATTGTGTACTTTATCACCCCAAAACAAGGACAGAGATTATTATACCTTCAGTGTACAATTGGCAGATATATAAGGAGGAAGAGCCACATTTTAAAAAATTTCTATTTATATATTATCTTCAAAAATTCTGAATTCATGACAGATCTACAAGTGGTGTCTCTGACACGTTCTAGAATGACAAAGTGCTTCCAAACCAAGCAAATCAGTGATGGGTTGCCCCCGGTTCAGACCAGTTTACAAGAACCGGTAGTAAAACCGGTGGGAGGCCCTGCCCATCACCCTGGATGTCATCATCAGTGATCTGCGCATGTGCAGAAGCAAGGCGTTCATGTGAGCAAGGCGATCGCGCACACGCGATCCCATTGTGAACTAGTAGTAAAGGTAAGTAGAACCCACCCCTGAAGCAAATGGAGATTAATTAGAACTCCATTTGGTGATGCATGGCCGGAGATGGCATCCAGATAAAATAAAATCTGTTTACATTTACATTCACCTGGCTTTTAAAAGCAGCTGCTACTGCAGGTTAGAGTCAGGAGAGATAGCAATTTAGTGGCTTAATGCCATTATCCTTGCTTTTGACAGGACACTTGTTAGATCGGCGCAGGAATGGAAGACGTGACCAGCTCGTTACATAAGTAACTTTTATTAAGAACAGAAACAGTAGCAAGACTGCCGGTGTGCTGCCGGAGCTCTCCTTATATTCGCTCCCGGCAGACGCACCGCCCCTTGCCAGGGATTCAAATCTCCCGCCCGATGGCTAGCATAACACTGGTTGGCAGAGGAATGTAAGACAGGATCTTCTTCTACTAGTGAATAGATTGTAAAAGATTTGGCGTTTGCAAGAATAGCAGTGGTCCAGGTCTCCTGACATAGTCTAAATGGGAGAAAAATTGTACAACAAAATCAGAAGTTGGGACTGCTGGTTTTGCCTTCGTATTGATTCTATTCATTAGGGCTTTGGAAGAAACAATTCTTCTTCTAATTAGTGGGATAAATAAGATTGCCCTATAAATAATATCTGATCTGTCTCAAAATGGAGATCTGATCTATCTCTATTTTGAAAACATCAGCAGAGGTAATGTAGGTATATGATAATTCACCCATCAAGATGTCATCAGAAAAGCAACATAATTTAGAGAGCCATTGTGGAGTATCATGGTCAATGGATAATGGGGATGAGTAAGAGGAAGGAACACTATGTATGCTGCCTTGAGACAGGATAGAGAGTCAAATATATTAATAAATAACTGAAGCATTTGCATCTGATATCTCAACAAAAATGACCCATTAGCTTTGTTTGTGTGTTGATACCATGATCCATGTTATCTTTTGACATCACTGCTTGCAATGGACGTCTAGGTAAGAAGGAGAAGAAACTACCGTATCATCCATTATGTGAGCCATCATTCTCTTTTTTTCTAAAAAAAAAAAAAAGTTTGAATTAAATCAAAGCATCCAATTAGTGAAGGATTCCAATTTGTTATCCCAATTAAATTTTTTAATTGGGATGCTGTTGAACAAACTGCTACCTTACAGCCTCTGCATGTTTCCCCTTTACTCCTTTATCTCTGGAGATGGATAGTATAACCTGATTACTCTGTTCATAATTTAAACAACATACTCTGTCCAATCTTATGTTCATTTATTTAATGAGGAGCAGAATCATCAAGGTAGCTAACAGCCTGATCATATTACCAAAAAAAATAAAAATAAAAATAAATCATTTAGGCCTGATTAGAAGCGTACCTTTCCATCCTTGCTTCTATGAGATCAAAGAAGTGAGGTCAATTAGTTATTTGTTTATTTATGTTGCACTATGTTTACATTTTAACATTTTAATATATTTTAAAGATAAAAATAGAATTATTTTTTCTTTTTCATTAAAAAGAATAATAAAAAATAGCAGAAACACTAATTCCCAGTGGTGGGTTGTCCCCGGTTCGGTCCGGTTCTATAGAACCGGTAGTAAAACTGGCAGGAGGCTCTGCCTGTCAGGGCATCAATTAATCCCATGTTTGGCTCTGGGACTAATGACCCTGGTTTAGAGGAGATGGATCGTGGCTTATTCCAAGTTGCAATATTCTGATAAAGAAAACGCGAAGGAAAGTTTCTAATAAAACTCATTTATTTGTTATAAAGAAAATAAAACACCTCACTAACTAAGAAAAGTAATTGTTACATTTTGGCAAGCGAGATCTCCTGCCAGTCCAGCCGGACCTCTGGCAAGAGAACAAAGGGAAGAGTGTGTGAAGCAAGTGAAGGAATGCGGACATGCGTAGTAAAGTACTGATAAGGAACTTGGCAAACTACAGTAAGTCTATTAGTCCAAAAATAATGAAGCTCAGCTGGGAAATAAAAAACGCTGTGACACTGCCCACCCACCATGACGTCATCATGGGTGATCTGCGCATGCACAGAAGCAAGTGTGCATGTGAAGCAAGAGGACACATGCACTCCCATTGCAAACCGGTAGTAAAGGTAAGTAGAATCTACCCCTGCTAATTCCTTATAGAAAAATGTGCATTCAGAGTGATACTAAATAAGGAGTAGACAATGTTTGACATCTAAGGACAGAACTTAGCTTTGGATCCCTGTTCCAAAGGACCACAGCAAGTTCAGTTGAAGGAATCAGGATGAAGTTCTGAACACTTGTTGATGTTTTGCTCATTTGTTATTTGGGAGTGCAGGGAGCAATGGTAATGACAACATAAGATTTGGGAAGCAAAATACTTTCATTCCCACATTTTTTTAAAAAAAAATCATACTCTGAAAAATGTCCTAAAAGATTCTTTTGCAGGATACTGCCAAGTTCCAAAACAACTCCTGTTTCCCATCTACAGCCCACAAGTCTACAAAAGAAACATCTCTGTTGTATTGAGGATGTAAGGTCAGAATAATACAGGAGATCATTTTTTTTTAGATTGGCTCTTTACAGAAATAAGCTACAACATACTATTAAGAACTATGTTAGTGAAAACTCACTGAAGTTAGATGGCACTCAGTCTCTTGATAAAAATCCTCTTTTTAAGAACATTCAAGAGTCTGCAAACAAAAATGCAAGTTGGGCTCCAAATATCTAGAATTCTGAACTTATTTGGTTTATTCAAACACTAAAGCCTCTCTTTTGGATTTTGACTGTTCATTTGCAATACATTTGCTTTAGAAGAAGGAGATATCTGGAAGTTTGTGGGCCACCTGACAACACCCGTGTACATTCAGATAGGACAAAATCAGAAATACACTTTCAGTTACAATTACAGTTTTTAAACTATTCCTTCTTCTTCTTTTTACAATCCTATAATCCCTTTTATCAGGATGGAGTTGGAGCAACTGAATGGAATTGAGTGCTTACTAGCTGGATGCCCTTCCTGACAACTATGAGAAATTTTGCAGCAGATATTTTCTCTTTGTGCCTTAATAGAGAAA
Organism: Arizona elegans; assembly: GCA_022577455.1. Taxonomy (NCBI): domain Eukaryota; kingdom Metazoa; phylum Chordata; class Lepidosauria; order Squamata; family Colubridae; genus Arizona; species Arizona elegans. Next base: position 10,839,137 of record JAKOOJ010000002.1, on the reverse strand, counting down.
TATCTGTCACTGCCTAGGATTGAACTCTGAACTTTCCAAGTGGGTGATGAGCGTCTTCACCTAGGGGCCATCAAGCTGCTCAACAGGGTTTTTTTAGCCCATCTGGTTGGGCTCCCTATCTCGTCTACATCACAAAGCTGACAATACCATACAAATAATTAACACCATTAAGCAACACCATCTGCCTATCCCACATCATTGAGAAGGATTCATTAGATGAATTTTTAAAAATGCTTTTACAACCTGTTTTTTAACCATATGGATGGGCAAATAATTTTATAGTCTTGTGAATGACAGTTGAATTTTATAAACACAATCAATAAATTTTTCACATTTTAAATACCTCCTATCCCAGTAAAATAGACAAACATATAGATAAACAAATAATCTCTTCCTAGAGATATCTTTTTATTTCATCTGAAACTCTGTGAAGTTGTAGCTTTCTCACTTAGGATTTCACATAAAACACCTAAATCTTACAAGAAAGTATGAGTTTATTGTTTTAATATTTTAATGTTTTATATTGTTGTTTTTCCTGTGTTGTAGGCTAGCTAGAGTTGTCTGATTAATGAGATAGGTGGCATATAAATTTAATGAATAAATTAATTAATGAAACTTGCAAGATTTTATTTTGTTTATAAATGTGTGGTGGGATGGAGAATGTCTGTAGATGCCACCAAAGAGATTAAGATGCAAAATTGTCAATTCCTGATATTCAAAGAATTTTGAACTGTTTGAGGTTTTAGCTTCTTGTTTTAGCATAACTCCTATATAATGCCAGGGAAATCTTAAATTGACAAACTTGTATAGATGAGGAGGTTGTTAATATCTTAATGTGATGTAATTACTTAATGGGGTTTCTTGAATTTTATAAAGGTAAATAAATTTGCTCTGAAAAGCAGGTGGCTAGCCAACTTTAAATATGGACATCCATTCATTAGTCATAATTTTCAATTGTTTGATTCCTGACTTTTAACACAAATATGAGACCAAAAGTATTGCTTTGCTAAATAAGATGACCACCAAATAAATATATGTTCTGCATCTTTATTTACAAACCATGGCCCAGGCCAGTACACAAAACAGGAATCAACTATGAAATATGCCTACAAAAATTCTACAGAAGACTGAAGTGAAAAATTGCATTAGTATCTGAAAGTGCAGTACATTTCCTGTAGAGTCCATACTGTAACTTGTGGATTCATGAGGTAAACATGGAACACAAATGTATGCTAATTTATAAAAGAGATTACAATACTGACTTGCATTCAATGAGTGTGTCTTAATCATGTTAGAAAAAGGTCTAGATCATTTTTCAGCTAAAAGCATCATAGCAGCCCTGGGATAAGTTGTGCCAGTGCAGGAAATACCATAGAATATTTTAACATTTTTATAAGCATAGTAATAGCATCAACTTGAAAGGGAGATATTAAAGTAATGCAAATATTTACATTAAAAGTACATTTTCCATATTCAAAGAAGGATTATAGTTGGAATAGGTGTAGGAAATCTTGTTAAAGCATACAGATGCAGGGAAAAAGATAAGATTCATCAGAATGAGTCCTTGTTACATCTCCAAGTTTAAGTAACACTTAAAGTTCCTACTTCAAGCACATTTATCTATGAGTAAAAACCATTTAGCGTAATGGGACTGATTTTTGAACAAAAATGGGTAGGACTGTTCTCTCTGATAGCTATGCTCAAAGTGAACTTTGAGAAGCTGAAGCTCTGTCTGCTAGGGAAAAAGAATCACCAGGAACTTTAGCTTGAACATAATAATAAAAAAGATCTCCAGTCAATATCTGTTCAAGTTTCATGATCTTCCACAAATCCTTTTCTTCACGGCGCCAAGAATCTTTCCTACACTTTTAGAAAAACTGTGAGAATTCCTAAGTCAAATTGTATGATATAAATACATGGCTTGCTTATTGAAAAAGAAGTACAGTGCAACTTCCTGTTTGCTCTCTGTTGCTGCCAGACGATCCCTCGGGACTGCCAGCCTCGTTGCCTGTAAAGAGCCGCCTTTACATCTGAAAGGCGGCTCAAAAAACTCCATTTCCATAAGGAAATGTGAGACAGAGCAGGTGAGGGCAGGTAGAGCTCTCTGCGAAGCCCCAAGAGTTTTTTTTTTACTCTTGGGGGTGAAGCAGATGAGGCTCCCTATTTCCCTCGCCGCTGCTCCGGGCTTTGGGAGACCTCTGCTTTTTCGCAGAGCCAGACGACGAGAACAAGCTCTTTAAAGAAAATTAACAGATTAATTAAAGAGGATGAGATCTGGACCTGTGACCCTAAATTGCAAGTATTTTCATTTACTTTATAAAAGATACTGAAGAAAGGAAAAAAGAATTTTAAAATGGCGACTGCCGAGACTTGAGAAGGGAAAGCTGAAAGGGAAAGTCCTTCCGTTTCTTAATAAGCCACAAAGTAGCGGAATAAATACTGCTGGCTACAATTCAAGAAAAAGTTCTATTTTTTATGTTTTCTTTTTCCTGGAGATCTGATACTGATCTTGTTTGGACAGAAGCTTTCTTTTCTGTTTTTAAAAAAGAGTTAGTCTGTGTGGAAATATGGCGTTTAAACTAACAAAGCCAGACAAACAAGCAGTGGGGGGTGGGAATTCCCCCATCTACAAACTACATGAACAAGTTTTAAACCTACAGACTCAGAAAACTGATTTTAATTTAATTGAATTTCTTTTGGAGGAGATTGTAAGAAGGGATGAGATTGTGAATCAGAATCTTGAAAAATTCAAGCAGGAAATTAAAGAATTGGTACAATTAAAGTATGATAATTTGCAACGAAAGATTGTAAAAATGACTAATGGTTTTTCAGAAATTGCTATAAAGTTGGATACAAATATTAATTTATTAGAGTCTAAAATGGAGGAAATTGATGACAAGATTTATAATTTGGACAATAAAATACAAAGAATTGAAAATGATTTGATAAATACTCAAGACAATAGCTTAGAAGAAAAATTTAAAACGGAAGCAGATCATAAGACTTGCAATGTAGAAAATATAAAACAACGGATTGAAAAAGTTTTAATGATGCAACACAGCTTTACAGAATTTGCGATTAGATTGAGAAGATTGCAGGAAAATAACAGAGTTGATTTAAGGAAAATATCTGCTGAAATTCTGGCTGGGATTTTAAAGGTTCATCCTGAGGAAGTATTTTACAGAGTAAATTCTTGGATTGCAAAGCAAAGGCAACTGCCTAGAGATGTGGTGATTTACTTTACAGATAAAGAAATAAGAAATAATATTGTGCAAAAATCTTTTAACTCTACTTTACAACTGTATAGAAGAAAAATTTGGATATATAAAGAGTTACCACCTAAGATTATTGGATAGAAAGAAATTTGGATTCCTGGTGACTGAGCTTAAAAAAACAAAATATTTTATTTAGGTGGAATGTTCCAGTTGGTATAATATTGAGATATCAAGGAGAAAGATACCAATTAAATACTGTTGAAAAAGCAGAAGAATTCTATCATAAGATTTTGAAAATGAACTCAACATTCTCATGCACAACACAAGATAAGCAGAAGGAGTTGGAAATAATGGAAAAACATTGAGCTACAGAGGTTTTTGTAGATGAATCGCCTTTGGACCCTTTAGATGTCTCAGTTGGATTACCTATAAATAAGAAAGAAGTGGTATTGGATTCTAATGTGATGACTTATCAAGTCACAGACAAGCATGGAAATCAATTAGTTGATACACAACTTATAGAAAAGAAATATGAATGGTGATCTAAGCCACAAAAGCAAAACCAACAAGATCAAGTTATAGATCAGAACGAAAACCGAGCAGTTGATATACAACTCGTAGAAAGGAAATTAGGATGGAGGTCAAACCCACAAAAAGTCAAGAAAAAAAGAAATAGGTCTCACAAAAACAAAAATTTTTAAACTAGGCAACAGTGAAGCCAGTTATCTAAAAGATGATTGAATACATGAATGACAGTTGAGGCGAAGTATTGGTTAATATTATCCTGAGGAGAGTGACAGACCTCTGCAATGCCATAATTTTGGGATGTGAAAAGGGCCTTAAATTGTTGGATTGGAATTATCTATTTTGGATTCTTTGGTAAATGTATTACGTTTATGCTGAGTTATATGGCAAGAGAGTTATGTTGGGGCATGCAGAAGATCTGGTTGTTACCCCATTATGATGGTTGGAATTAATAATCTTGAAGAAAGCCACTACTACAGATACTATGTGGAATACAATTATAATGTCACTCGGGTGGTTGTTTTCTTTTTTATATATATACATGAAGATACTTATTATTGATGGGGGCAGATGATAACTGAGGATTCTGAACATTCTGTTGGAATTGGGATGTTATGTTACCCTAATATGGGTGATGGATTTAATAATCCAGTGGAAAGACATCAAAGAAGACATTATATGGATTAAAAGTTTAAAGTCATTGATTTTATCTATATAAGGGAATATTTTTTTTTTAGCAGGGTGGGCAGAAGAATAAAGATATTAAGAATTGTTAAGTATGGAAATTTTGTAGGGAAGTGGGTGAAAACAGGCTAGTTTACTGATTGTTTAGCTTAAGAAAAGGGATGTTTAAGAGATATACTTATGGGGGTGGAGGAAATGGACAGATTATGAGTTGAATAAATGTTAAATTAGGATTTATTATATAGTTTTATAGTGGAAGGCTGCTTTGAAATGTTATATTAATATACATAAAAGATTAAATGTTAAATTAGGATTTATTATATAGTTTTAAAGTGGAAGGTTGTTTTGAAATGTTATATTAATATACATACAAGGTTTGATTTAAGAGATATATGTATGGGGAGGAGAAAAAGGGCAGATTATTGTTAAATTGGGAGTTATAATATTAGTATGCTAAACCAGAAGTTATTACATAATGTTATAGTAGAATGTTTTTTTTTTTTTGAAATGTATAGTAAAAGGGGGATATAATAATATTATCAGAAAGAAAGGTTCAGTATTTGGGGGACGGAGTAAGGGGATGGTAAAGTATTATATAATCTGTTATGAATTTGGATTTTACTTTGAAGAAGTCACAGGGGGAGGGGTGGAGAGGGGGGTTAGGGAGGAGGGGGGAGAAAAAAGGGGGGGAAATCTGTATTTGAAAAACTTTTTCAATAAAAAAAATAAAAAGAAGTACAGTGGAATCAATTGTTACAGAGAAATTTAGCTCTCAGAAGACAGCATTTTCTTTCCCTTATAATTGGGTTCACAGCTTGTACCTTGCTGATATGTTACATGGGGGCAAGGGGCTGTTCCCAGCCTCCTGAGAAGCAGCCTAAATTTCTGCAGTGAGTATCACAAGACACCGATATTCAGCAACAACAAAGCTTTATTGATTTAAATAACAAGAATTTATTATTTATGCATTTCCCCCAAATTTACTTTTCTGTTAATACATTTCTCTATTCAACACTTTTATCCCACCCCAACCCTTATCCCACTCTTTCCACCTACCCCCGACTTCCCAGAGCAAAAATAGGGTACAGCATCTAACAAACATATGCTAAAATAAACTAACTAACTATCAAGTTCAAAACTCCCACACATTCTTTAACTCCCCTTACTCCAATTCATCAACCTCCCTTTTATAAATTCTCAGAGCCATTTAAGTTAAATTCATTCTTCCTAGTTATAAAAAAAACTTTTGCTTAATGTATAATCCAATACTTTATCAGTATTACAAACAATAAGAATCATAAATAAATTTCATTTCCACACACTCAAACATCATTCTTTTTGAGCATTACTCCCTAATATTTATCAGGTTCACCTGATTCGCCAGTTGCGCCCCTTTCTGGATCGGGACTCATTAAATACGGTCATTCATGCCCTCGTCACTTCACGCCTGGACTACTGTAATGCTCCCTACATGGGACTCCCCTTGAGGAGCACCCGGAGGCTCCAGCTGGTCCAGAATGCGGCCGCATGGGTAGTTATGGGAGCAGCATGGCGCTCCCATGTGGCTCCCCTCCTGCGCGAGCTGCACTGGCTCCCTGTGGTCTTCCAGGTGCGCTTCAAGGTCTTAGTTACCACCTTTAGAGCGCTCCATGGTTTAGGACCGGGGTACTTACGAGACCGCCTTCTGCCACCAATAGCCTCTCACTGCCTAGTACGCTCCCATAGAGAGTAGCTTCTCAGGGTGCCGTCAGCCAAACAGTGTTGACTGGCGGCCCCCAGGGGGAGAGCCTTTTCTGTGAGGGTACCCACCATCTGGAACGAGCTCCCCCCAGAGATACAGAAGATTCCGGATCTGCGCACTTTCCGCCATGCCCTCAAAACATTCCTGTTTCAGCAGGCCGGCCTGGCCTAACTTTCCCTTTGAGCCAGGCTAAGATTCGATATTGGGATAAAACTCAAATATTAGAAATCCAAATCTTTGGTCAAGACAGAAGTGCCTCTTCCGTGCCAAGGTGCTGAGATGACAAACGGTATTTGACGTAGGTACAGAATTGTAAAAGGGCAAACTGACCCTAAACAGATACATCCTGTTGTTTAATGTTTATTGCACCCCAAATGTCATGTAGATTCTAGAGAAGAAATACTGCTTTCCTTACTGTCCTCTTTACTGTTTGTGAGGTGCCTTTGAGCTCCTTATCTCCTTTTATTATGTCTTGAGCTCCGGAGCTGGAAACCTGAGCCTGTGGGAACAGGACTGTTATGTCTTTCCTAGAGATAGATTAAAGGGTAGCTTCTACGTGTGAAATGCATCATTCTCTGTAATAATTTTGCCTTTAAACTGTATAAATACATGGCCAGAAGAAGCCATTGGTGTTCAGACCCTTTTCTTGTCTTTGGACTGTTTGAACCTTGCGCAATAAACTCTTTCCTGCATTGAAGAGCTTGCCCAGTCCGTTATTTTGTCTACAACAGCTGGCGACGCCGCCGGGACTAGGTGCAAGGCGATATTTTGCTGAGGACCGTTTTGACCCCTCGGGACCATCGGGAGGTCGCTCCTGAACATTCTCCAGGCGCCGCGGAGATACGTCTCCGGGAGACAGCAGCGATACCCCCATGGCCCCAACGGTGCTCTGATCGAGTCCAAGAACCCTGCGGTGCAGGAAAGGTGGTCTGAACAAATTCCTGGCCAGGAATCTACGGAGTGGGAGCATTTTAAGTGAGTATATTGTAAAAGAATTGTACCTGTCTCATTTGAAGACAGACGGAGGGATTTGATCACTCCCTCGGACTCGGGGTGGCTACCCTAATGAAGTCCATGTCAGGTTGTGTGGGTGGTTAAGCCGTCATATTTCTCATTAGTGGCCGTGAGTTTCCGGGGCTATGAGTCGACGGCAGTGTGGTAGAAGGGATGGGGTTCAGAGCGTGCCAAATACTCCGTTGGCATGCATGTTAAAAGGTTTTGACAAGTATTTTAGCAACCCTTCCTATCCGAAAGGATCAAAGGATCAATTAAAATTCTTATGTAAACATGTGTGGCCACAAAGGGAGATGGGCTGACCCCCTCCCCCTCAGGGATGGTTAAGGGAAGAACCCCCGCCTGAGCCATTAGTTACAATGAAAATAGGGGGTCAGTACAGAACATTTTTGGTAAATATGGGAGCAGGAAGATCAGTTGTAAATAAGCAGATTGCAGCCCCCCGGATACCATAAAATCCAGGTTCAGGGGGCAACAGGACAGATTATGGGGCGGCAGGTCTTAAAACCAGAGATGTGTGATTTTAAGGAAGCTGAAATCCAGCATGAATTTTTGTACATTCCTGAGTGCCCTATTCCATTGCTAGGCAGGGATATGCTGAGCAAATTAGGGGCAACAATTTCTTTTGATGAAGATAGTTAGAGAATGACCATAAGGCATTCTCCGGAGGAGATTTGGAGGTTGTTTGATGTGCGCTGAGGATAACCTGCCGGGTTTTGCAGCTCACCACCCTCCAGTGGGGGTGGAACTAAAACCTGGAGTGGTGTCTGTGAGTAGAAGGCAGCGTCCCGTTTCTTGGGAAGCTATTTGTGCTATTTATGAAAGCATTCAGAGATTTGGGAGCGGGGTTTTTGGTGCCTATTTAGTCCTCCTGGAATACTCCAATTATCCCAATTAAACAGTCAGATGGGTCTTACCGCCCGGGGCACGGTAACTTTACACCCGGCCATTATGTGCCTCAACAACCAGGAGACACAATACTGTAATATGTTGATGATGTTTGGATCAACAGGACTGACAGAGGATTTATGATGGGATAATACTAAGATGAATGCACAATGATGTTAGATTTGTTATTAGAGTGTGGTTATTGGGTATCAAGAAAGAAAGCTCAATTGGTGAAAAGGAAAGTTAGATATTTGGGATACGATATAAGGGTCATCGAGCTTTAGGACCAGAGCGGAAAAGGGTGGTCCTGATGCTGGCAGGACCCCGAACAAAAAGACAACTGAGAAGCTTTTTAAGATTAGCTGGCTTTTGCCGTAATTGGATCCCTAACTTTGCTTTGATGGCAGCACTTTTGTATGCAGCCACCAAAGGAGCCAATGTGGAACCTCTTGAGTGGAAAGGGGGGGCCAAAAAAGCTGGCCCCACTGTTTGAAGGTGCTGGCTGCAAGTGCAGAATTGATTCAGAATTGTAATAAACTTACTTTTTCTTGTCCTATACTCATGCACTCCCCTCATGAGGAGCAGTCTGTGTTGGATACTAAGGGACATTTGTGGATTAGTGGGCAAAGGCTGACAAAATATCAGGCAATTAGGAGTGAGAATCCACAGGTGTGTCTGGTGGTGTCTAACCGATTAAATCCAGCAACTATGTTGCCTACGGAGTCTGTTTCTGAGCATGATTGTTTACAGGTATTGGAGGTTTATTCCACCCAACCATGTAAATAAGGTAAATATGTATGTTAGGTGGCCTGATTTAGGTCATAAAGGTGGGGGGGTTGGCATATGGAGATGGTACAAGAACTTAATAAGCAAATTGAGAGATTCCAACGATATGTGATGGAACAAGTACCCCCTAGGTTAGTAACTTAATGTCACTCATTTGAACTTGGGGACCAAGTGGAAGATGGAAGGGATCTTTTATTGGTATTATGACTTCTCCACTTGCTATTAAGATTGAAGGATCAAAATCATGGATCCATCGGACACGAGTCAAAGCAGCAGCTGATACCAGCTGGAAAGTGTCCGTGGACAAACAACATCCAACAAAACTGACATTTGAATGTGCTTAAAGAAAGCTTTTGTATTCTATATATAGGTTACCTTGATGTATATCTGCTGATGTCACCCGTTGTAAGCTAAAAAGAGGATGGAGCACCTGCTCTCTTGAATTAGTCCGGAACTTGGATCCTGACGAAAGATTGAAGATCATTGCGGATTCATGTGGGAGGAAATTGGGTGTGGGCACTTTGAGTAATTGGGGTAGTAGCTTTATTGATTATTGTGTTTTACAGATATAAGCAATGGTTTTGTGGACAACCAGGGCCCATTTGATTTCTCAGTCGTTCCGATCCCTAATATTTCCCAACCGGCTGCGGAGTGTGAACCTCTTACAGATGAAAGAAGTCCCTGCTTAGGATACCCTGGAGGCTACCTTTTGATGCAAAAGAACAGAAAAGAGAATTTTCTTTAAATGTGTTGGTTTTGTAAATGTGGGTGTGAGTGTTGTTGTTGCACTCACTGTATTGATTGTGTTTTATGTATGAGCTGTAAGGTAGGGTGTGACGTGAAAATTATAGAGGAGGTGCTAGTACATTATTTGGTAGTAAATCCTGAAGAAGTCCCCTTGTAATATTATCTGAAAAGGGAAAAGCTGAGTATACCCGAAATCCCTAGCTATGTAACAAATACCTTTGTCAAATTGGCAGAAGACATAGCCCACACTCTGAATGTATCAAATTGTTTTGTATGTGGAGGAACTAACATGGGAGAAAAATGGCTATGGGAAGCCCAGGAATTAAATTATTCCAAAGTCTTAGAAATGGACCATAAGGGTAATCTGTCATATAATAAGGGTAAGGATGGAGACTGGACATTGACTACTAGTCTAATAAGGAATGTCTGTTTCCAGAGAAAAATTGTGGCAGGCTGTCATCAGGTAGGAAACCTCATATGTACAGGAAAATGGGAAAGTAAGGTATGGTGGTCAGGAGGTAATGCCACAGAGGGAACTGATGAAATGGCCCTGTTTAAGGTAAACGGGTTATCTTTTTTTAAAGGGTCCCGATAATCAGGCCCTTGAATGGCTGGCTCCTGATGGACTATACTGGATATGTGATAAGATGGCATATGGGGTTCTACCAAAATCTTGGTGTGGAGCTTGTGTCCTGGGAATAATTGGACCAGGATTCTTTTTGCTTCCCCTTAAAACTCGACAGGTTTTAGGTGTCCCGGTATATGATGAGGTGGGAAACTGAAGTGGTGGTTGAAATCATCACCAACGAAACTGTAACAGGTTTTACTCAATTAGCTAGGGAGAGTGTCAAATCGAGGACATATATTATGCAGAATAGGTTAGCCAAGGAAGGAGGGGTATGTGGAAAGTTTAATTTGACTAACTGCTGTATAGAGGTTGATAAAAGCGGAAAGGTTATTAAGAAAATAACAGATAAAATGGTTGAAATAGCTCATGTGTCAGTCCAGACTTGGAAAAGTCTTAATTTACAGGACATGTTTTCAGGATGGTGGCCAAAGTTACCTGGCCTGCAGGCCATTTTTGGCCTGGTGGGATTAATAGCTGTAGGGTGTATTTTTCTCCCATGTCTCTTACCTCTGTTTGTTACGACTATTTCTAAAAGTCTATCCTTGCTGGTGGAACGTAAGACAACTGCTCAGGTGATGGCTATGTGGGATTACAAACGGCTCCAGCAGGAAGAGGACCTTTGGTGTGACTCATCTGGATAAACAGATGAGTCACAAAGGGGGGTATGAGCCAGGCTAAGATTCAATATTGGGATAAAACTCAAATATTAGAAATCCAAATCTTTGGTCAAGACAGAAGTGCCTCTTCCGTGCCAAGGTGCTGAGATGACAAACGGTATTTGACGTAGGTACAGAATTGTAAAAGGGCAAACTGACCATAAACAGATACATCCTGTTGTTTAATGTTTATTGCACCCCAAATGTCATGTAGATTCTAGAGAAGAAATACTGCTTTCCTTACTGTCCTCTTTACTGTTTGTGAGGTGCCTTTGAGCTCCTTATCTCCTTTTATTATGTCTTGAGCTCTGGAGCTGGAAACCTGAGCCTGTGGGAACAGGACTGTTATGTCTTTCCTAGAGATAGATTAAAGGGTAGCTTCTACGTGTGAAATGCATCATTCTCTGTAATAATTTTGCCTTTAAACTGTATAAATACATGGCCAGAAGAAGCCATTGGTGTTCAGACCCTTTTCTTGTCTTTGGACTGTTTGAACCTTGCGCAATAAACTCTTTCCTGCATTAAAGAGCTTGCCCAATCCGTTATTTTGTCTACAGCACCTTTATATTGCTTTTTGATTTTATTTTAAACTGGGATGTCTTGAATTATCTAGGACCAGAGTGTTTAGTATATTTTAATTGGTTTTTTATTAACGTTTGTATTACATGTATTTTTATCGTTCGCTGTTCACCGCCCTGAGTCCCTTAGGAATAGGGCGGTATATAAATTTAATAAATAAATAAATAATAGAATTCTGAATTTAACATTAATCCTCTTTCCTTCAAAAAATTGGGCATCTTAAAATTCTAACCATTTTATCTCATATATCTTATAAAATAATATAATCTTATGTTGAACATTTTAAAATATATTAATACCATTAAAACCCATATTTACCAATTATAAATTTCAAAATCTACAGAAAAATATCTTTCAGATTTTCAATTGGCCATTTTACTATCTCTAACTTTTTAGAAAGCAACGCTTTTACTATCCAGAACTAATTATATTATATCATTTTGTCTTAGAGTAGCCTCTAACAATACCAATGCAACTAAACTTTTCAATTTATTACAAGATTCTTCCTTCCCCAAAAAGAAAAAAAGGCAAAGACTTAATCTTCTGTTCTTCTCTTCTTTCTATATTTTTTTCCAATCCTTCTTCTTTATTAATTCTTTCTACATTCCCCCAGATTTATTTTTGAAAATTTTAAAATGTTGATTTGAGGTTGATGTTCCTGAAAAACTTGCTTTCTTCTTGAAGTCGCTTTTTCTAATTTAAAATCCCCATTTCGACTCTTCTTGCTTGTATAATCATACAGTTCATTCCTTTGTCCATATAACCAAAATTTGTTGCCATAAAGTTTGTCAGCTTGCAATAAAGAGTCTGTTTGTTGCTTTTCTATCAATTGAATGGAAGCGTGTGCCAAGGCCTTTGTTTCAACTGTGCCAGCCTGCCGTTCAATCCTGACAGCCTCTTGATCCTCCAAAGACAAACTCCTCTGAATAATTTCCTCCTGCACATCCAACGAGTCATTATGATTTTCCAAGCTGTTTTTTGAAAAAGCTCTTTCAATTGTATCCAAAAGAGCAGAATTAAAAGAGTCTAAAAGTTCTTGAAAAGCCTTAACAGTCACAGCTTGAGATTTTGCTGATTCACCAAACAGTAATCCTCCAGTCCTGGTGTCAGCCATATTTCAGACACTTTATATTTATCCAGCTGTTAGGACGATTCCGACTATTTCCCACAAAGTACAAAAGCAAAAGTTAAAGTCAATGCCAAATTCTTTTCCTTGCCGCTTCCACTTTAAATATTTTACTTAAAATAAAATCCGGTAGCTGTATCCAAGTTACAATGTTGCAAGCATTAACAAGCGTTAACAAGCACTTTCACTAATAGCTTCTTCTTCACGCCCTTAGGCGCCATTTTCTGTATTTTAAAAACGGAGTTAAAGTATTACTTGCAATTTTTCCCTTTTTTCTCCTGATTCGCTCTGCCTGCAGCCAAAGTAAAAATGTTAAAAATCCTCTCACTTTTTACAGCAGAATTTGGTCATGGCTTCTAGCTCCGCTTTAGCGGAGTCGTCCCCAGTCCGGAGCAGATTGACAGGTTTCTAGGGAGCCCCCACCTTTCGCGCACCAGGGTTTCTCCTGATGCACTTGGGGGGCTCTACCTCCACCTGTCGGCTCTTCTCTCTCCCCTTTGCCCGGGAAGAGGGTTTTTCGCCACCAGACAGCTGTTTTTGGCTGTTCTGGTGGCATTTATGGTGCCGAGGATCGGGCGCTCATGAAAGAGCATCAGCAAAGCTGCAGAGCCAACCGGAAGTCCCCTCTGATTGCTGTCTTATAGTCTTAGTCTTATCTGAGATGATCTTCTTGAGTGATTTCCTATTCCATGTGATCAGTATTAGCATGTGCCCATTCTTCCATTAGAAGAGAATATTTGTAGTTTAGTATTAGTAAAACCTAATATTTATAGTTTTGTGGCATCCTTGGTGGTTTGTGACCTTGCAGAGGTTTCACTTCCCAGCTAGGCAACAACTTCAGTGCTATCCAAGCAAGAAATACCTGCAAGGAAACAGCCAAACCCACAGAGCACCATGAACTCCATTCTTCCATTCCATATAGCAATTTCACATTCATCTATTAGTTTAATTATCACTAGTTACAAGTTGTTTGCTTCCAGCCATAGTTTAAGAAACAAAAATGAAGTTGCTTTGGACAAACATATAACAACAATCTAGGCAATGTTAAGAATTGCAACTTCTTCAGTTACATTAAATTTTCAGAAGGAATATACCAGAATCAATCTAGAGAACAAATATAGTGATTGGAGTAGATGATTGCAGCATGCTTTGTGTGGTATTTCTTTAGGTATAGAAGATAGGAGGGGGGGAGATGGAGGGGGGGGAGGGAGGCAGGAAGGGAGAGGGAGAAAGTTTTAGTTATTTCATTTGTTCCTTGGTATGTCTCACCTCAAACGGTTGCCATCAACTTTGAAGCCCATCAAACTTTCACTCCTAATATTAAACAAAATCAAAATACAATTATTTAAGATTACACACATTTTCCTTTTTCTCAGGATTGTGTAATATTTTCTACAGGTTTCCCTGTAGCAGCTCACATATTCCTTCCATATTCTCAAGGTCTGTTCTCTCAGCACCTGGTCTACCCCAATACAGGAGAGAGTATACTGCTTCCCTTTCTCCTTTCAGCTCCAATACCAAATTTATATTTCACTGATAAAGAAATCAAGGGAGTCTAGTATAGATCTATTTCAAGCTATTTAGTTCTCCTCAGATAGCCATATCCTTACTCGGATTCGAACTTGGACTGCCTGCATATTAGGCAGTTATATTAACCTCTGAGTCACAAATTCTCCTCCCTTCATCAGCTTGATATGTGTGTGTGTGTGTGTGTGTGTGTGTGTGTTTTCTTTTAGCCAGGTTTTTCCTACGTAACCAAGATTTTTCTGCAGCCCTAGCTCAGTGGAGTCACATCCACTCGATTCTGCAGCCAGCCAGCAGGAAATAAATAAGAAAAGAAAATAGATATTGTACCTTTACAGGGAGGATACATGAGATGTGGGTGTGGCTTACTGATTATGGCTAACGAGCCAGAAATAGATCTATATAGGTCTCTCACTAGGCAGCATAGGGCCTGCTGGCTGCCAGAAGAAAAAAGCCCAGAATCTAGTGGATGTGACTCCACTGAGCTAGGGCTGCAGAAAAATCTTGAGACTTCATTGAAACGTCACCAAGACACTTCCAATTTTACACAGGAGAAAACCCAAATAACCAAAGACCTACATACAAATACCCGCAAAAACCTCAGAAAACACACACACACACACACACACACACACACATATAGTACAGTATGCTAAAATGGAACCAAAGTGCTGCTTGATTCCGGCATGTATACTGCTATTCTATGCAAGTTAGGATCTACAATCTATAGACTATTAGCATATAGTTGCCTACATCCAGTCAATAAGGAGTGGTATGATATGTACAGAAATAGACTCAGAAGTAATTATTTGGTAATTGACATATTGCGATACTGGAAGTTAATTGGTCATATTGGCAGGAATAGGTAGCAGGGAATAGGTAGCAGGGAAAAGAAAAATTAAAAACTTATTTCTTCACCAGAAGAAAATGAATTACAAATTTAATGGGGCAGAATGCTAAAAACAATATTTATTACAATTTGTGTGAAACATTTGTCAGAGGTTTTGCAAAGCTTATGAAAATTCCAAATCATTCAGAAAATATGCATCCTGTTGGAGCTAAACACAGATGGAGGCAGCTTATTGCTAATTTATGGAAAGCTTCCTAGGTACCATAGGGACAGCCACTAAAATAATCCTTTCTCATCTTCCAGCACCTTCTGGTTAGACAACATATAGGTAAGTTTCTGAAACAACTGATTCTCCCAAAGTGGTGCGAACTGGTTGAATCCCACCACTGCATACATACATATATACATACTACTCATAGGTCCTATTCTGCTGTGTTTTGCAATGAATATTGTATGCATAGAATAGAGTGGCATGTGGCCTAGTGGTGAAGGCACTTGTCTCCTGTTCGGAAGGTTGAGAGTTCAATCCTATATAGTGGTAAATATTTTTCTCCTAGGGTGCAATGAAAAAAAAAATCTGCTGCGAATTCTGTGTGGCATCAGGAAGAGCATCTGGCTAGTAAATGCTCAGCTCCATCCAGTCCTCCCGACTCTACCTTGAATTAAGGAATTACAGGGTTGTAAAAAGGAGTGTTTTTACTGTATGCATAGAATCAAAGTATAGGAGCTGGAATTATCTCAAAACACATACAAATCTAGGAAGCCACCATATATCTGATTAAAACGATGTGCCATGTTTAGTTTTATCCATATGAATTAGTAGTAGTTGCTCAGATGTTTATACATGGATCCTTTTAAGAGCCTTTTTAATGGTTGCGGACATTGTGACTATAGATGCCCACTGATTAAAATAGTTTTATGTGTTTTAGTATGATTAAATAATGGCCTTAGTATGGTTGTATGTTTGTTGTTCTTTTATTTGCATTTATTTATAAACTTCAATTGTTAGTTGATCTTGTTGTTTCAATTGTTGTGAGCCATTTAGAATCACATATGTGAATCTGATAGCTGTATAAATAGTACATACATACATACAAACAAACAAATAAATCTTATTTGAAGATGTCATGAAATGCACATACAACTTTCTCCATGCCGAGCACATACTTTGCCAGTTTGCTATGTTCTTTCTGTCTACATGAACACATAAAACTGTTCACATATGTGGTTTTCTATGAAATGAAGACACCAATCCAGGGGTGAAATATAAAATTTGTTATTACTGTTCTGTGGGCGTGGCTTGTGGGGGGGTAATGTGACTGGGTGGGCGTAGCCAACTTTTTTTTTAACTTTTCAAAGCATTTTTTTTACCACCTCTTCAGCTGAAGAGGTTGCAGAAAAAAATGTGTTGAAAAGCCTCTGACGATCCCAGCTGAGCTGTGCGATCATCAGAGGCTTTTTTTTTTTTTTTTACTTTTAAAAGCATTTTTTCGGCGGAAGAGGTTGTAGAAAAAAATGCTTTTAAAAGTAAAAAAAAAAGCCTCTGATGATTGTGTGGCTCAGCTGAGCATGGTGGGGGTGGGGTTGCAGGGATTTTTGCTAACAATTCTCTGAATCACCCGCCACCATCGCTACCGGATCGGGTGATCCGGTCCGAACCAGGAGCATTTCACCCCTGCACCAACCCTTTGGAAACTATTCAGATTTGTCTTTCTGGTCATTCATAGAAAATACATTTTACATTCACAGAATCATGTCTTTCCCTGTTGTCTACTTTTGCAAGCTATTTAGGATCCATATGAATATTTAATTCTGCTGCATTCAAGAGAATTATCAGCAGTAAGTTTTTTGTGTGTTCTTCATATTTCATTTGGTTGGTTAGGTTGCTAATATTTTATACATTCATACATTACGGAGTTTTCAACAATGGCGCTTGTTAAACAGGTATTGCTTGTTTATAGATAGAGGTCTCCGTACAAGATAGATCATTGGTTTTGCTCTACTAGACTACAGACTATGGAATTACAAAAGAAACTCCATATTTGTATTATATTACATGAGCCTCGGTGGCGCAGTGTTTAGAATGCAGTAATGCAGGCTACTTCTGCGGACTGCTGCCTGCCTGCAATTTGGCAGTTCAAATCCCACCAGGCTCAAGGTTGACTTAGCCTTCCATTCTTCTGAAGTAGGTAAAATGAGGACCTAAGTTGTTGGGAGCAATAGGCTGACTCCGTAAAACCACTAAGAGAGGGCAGTAAAGCAGTATAAAGCAATATATAAGTCTAAGTGATATTGCTATATTGTAGACTGTAAATTAATGAGCAAACTGTTCTTTTAATTTGTGGAGCAGGATTTTGGCAGTGATCTATTCAGAATAATCATCTGTTGCATAATATAGTATACTATATTATAGTATACTGTATTATTGTTTTAATACACTTTAATGTACTTTAATACACTTCTCTATTAAAAACACTATAAAGAGATTACAGCATCAACTCTTTAGAGAAGAAAGATCTCAGAGTAAATTCAATAGTAGATATAAAAATCCAGAATACACATGGAATTAGAATAGAATATAGCTGGAAGGGACCTTGGAGGTATTCTATACCCTATACCATTCCAGACCGTCCAGTCTCTTCTTAAAAACTTCCAGTGATGAAACACTGGAATTTTAAGAATTTTAAGATTACAAAGAAATAAAGTTCAAGATTTCACCTTAGGTCAAAGAAAGGTTAAAAAAATAGTACCAAGAGAATCTTTTTAAAGAAACCATTTAATAATAGAAGGCCATCTGAAGAAACTCATCCCATCACCAAAGAGAAAGAGAAATAAGTTGAGAAACAGTGAAACACTGTTGATACATTGGTGGTAATCATAAGTGTCAGTTTTTGTCTAGATAATTACCTTCTTCCTCTTTCTCCCAAATAACTTAGTTATTTTCTTGGCATAGCCAATTAAAAAATTCCCAGCTGAGAAGGTTCTCAGCCATAGATTTGGAAAAAACATTTTTAGTTGAGGCAGTGATAAAAATGGAGAAATCAATTTTTCAGTGGAAACTACCTTTAGATATTTAACCAATAATTTTGCCCATTTGGTATAAGAGGAAAATGCCACATAGTCACTAGCATTCTCACATGGGATCATTATCCAATATGAAATAAATGTCAGAGAAAGCTGGCTCTTTTTTTCTCCTTCCCATAAGATCCATTTAGGGATTTCAAAGAAGGCGATAAACATTTCATGAAGATTGTCAACTATCAGCAGTTCTTCATCATAAAAATTCAGATTAAGAGTGTGCAATACTTTAGTTTACTTGAAATTTGCTAACATTTCTTTCTCTAGTTCTTTGTGGAATATTCCTTCTGAATTCCTTTTGGTAATAGGCTACTTCAAGTTCTAATGCAACAAAATTCTGTTATACTTGGTTTCTGTCCTAGTGGTATATGCCTCATCCTCCAATCTATCATTAGCTGCAGATTTTGTGAAGCACTATTAAAACAATTTTACAGATCATTAAAGAGGTTATGAAATAAAAATGGATCCATTCTAGATCCCCAAAGTGCCACCTATACAATCCTTCCCAAATGACAGTAATTTATTCATCAGAAGCCTTTACTTAAACATCCTTCACCAGTTTTCAGCTACATTTCATGAAGTATAATCAAAAGATTATGTATAATGATAGCTTGTGTAATGCAAAATTGAAAAGACAGATGCTTCCAAAAATTATTCTCATTCAATGTTCCCCTTGCACTTCAGAATTAGATATTACTCATCCATCATTTTCCCCAAATGATATTAAGATGTAGGCAAGATTTCAAGTAAAAGATCAGTAGCAAAATCTGAAAATAAAGAAGAATGAAATGGGAAAAATAAAAAAGGAACATAAAAGATGAACAAAACTGCTCTTTATTATTATAAAATAGATATTGATAAGGTGTTAATACTGGGAAGTGTTGACTTCCGGTCTGGTTTCCGTCACCACCAGACGGTCCTCCGTGACCGCCAGCCCCGTTGCCTGTAAAGAGCCGCCTTTACACCTGAAAGGCGGCTCAAAAAACTCCATTTCCTGATGGAAATGTGAGCCAGAGCAGGCAAGGGCAGGTAGAGCCCTCTGCGAAGTCCCCAGAGTTCTTTTTTTACTCTTGGGGATGAGCAGATTATGGCTCCCTATTTTCCTTCGCCGCTGCTCCGGGCTCCGGGAGGACTCTGCCTTTTTGCAGAGCTAGGTGCCGGGACCGGACCAACTAATAAAATAACAGATGGTCCAATTAAAGAGAGCGAGATTTGTACCTTGGACCCTAAACCGCAAGTATTTTTAATGATTTTACAAGTCTTTCTAATTGAACAGAAAAAATGAGTTTAAAATGGCGACTGCTGACGCTTGAGAAAAAAGCCGAAAGTGAAAGTCCTTCCGTAATACGCTACACAGTAGCGAAATATACAGTGCCAGCTAGACTAGAAGGAAAATATCCATTTTAAGTTTCTTTTTTCTTGGAGATCTGATCTTGTTTGGGGAAAAGTTTTCTTTAAAAAAAAAAGAGCTTTTTTGTGTGGCAGGATGGCTGATAAACAAGCATTGGGGGGGGGTGTTCCCCCATCCACAATTAGCTGAACAAGCTCTGAGCCTACAGACTTTGCAGAATGGTTTTAATTTAAAAGAATTTCTTCAGGAGCAAATGGCAAAATATCATGAGACTATGAACCAGAAATTTGAGAAATTAAGGCAGGAAATTAAAGAAATGATACAATTAAAGTATGATAATCTGCAACGAAAGATTGTAACAGTGACTAATGCTTTTTCAGAAGTTGTTATAAAGATGGATACAAATATCAAATTATTAGAGTCTAAAATGGAGGAAGTTGATGATAAGATTTATAATTTGGACAATAAAATACAAAGAATTGAAAATGATTTGATAAAAATTCAAGACAATAGTCTAGAAGTAAAGTCTAAAAAGGAAGCTGGTCATGAGACTTACAATGCAGAAGATATAAAACAAGGGATTGAAAGAGAAGTTGTAATGATGCAATACAGGCTCACAGAATTTGCGATCAGAATGAGAGGATTACAGGAAAATAATAGAGATGATCTAAGAAAAATATCTGCTCAAATTCTGGCTGGGATTTTAAAGGTTCATCCTAATGAGGTATCTTGTAAGATCGACAAGGCCTATAGAGGCCTTCTTGGACTGCAAAGCAAAGGCAACTGCCTAGAGATGTGGTGATTTACTTCACAGATAAAGAAATAAGAAATGATATTGTGCAAAAATCCTTCAATTCTACTCCACAATTGTATGGAAGAAAGATCTGGATATATAAAGAATTGCCACCAAAGATGTTAAAAGATAGAAAGAAATTTGGTGACTGAGCTTAAAAAACAAAATATTTCATTCAGGTGGGATGTTCCAGTTGGTATAATATTGAGATATCAAGGAGACAGATATCAGTTAAATACTGTTGAAAAAGCAGAAGAATTTTACTACAAGGTCCTTAAAAAGCAAAATCAACAAGAGATAGAAATTCAAGAAAAGCAGAAGGAGGTGGAAGTAATGAAGAAACAACAAGTTACAGAGGTATCTACAGATGAGCCGCTTTTGGATTCTCTTTCAGAGGTCTCAGCTGGACCATTTAATATAAAAGAGGCGGCTCTGGATTCTAATGTAATGACTTATCAAGTCACAAACCAGCATGGAAATCAATCAGTTGATAGACAATTTATAGAACCAGAATGGAGATTTAAGCCACAAAAGCGAAACCAACAAGATCAAGTTATAGATCAGCTTGAAAACCAAATAGTTGATATACAATCCACAGAAAGGAATTCAGGATGGAGATCCAACCCACAAAAAGTTAAGAAAAGAAGAAACAGGTCTCACAAAAACAAAAACTTTTAAACTAAACAACAGTGTAATGCCAGTTATTTAAGAGATGATTGAACACATGAAAAGATAGCTGAGGCAAAGTATTGGTTTACATTATCCTGAGGAGAGTGACAGACTTCTGCAGTGCTGTACTTTTGGGATGTGAAAAGGGCCTTAAACTGAATAGATTGGAATTATCTTTTTTTGGATTCTTTGATAAATTTACTACGTTTATGCTGAGTTACAAGGCAAGAGAGTTATGGTTGGGGCACGCAGAAGATCTGGTTGTTACCCTATTATGGTGGTTGGAATTAATAATTTGGATAAAAGACACCTCTACAGACACTATATGGAATACAAATACAAAGTCACTCGGGTGGTGGTGGTGGTGGTTGTTGTTGTTGTTGTTGTTGTTGTTGTTGTTGTTGTTGTTTTTTATGAAGATATTTGCTACTGATGGGGGCAGATGGTAATTGAAGATACCGAACATACTGTTGGAATTAGGATGTGATGTTACCCTACTATGGGTGATGGAGTTTATAATCCAGTTGAAAGACATTACAGAAGATATTATATGGATTACAAGCCTAAAGTCTTTTTAAGAGGATTTTATTTACATAACGGAATATTTTTTAGTGGAGTGGGCAGAAGAATAAAGATATTAAGAATTATTAAGTATGGTAGTCTTGTAGGAAAGTGGGTGGAGATAGGTTAGTTTATTGATTGTTTAGCTTAAGAAAAGGGATATTATGTTTAGATACGAATATATGTAAAAGATTTGAGTTAAGAGATATAATGATGGGGGTGAAGGAAATGGGTAGACTATGAACTGAATAAATGTTAAATTAGGATTTATTATATAGTTTTATAGCGGAAGGTTGTTTTGAAATGATAGATTAATATACATAAAAGATTTGATTTATTATTCTGCTAAATTAGGAGTTATTATATAATGTTATAGTAGAAAGTCATTTTGAAATGTATAGTATAAGGGGGATATGATAATCTTATTAGAAAGTAAGGGTCAGCATATGGGGATGGAGTAAGGAGATGGTAAAGTATTATATAATCTGTTATGAATTTGGGTTTTATTATGAAGAAGTCACAGGGGGAGGGAAGGGTGAGGGGGGGTTTGGGAGGAGGGGGGAAAAGGGGGGGAAATTTTGTATTTGAAAAACTTTTTCAATAAAAAAAAATACTGGGAAGTGTAGAATGTAAATTCCCATTGGCAAAGTCTATCTTCCAAATATGTTTTGCTAAAAGGTAATTATAGCGCAGTGCTAGCACTATGCATTAATCTTTAGATACATCTTAGCTGATCTGCTTGGGAGTTCTTCACTGTCCTACTGAGGACATCTCTTTTAAGCATAGCACTAGGAAAATAGAAAGGAATTTGCTTTGAATCTTCTTCAAGATTCAATAGAATCCAACAAACAATAGAGCTACAACAGGATTTAACAAACCTGTACACAAGAGGTCACTGTGAAATTATGCAAAGTTGCAGATGGAGATTTTTTAAATGACATATTTTGTTATCAAAATTCTGAAGATAGATGATGAATAGAATAGAATAGAATAGAATAGAATAGAATAGAATAGAATAGAATAGAACAGAATATGATTTTTTATTGGCCAAGTGTGATTGGACACACAAAGAATTTGTCTTGGTGCATATGATCTCAGTGTACATAAAAGAAAAGGTACGTTCATCAAGAATCATAAGGTACAACACTTAATGATAGTCATAGGGTACAAATAAGCAATCAGGAAACAATATCAGTATAAATCGTAAGGATACAAGCAACAAAATTACAGTCATAAGTGGAAGGAGATCGGTGGTGGGAATGATGAGAAGATTAATAGTAGTGCAGACTTAGTAAATAGTTTGACAGTTAGTTAGATAGATAGATAGATAGATAGATAGATAGATAGACGATAGACGATAGACGATAGACGATAGACGATGGACAGACAGACAGACAGGACTTTATTGTGAAAGAGAAAAGCAAACAAAACCAAAAACCACTAACAAAGGATTTTACATAGATACAAGACAATTAACCCAGTTAAACCAATAACTTCCTATCTCTTTAAATAAGGTGTTGAGCTTCAACAATAAGGTTTGTTACAAAGAAAATGATCATCTGGATCTCAAATTTAAGATTGTTAGGCGGCTCCTCCTCTTCCTCTTTCTGTTTTGTGCACTCTCAAGTTTGTGATTACACTCTCACAAACACTCTTTCAACAAAACATTTAGGCACAACTGGTTATTTGGAATTAGAATTAGTATTCTTTGGAATACTTCTTTGATATTCCAAAGACTTCCACTTTCTTTGGAATACACGAAACCCAGTGAAATTGAAGTAACAGCAAAAATGTACAGGGTTCACTTGCTCTTTCTCACAAGCACATCCACACAAACACACATCCACACTTACCCAGATCCTTGTCAACTAGTCTGCCTGCCAGGCACTAGCCAGAAGGGATCCAAAGCCAACTCAAAGCGTGGGTGGACTTAAGAACCCCTTTCATATCCTAAAGTCCTTGCTTTGTAGATTCACAAGACTGGCAGATATTCTTGTTGATTTTCAAGCCTGGTAATTATTGATGGGGGGGGTTGTCCTTATCCTCAGGCCCAAATTCTTTCGTGTAGTTTAGATGTCATTTTTTTTTTGTTTCCTTAATGACCTGATTCCTTCTTAACTGCTTCCATAAGCTAATTTCCAGACAAGATTCCAATCCATTAGATCATATTCCTAGCTTTTGTCCACAATGCTTACCCATCTGCTTCATCTTTTGATATGGCAGCTTCAGTGGACCCTCTCCTCCTCCTCCTCTTCCTCCTCCTCTTTTCAGTTTTAGAGAATGTGGAAGCACCACCAAGCTAAAACGTTTGGGGAAAAAATGTTTATTGCTTTGTCAGTCAAGTATTTCACTTCTAATTTCACATATCTAGTGGTAAAATAAAAACATTTTCTAGTGAACTCACTTAACGATACTTCAGCAAGTGGTAGAGGCACTGATTACTTATCACCAGTTATGATCCTCAATAAACAGTTTTATAGGAAAGATGTTTGTTGTTTGTTTGGAACACAAAAGATAATTTCCCCTTTTGCAGCAAGTCAGCATAGGATCTGTTTAATAGAAGCCTTGTTTGTGGCCTTCAAGTTGTGTTGATTCCTGGTGATTCTCTGGACCAGCTCCTCCAGGTTTCTTGACAAGATTTCAGAAATGGTTTTCCATTTCCTCCTTCCTAGGACTAAGAGGAAGTGACTGGTCCAATGTCACCAGGGGGGAATAAAAAATTATGCTCTAATTTCTAGTTTGGTGCCCTAACTATGATATCAAATTGGCTCTAATAGAAGTTTTAGGAGGCATTATGGTGCCATATCAAAAAGTAATGGTTTGTCATATTTGATAACTTGAAATGAGAAAGCATTAACTTTATCTAGGTTATTCTAATATTAATATTAGAAAAATTGTTAGTTTGGGGTATTTTCTTTATTGATTGTACTATTGATTGTATTTTTTTCTTAGAACAATCAGTCATAATATCCTTAACCGATCTTCTTATTTCACATGCAAATAATTGGCATGTCTTAAACACTATTATTTCCACTTTTTACAGTTCTTCCTAACTGAAGAGTCTCAAGCAATAAAGTATAGCAGGCATGTTTATGGTAATTGCCTATTAATATGAGATAATTTTACTATCTTATGTTTTATACCTATCTGAGAATATTTATAATATTCTGCAACATAAAAGCTGTGCATTCCAGAGAAAGACTAGCTTTTCCATTACTTTTCCCTTTTTTATTATTTTTTTTCCAGTAGAATAATCTGAAACAATTGTAAAAATAAAGCTATATTTTCTCCTTAAGAGGTTAAATAGATATTAATAAACACTTGGAATAGGTTGCATTTCTTCTTCTTTTTCATATAACTTCAAGAACACGGAGTTCAAACTGTTCTTAAAATTAAAAAAAAATAGAATTAATTAGAAGATTTTCCTTTCAAATTACAATGTACTGATGACTAGCAAATGTCTGGTGACATAAAGTCTCAAAATGGTTCTATCACTGCAGTGAAGGTAAGCAGAAAGACTGCACTATCCAATACAGTCCATTCGAGACCTTTCTACACCCAAAAGCATGTGTGTAGAAAAATAGACAACCATAGTATTTACAATAAAATTAATTAACCTAAATAGACTATATATTATTCATTGTCCGGATGGTTTACAGAATAAAACTTTATTACCGTCATCGACCAGCAATACCGGATGGTTTACAAAACTATGGATTTTTTTTATTTGAGAGGAAATGTGAGGAATTGTATTTCCCTAATGGTAAGGTGACCAACTTTTTTACAATGAGAAGGAGGACACGTGTGTGTGTGCCGTGTTGTGTTTTGGTAAGAAGCAAACAAAGCCTGTGGTGGATGTGCCCTAAGGCAGTGTTTCCCAAACTTGGCTATTTTAAGATGCATGGACTTCAATTCCCAGAATTCCCCAACCAGTATGCCTGGTTGAGGAATTCTGGGAGTTGAAGTCCATACATCTTCAAAGGGTCAAGTTTGGGAAACACTGCCTTAAGGTGAGGAGATTTTGGTATAAAATTAAAAGGTGGTTGAAAGAGATTACACTCCAAAACATAGATTTTAAACCAGAAATGTTCCTCCTAGGAATGATTGATAGAAAAATGGGAAAAAGTCTCTATTATATTATATTGCATATTCTAACGGCGGCCAGAATTACTCTAGCACAAATGTGGAAGTTGACCAATACACCATCGGAAGAAACAATAATAAAGAAAATCCTCGAATGCGCTGAAATGGATAAATTAAAGATGGAGATCAAAGAAAGAGAAGACTCGGATTATTATAGTGTGGAATAGGTTTTATACATGGTTGGAAAACAGAAATCAAATTAAGAAATAAAAATTATAAAGTGAAATTTGATATTAACATACTGGATATAAATGTTAATAATGAACCTGTTAACAAAACAGTTAATTATGAATATTTAAAAATAAAGAGAAGGAGCGGGAGGATAAAAGCTAAGAGTAAAGACAAAATTTGATGCAGAAAGTTGTAAAATTGCATATATCTGTTGTTAGTATTGTATTTTAACGTCTGATGTGTGTGTGTGTGTGTGTGTGTGTTTTCTGTCTCTTGACTTCTTTTGCTATTGTGTGTTTGGTTTTAAAATGTAAAATACTCAATAAAAATTATTTTTTAAAAAAGAAGAAGCAAACAAAGCCACTTGCATGCGGTGCACTCTCTCAAAACAATTCTCCTGTGCGGAGCGGATGCGTCTCATAATCACATCTCGCCGAACTGTACCGAGCCTTGTCGAATCGTCATGTCAAATACAAATACATCACATCACACGCAACGGATCAGATTGGCATCAATCAAATACGGATATTTAGAGATTAGTCTTCAAATATTGAAAAGGAGGATACTGTTCGAGAGAGGACAGAACTTACAAAAGAAGGACTGTCCTCCCTAAAGGAGGATGATTGGTCACCTTACTAATGGGATTGGCCCACCCCACTTATGCAGGCAGAAGGGGCCTAATGCAATGCCATCAGTCAAGGAATTTTGGCTGGTGGGATCCATGAGAAGAGCCATTTCTGCCATGGCTCCTCGCTTTAAAACATCCACCACAGAAAATAAAATCAATCACCTTTCTTTTACTATTTAGGAAAGGATTTGAAATCTGACTATGCCAGTTGACATCGGGTCCTGAAGAAGTTATTGACTGGAGGTGATTGGTATACCAACAGAGAAGGCACCACACCTCTATCCTCCAAACCCTTGTTTGTTTTAATTTCTGTAATTTTAATCCATTTTTATATTTATAACCATTTGAGGGTTTGTTTTCATTTGAGGTAAGCCACTCAGAGTTGCCTGAACAGTGAGGTGGGCAGCAAACAAACAAACAAAAATATAGATTTTTAAACATCTGAAAAAAGAGTGGTGTTTTTGCACTCACACGGGCTAGATTTAAGCTTTTTAAACTTGCTTTTTACAACTTTGTTTGTGTGGAGAGGGTGGCAACCTCTCAAATACTGGAATACTACTATTATGCCCCACCTCCCCCAGTCTTTCTTTTCTCTAGACAAGCCAAAACCAAATCCTGCAATCGTTCTTCATATATTTTAGTCTCTCCAGGCCTTTAATTAATCTTAATTGCTCTTCTTTGCACTTTTTCCAAAGTCTCAATATCATTTTTGTAATGTGGTGACCAAAACTGGATACAGTATTACAGATGTGGCCTAACTAAGGCTTTATAAAGAGGTAGTAATCCCTCACGTGATTTTGATTCTATGCCATTGCTGGCTTATATTTAAGTGATTATCCACTAGGATGCCAAGGCCCCTCTCACAGTTACTGTTTTTGAGCCAGGTTTCATCTAACCTGTACCTGCACCAGTAGTCGGTTCCACTTACCTTGGCTACCAGTTCGGAACCAGTGCATGCTCGCTTCACTTGCGCGAGGCGCTTCTGTGCATGAAGAGATCATCCATGATGATGTCCAGGTAGGTGGGCAGAGCCTCCCGCTGCCACCACTAACGGTTCACCTGAACTGGGGTGAATTGGTAGAAACACACCACTGACCTGCACCTTTGGGTTTTCCTGCCTGAGTGTAAAACCTTGCTTTTCTCCACATTAAATTTCATTTTGTTGAATAGGGCTAAACATGTAAACAGCACAGTAGGTTATTTTAAAATGTTCTCTCTTATTTATCTTTAACGATGTCCATCAGTATATCAAATCACTCAATTTATACTCCAACCAGCTTTCTTAATACACATTTTTTTTCACACTGCACTACTGTTTTTCTTCATCTCACTTAACAGCTAATGCCATCTATTTCTGCACATTTTAAGTGCAAACATGCTGGTTGATAGTTTACCCTTTTACACTTTTAAATGCAAGCCTTGGCTGATATTTGAATGTATGTTCTAATTATTTCCACAAGGTAATTCTTATTTACTGAGTTGTGTCATTATTCTCCATGTTAAAAAATCCTTTAATATGAGGATAATGTTCAGCCATATATACCAGACTTGATAATACTGGAGAAGTGAGAAAGTTCAATCCTATAGGCTTGCCGTTGTGTTGGTCTGTCTATCATCTATCTCTCCTTCCTTACTTCCAAATCACATAAGCATAATATCATAATATCTTACTGATCATCCGGATGGTCAGGACTATCCCCACCCTATTGGCTTTCTGAAAAGCGGTGAAGACCTGGTTTTTCCGGCAGGCCTCGGGCCGTTGATCTTGCTCTTGCGATCCGGCGAGTTCCGGCCATGAATGATGTGAATGAGTTTTAATGTTTTTAATTTTAAAATGTTTTTTATAATGATTTTAAATGCATTGTGAGCTGCCCTGAGTCTTCGGAGAGGGGCGTCATACAAATTTAATTAATAAATAATAAATTAATAAATAAATTACTTTGTCCCCTTCATATCAATCAGTTCAACTGATTCCTTCATTGCCTTCAATTAAAAATATGAATATATCACACCCAGAATAGTAAATCTGATCAGTGTGACTATATTTCTTCTTTATGGTTTCCCCCAAAATTGTGCTTTTGAATGGAGCTTTCACTAAAATAAATATGTGACATATATTTTTCCCAATGTAATATGGTAACAATAATAACAAAAACAGAACCTTTAAAAATTTTGGTTATTTTTAAACCATCC
Organism: Arizona elegans; assembly: GCA_022577455.1. NCBI lineage: Eukaryota > Metazoa > Chordata > Lepidosauria > Squamata > Colubridae > Arizona > Arizona elegans. The sequence continues at coordinate 10,810,587 of JAKOOJ010000002.1, read as the reverse complement.
AAGTATACCTTTCCTTTTGTATGCTCAGTTTGTGATGAAGATAAACATCAGCATCCCCCCCCAAAAAAAATACACTGTTTTCTCCCAAATACAGTTTCTATGTTTCCCAAAGTTAAGATTATGCCAGCCATCAAGAACAATATGCCTATTGTAGAGACTATAACAATGGAAATGTCTTTTCAACTTGCATGTTCCTGACTTCTCCTCCCCAAATCCTTCAGTAGACTTTATTGTTGTTGTTAGTTGCAAAGTTGTATCCGACCCATCATGACCCCATGGACAACGTTCCTCCAGACTTTCCTGTCCTCTATCATCCCCTGGAGTCCATTTAAGCTCACGCCTACTGCTTCAGTGACCCCATCCAGCCACCTCATTCTCTGTTATCCCTTTTTCTTTTGCCTTCAATCTTTCCCAAAATTAGGCTCTTCTCCAGTGAGTCTTATAGCAATAACATTTAGATTTATATACCATTTCACAATGCTTTACATCTCTCTCTAAGCGGTTTACAGAGTCAGCATATTGCCCCCAGCATTCTAACTACTGTGCCACCTTGCCTGATGTATCTTTCTTACCAAACGAGCTGCTTTATTGCAGTGTTCAAATCCAAATAATTGTTTAATTAAATTTTCTGCTAGAATTTCTATAGAATAAAACAGAATTTTCTAATAAATAATCATCCCTGTTGTGAGCAAGATAGTGAATCCTATCATCTCCCAGCCCTCAAACCCATGAAAAAAATTATGTCCCTCACTCTTCTTATAGGAAGCAGCACTCCAGAACATAGATGGATGATTTTCCATCCTCTCTTTATTCAGAGAGTTCACGAGCAATCAGTCTACTCATCAGTTCTTTGGACTTTGCTGCAGTCATCAAATTTACTTACACAGAGCTGTCTTCAAATTGCCATACATCTCCCAGAAGTCCGTTTCCTGTTTAGAAGAAATGTCTAAATGAGATGCTTTTTTTTTTAATGACAGAACAAGCTAAAATAAAATATGGATATCAATGCTAAAAGACTAGAAAAAACCATCTAAAATATTGTGAATTGCTAAATTGCAACACTATTAAATAACTATTAAAGGTCTAAATAAAGAAATTGAGCTTCAGCCAAAATACCTTTATTACAATTCTCAATTTCCCTTTCTACAAAAAAATAAAATAAAAAATAAGCCTTGCAGCAAAAATGTCACAAATATTAATGTGGGCATTAGTCCTGGTGATATGGAACAGATCAGAACAGAAAATAATTAGGTGAATCTCTTTCCCAGTTGATACTTTCCTTCCTTCATGTTTGTAATAGCACTGGGTGGGCAAGAAAAGTGGGTCTACAGAGCTATAATTTCTATTCCATTTTGATATTAAGTACTGAGCTCTTGGTAACAGAGAGTTGATGCTTTATTTCTTTCTGCATATATTACACTCCTTGGCAAAGTAGAAACTGCAATCTAGGAAGAAGATTCTCACTGTGTGAAGTATTTCCACTGTTTATGTCAGTCGTGTATCTGACAACCTGGGGTGGGGGGAATGTACCCCTTGTGCTTTGATAGCTCTCAGTGATTTTCAAATTTCAAAGTTGTCAGAAGTGGGCAATTTGCAGAAAAAGAAAGCAACTGAGGAATTCTATAAATAAGAAAGGAAATGTTGCAGAGAAAGAAGGGAGTAGCGTCTCTAAATATATCTTTATAGCTGGTTTCCTTTTTTGTTTTTAAGTAGAGCACCAGGTATTTTTTCCTTATGAATGGAATTTGTTTTAATTGGTCTGCCCCAGGGGTGGTATTCACTTACCTTCGCTACCGGTTTGCAAATGTGAGCCTCTGCACATGTGCAGAGCATCAAAAACGGGATGTGATGAGGTCTGGGTGGGTGGGCGGAGCCTCCTGCAGCCTCCGCTACCAGTTCACCTGAACTGGAAAGAACTGGCTGAATACCACCATTGGTCTGCTCTATGTTCACACAATTCAGACAAAAGTACAAAACTGTCACAGGTTCTTCTTTTTTAACCATACCCAACTGGATTGACTAAGACTGATTCCTGGATTTGGGTTTTTTTTTTTGTTTTTTTTTAAATCATCAATAAAAAAAACCTTTTTTGATGCCAGATCATTTAAACTCCAATATTCATTTATAGCTCATTGTTAAGGATTTTTTTTTTTAAAAAAAAACATTTTTAGCAAGCAATATGAACATTTAGGTTCTTTTTCTCTGGAGTTTCTACAGTTTTTTAATTGATTGATTGGTTGTATAGCTGATGGTGAGGTCGACTCCTTCTAGTGGTGCTGGATACTGTCAACCCACCAGGATGGTCTGAGCTAAACACAGACCAAATTGACAGGCCCAGGCTAAAAGCTGGTCAATCAGCTTTGAAGGGGTTTCTTTGTTGCAACTAATGAATCTACAGCCATATACCTTCAAATTGCATACATGACCTTGATGCTGCATTTGATCATATAAGATGGTCTTTGTCAACCCCAAAAGTGATCCCTCTACCTGCAGGAATAATGAGAGGAAAAGGAGGAGGAGGAGGAGGAGGAGGAGGAGGAGGAGGAGGAGGAGGAGAAGAAGAAGAAGAAGAAGAAGAAGAAGAAGAAGAAGAAGAAGAAGAAGAAGAAGAAGAAGAAGAAGAAGAAGAAGAAGAAGAAGAAATTGATGATGATGATTAGTTGTACAGTCAGCCAAATGTATTTAGACTGAATTTGGCATTTTTCTGATTCTTTCCCAAGGACCTGGGAATAAATCAATTTTCAATTGTTTCATTTCTATATTTAGCCTTCATCTTTATTGTTTTCAAGAGCTTTCCTTGACTGACTTCCTTCAACAAAGTTTTTGACTTTTCTTAATGTAATCATTCAGGCCATGCTTTTCTTTCTCCAGTTTCTTTCATCTGTAGGAGAACCTTGTCCCTTCAGCTTTTGGCAAATCATTTTTTTGGTACCAAGCATGGTACATTGTCTTTTTTTTTTTTTTTTTTTTTTTGTCTTCCAGTCCAAGTTATTAAGTTTCATTTGGCTCCAGTCCATTATTCTGGCTGTATATCGTATAACAGGGAGCGCCTAGATATTAGTTACTTTAATGATGTCTCTATCATTTAGCTTTGATTTCAAAATTTTCTGAACTCATTTGATATATTTGATAGAAATATTTTCTTTGACTTGATTCTGTAATGTATCAGAAGCTTCCAAAATTTCTTTGTAGTCTGGTGTTACCACCTTTAACAAATCTTCATTGTTAGGCTGCATTCCATCATCTTCAACAATTTTGCCTGCCTTTATAGCAATGGTTTCATATTTATCAATGCCAAATCACATTCTAATATCTTTATTGAATTATTTAGTGTTTTTTCTTTTAAAATAAGGAATCTAGGTCAGCTTTTGTTTTTCCAAATTATTTGGAAAAACCTCTCACATAGAGTAAATTGCAAACTTTTTACTCTTTTATTTGGCCAATTCATGTCCACAGTTTGCCTTGTTAAAAATTAATGCCAGTGGGGCCATTGATAATACAAAGGGTAAAGGTATGATGTATCTGGAAAAGACAAGAATGGTGAAAATCCTGTTTAATGTAGGCTCTCTGTTTCAAAAAGTAATTATAGCATCCTTGACAGATATTCTGTTTAAAAGCCCCTAGCAGCAGTAAACCTACCATCTCCTAAAGCATTCTGTTCCACCATCTAGTAGTTTCTCCTAACCCTTAATCAAAATATTTCCTTCTATTTTCATCCATTGCTCCAAATCTTGCCCTCTAGAGCTACAAAAATAAAATAAAATAAATAAAAAATAAAAAATCATCAACTCTTTGTCACCTGCATGACAACTCTTCAGGTATTTGAAGAACTCCTCTTAATCTGGTCTTCTTCAAGCTAGGAATATCTATCTCTTTCAGATATTTGTCACTGAGTTAGAACTTTCATCATTCAGGTTGCTTTTCTGTGCAGGAAACATGCTCTAATGTTTCAGTATTCTTCTTAATATAGTACAAAAAAATATTATGTGATATAGCATCCAAATGCAGAAAAGCTATTTATATGCATCAACTTCTGGGAATGATAAAGAATAAAAGAACTGTATTTGCTTCTAGTCATGACTAGGTTGATATCTGGATGTTACAAGTAAAAGTATCCAAACTGGATAAGCAAAATCCTTCCATTCCCACCATCTAGTCAGAGCTGAAGGAGCTTCTTGGATGCAAAGTGAAACATCTTCAAAGAAAATAAGAAAGTCCAGTTCCCTCTTGAAAAAGGACCTTTTTTGGGACAATCCAAATTATAGCATTTCAGAAATGAATAGTCATCCAATCTCTTGATAAATATATTTCAGAAAATGGAATTTATCCATTTTATTAACAATAGCACTTAGACTTATATACTGCTTCATAGTCTTTACAGCCCTCTCTAAATGTTTTTTACAGAGTGAGAATATTGCTCCCAACAGTCTGGGTCCTCATTTTACTGGACTGGGAAGGATGGAAGACTGAGTCAACCTTGAGTTGGTCAGAATCGAACTCCTGGCAGCGTGCAGTGAGTTAGCCTGCAGTACTGCATTCTAACCACTGCACCACTATGACTCTTCAGCACTGATTCTGCTGCCAACCACTTTTATCTTGACAAGCCTTTTCTTAATTTTAATCAAGCTTTTTCTTAATTAATGTTCCTGTAATTTAAATGTTATTCCAGTGACAAAAGGCAGATTGTAATCTTCCATGCAACATCTTTTCACAAATAAGAGTGCTATTATATTCTCAAGGTTAAATATACCAGTTCCCTCAAACTCTTCATTTTATATCTTCTCATTCTGGTTATCCTTCTTTACAATTGCTGTAAATTTTCTTAATCCATCTTGAAAGGTGATGTGTCAGACCTAGGATTTGAAACAGAGTTTGAACAATGAGGAATAGAACTCTTATTTTCCATGATTTGGTATCTCTACTTCTGCTAATGTAGGATAAAATTACTTTTGTATTTTGGCAGTCACATCATACTGCCATAAAAATTATCTTTTAAAATATCAGTTGAGACAGATAACTTAGTATGCAAGGCTGATATCTAGAAGAATATTAACAGTGGGATTACATTCTGGAACATATAGCAGCCTCCATTTGATCCACTGAATACTATTTTGGAATTCTCCAAAAGGTGTCAGGGTTCCAAGTAATACATCCATAGCAAACAAAACTCCAAGGCAGGTAGATTCATCAAAGAATATTTTTACTGGATTTATCATATTGGCACAACCTGGTGAAAACCAACTCTGAAATTTTCCACAGTTTTCACCTAATTAAAAGTAAAAGTTTCCCCCCTTCCCCAAACAATCAGTCAAGGTGCCATCCAGTTGTCTGGTAACTTGACTCTTCCTCCTCACCAACTGTGGGAATGTCCTTGGTTCCCAGGAGAAAGTATTTTGTTTGGCTACAAAACACCAACTATTTCTATTCCCTCCTCCCTATCCCTCAGCTCCAGTGTGGCAACACAGTAGGATTTTAAATTTTTTAATAGTATATTGCTGGAAGAGATTGACAGAAAGTCGGGTTACAGGAAATAGGTACTGTATGTCTAGTCCAATGTAAAGAAGGACTAAGGGAGACATGATAGCAGTGTTCCAATATCTAAAGAACTGCCAAATTTGCCACAAAGAAGAAAGGTTCAACATTTTCTTCCAAGCTCCTGAAGGCAGGACAAGAATCAATGGATGGAAATTAATCAAGTACAGAAGCAATTTAGAACTATGGAGAAATTTCCTAATGGTGAGAGCAATCAACCAATAGCCTTCAGAAGTTGTGGGTGATCCATCACTCAAGGCTTTCAAAAAGAGACTGGACAACAATTTATCTGAAATGGAATAGTGCTTGCCTGCTCAAGCAAGGGGTTAAACTAGAAGATCTCCAATGCCCCTTCCAACTTTATTATTCTATGTACTATGTTCTAGATCTACACCAGTCCTTGGTAAATTATTTTTAAAAATCAGCCAACTTACATCACAGTTAACTGCTGCTTCATTTAGGATATATTCTTGATATCTTAGTTGAGTGCTGGCTGACAAAGGAAACGATGAAAAATATGAATAACAATAATAGGTAATCTTTATTATAGTCACATTATTTTTAATTTTTAATCCCAAAACGGTGATGATTTATGGAAGAGAAGGAGGGCAATCCGTAAACCCCACATAGTGCTTATTTTATTTGCTTTTTTGTCTTTGTTTTCTGAACTGTTTGTTTTATTTTACTGTACCTTTGATTTATTCTATCTCACTTTATTTCCATACTTTACTGTATTTATCCTACTAACCTGTTACTCTACCTGCTGCAATGGGCAAGGAATAAAGACATAAACCTTGAAATCAGCCAAGGGAACAAAACAGTTTAAAATTAATGAGCTGCTCATTACAAAGGCTGCTACTGAAACTTAATCTCCAGGAATCCAGCAAATTCAGTGAACAGATTTGAGATGTGTTCCCAGCAATCTGATGAAGCATCAGGCTTTTTTCCTTGAAATGAAGATGACAGACTCCTATGGAGTGATAATTTTCAGGAAAACATTGTGGCCAGTACATGTGGCGCCCTCCATGAAGATAGTATTTCTATTTATGATCCTAATGAGCTTTTTAGCTGATAAACTAAATAAGGCTAGAGCTGTAAAAATCTTCCTCGGATTTTCTGGTTAAATATTATCTTGTTCACTTTCAGCTATTAACAGCTATTTTTGTTGAAACTGACAATCTAAGGAAAACATTTCAGGCTCACAAATGCCCTCCATGAGAAAGACCAATAATTTATACTTGCATTCTTTTTTTTTTTTTTTGAAAAAGTTTTTTTTTCTCATAAACATATCTTAAATGTACAATTTCTTATCTAACATACATATTTTCTTTTAACTTTCATACTAATACAATCTTCAACCTAAACAATTTAAGTATATTCGGGGTTGCTTTTCTACCATTTTATCTCCCTTTTTTTACAACAATCCTTCTTCTCCCTCTCCTCTCTTTCCTTTCCCTCCCTTCTTCCATCTACTCTTCTACTTTCTTCTTTCCTCCTCTCTTTCTCCTTCTCTACTTCCCCTTCCTTTCCCCCACACCTCCCTTCTTCCTCCCTTCTAACCTTCTCTCCTACTCTTATTTCTCCTCTCTTTCTTCCTCTCCTTTTCCCTTTCTTCTTTCCCTCTCTCTCCTTCCTCTCTTCTCACCTCTATCCCTCTCCATTCTCTCTCTCTATTGTTGTATTCATTTTCAATTTAGTATTTTCACAAATACTTGCATTCTTAATGAGGACACTGGTGGAATTGTGGGAATTTCGTGCTACAATGTAAGGCTTGCTGGTGAAATCCTTCAATACAAAACTTCAAACCAAGAAGCTAAAATAATTAGTAACTTGTATATTTGTTATCTGTTTATTATGACAAGGACTTGCTTTTCATTTTATTTATAATGAAATGTGTTTACAGGATTAAAGGCTGAAAGATATATTTAGAAGTTATTAACAAATGTGTAGAAAAATGTACAGTTTTGCTCCTTCTTCTCATGATTCATTAATTAATTAGTAAATTCTTTCTTTCTTTCTTTCTTTCTTTCTTTCTTTCTTTCTTTCTTCCTTCCTTCCTTCCTTTCTTTCTTTCCATGTTCTACTAGGAGTATCAGAATTCTATCAATCAAGTTGCTTAAATCATTTGAGATGAAGGAGGAGGAGGAGGAGGAGGAGAAAGAGGAGAAGTAAAACTGCAGAATGTCATTCTATTCAATTTGGTCCAAGTGCATTACAGGTGCTCAAATGTGAAAACTATTAGTATTGCAATTGTCCAATTAGAATTTGGACAATTCTAAATGTATGGTATTTTAAATTGACATTTAAAGAGCACTTCTAAGATTATTGGTTATTTGTATGGGATTTTGAATAACGAGATGGAATAGTAAAATGGTTAAAACTTTTCAAGAATATTAAGTATTTCTTATGACTGTTAGATGAATTAATTCAACATTTTTTCCATATTTAGGGATATCTCAGAATGTTCAGAAACTGTTGGCTGTCATCTTCATTATGCTGAAAGTTACAATGTATACACATTAGAACCTGTACCTTTTATCCAACATTTTAACAGTTGCTTTGGGAAGAAGAATGGAGCTTACAATGTTTGAATATGTGGACCTCCTGGTGCTGAACTGACAAACTATTAAAGATAATAGCAATAGCACTTAGACATATATGCTGCCCAATAGGGCTTTACAGCACTTTCTGGGTAGTTATATTGCCCCAAACAATCTGGATCATCATTTTAACAACCTTGGAATGATAGAAGGCTGAATCAACCTTGAACCCCCATTGGGATCGAACTCTTGGCTGTAGGCAGAGTTCACCTGCAATGCTGCATTCTAACTACTGAGTCACTAGGGATCTTTGCAGGTCACAGGTCCTCTGATATGAAGTCACCAATTCCAGTCCATTTCATTTTGCTGAGGCTCAGGATATCCATGTTGTATCTTGACATTTCTACTTTGCTTTTCTTCATGATTTAATACACCTGTGATATACATATCTTTGCACATCAAATTTCCTTTTGCCCTTGATCACATCACTAGCTGAATATTTTTGCAGCTGTAATCCAGCCATATAAATAAGTATTACTGCTATTGGTATTTACCCTCTTCCTTGCCCAGGAAGTTGTTTTTCCCTTGTGAAGTTCATTTTCCACTATGATGTTGACCCTGCCTTGGTTATGAAAGACAATTTGTGTCAGGCTCCAAAACTGAAGAAAGACACAATGGGATTCTTCTAAGCAGTTTTCTTTATCTCACCCACAGACAGAAATCTTACCAAATTAAAACAGACTACTTGCAATACTAAATACATAATCTGAGAACTCCTAGGGTGTGTTGACTCTCTTTCTCTCATACAAATTTCCCTGTCTTTTGCACCTCTGGAATGCATTCCCTCCCTCCTGGTAATCCACACTACATCCACCACAATGTGATATTCTTTTCAACATCTTGAAATAGATTACCATTTCCTTAGATTATATATAGATTGCTCCTGAATCAGTGACTCTATTTTGATTATTTATCTCATAATGTCATTCAGAAAAGGATGTGATTTGCCTATTGATCACAACACACACTTTCACATGATCCTCTCCTGTTTTTACACTGATGTAAATAGGGAATAAAACTGACTTCTGTGAAAAGTCATGACTCGTCTACCATAGAAGAGGCTGATAAAATATATTGTTTCATGTACAGTGGCAAGACAACTAGTATATAGAGGAAAGAGTTGAGATGATTGCTCAAATTCTGTTAGTTGAAAAAGTCCCTTCTTTGTATCCAATGTGTCCTGATCACCATAATATGACATCATACTAGCAGATAAATCAATAGGAGTGCCTAAGGTGGTGCAGTGGTTGGAATGCAGTACTACAGGCTACTTCTGCCGACTAACTGCAATTTGGCAGAACGAATCTCACAAGGCTCAAGGTTGACTCAGCCTTCCATCTTTCCAAGGTGGGTAAAATGAGGACCCAGATTGTTGGGGAAAATATGTTGACTCTGTAAACTGGTTAGAGAGGGCTGTAAAAGCACTGTGAAGCAGTATATAAGTCTAATTGCTATTGCTAAGTCATTCTTTTTTGTCTTTTCTTATCTAGGTGCATTCAGAACTATTCTGCCTATATTCTACCAGCACTAGTTTCAACCGGTGATTTCAAAGAAGATGGTCCATCATAGCATTTGAGAAATCTTCCTGAAGCTTGTAAACACAACTGGAAAAATAGTGATTGAACATGGCTAGAAAAATAGAATCCTGGTTCCCACCAACATTAGTTTCAATTTAAACCTTCACGAAGACCGGAATCATCTTGAAAATCGATTTTCCAAAGAGCTACCCAACACTACCTAATTTTAGCTCAAGGATGATGAGGAAATAAGTTACTGGGCCTAGATAAATCCTGAACATCAAAATTAACTTTTTAACTAAAACTCATCCATCCAGTTATCAATAAGTACAAGACACTGCTGTTTTAGGAGTATGGTCCCGAGCTCAATCAAACAATATGAATAATATTATTTTTGAAAGACAAAGGCCAGAAAACAAAAACTTTGGAGATACAAATCTGTCTGTGGAATTTTGAAATAACCTTTGTGGGATAACATTTTAAAATATAGATATCAGCATTTGCTTCTTTTCCCTTGGCATTGAAAAAGCAGCTTCTTGTGAGATATTTCTAGAAAGACAGAGACTATATCTAAAAATATCAGATATAAATGGATGCTGTTTCCATAGCAGCAAAGCCTCTAGGTGTTCCTTCAAATACCTGTTGTGACTGGAAAAGGTAGGGATAGGATTACTGTTGCACTAATGCATTTAGACAGCAATCTATATATACTTACCTGAAAGCAAGCATGACTGAAATCAAGGGAATTTAATTTAGGTTTATACCTTTTCTTAACAATAGTAAATTGAATATATATGAGATGAAGTGTTTTAACTTTACCTTGATAAGAAGGAAACCATAATAGAGGCTTCTACTATATTAAGTAAAAAAAGCTTATTTTACAGTATATCGTTTAAAAGCCTAATTTAGAGAACTGGAAAAACAAAACAAGAAACATGAAGAAAATGAACTTTCTCACATTGATCAACTACCACACAGATATTCTACTATAGATATCAGGGTAGCCATACTTAAGATAAGACTGAAGGTATAAAGTGGAAGTTGAATCATATTTTTTTACTTTTGTTTTTTCTGTCATGGTGGGCTCTGACTTGTAGTAAGAGTGGGAGACTGACACTGAGCAGACAGAACCATCTCCAAAATGACCAAAACACAATGAGCAACCAGCTAATGCACTATCACTGATCCTCTGAGTAGCAGAGGAGGTTGGACAGGCCAGTAATCAACAGCCACAGTGCTGCTGCTCTCTGAAAATGAGGGTGTGCAATTATTGCCTCCTCCCAAGACGAAAGCCTGGGAAGTTGCAAAGAGAGTAGAGCAGAAGTCTTCAAACTTCAACTGTGGACTTCAATTCTGGGAGTTGAAGTCCACAAGTCTTAAAGTTGCCAAGTTTGAAGACCTCTGGAGTATAGCATAACTGTTCAAACAGGAATCCCGCCACACTAAATAACCTACACCAGGGCTACTTTTAGCTATCCATTGATGACATCCATCAGTTAACTCCCACTCCATGTGCCTTGACTCATGCATCTTAACAACTCTAACGTTCAACCTGGACCAACTGATGATTTTGCTACAAGCTCTGACCTTTGGACCCTGCCTAAACTATTCTCCTTTGATATTGATTGCTTTGATGTTGCTTTGATATGAAACTCTTGTAAGCCAAACTTGCTCACCTTTGGGAAGAACTTGTCTCTGTATTGCAAACTCATTTAGTTTAAAAAAAAAAAAAAAAACTTGTCACAAATTTGTGCATATGCTTGATTTGGACAGAATATTTTCTGGCAAATTTTCTTCTTGAATGTTACATACAAGAAGGTTTCGTGTATGTAACATTGGTAAAATCTTTTGGCTGTTCACCGCCCTGAGTCTTTCAGGAGTAGGGCGGTATATACATCCAATTATAAAATAAAAATAAATAAATAAATAAATAAAAATTTTGCATTTATTTTATTTATACACTCTCATTGTTTCCTATACTATCACTTTTGCTTTTTTTCTGACCTTTTCCTCTGTCATTCTCTCTCCTTTACGTAGTTCTCATTGAGCCATTCTAGTGATTTTTTAAAAAAAAAAGATGTTTTGAATGCTTATTATAAATCTCAAGATTCCCAAGGTCTGTAATACAGAAAGCTCATTGATTATACAAAGCTTCTCTTCCAGAGATACCATTTTGCACATATACATTATTTTTTCACACCCTTAATCATGTAGAATACAGACTAATAATAAGAGTTTGTCCCCTTCTCAAAAAGCATCACCAGACCCAACTATACTGGATAATTCATTTTTAGGGAAGATTGATGAGAAGGTGGTCATTCAATGGCTTCAGAGGCTTCTAGATAAGTGTTTCTCAACCATGACAACTTGAATTGCTAATTGCTTCCTGGCTCAATTTAAGGTGCTGATAGTATAAAGTATATATAAAACCCTACATGATATGGGACTTTGGAAAGAAACCTCTTTGACTATGTCTCCACATCCACATTCCACAAGGTCCACAGAAACCTAATAAAGAATATCATATGATGGGATGTAAGATGAGAGTTTTTTCTATTTTGGTGTTTGCCCAATCCAATCCCCTAAGAGCCTGGATTGGCCATGACCATATTTGCCTTTCAAAACTCTGTGAAGTGATTGTTTTATTTTCGTATTTAGGGATCTAATTGTGGTATGCTAGTTGTCTGTATTAATTATAATGCCTGATGCCATAATCTCCTGCTGATTATGTTTTATGGTTTTAATTTGGTTCTATCTTTCTCATTGTTTCATATTCTCTTTATTTTGTTGTTGGTTTTAATTATGTAAGCTGCCAAATGTCACACATATGAGATGGTGACTATCAGGTGTGAAATCCAACAGGTTCTGACAGGTTCTGGAGAACCGGTAGCAGAAATTTTGAGTAGTTCAGAGAACCGGCAAATACCACCTCTGTCTGGCCCCAGAGTGGGATGGGGATGGGGATTTTGCAGTATCCTTCCCCTGAAGTGGGGTGGGAATGGAGATTTTGCAGTATCCTTCCCCTGCCATGCCCATGAAGCCACACCCACCAAGACACACCATGCCCACCAAGACACGCCCCCAGAACCAGTAGTAAAAAAAATTGGATTTCACCACTGGTGACTATGTAAGTTGAATGAATAAACAAACTAGCAAATACATACCAATAACAATCACAACCATCTTGCCTAATATTGGGATTATATATGTCAGGATATACGTCAGCATATAGATGCTATAGATGCATCTTTTTTCCTATATGTGGAAATGAACTTGTATAGCTATGTCACTTTGTATCTGTTGAGATGTGACAATTATAATTAAGGTGATTTGGGCTACTTTTCTTTATATCTAGGTTTTTGATCCAGTTCTTTAGCCAAAGTTGCAAAGCCCTTTTGCAACATTGTATTTTAGAAAAGGTATGATTTGCTTCTTGATTAAACAAGGGGTGAAAAGAAGAATAACAATTCAAATAAAGGTAAGGGTAAATCACTGGCTTCAATGATAAGGTGAGACATGAATATAGGAACACACTTACAAAATATATCCATTATCTGGAAGAAGACTGATGCAGGAAAAAGTCCTTTCTAATATAATATATTGCATTAACTCAGAAAGCTCAAACTGCCCAAAGAGCTGCTGATTCAGTTCTACAGAGGAATTATTGAGTCTGTCATCTGTCATCACCTCTATAATGTCTGGTTTGCTCTGCAACCTAACAAGACAGACACAGACTTCAACGGATAGTTAGAATTGCAGAAAAAACAATTGCTACCAACCTGCCTTCCATTGAGGACCTATATACTGCACGAGTCAAAAAGAGGGCTGTGAAAATATCTACAGACCCCTCACATCCTGGACATAAATTGTTTCAACATCTACCCTCAAAATGACGCTACAGGGCTCTGCACACCAGAACAACAAGACACAAGGACAGCTTTTTCCCAAATGCAATCACTATGCTAAACAACTAATTTCCACAACACTGTCAAATTAACTACTAAGTCTGTATTACTATTCTTCTTCTCAGCCTTACTAGTACCTATCTCTTCCCACTTATGGCTATATCCATGTTGCTTGTATCTTTACAATTTATATTGTTTTTATTGTTTCCTAGTATGATTTGTTTGCTTATTAGTATCCTATGACTAAGTATTGTATCTTATGATTCTTGGCGAATTTATTTTATTTTTTCTTTATGTACACTAAGAGCATGTGCACCAAAGACAAATTCCTTGTGTGTCCAATCACACTTGGCCAATAAAGAATTCTATCTATCTATCTATCTATCTATCTATCTATCTATCTATCTATCTATCTATCATCTATCTATCTATCTATCTATCTATCTATCTATCTATCTATCTACTATCTATATTCCATCTTTATCTATCTATCTATCTATCTATCTATCTATCTATCTATCTATCTATCTATCTATCTATCTATCTATCTGAGATTGTTGAGTGAGAATACTCTGGGTCCAAAGAGTATGATTTGATGGTTCGTACTCCCTTTGAGATGAAGTAAGAAGTCTTTCTTCCTCAACTTAATCAGGGTCTCATAACTCCAGAACAGATGAAGGGACATGGCTCCAATCCCTAGAGGAGCCTTCTTTTCTGTACATTATATTTTCTACAAAAGGAAGTTATGCTCATACTAAAATAAGAATTCAATAAATTTCAGAAAGAAGTTATTAAAATTAAATGTGGGATACTGTTTATGTGTTCTGTTTTTCTTTTGAGATTTACATTCATCAATGGGACAGACTCCTTTGTTGAATATGTCATCTCATTATTTCTTCATATAAATCAGTTCCCACAGCTGCTTAATATCATTTTTCCCTTGCAAGCGATAGTTCTCAAATGAACGCTCATATATTCCAGCAAGTAGTAATAATAAATGGGGGAAATGATATGCGATGGGAAGGTATCACTAAATACCGGCAGATGGAACTATATGAGTCAACAATCATTGGCAAGCACCACAATATTTCTTTCTGAGTTCATTTTGACTTACAGAGGAATGAAGTGCCTTGCTTAATACCGGAGACGGAGACATGGATTATTTATCTATTTAAAAAGTAATGGGGCCATCCATTAAGTTACTTTCTCCAAGTCTTTTGGAATCTGAAAGTGCTATATCACCTAACTGAGCCTCAGCCAGTCAAGATTGCCATCCTATACTCATATACCTTGAAATAACTCCTTAAAGCAGCATCCCCAATCTTTTCAGCTTGGTAGACTGGCAGGAGGGGGGAGAATATGGGATGGTTCTGGCTTCCATTTATGAAAGCAGTGGGTGCTCACCACTCATACAAATGGAGCTTTGCATGTGAGCACCAGAGCCCACCAATCACATAAGTAGAGTTGTGTATGCACACTCGCACACCACTTGTGAGGTCCAGTTCCATTACCCAGAGGTTGTGGACTCCTGCCTTAAAGAATACAATGGAAATTATAACTGAGCAATTATATAGAGCATCACTGAAAATCTATCTTGTCTTATATTTCATCTTGCTGTGTTGGTTCATTACCAAATGAAGACAGTGAAAAGGACAAAATGAATATTAAGAATTATTAGAAGAGGGGCTAAAAATAAAACTAGAACTATCATAAAGCTGTTATATGACTATTTGCCACTATCATATTTAAGGTACAGTATGCAGATCTGTCATCCTGTCTGTAGAAATTTGTGAGTATTCTAACTGAGTGAGGTATTTTTTATATTCTTTAAACCTAGATGATGGGGAAAAAAATTCAAAACTACATTTCCTTGAATCAGACCTATCTTGAAATTTCTTTCCTATTAAGATCTTCCCTATTAAGGTTTCTTTACAGTATGTTTATATTTACCTGACATAATACAATTCCAGACTTGCTTTCAGAACCTCCAGAATTTTTAGATGAATGATTCTATTATATGTCAAAAGAAGGAATTGTGAAGGAATTCCTGTCCTTTTCCATTAATGGGGACTCCTGTGTCCACTAACACTGTCTATGGAAATTCTCAGTCATCCAAGTCATGTGCATCCCAGATATGCTTTTTCAAGAGGCAACTGGACTTTCTGGGTTTTTGTTTTTGTTTTTTTGAAGACATTTCGCTTCTCATCTAAGAAGCTTCTTCAGCTCTGAAGAAGCTTCTTGGATGAGAAGCACAACATCTTCAAAGAAAAACCAGAAAGTCCAGTTGCCTCTTAAAAAGCACCTTTGGGATGTAGTTCTATCCTTGAGATACTATTGCAGAACTTCTCTTTCCTTGATCCATTTAAGAAATTTACCGGTACCTACTTTCTCCACCCACACAGTTGAAGAGATAATTTTACAGAGGTGTTTCTATTTCTAGAAGTTAATGTGAAGCCGAAATGAAAATCTTGCCAAGAAAACTGCAGGGACCTATCCAGGAAGTCACTAGGAGTCAAGACTGGTTTGATCACACACATAGAGAAGTTGAAAATACCACACAGAGATTACATAAATAATCTCTTCTTAAAATATTGGGTAACGGCAGCTCGGCACTTTGAAGTTTCCCCACCTACCCAGGATAAAAAAAAGTAAACTTCTATGGCAAAAAGAGCAAATTTAACAGTTGGAGAAAGGAACACCAATTTGCCTTTTGGTAAATGGGTATTTTGTAGCCATTGCAGAAGCCATTTTGTGAAGAGATTAGTCACCCTTCAAGCAGCTTTTGTTATATGCGCCTATTTGCTGTCAGATTCCAAATGTCCCTCAAGCTCTTGAAAGAAATCTACTTCTATCTGGAGCAGAATCACTACACCTTAAGGGCGTTGAACTTAAGAGCTCTCTTTTAGATGCTTTGTTTTTCAGATTCTGGCAGCCTCTGTGGCCAACTTTAATAATACTAATTTATGAAATTTATAGGCTGCCTAACTCCTAGGGACTGGCTGGTTTACAATTGTTATAAACATTTTAAAACAATGAACAGTATAAAAACACATTTTAATAAGGCTACTTTTAAGGCACTTTAGTTATTATTTGTAGGCTGAGAAATTACCTGACAGTTAGAACAATTAATCAGTGGATGTGGCTTGCCTTCAGAAGTTGTGGCTGCTCCATCACAGGAATTTTTAAAGAAGAGATTAGGCGGCCATTTGTCTGTATAGGATCTCCTGCTCAAGTAGGAAAGACTTCCAACGTCTCTTCCAACTTTGGACTAGAAGACTTCCAACGTCTCTTCCAATTTTGTTATTCTGTTAAATATGCTTTATTGGTCTGAAACCAACAAGCAAGCAAGTAAATATAGAGGAAATGTTAACTTGTTCCAAAATCAATGACAGTTGTGTAACTGAATGGTGTTAAGTGTTATACACATGGTAAACCTGGCATCGGGTTTGTCATCTCTAGCTCAAGTCAAATCAAAATGAAAATTGAATTCCCTGTGTACCATGGTGACAAATTATATTTCTGTTTTATTAGGAGGGAAAGGAATAGAAGGCAAAATCGACTTTCAAGTGCATATTGTAGAGATTGTCATCTTTGTTACTGTAAATTGCAGTGTCCCTTCTCTGGGCCAAATTAAAAGGACACTGGAAAATTTTGATCAATTTTCTGTTTTCATTGTTATCTTTTGAAATAAAAGACACCCTGGGAAATGAAGAGAGGCTGTGATTTTGATCAAAACAATGGGACTAGAATGTGGTGGTGACACTTAACCTCTTTGTCCCAGAGGTGGGTTTCAGCAGGTTCTGACCAGTTCTGGAGAACCAGTAGCAGAAATTTTGAGTAGTTTGGAGAACCGGTAGTAAAAATTCTGACTAGCCCCGCCCCCATCTATTCTCTGCCTCCAGCTGACTGGGAGGAAATGGGGATTTTGCAGTATCCTTCCCCTGGATTGGGGAGGAAATGGAGATTTTACAGTATCCTTCCCATGCCACGCCCACCAAGCCACGCCCACAGAACTGGTAGTAAAAAAATTTGAAACCCATTATTGCTTTATCCATTTTAAGATCACAATTTCTATGCCCACCCCCCCTTTTTTTGAAAGAGCTCATTTTCCCAGCCTTTTAAAATACATACATACATACATACATACACACACACACACACACACACACACACACACACACACATATATATATATATATATATATATATGTAGGTCTTTGGTTATTCGGGTCTTCTCCCACGTAAAATTGGAAGTGTCTTGGCGACGTTTCGACGAAGTCTCATTCGTCATCTTCAGGCTGGTGTTCTCGGCTTCGTGCTTCCAGGAGCAATGTGAGATCGCAGCTGTCTCTTCCTTTTAACTGCTAGTGGGGGTGTGAGCTGATTGGGTGGGAACTTGGCTGTGTTCTGATTGGGTGGAGGTGTGTTCTGATTGGTTAGGGGCTCGGCTGTGCTCTGATTGGATGGGGGGTTGGTTGTGCTCTGATTGGCTGGGGGTGTATTCTGTTTGGGTGGGGGCTTGGTTGTGCTCAGCTTAGTCTGAGTTGCAAGGGGATTTGAGCTGGTGAACTGCGTTGTTGTTGTTTGGCTTCGTGTTTGTGGCCGTGCGAGCTCTTCCTGGTGGGTGTCAGTCTGCTTCATGTATGGATTGGAGAGGTTTAAAGTGGCTAATGATGCAGCTGCAGTCTGGCTTCTGGTCCTTGGTCGTGGCTCATTATCAGTGTGGGTTTGAGTCTGCTTTCTGCGTGGATGTGTGGTGGTGACATCCTGTGTGGCTCTCGTGAGTGTGGGTCTGGTGTCATTCGTCGTGTTAGGGACTCGTTTGTCAATAAGGGCGGGTTTCCAAATGGCTGGTAGGCGGGAGGTATCGTCTCGTTTGTTCATGCTGTGTGGGCGTTTTTCTATCTCGATGGCTTCTCTGATTATTCTGTTGTTAAAGTGTTCAGTTTTGGCGATAGTTCTGGTCTTTTTAAAGTCAATATCATGTCCTGTGGCTTTAAGGTGTTGGACCAGGGAAGAAGTTGGTTCTTCTTTTCTGACTGAGTTCTTGTGTTCTTCTATGCGTGCACTTATTCGTCTGTTGGTTTGTCCGATGTATGTGGTGGGGCAGGCGGTGCATGGGATTTAATATACTCCTTGATTTTCTAACTCAATTTTGTCTTTGGGGTTCCTTAGGATGGTGGATATTTTTCGGTTTGTGCAGAATGCTGTCTTGATGTTATGTTTGTGGAGGATTTTGCTTATTCTGTCTGTGGTGCCTTTTATGTATGGGAGGAGGGCTTTGCTGTTTTCTTGTTCTGTGTCTTGGATTTTAGTGGGGGTTTCTTTTTGGATTAGGTTGGTGATCTTATTTCTTTGGAATCCATTGGATGTTAGTACGTTAGTGAGGGTGTGTAGTTCGGTTTTTAGGTGTTGTTCGTCAGCTAAGCGTTTTGTTCTGGAAATGAGTGTCTTGGCTACAGAGTTGATCTGGGCAGGGTGGTGGTGTGAGAGTGCGTGCAGATAGCGGTTTGTGTGTGTTTTCTTCTGGTAGATAGTGTGTCCTAGGGAGCCATTGGATTTTCTGTAGACTAAGACATCCAGGAAGGGAAGTTGGTTGTTTGCTTCTGTTTCCATGGTGAACTGTATTTTGGGGTATATATATATATATATATTTTCTCAGGTTTTCGCGGGTGTTTGTATGTAGGTCTTTGGTTATTCGGGTCTTCTCCCACGTAAAATTGGAAGTGTCTTGGCGACGTTTCGACGAAGTCTCATTCGTCATCTTCAGGCTGGTGTTCTCGGCTTCGTGCTTCCAGGAGCAATGTGAGATCGCAGCTGTCTCTTCCTTTTAACTGCTAGTGGGGTTGTGAGCTGATTGGGTGGGAACTTGGCTGTGTTCTGATTGGGTGGAGGTGTGTTGTGATTGGTTAGGGGCTCGGCTGTGCTCTGATTGGATGGGGGATTGGTTGTGCTCTGATTGGCTGGGGGTGTGTTCTGTTTGGGTGGGGGCTTGGTTGTGCTCAGCTTAGTCTGAGTTGCAGGGGGATTTGAGCTGGTGAGCTGCGTTGTTGTTGTTTGGCTTCATGTTTGTGGCCGTGCGAGCTCTTCATGGTGGGTGTCAGTCTGCTTCATGTATGGATTGGAGAGGTTTAAAGTGGCTAATGATGCAGACTGTATGCAGAAGCCAGACTGCAGCTGCATCATTAGCCACTTTAAACCTCTCCAATCCATACATGAAGCAGACTGACAAGCACGAAGCACGAAGCCGAGAACACCAGCCTGAAGATGACGAATGAGACTTCGTCGAAACGTCGCCAAGACACTTCCAATTTTACGTGGGAGAAGACCCGAATAACCAAAGACCTACATACAAACACCCGCGAAAACCTGAGAAAACATATATATATATATATATATTCCAGCGTTTTTCAGACCTTAGGGTTTTGTTGAATAGTGTGCCAAAATCTACCCTACATTTTTTTTTTCAAAAGCCTTGTTCCTCTACAAAAGAAGCTTCAGTTTTTCTACTTTATTCTAGGGTGGGTTATTAGAGAAGGACCAGACCATTGATCCTGGCAGAAACAGTCACCCTTGTTTGCTGTACTCTAAATTGATGAAGATGGGAGAGATCTTCAGTTAAAATGGAAAGATGCAACCACATTAGACAGATGAAGAAACATTTTTCCCCTTCCAGGCAGCTGAACAGAATTGTCATTGCACCATTAAATAAAGAGTCATGATTCTGTCAATCATTTTGATTAGAACCCAGCCTTAATGACTTTTAATTCTAATCTCTGAAGTTATAATTGCTTTTTCTTTTAAGCTTTTGATCAATGCAACAAAGAGCCATTATTTGGTATGCAATGAAGACCGTCAGTCCACAGTTGCTAGCCAAATAATAGAAATAGCTTTTCATATAATTGTAGAACATGCAATCAGAGGCACAGCTACCAAGCCTCCAGCTGTGCTTTTCTCTCTGTGTGAAGGTGACTTCTGTCTCTATCGTATATGCACATAGGAACACCGTTAATTGTCACAAAAGGTACCGGATGTTTAAATTTACGTTGGTGTATCCACAAAAGAAGCCGTGAGCACTGGATTCATTGATGCTTATAAAGTCCTCCATAAGGATAGTCCCATGTAAAACACATCATAATTCATTTAGCCCTCAGACAAAAATAAAAGATTCTCCAAAACAAAGAAAAGGTTGGAGCAGAAATATGAAGAAGCTATTTAATTATTTATGCTCAATTTTGCATTAATGTGATTCTGATTAGTAGTCATTTTTTTCCTTCCTTCCTATTTTTTTCCTCATTAATATGGCTACAACTGCTCAGCTGACAATTAATATATATATATAGCTATATCAAGACACAAGAAGTCTCACAAGATCAGGGTATATCAATATGTCATTACAACAGCTTTTCCCAAACTGGTGCCTTCTGTGTGTTGCAGTTGCAACTCCCAGAAGTGTTGCAGTTGCAACTCAACAACTCAACAACTCAACAACAATTCCCTGTCAGTATAGCTAATGGAAAATTTGCCTTGCAATTCTAGGGATTAAAATCTCAGCAGATTTTGAGGGCAGCACGTTAAGGATGCTTGGTCTAGCAGAACCTATTTTTGAAATATGAATTCCTATATATGTATCCATCATCCAAATACACTACAGTACTTAATGTGTATTTAATTGATATTATTTATGAAGTGATGAAATACATATGGTGAAGCCAGACGTGAAACCACTGTGGATAGCCAGCAGCCTATATGTCAAAACGCCAATTGCAAGAAACAGCAATCCATTTTTAAAACAGCTTCTTCAAGTAAATTCCCAAGTGCCTTTTTTACTTCCTTTCCCTGATGCTGCTGTTAAGCTACCAGCAACAACAAATGTTCTGGTAATCAGGCTCTTCCCTGTGGTTTAACTAAGCCTGTTACAGTGGTGGGTTCCTCCCGGTTCTGCCCGGTTCTGCCGAGCTGGTAGCAGTGATGATATGACATCACCGAACCAGTTCTGTCCCCCCTGCCCCCCTGCATTATTCTTACCTTTTATTTGGCCCCACCCCCAATCTATTGCTGCCTCCTGAGACCCAGTTGATCGGCTAGAGGGAAAAAAACTGTTTAAACTCTTGCCGCGGGGCTTCAAAGGGCCACCCTACAACTGATCAGTGTTAAAAGAAAACAAATGATTAGACTGATGCTTGCAAAAATAAATGAGTAGATGGGTACCTGCAAGAATAAATGGGTAGACCAGTGCCTCCAAAAACAAATGAGTAGACCGGTGCCTCCAAAAACAAATGGGTAGACGAGTACAGCTCTGCAAGCAGTTAAAAGCCTGGTAAACCAGTACCTCTGCTAAATCCTAAAGAATTGTCACATGACCATCAAGCCACGCCCACAAAATAAGCCACGCCCACAGTTGGACTATTACAATGAACTCTAAAACAAATCACATCATGTATGTGCAGGATCACTGATTTGCACCCACTGATTTGGGTTGGGAATAATCAAACTCTGCAGAAAATGCATATCGACAGAAAAAGGGGAGTCAAATTTGAGACAGACAGGTTGACCGAGATTGTTTCTTAGTCAGTGTATGCTTTACAGTTACTTTTGAAGAAGCTCACAATGTTTTCATTCGGAAGCATAAATAACTTGCAGTTTTCTTACCATCTAATGTGGTTCTTGATGTGCCTAAATTGGTTCAAATCCAGTTTATTTTAGTATTACAGAGTTGTATTTTTTTTCTTTGCCCCCATATTGTAGATGTGGCCATGTGACATTTTTGCTTTCTACAATATAAAATTGCTCCTCTAATTTCAAATATGAGTGCTATATTACTTCCCCCGGCAGTTCTAGAACAGGAAATCTGTTAAAGTTTAAAGCAGTAGTCCCCAACATTTGCTGCTTGGTGGACCAGCTGGTGGGGGAAGAGGGGAACTGGACCACACAAGTGATGGACCGGTGCACGCGCACATGTGAAAACGCAGCCCTTGCATGAGTAGCAGGCCAGCATGTTCATGCACAGCTCACCTTGCACGAACAGTGGGCCAGAGTGCAGATACAGGAGTGCTCACCAGGCCTGCTGCTTTGCACAAGTTGAATTGCGTGAGCATGCACACATACTCTGACCAGCTACTCAGATGGCCCAATTCGAAATAGACCATGGCCCAGGGGTTGGGGATTAAAGTATGTTGTTTAAGATCTGCATTGATTTTTAGAAAAAGAGAAAGTATGGTTTGATGGGCAGATACAGAAAAAAAAAAGATAAAATAAAACATCAAGGAAGTGTGTTCCATTGTTTTTTTTTTTGTTTTTTTTTACTAAGAACAAAGTGATTTCAAGTACAGAGGTTCTTTACCCAACAGGGAATCTCTTCATATTAAGAAGAACTGCAAAGTAAAATAAAACTAAAACAGCAGTCCCCAATCTTTCTTGCTTTGTGGACCTGGCAGCAGTAGCTGTGGGGGGTGAGGGGTCATCATTTCACGCACATCAGGGATGGGTTCTAAATTTTTTTACTACCGGTTCTGTGGGCGTGGCTTATTTTGTGGGTGTGGCTTGGAGGTCATGTGATGAGGTGGGCGTGGCTAGCTGGTCAGAGTCATTTCTGGAAGGTCCTTGCACTTACGACCAGTCCTCGCACTTATGACCTGACTCATTTGTTTGCTTTTAACACTGATCAGCTGTAGGATGGCCCTTTGAAGCCCCGCGGCAAGAGTTTAAACAGTTTTTTTCCCTCTAGCTGGGACTCAGGAGGCAGCAATAGATTGGGGGTGGGACCAAATAAAAGATAAGAATAACATGGGTGGGGGGGTGGGGGGTGGAGGGGTGGCAGGGAGAACCGGTTCAGTGACATCATATCATCACCGCTACCAGCTCGGCCGAACCGGACCGAACCGGGAGGAACCCACCACTGACACACATGCTATTTGCACAAATGCTGCTTGACATGTACACCCATCCTCTACTTGCACCAGGCTGTGGACTGTGGACTGGGGACCCCTGAACTAAAAGACAGGAAAAGGATAGAAGCTACTACATGTTTTGGTGACATTGGTACAACACATTGTATGTCAGAGGTGTCAAACTCATATCATCAGGGCGGCATCACATGACATATTGTGACTTTCCCCCCGCCCTTCGCTAAACCGGGTCTGGGCGTGGCCAGCACGTGACACATCTGGCCCGCAGACCATGAGTTTGACACCCCTGTTATATGTAGTCTTTTATTTATGACCACAACTGAGGCCAACAATTCTGAGGCTAAGCAAGACAAGTTGTTAAGTGGATTTTGCCCCATTTTACAACCTTTCTTGCCCCAATTGTTAAGTGAGTCATTGCAGTTATTAAGTTGGTGACATGGCTGTTAAATAAATCTGGCTTTCCCATTGACTTTGCTGGTTGAAAGGTCACATGACCCTGGGACACTGCAACTGTCATCAATACATGGCAGTCGCCAAACATCCAAATTTTGATCACATGACCACCGAGATGCTGCAAAGGTCATAAGTGTGGAAAAGGGCCATAAGCAGTGGTGAAATCTAAAATTTGTTACTACCAGTTCTGTGGGCATGGCTTGGTGGTGGGGTAATGTGACTGGGTGGGCGTGGCCAATTTTTAAAAAACTTTTAAAACCATCTTTTCTACAACCTCTTCGGCGAAGGGGTTGTAAAAAAATGCTTTCAAAAGGCTCTGACAATCCCAGCTGAGTTGCCTGATCGTCAGAGGCTTTTTTTCTTTTAAATGCCTCTGCCAATCAGGCAACTCAGCTTGGATCGTCAGGCATTGTCTTGGATTGTCAGCTTGGATCATCAGCTTGGATCATCAAACTCAGCTTGACGATCAGGCAACTCACCATAAATGCCTCTGACGATCCAAGCTGAGTTGCCTGATCATCAGAGGCTTTTGTGGTTTTAAATGCCTCTTATGATCCAAGCTGAGTTGCCTGATTTTAAAAAAGCCTCTGCCAATCAGGCAACTCAGCTTGGATCATAAGAGGCATTTAAAAGAAAAAAAGCCTGTGATGATCGTGAGGCTCAGCTGGGCATGGGGTGAGGCAGGGCTATTTGCTATTGGTTCTCTGAACCACCCACCTCCATTGCTACCAGATTGAGTGATCCAGTCCGAACTGGGAGCATTTCACCCCTGGCCATAAGTCACTTTTTTCAATGCCGTTGTAACGTTGAATGGTCACCAAATGAATGGTTGTAAGTTGAGGACTACCTGTAGTTCTGTTCTTATGATAGTTATAAGTATAAATATCACAAGCTTTCATATAGACATTCAGCACAAACTCTAGTCATTACTACTTTATTACATATCTCAGCTGTTTTCTTCTGCCAATGGCTAGTTAAATTGATACCCCAGTGTGAACAAAGACACAGTCATTTACCTCAAATCTCCTTTCCCAGCCCTCCTGAAGGAGTTTTAATTGCCCTCTGGGACCATCAATAATGCATCTTCTTTAATGTTATTATGTGAGTCAGGATACAAAGCAGAGAATTGTAAGGACAAAAAACTCACGCTGGAGTGGGAGGAAAGATTTTAAGAGAGTTAATTTATCTGTAATGGAGAATCCATGTTGCAGGCACGCTCAATCTTTTCCTGATAATAGTTAAAGAACCTCCTATGGCTTCTAGAAAATGTGAGTAACATGATTGAAGAAATGTCACAAACCAATGCCACAACAACTTTCAATGTTCTCAGTGTGGAAATGAGCCAGTCATCACTGTCACTATAGAATGGCCATAGCTGTGTAAGACAGTGCTATGTTTGGTAAGCAAAAACTTCTATGCATTGCCAAGCAGATCTGGGAGAAAATAAACTTTCTGAAATCTTGAAAAATTATTGCCTATTTTGTCTATGGAGATTCTCAATCATCCAGGTCACGGTTGTCCCAAAGGTGCCTTTTCAAGAATCAATTGGACTTTCTGGTTTTTCTTTTGAAGACGTTTCACTTCTCATCCAAGAAGCTTCTTCAGCTCTTGCAGCTGAAGAGCTGAAGAAACTTCTTGGAAGAGAAGTGAAACGTCTTCAAAAGAAAAACCAGTTAACTCTTGAAAAAGCACCTTTGGGAGTGTTGCTTATTTTTTTTAAAATGTCATAAAGTAAAGAGAAAGAGAAACACAGTGGCTCAGTGGCTAAGACACTGAGCTTGTCAGTCAGAAGGGTCAGCAGTTCGGCGGTTCAAATCCCTAGCGCTGCATAACAGAGCAAGCTCCCGTTACTTGTCTTAGCTTCTGCCAACCTAGCAGTTTGAAAGCATGTAAAAATGCAAGTAGAAAAATAGGGACCACCTTTGGTGGGAAAGTAACAGTGTTCCGTGCGCTTTCAGCATTTAATCATGCTAGCCACATGAGCACAGAGACATCTTCGGACAGTGCTGGCTCTTTGGCTTTGAAACGGAGATGAGCCCTAGAGTCGGGAATGACTAGCACATATTTGCGAGGGGAACCTAGAGTCAGGAACGACTAGCACATATGTGCAAGGGGAACCTTTACCTTTAAAGAGAAAGCAACACATGACAATTATATTGATAAACATGTAAAAGCAATTTAGTTTCTGAACAACAATCTTTTCCACACTTGGACTATTTGTAGCTGTCAACAATACAGGATTATACAGATTGATACAACACTAGCCTCTAATGTGGCTTGATTTAGCTCAATTAGAAATACTACATCAGGAGCCCAAAAGCCAGATGAGCTCTAAATGACCTCTGAGAGATACAAAAATCTATTTTTTTGCATTCATCTAGTGGTCAATTGGATTTTTGCAGCTCGAATATGGTAGTTTGAGTTTAGCATAAATGCATTTTGATGCAGAAACTAAGATTTATGGCTTTACGTTATGCATGAAGCTCTTTTTTCACACAAACTGTGAGTGAAATTAACTATGGCTTAGTGTGAAGAGTATGATGAGTGAACCTAGACTATGCAAGGCCTCTTTCTATTAGAACTAGACCATAGCAATAAGTTGAATTTGAAGCTTGAAATGAAGAGGATTATCAAAAAGCATAATATTATAAGATTTTATAAGAGTCTGTTAAAATGATGCTGATTTTGACTTGACTCAATTACAAAGCAAGTGATATTATGATAGTAATCATTTCCAGTCAAATCTTAACATTCCTTCCATAGTCTTTTATTTTTTTTTTCAAGTGGGTTAAAGAGCTGTTGTATTTTGATTGCTATAGACCATCAGAAAGTGATCTTCATATTCCTGCTGACAATAGCATTTATTACAAACTGTTTTGACTCATTCATCCTTAAGCAAATTCCAACTATTGCCTGCATTCTTCTTTGAGGAAAGAAGTTATATATTACAATAGTAATATGATGGCATGCTATTAGCAGTAAAAATACACATCTGATTTCAATGGCTGATGGAAACAGCCAGTTGATAAAGCCTTCATTATAAAAAAAAATACATTGAAACCTATACTGTAGTAAAAATTACCTTTTTTTCTATAACCTATTCTTTTTAATCATCAAAACCATAAGATGCAAAATAATTTTCTTTTTTCCATAAAAAGTTCACAAGCGATTTCCAATAATTAATGAATGTCAACAGAGAGAAATCATAAAATTCTTTATTTATGTCATGTCTTGTAAAAACAAAACAAGATCTTTTTCCCACGAGAAGGGAATTGTACTTTATAATTAATTCCAAAATCTTATTATAAAAGTTGATATATTCCAATGTTATCTGAACCCTCAATTCATTGGAACTTTCGAATATCAAAATCTTATTTAGCTTTTTTATGTATTTCAGATTCTTTAAATTCTTAAGCTTATAATTAATTTTCCTTTTGTTCAGAATTAACTCACCCAGCATTTTCAAACTTGTCATTCCAAAGGTCTCCAGTAGCTTAGAACTAGTTAATGAGCAATTCCTGAAAGTGATTAGAAAGTGAGATTTACAAATTTATATCTCACTTTCTCTGCTGTGGTTGTGAGCAAGATGTTTAATCTCATCATCTTCAGGCACTCACACACCCAAAACTGTCCCAAAGGTGCTTTTTCAAGAGACAACTGGACTTTCTTGTTTTTCTTTGAAGATGTTTTGCATTTCATTCAAATAGCTTCTTCAACTCTTCAGAGAGCTGAAGAAGCTTCTTCAAACCATATAGGATGAGAAGCAAAACATCTTTTTTTTAAAAAAGAGCCCAGTTGCCTCTTGAAAAAGCATCTTTGGGACAACTATGACATGGATAACTGAGAACCTTCATAGACACCTTCAAAATTGCTGTTCAGTTGTCTCATCACAGGAAGTAGCCATGTAGAGCAGATGTATGTGATTTTCCACGGTCTCTGTTTGCAAAGAGGTTCCAAGGAAGTGATCTCTTCACCATTTCCTTGGTCTTTGCCACAATCATCAGCTCCACTTGTGTAAAACCATCTTCAGTTCCCCAAACCTTTCCTGGAAATCTACTCAGATTGATTTAATTTAATTTATTCAGTTTAGGCTCTATCTATAATGGCAGGGGTGAAATCCAGCAGGTTCTGACACGTTCTGGAGAAACTGTAGCAGAAATTTTGAGCAGTTCGGAGAATCAGTAGCAAAAATTTTGAGCAGGTTGGAGAACCAGTAGCAGAAATTTTGAGTAGTTCGGAGAACCGCAAATACCACCTCTGGCTGGCCCCAAAGTGGGGTGGGAATGGAAATTTTGCAGTATCCTTCCCTTGGAGTGGGGTGGGAATGGAGATTTGGAGATTTGGCTATGCCCACCAAGCCACGCCCACCAAGCCACACCACACCCACCAAGCCACGCCCACAGAACCGGTAGTTAAAAAAAATTGGATTTCACCACTGTATAATGGCATATGTAGCTGACCTGAAATTTGTCTTTTTGGACTTGCAAGATGATGTTAATGAAACCTTAAAATAAAGTAGAAATAGCTTACCTTCCAGGCTTACCTGGAAGGACTGACAATGCCTGACAATAAGTGAATAACAGAATCTGAAGGTTCCTTGGAGGTCTTCTAGTCCAACCCCCTGCTCAGGCAGGAAATCCTATACCATTTCAGACAAATGATTGTCCAATCTTTTATTAAAAACCTCCAATGTTGGAGCATCCAGAACTTCTGGATGCAAGACGTTCCACTGATTAATTGTTCTAACTGTCAGGAAAATTCTCTTTAATTCTAGGTTGCTTCTCTCCTTGATTATTTTCCATCCATTGCTTCTTGTACAGCATTCACATGCTTCGTATTTATGAAGGATTTTTTTTTAACAAAAGAATTGAGTGCAGCTAACCACACACTATCCAGCATAGAGCCCAACATCCTAATTTGATGCTTGAGAAAACAGGAAAGAGGAAGCCATCCGGATTTCCAATGAAATCTTATTTCAGAGGTAGGTGTCACAAAGAAAAGGCAGGCTGTTAGATTCTGATATATGACATTGTTTAATTGGAGTGATTTGGAGCATACCAACGTGAACTGAACTGTCCATGGAATTTTCAACATGATATTATCAACATTTTGACTTAGTCTTGGTTTCACGCAAACTCCTTTGCTTCAATCACCAAATGCAAGATAAGATCTATAGAATGCAAAGAATGAATGGCAAAATTAGATGACCATTTCATCCCCACCAATGCCAGCCAGGGGTGGGTTCTACTTGCCTTTACTACCAGTTCACAGTGGAACCACGCACATGCACAGAAGCATTTTGATGACATCGGGGTCAGTGGGCGGAGTCTCCCGCCGGTTTTACTACCGGTTCTATAGAACCGATGCGAACCGGGGGCAACCCACCTCTTTGAAGGCAAACATGAAGAAAAAAAATAACCCTATGAAATTGTATCCCTTCTGATCATTAGGCTTTGTAGAGCCAAGAAGGTTAGTAAGGGCATGCATGGATTTTACAGGGTGGTCTCATTTGTTTCAGGACTATGGCTTGGATCATCACTGCAATGTTCTATTGGCACAAGAGAGTAAAATTAAGGCTCATTGTTGGCCATATTCAAGATGACGAGAAAGAGTGTGAATCTGAAAAAAAAATCTGAGCTTGCCTACTGGATAAGTATTCTGATTGGTAGAGTTTAATAAGCTGATAAAATTCATTGGTTGGTTACTGATGTCATTGATAAAGAATCTACTGCATTACTCAACCTTTTCATATCCATGTTGTCTACGGAGCAAGTAGCAATAATACCACAAAAAAATTTCAAAAGTTATGGAATACTTTGAAGTGACTTGTTTTGATTCATGGAATTGAAGGAGGTCCCGACTCTTATTTTTTAAATTTGCTTTGATGGGGAAATTCGATCTGAGATTTAGCAAATCAAAGCATTCCTTCAAAACATTGCATAGCTATAGCACCTATATTAAAATGCCAGCAAAATAAATTCAGCTTTATTAAATAAAAAATAAATAAAAAGCAAACACAAATATGTAGGGTAGGGTATGTATGTGAAAGAGAGAGAGAGAAACACACACAGAAGGAAAGGGACAGAGATGGGCTTAGCTCAACACAACAACAAAATAATATAATGTTTATAAAAGCAAGTCTTCAGCAAAATGTTCCATAATATCTAATAAGGTCCTCATAGTAACTTCTTATATTTCACATTATGTTATTTTTAACATTAAATGAAATTCTTATAGATAAAAGGTAAAGGTTCACCTCACACATATGTGCTAGTCGTTCCCTTCTCTAGTGGGTGGTGCTCATCTCCATTTCAAAGCCAAAGAGCCAGCGCTGTCCAAAGACGTCTCCATGGTCATGTGGCTGGCATGACTAAATGCCAAAGGAGCACGGAATGCTGTTACCTTCCCACCAAAGGTGGTCCCTATTTTTCTATTTGCATTTTTTGTGTGCTTTCAAACTGCTGGGTTGGCAGAAGCTGGGACAAGTAATGGGAGCTCACCCTGTTACACGGCACTAGGGATTCAAACCACTGAACTGCTGACCTTTCGATCAATAAGCTCAGCATCTTAGCCACTGAGCCACCACATCCCTCAAAATTCTTATAGAAGATAGCTATTGAGTTCACAAGATGCTACGCACCATAAGAACTTAACAGAAAGATCTGGGATTTCACTTTTACTCCAGATACTACTATATAATGATAATATAGTGCTGTAATACATAATTTTGGATACATAAGATCTGTTCCAAGGCAACTTATTTGTTGTAATGGAATGTGTAGATGAACTTTGGAAATGAGAAGAAGAGATGCTGCTTAAGAAACAATCAGGTAAGAGACACAAGCACTCCCAATAGCTTAATGGTCAGAGAAAGAAACAGAAAGGACCTGCCCTAATGGATCAAGCAGTTAAAAATGGTAGGAGGAATCATTTCTACATGACCAAGGAAGAACTCTACCAAAATCTGAGCCACCAGAGCTCTGGTGGCTCAGCAGACTAAAGCACTGTTATTAACATCCACTTACATCTGCTGCCTGTAATTACTGCAAGTTCAAATCTCACCAGGCTCAAGGTTGACTCAGCCTTCCATCCTTTCTAAGGTAGGTAAAATGAGGACCCAGATTATGGAGGCAATAAGATGACTTTGTATAAATATACAAAAGTATGAAGGCTACTGCTTAACGCATTGTAAGCTGCCCTGAGTCTCCGGAGAAGGGCAGCATATAAATCAAACAAAAATAAATAAATAAATAAATAAATAAATAAATAAATAAATAAATAAATAAATAAATAAATAAATAAATCTGTCCTGGGAACAGGCAGACTACTGCATCTCGCACATGAAGCCCTACATGGACAGCAAAGGCCAAGAACTTCCCTCTGCCTACGACTACGTCGAATTCACATGCTCCCTCTTTGTGAATTGATTGCCAGCATTCACCCACCCCTGCCCCGACCACCACCACCCCGGCGATCCCGAGAATATGCTCGCGTGGCTTTGGCTCCTTCGCTCTTTGCTTGTATCCCCTCTCGTGCTCGAAAACCGTTCCCTTGTAAGCTTATAAAAATGCTTCACTTAACGCCTCTGTCCTTAGGTCGAAGAAAACAAACTAATAACAACAAAAAAAAAATGTCACAGTGTGTGCTTCAATAAAAGTTGCTAGTCCAAAAAAAAAAAAATGGTAGGAGGAAGTTTTGTACTTTAAGACTTGCAAGATTCTGTTAAAGTAGCCTTACAAATAAAGCAGATTTAGTTTGTCTAGTTGTGTTTCTTATCTAGTTTACCTGGGAGGGGGTGATATTTGTAGAAACTTCATAGCTAAGATGAGTTAGAAGCCAACTGGACAAAGCTTAAAGGGTTAACCAGAATGCTGGGTTGTGATGTTGGCTGAGGAGCAAAATGATGAAGTGAATACATCTATTTTTCTTTGTTTTCTTAATTATTCTGTTCTATATTATTGGATCCTGAAATTAGATGTGTATAGTCAGTCCTTAACTATTACTGGTGAGAACTTTATTTATACTCCTCCCTATATATGAAATAAGATGACTTGACGAGAAGGAGAAAAATAGAGTGAATTCTAGAATGCTGACATTGTTTACATCAATAAGCAACAACAACAAAAACATGAATTATTATGTTACCTGAAAGAAGTTTAAAGCTGTTAACTCTTGAGGAAGTGTATAAATGAGCAGTGGTGGCCCAGTGGTTAGAGTGCAGTACTGCAGGCTACTTCTGCTGCCTGCCGGCTGCCTGCAATTTGGCAGTTCAAATCTCACCAGGCTCAAGGTTGACTCAGTCTTCCATCCTTCTGAGGTGGGTAAAATGAGGAGTCAAATTGTTAGGGCAATATGCTGACTCTGTAAAATGCTGTAAAGCACTGTATATAAGTCTAAGTGCTATTGCTATAAATCCTGGGTGATATGACCTCCTTTACCTGTTCTCTGAACCCATTCTCTACCTGGCTTGAATGAGCTGTCTAGGAACCAGGACTATGTTTAGGTGTGATAATTACTTCATGATGTCAGGAGATGCCAGAAATCTTGAAGATGATCAAGTATGTTACTCTTATTTAAGGACCCATCTTGTATTTAGTCATACTAGATAATAATAATTCAGACTTCAACCTTCTGTTTTTAGGAAAGGTTGTGAAAAAAATAATAATTGTGGAATGACAGATACCAATGATTCTGAAGATTTTTCAGTTAAGGTTCAAACTTCATAATGGAGATGGAGAATGTACTGGTCCCTCTTATGACATATGGTAACATATTTTTCCTCAGTGTAAAACACTTGTAATAAATAAAATCTAATATATATTTGTCTTCAAGAGGGATCACACCACCAGCTGCTTCTATATTTTTTTCTATAATGGTTTTATTTTTATTGTGTATTGTTGCAGTGATTTACCTGTTTTATATCAATTAGATGAATCCTACTTTTTTCCTCTCTCTAATTTCTCTCCTTCTCTTTTCTGTTAGCTGCTAAATAAACATTTAAACAAACCTCAGAATTTAGGTTGGGTCAGTTTGCTAATGGGAAGAAACCACAGGACTTAGAAGGGAGAAAACATTCCCAGAAGACTTGTTCTAAAATGAACTGGAAATAGTAGGACACAGATAATAGTACACCAGCATTAAATCAATTGTCTTCACATTTTAATTGCCATTTGTTGCCAACATTCCTGCATAAATGGCAGTATGTTGAAATGATGGTGCCAGGAATGGATTATTATTCACAAAGATAGAGTGCATTTGGGGAAAAAAAAACATTAGAAGTGAATATGATAACATTATTTCAGTGTTAGAAGGGGTAGTAGAAGGGGTATCATGGAAAATCTGATCTCCACCAACTTAAGAGTGTAAAGGTAGAATAAGCATCTTATAATGGATTCTACCTGAAAGTTACTAAAACTCTTAATTCAGCAGTGGACCAATAATCCAGAAATGGACTTCTCTATTCCAGATGTATTCAAATTAAGGCTGAAAAAAAATTTGTTGAAGGTACCTAAATTTGATTCCTGCTGTCATCTCAGAGATTGAAGTCAGCACCCTAAAAGTCTTCTTCCCTCTGTTGAAGAAGGAATGAGAGAGAAAGCCAATGAAAGAATAAGACACCGTTGACAGCTTCTGCCAACCTAGCAGTTTGGAAGGACATAAAACATGCAAGTAGAAAAATAGTGACCACCTTTGGTAGGAAGGTAACAGTGTTCTGTGTGCCTTTGGCATTTAGTCATGCCAGCCACCTGACCACAGAGATGTCTTTGGACAGCGCTGGCTCTTTGGCTTTGAAATGGAGATGAGCACCGCCCCCTAGAGTCAGGAACGACTAGCACATATGTGCGAGGGGAACCTTTACCTTTACCTTTTTAGAAGAAAGGATGGGTAGGGTTGCCAGGTCTGCTTCCAAAAAAATAGCGGACAAGTGGGGGGGGGTGTTAAGTAGTAAAAAAATAAAAAAACATTTTACAATTAAATTATATATTTTCTTACAAACATTTTAACACGTATTAAAATAATCACTTCAAAACATTCTTAAAATTCAAAACATCAAATATATTATAATAACATGTAAAATATTAAATTACATTTTACTTTGCTGTCATGTGTATTTTTTTATTTGACTGCACAGCTTTGATCAATTCTTTGTGTTTAAGGAATAATTCTTTAATTTCAATTCAACGTTGAGAAATATTAAAAAATATACAAAGTTCACTTCGAACTGATGGTACAAGCAGTCGGTTACGTTTGTCAGTCCACAAATTTCCCATGACGCTGAAAATTCGTTCAACGTTTGCATTTGATACCAGAATTGATGCACAATACTGGAACAGTTTCAGTAAACTCAGAGCTGGCTCTTTCTTGAAAAAGTACGTCCACTTATCAAGGGATGAATCGCCCTGCAGATGAACATAAACTACTTCTAAGGCAGAAATTTCATTGAAGAGAGTGTTAGGTGGAAGTTCTTCTCGCCATGGTGATAATAACCAGATGTTCGTCATTTCTTCTAAATTGGAGGATTATTGCGATCAATTAGATTGAAAACAACTTAGCATCTCATATACTGAATCAGTGAAATTATACCACTTTTCTAGGTATGCAATGGCTCTTTGATACACGTTGATGGCTTCTTTCTTGAACTTTTGCATGGCATTCTCAGGCAAATGTTTTTTACGTAAGGCAAATAAAACTTTCATTCCAAAAAACTGCTCATCGTATTTTTTTTGCAAAGAATCATGGAGCTTACACATGATAATGTGAAGATCACATGCAAGAATTTTCTTGCTTTCTAGCTTCAGTAGGGTGTCTTGCATTATTGACATGAAGAAGTGCGTAAAATATAAATACAATTCTGAAATTGTTGGTTCATCGTCCTTTGCGAGTTCATTTTCCTGATCCAAAATAAGATTCCAGATAACCTTATGGCACTCATCAGATCCAAGAGAAATAAAATACGATTTTAGAGGTATCCAGTTTAAAATAAGTCTTTCGACTGCTTTAAACAAACTTAACCAACGTGTTGGAACATGGTGCAAAACTTCATGGAATTCTGACTCGCAAAACTCAAAAAATGATTTCAACTCTTCTCGTTTCTTTGCAGAATTCGAAAATTCGGCAAAAACCTTCAGCACTACATTTTCGATATCAAATGATAATTGCTTTAATGCATTTTTTGCGCTGTTGTGTAAAATGTCATTATTGCAATGAGCATTTGATCTTTGTCTCATTCTAACTTATGAAAAAAAAGACAAAACACGATTCTCCTATCCTTATTCTCTTAGACTGTACAGCTTTAGATTACGTACCATTTCATCATAAAGCTTTTGAATAAAAAAAATGTCCACTGTTTTGTGAAAAAAAATAGTGAACATAATGTGAAAAAAGTGGACTGTCCGCTCAAATAGTGGACACCTGGCAATCCTAAATCATTGGGTAATATTGACTGTCTGTTTTTTTCCCCTTTACTAATATTATTCAAAAGAATTATCTTGCATTGTGTAATATCAGTTTTTATTCACTTTGAACCAAGAAAAAATGGCTTTCAAAACTAGTTTGAAAGAAGAAAATAATTTCAGTTAAATTCTCATGGGAAGAGCAAACGCCCCTGCTTTTCTTTTGTCATAAAGTAGATTAGGGTCTGCATATTTGTCTAGCTTCCCATTGAATTTCATTTATGGGGCTTTTTCAGAGTAGGAAATATGTAGAGGTTGGCAGGGAGAATTCAGACTGATGAAAAGATGTGTAAATAAAAAAGAACCTTTCATTACAGTCTGGCCCTGTTTCCCCAACAGTTTAATAACTATCAATTAATTAATATAATTCTTAAGCAGACATGCCCCATCTTAGGAAAAGGAAGTGCCACAGATTGTTATGGAAGGTGACCATTGGTGTGTGGGAAATAACCCATCCATGCAACTAATCCAGAACTAATCCAAGATTATTTAATCTTTACTATAAGAGCTAATAGTGCTTACTAATGATCCCCATTCTCCATAACAAATAAGAATGTTATTGATAGCATGATGCATTCAGAGCTATTCAGTCTGTTTCATTATGAGCACCCAAATTGTTGGGAGCAATATGCTGACTCTGTAAACTGTTTAGAGAAGGCTGTAAAACACTGTGGATTGGTATAAGTGTAAGTGCTACTGCTATTATGGCTCCTAAAATTATACTGATACTTTCTCTGTACTACACAGATATGACCAAATCTTTCTACCTAGCTGAATTTCATTCAACATTTTCATCATCATATATATATTTGAAAGTATTGTGTTGTTGTTCTTGTTTCTTTTATTGGGATAAAAGAGTATTAAGATATCCATTGCTTTCATGAGGATATTTTCTGTTCTAATAAAGATATGTGTTTTACGTGAATACTTCTGAAGCTCGTCTTCTTTCGTTTTTTTATTTTTTACTATAATTTGACAATCCACTTGCTATAAAGGATTTTACCATCAGAATAAATGTACATTGAAATAAAATCTAGGTAGCTGCAGTTAATAGTAAGTATTCTTGTCATATTTCAATAACCAAGAAAATAGACTCTGCTTGATTACATTTTTTCTCGAGATAATAATTAGATAAATACATAGCCACATTAGGGCCATTCCTCAATGAATAACTCATTTAGACAATATTGAAAGAGAGATGGATTTACTGTTCTGTTACTGAAAGCAGAATAGTATTCCAAAGTTTACCAACACCAAATTACACTTAAATAGTTTATAAAATAACAACTGTAGTCACTTTATTCTCTTTAATGTGCCCTTTAGAGAGAAATTCATTCAATAGCATTTGATTTTCAGATGTAAGATATGCAGATTGCTATGCTTTTATATGTTTTGCTCTGCTATAGTAATAGTATTAATTACTATTGGGGTTTAAGCTATTATAAATGGCATGCAAAGTAAGACAGCTTCTTTTATATGCACCTGTTTTAATTGTTCCCAGCTTCAGCGTGCTTTTTCAGCCTTGAACTTTTCTATTGTAGCTTTACAGTGTTGGGCCTCTTATCTAGCTTTTCATTTTTTATGAGATGACCTTCCATAGTTCATACTGAAAACACTGAAATGTTAATATTTCCTAAACTAGTATTCTGGGTGGAAGAAAAAGCTGTTATGTAAGATAAGCAGAAATGTTCTTTATAATTTATTTAATTAAGATGAATACTATTTTCTGCAATTTGCATTCTGAAAGCAAAGTAGTGTAAGTATATGCACTGCGTTTTACTCAAATGGTTCAATAAAACCATTTGAATAAAACACAGTTCACATTCAGCAAAAGGGAATTGGTCCATTGCAACATAAATAATAATGCAAGCCAACCAAAATCATGGCAATCATACATTTACCTCCTTTATTTTCAGATATGTTTTCCAATCACTTTGAAAAGTTGGGATATACCAACTTTTGGAGTATAAGATGCACCTTTCCCCCCCTAAAAGAGGCTGAAAATTTGGGTGCGACTTAAACGCTGAATGTAGCTTTTTCAAAGCTTTTCTTCAGCCTTAACAAGGCGCTAATGAGGCACAAGTGAGCAATCTTCCCAGCGTTGCCTGCTCCCTCTACTCCGCTGTGCTTTAACAAGGCGCTATCTTCGAGGCGCTAGTGAGTGAAGTGATCTCCCCCGCCATGCTTTGCCTGCTTTTCTCATTGCTGCTTCCTCTCAGCTATGCCTTAGAAGCTGTTTTTTTAATCCGCAAGCAGGGGATAAAAAACCAGCAAACTAATGTGCTGAAGCTGACCAGATTAAGGACATGTAGGAAGTTAGCACCCACCCCTTTCCTGGAAGAATGAAATATTTTAGGAAATATTAAAAAGGCAGAATATTATATTTCCCTGGATGAGAAATGGAGAAACATGTTTTAAAAGACAAGCAGCTTCCTGCCTCCCCCCCCATACACCTTGTTAATGGGCCATAATCTGCAACACAACAGAAACTAACACAATGGGACCTATCTAGGACAGAAACTCACCACATGGCACCTGGGAAGATTACATCAGCCAGCAAGGCTAGCTAAGACCCCCACCCCCTGGAAGTCCGACAACCAATCAGGATATTCTTTCTGGGCCCCAGGAAGTTCAAAGCCAGAGAAAGCATAAAACCTGGGAACTCGCTGTATCTCGCTGAACCCAGAAGGATATTTCTTCCAACAGACGCTAGCCAGATGAATACCTGGTAGGCAGATCACCCCCCCTTCTTTTTCCTCCCAAAAAACTAAGTTGCATCTTATACTCCAGTGTGTCTTATACTCCAAAAAATACAGTAAATCTAACTAATACTGAAAGTACAGCCTCCCTTGGCCATTGAGAAACCTCCCTCATTAAAACACTGGAACTTTTTTTTCTCTGTGACCCTCTTGGCAACTAGATTATTTTAGATTAGTAGACCTTTTTCCACTAGTGAAGATAATTATTGTGACAATAAAATGGATCTTGAAGGTCAAATATGGCACCCGGCTGAAGAGTATGGTTAGTCATGTAAGAAATAAATAACATTTACTTAGATCACAAAGAGACACTAGTTGGATCCATGGATGCACCCTAAGGAATTTCTATCAGGTTTGGCTAATTCAAATGCTTTGTAGACCAGAGACTATTGCTATATATCTTTGCATTTCTGTCTGTGACGCCTAGTGTCTTCTGAAGATGGTTTCTGATTCAGACACAGAGATTGTAAGGATCTGGGTGAATTACATTAGCTAGTATTGCATCCAATTTTGTAAAAAAAGATGTTGAGGCTCTAGAAAGAGTGCAGAGAAGAGCAACAAAGATGATTACAGGACTGGAGGCTAAAACATATAAAGAACTGTTGCTGGAACTGAGTATGTTTAGTTTGATGAAAAGAAGGACTAGCGGTGACATGATAGCCGTGTTCCAATATCTCAGGGGCTGCCAGAAAGAAGAGGGAGTCAAGCTATTCTCCAAAGCACCTGAGAGCAGGACAAGAAACAATGGATGGAAACTAATCAAGAAGAGAAGCAGCCTAGAACTAAGGAGAAAATTCCTGACAGGTAGAATAATTAATCAGTGGGACAACTTGCCTCCAGAAGCTGTAAATGATCCAACTCTGGAAGTTTTCAAGAAGATGTTGGATAACCATTTGTCTGAAGTGATGTAGGGTTTCCTGCCTAAGCAGGGGGTTGGACTAGAAGACCTCCAAGGTCCCTTCCAATTTTGTTATTCTAATACTTCTAGTAAGCTTTTGTCAAGCTCAGCAATTGTTCTACTGTAGGCCTATGAATTGGAAAGGAATACCAAACATAAACAAAAATGTACAGTTACAATATTGTCTATAAGAATATATCCCATGTACCGTCTCCCTTAATATTGTCCCTTAACTTGTATCTTTGGATGAATTGGATATAATAAAAATGTTTATCGATACTTTTAATCCAAGCAACATATGTTTTTAGCTTCTGTGCACCTTGATGAAGGAATTCTATTTTCTTTTGTTGTTTCTATCCACATTATATGCAATACCAATAGCTATATGGCTGACTTTTTTTTACGCATAAAGCATCTGGCAGCTCCCAAGTGCATGTGGGATTATCTGTGACAGAAAAATAAAATGTGCCATGCATAGCAATAAAAGAAATCAAATTCCTCCAGTGCAATCTAATTTTGAGTAACATCTGCAGACCAGTGTTTGAAATACAACTCTAGGCATTAGGTTCATTAGGATATGACAGCACCAGTCACAAGAATACTTGCCCAGTCCCCATAGAGACTTGTAATAAGAGTAATGTTTACCAGTCATGCTCCAATACCAACAGGTGTCAGCTACAATGAACTGCCTTCTCCCTGAAAATAATATTTGTTCATGTGGAAAATATTTACCAGTATGTTTTTTTCCCTCTATCCCCCCAAATCTAATACCGTGTTTCCCCGAAATAAGACCCTGTCTTATATTTTTTTGAACCCCAAAATAAGCACCTGGCCTTATTTTTGGAGACGTCTTATTATTTTGGGGTGCGTGGAGCAAGATGGGGCTCTTCTTACCTGATTTCCTGCTCTACGTTTAAATATTTTCAGGGAGGGCTTATTTTCGAGGGGGAGGCTTATTTTAGTGCGTGCGCTCAAACACCCAATTGGGCTTATTATCAGGGGATGTCTTATTTTTGGAAAAACAGGGTAACAATGCTGTCAATCCTGGAGCCAAATGACCAAAGCCATTTTTGACACACCACAGCTGTGATCGTCAGAGCCTTTTTTTAACCTTTTAAAAGCATTTTTTAACAACCTATTCGCCTGAATAAATTGTAAAAAAATGCTTTAAAAAAGTAAAAAAAAAAAAAAAGTTGGCCACACCTACCCAGTCACATTACCCTCCCCCCCTCCCCAAGCCACAACCATGGAACTGGTAGTAACAAATTTTACATTTCACCACTGGGCTGAAGTGAGCTTAATTTGCAGCTTAATGCAATTCAGACAGATTTGAAGGTAACAAGAGTGATATCTTAAAACAATTCTTAAAAAGATTAAGTCATAGGCTATAAAAGAGAGCCTGAAGATATTTAAGTAGACTTTATACACTATTTTTTATTCTTTCTTTTCTTTTTTTTCTGTTCTTCTTGTTTTTTTTGTCAGCTCTTGGTGATACTTGTACATATTTTTTTTCCTTTTTTCCTTTTTGTTTTTTCTACCTTCTTCTTCCTCCTTTTTGGATCCACATTTAAAGGATTAGGGTTTAAAAGAACCTGAAGAATTCAGCTTTTTATTGATATTTCCTCCTTTTTTTATTTGTTTGGCCTTTTCTTTTTAAAACTTTGCTTTTTTTTCCTGGACCTTGTGTTTTGTTTTTTTAAAAAATTTGATTTATATGCCGC
This sequence comes from Arizona elegans, assembly GCA_022577455.1. Classification (NCBI taxonomy): domain Eukaryota; kingdom Metazoa; phylum Chordata; class Lepidosauria; order Squamata; family Colubridae; genus Arizona; species Arizona elegans. Next base: position 10,769,841 of record JAKOOJ010000002.1, on the reverse strand, counting down.
CCTTCTCCAGAGACTCAGGGCGGCTTACAATACGTTAAGCAATAACCTTCATACTTTTGTATATTTTATATAAAGTCAGCTTATTGCCCCCACAAACTGGGTCCTCAATTTCCCTACCTTAGAAAGAATGGAAGGCTGAGTCAACCTTGAGCCTGGCAAGATTCGAACTTTCTTTAATTGCAGACAGCTGGTGTTAAATTACAGTGCCTTGTCTGCAGAGCTATCCAGGCTTTGGCTGGATATTCAACAAAATGAGCAGAAAAGTAGCAACAGTGGGAGCTGCTGCCTCCACTTTTGAGAAATCAAAATGCCTGGAGATTTTGGGACAGAATGGAATAAAAATAGAAAGGAGGACATTAGGTAAAGGTAAAGGTTCCCCTTGCACATATGTGCTAGTCATTCCGGACTCTAGGGGGCAGTGCTCATCTCTGTTTCAAAGCCGAAGAGCCAGCACTGTCCAAAGACGTCTCCGTGGTCATGTGGCTGGCATGACTAAACACCAAAGGCACACTATCTCATCTGCACCTCTTTTAAGATACAGTATAAGAGAAGATGAAGAACAGCAGAATAGTTGTCCACAAAGAAGGGGGAAGGGGTGAAGGGCGAGGAGGAGGAGGAGGAGGGAGAGGAGGACGATTAATTGGTCTGAACCAGAGTAGAAAATCTTAAAACCTTTTAAAAATTTCAAAAACCATTTCGAAAGTAAGTTCTTGTGAAATACTTCTTATATTTGGATGGTAATGTTACGAGCATGGCACATTAACAAGTTTGGCCTCTCCTGGTAATGACATCTTATTTTTTTAAAATAAATTTGGCCTCTGCCTTATCACTACTGAGTTTATAATATACTATGAGATAAATATGTAAATCCTATTCTAAAGGGTATCATAATAATAAGCACAATATTTGAGATCCACCTGTAACATGAATACATTTTAGTATTCTTCTATCTTTTTTCCAAGATAGCAGAGTAGAGCAGTAATCTCCCTGATACGCAAGGTTTTCAGAAAGGTTAAATCCCACTTGATCATAGAAGGAAAGGAACCTGTGGCAAAACATGAGATTCAGAAAATCGCTAAATTGATTTCAAATCTCTCTGAAATTGTTCCTAGGCACCAGATTTGATTTATCACTTTTAATCAATTGGAAGCTATGATTCAAATATTTGATTCAAACTGACAATTTGAATTGATTGCATTCCAAACATTTATAGCTTCGCACAAACCTAAAAAGGAGAGAAATAGGTGCACAACTCTTAACTTTCCAAGAGGAATACTTCAGCATTCACACTGAATTCAATAAAGGAGCTAACCTTGAGTTTAAGAGAACATTTCCAAGGAAAGTTAAGATTGTGGGATGTAAGGAAAGAATGCTCTTCCTTGTTTACTCTATTTTACCAAATCTAAAATTAGGAAATTATTTTGGGAAAACATCTAATAAACTTGAAAAAAATGCTACTTGCACTGTTACCTGTGTCAAATTCAGAAGTTACTGTATTTTTCGGAGTATAAGATGCACTGGAGTATAAGACGCACCTTAATTTTTTGGGGAGGAAAACAAGAAAAAAGAATTCTACCTCTGCCTACCAACATTTAAGGTGATGCTGCTTTACACCGCCCTCCTCCTCCTGCTGCAAGCGAGAGGTGCCTCAGAGACTCGGCTGGGAAAGAGGGTGTTGATTACTGAGAAGTTCTTTTCAGGAAAACCTATCGGGGTGCTCCTGAAGGGACTACTCGATTTCCCTGAAGAGACCCCTTGCATGCTCTCGGGGGAGGGTCGGGGGACAGCCTGAGGAACAAACCTCTTCAGGACAGTCTGGTGGGGGGGAAATCTGCTTGATGGCTTCGGCAAACAAGGTGGACCACATGGTCCACAACTGCCCCCCCCCGGCCACCCGGTGGGTAGCTCAGGGCAGACAATGGCCATGATAACTTCATTCCCAGCAATGTGAGGAGCTGCTGCCGCCACCACCTAAGCCCTCTCCATGCCTGAGAACCCCGAAAGTGAAACGTTCCTCCTTTCCAGCTACCGCCACCCGTTGACCCAATGAAATTCACAGAGCTGCTTTTTAGGCAGCAGCTGGTTCCCCTGCAGTATGCTTATGAGAACCAGGGAGGAAAGCATTTTCAGGTGACAGCACTAGCCACACGCCACATTTTTGGATTCAGGAGGAAAGCGCTTTGCATAGCAGGGAATGGGGGTGGGGCAGAGGTGAAATGCTTCCGGTTTGGACCAGATCACCCGATCCGGTAGCAATGGCAGTGGGTAGTTCGGAGAAACAGTAGCAAATATCTCTGCCCCCCCCCATGCCCACCTGAGCTGCGCAATCATCAGATGCTTTTTTTAAAAAAATTTAAAGGCATCTTTTCTACAACCTCTTCCACAGAAAAAAATGCTTTTAAAAGGAAAAAAACAAGCCTCTGATGATCATGTGGCTCAGCTGGGATTGTCAGAAAAAAAAAGTTGGCCACGCCCACCCAGTCACATTACCCTCCACCAAGTCAGGCCCACAGAACCAGTTTTACCACTGGGGTAGGGGGTTGATTGGTCATTTGAAGGGGAGGAGGAAGATGCACCCTCTTAACTTTGCACATGCCGTGGTCAGTGTTGGAAGAGGAGAGGCGGAAGAGCTGGAGGTGCTGATGCTCTGGCCGTCTGCCCGCCCCCCTCAGGCTGCCCCGGATAAGATCACCACCATCAAGCAGGTCTCGGAGGATGTAGCCATCCTACTTCTACAAGAGATATGGGGGAAGGCCCAGGCTGACAGGTGGGAGGGTGCCATCCTGGATGTGGCCGGCTTTTCCCCTCCCTGAATCCAAAAATGGGGCATGCAGCTGGTGGGAGCCACTGACCCCTTGACCGCTGTTTTGATTAGTTTGCAGACTGCTTTGTAGTACTTGCTAAAATGGCTCTTCAGCCTCCCGACATCCTTCAGTGAAAGCCCTCTGCAAGGACTGCATGGTGTCAAGGTGCCGGGTGTTGCGGCTGAAGAACTGGCTTAGCGAATACTACAAAATCAATTTCTACAAAAGATTGAAGGGAAAGTGGATAAAGCTAAAACCTAGTAATGGCTTATGACTGGAACATTAAAAAAAAATATTGAAGGCTTCATTTTGGCTGCAGAAAAGCAATTTATTTGAATTAATCCAAGTAGTGGGAAAACTGGTGGGAACATAAAGTTTAAATAGTAGTTGAAAATAAAGTAATTAGGATATTTTGAGATTTCTAATTACAGACTGACAAAGTCTTGGCTCATAACACACCAGATATAACTGTGTTTGAAAAAAAAAAAGAAAAAAAAGAAAATGTGGATAAATGATGGGGCAATAGAAGCCAAAGAATTGAAGATCCCAAATTATCAAGATCTGAAAATCAAAATTGAAATATTATGGCATAAGCTGTCCCAGTGGTTATTGGCACACTGGGTACCATATAAAAAAAAAATTGAACAGTACTTAGAAAATTTGTACATTGCCAAAATTTTCATCTGTCCTTTGCAAAAGGTCATACTGCTTGGATCCACACATATACTACAACAATACATTACAGCATCCTAGTTTTTTGGGGGGAAAATTAGGGCATATGAAGGCCAGCATCAGCTAAAGAACTAGTAGCTACGATTTCACATTTTTGTGTATATAAAATAGAATAGAATTGAATTGAATTATCAGCCAAGTGTGATTGGACACACAAGGAATTTGTCTTGGTGCATACCCTCTCAGTATACATAAAAGAAAAGATACAAATTGAGAAAGTTATGTTCACAGTAAATATAAATCATCAGAGAATTTCTACCTTCTAGGAAAATATTGCATAGATATCAAAAACAGTGTGCTCCAAAATATTTAGTCTGTAACTCTACAGAAACGATTTCCAGGGAATAAAGCCTCTCAGAGTAGGAAATATTTCTGAATAGGAATTGATAGGACTGTATTGCTAACATAGGATTGCAGCGATTGTTTGTTTTTTAAATAATCCCACAAATTTATCTGCACAGGGATGTTTTCTTTTTATTTCTGTCTTCATTTTTTTTAATTCAAAAAAATTAAAATACAAAACCCCAAAATAATGAAAGAAAATAAAAGTAAATATAATAATAACTTGGTTGATACCTAGGATACTGGCAGCAACCCATATCAACCATCACCGCCAGTCAATGATATTTGTGATACATTTTTATTTGTTCAGTTGACTGAGTTTCATGTTTAATGAATAAAAGAGATAATAATAATAATAATAATAATAATAATAATAATAATAATAATAATATTAACAACAACAACAACAACAACAACAACAACAACAATAACATAAAGTGGAAAAAGTTATAGAAAATGAGAAGGTGAAGATCTTGTGGGACTTTCGAATACAGACAAATCATCACTTGGAACACAACACTCCAGTTGTTGAAAACCAAAACATTGGTTGCTGGTTGCCCTCCGGGTGAGATTCAAGGTGCTGGTGTTAACCTATAAAGCCCTTCATGGCTTAGGCCCAGGCTATTTGTCGGACCATCTGCAGCCAGCGTCAACTTCCCATCGCCTGGTGCGCTCTCACAGAGAGGGCCTCTCAGGGTGCCGTCGGCTAGACAATCTTGGCTGATGACCCCCAGGAGTAGAGCTTTCTCTGTGAGCACCCCCACCCTTTAGAATCAACTTTCCTTGGGGCTCTGGTTGGCCCATGACTTTTGCATCTTCAGCCGTGAATTAAAAACCTGGCTATTTATGTCCCCCCAGCCTGGACTGATGGAGTAGTATATATATATATATTTAATTTTTTAAAAAAACTTTTCATATTTTTTTTGTATATTTGTTGATTTTAATAGTTGTTGGTCGATTGTTGTGTGAGCCGCCCTGAGTCCTTGGAGATAGGGAGGCATACAAATTTTATAAATAAATAAAATAAATAAATAAAACATACAATTTATTGACATTGTGGTACCAGGAGATGCCAGAGTCGAAGAAAAAGAACTGGAAAAAATCATGAAATATCACGACCTGGCCATTGAGACTACATAGCTATGAATGAAACATGTAACAGTGATACCCATTGTCATTGGGGCACTTGGTACCATATCCAATAATTTTATAAGATACATCAACAAATTGCAACTTCCTGCAATAACACCAGTGGGGGAAATAAATAAATAATAATAAAAAAAAAAAAAAACATGTAGAGGAATGTTTTCTTGATGTCATATTGTTTGAAATTTGAAGTTTGGAATTTGGAGCCTTGGATTTGCTTCCAAATAAACATATCCAGAATTGGGTTGTAAAGCCCATAAGACCATTATTTAGAAAGACATTGCAGCTGAACCATGCTTAATCAGGGGACTGCTAGCTATCAGGTACCTCATCTGCGTATCATAGGAAAATCAATATAGAACCTAATTAGAAAAATGAAAGGACACATTTGTGTTTTATTTGCTGGCAGACAAAGCTCTCAGACTTTCAACAGACAAATGAATAATTAAAATGCTAGGAAAAAGATGAGTCTTGGCAATGCGACTTGAGACACATTTTAAACAGAGCAATCAAATCGTATTTCCCACAGGAGCAGCCCATGATCACTGAAAAGAGATTATTATAAACAATTGAACAGAGATGTCAAGAAACTGCACCTGACATGCACTGGAATGAAATATATTTATGTTCATGTTTATATTTATATCTATACACACACGGAGAGAGAGATTTTATTTCGTGTGTAAAAAGATGGAAATAAAATGTTTAGGATTAAAAACTGCACGTTTATCCTTTTTATGTATTTCTAATTTTTTATATTTAGAGAAAGGATAATTCTACTTTGAAGCGTAACTGCCTCATGGTTCCTGTACAGCGCGCACACAAACACACACATCAAAATTAGTATCAGAAGTAATTTGGAAGTCTGAAAAAGATACAACTGAACAGATTTTCTAAAAGATGAGAGAAAAATGGCCAATCATAGTGTTAGTTTCATAGCCATGGAAGGGGGAAAAATTGCCTCCTATTTGACAGCTAGTATGTCTCCTAAATGATAGCAAGGACATATTTAAAAAATGACTTCTCCCACAGATTGAATAGCTGTGCAAATTGACAATGGGACAACCAGTTCCCTAGGCATTTTAAAAGAATGTATGGCTTTAAAGATCAATGCCAACAGGTTAACATGCTAGTAAAATAACGTTTAAGGTTATCCAATCAGATTCGATATCTATACAGAAAGGAAGGCACTAGATCCGTGATGCCAACCTATGGCACATGTGCCACAGGTGGCACTGTAGCCATATTGATGGGCACGCAAGCTCAGCTCTGGCGAGCCTTCTGGGCCCACCAGAAGTAGGGAAACGGGCCATTTTTGGCCTCCAGAAGGCCTCGGGGGGGTGGGTGGAAAAAGCCGTTTTCGCCCTCCCCAGAGTCTTAGAAAGGCTCTGGAGGCTGGGGAGAGCAAAAAATGGGCCTACCATGCCATCATGTGCCAGGAGCGTGGGGACTGTGGGAGCATGCGCATAGACATATGGGTGTGGGCACACGTGTGCGCATCCCCCCCCTCGCTCCTGGTATGCAATGGCAAAAAGGTTAGCCATCAATGCACTAGATGTTCAAGCTAGCTTTAGAAAATATTCTAGAATAAGAATGATTGCTAATGTACACAAGTTAACTGAGAAAGCTAAAGAATGCCAGAAAGAAATCAATGTGTGCTTGATACACACACACACACACACGTATACATTATATATATATATATATACACACACACACACACACACACACACACACTTATATATACGTGTGTGTGTGTGTGTGTGTGTGTGTGTGTGTGTGTGTTTCCTGTAGCCAGGTTTTTCCTACGTAACCAAGGTTTTTCTGCAGCCCTAGCTCAGTGGAATCACATCCACTCAATTCTGGGTTTTTTTCTTTCTGGCAGCCAGCAAGTTCTTGCTGCCAGGTGAGAGACTTATATAGATCTATTTCTGGCTCGTTAGACATCATCAGTAAGCCACACATAAGGAAAAACACACATAAATCCTACAAAGAAGTAAGAAAATAGATATTGTACCTTTACAGGGAGGATACATGAGATGTAGGTGTGGCATATATATATATATATACATACATATATATATATATATATATATATATATATATATATATATATATATATATATATATATATACACATACATACAGTGTATATATATGTTCTCCTTCCTTCATCAGCTTGAGCCAGGGAAAGGGAAGGGGCACAAGGAAAACTTGTGGCTCAGAAGGTTAATTCAACTGCCTAACATGCAGGAAGCCCAAGTTCACATCCAAGTAAGGGTATGGCTAGCTGATGAAAGCTAAAAAATAACTTGAAATAGATCTATACTAGTCTCCCTTTATTTCTTTATCAGCAAAATATAAATTTGGTATAAAATGGTTTGTCATGAATGCGACTTCTTGAGGGCTCCTGGCTTGGAGCTGAAAGGCGAAAGGGAGCAGAATGCCCCCTCCCACATGTTGGAGTAGACCAGGTGTCTCAGTAAACACTTAATATATATACATATACATATACATATACATATACATATACATATACATATACATATACATATACATTTATATACAAAAATACAGTATATACATATACATATATGTAGGTCTTTGGTTATTCGGATCTTCTCCCACGTAAAATTTTACGTGGGAGAAGACCCGAATAACCAAAGACCTACATACAAACACCCGCGAAAACCTGAGAAAACATATACATACATACATACACACACACATATATATATATATATGTGTGTGTGTGTGTGTATATATATGTATATATTTGTATGTATATGTATATGTATATCTATATGTATATGTATATGTATATGTATATGTATATGTATATGTATATGTATATGTACTGTATATATATATGAGGAAGCCATAGTGTAGATCACGGGTGTCAAACTTGTGGCGTCCCATTGCTGTCACATGATATTTCACAACATTTTTGTGACAATGTTGTGGCGGGCGTGGCCTGCACATGATGCATCTGGCCCAACAGGCCGCCAGTTGGACATCCCTGAATTGGAACATGGTAAAATAGATTGGCTCCAGATCAGTAAAGGAGACAAAATTCTAGCCTTTCTCCTTATTTTTTTCAACCTGAATGTTGAATATATATTGAAGGAGATGATTGGAAGAAGAGGATCATGGTATCAAAATTGGTGGAAGAGATATTAATAACTTCCTGCTGATGCTCTAGTTACCCTGACAGCTAACAATGAGAGTGATCTGCAAGTCATTTGTAAGCATGAACAAAGGAAACAGAGTTTTGATTTTATTTTCAATTACAACAGTGTAATGATGATGAACGGTCCAAGTAGTATTTCATCCAAGATCTATGACTTTGGATGAAGCTTGCACTTTGTTTGTTTCTACCTTTAATTTGCTTCTAAATCTATTTTTTTTTTAAATTCAGTAATGGTATCATGCCTAAGATAATGCCTTTCCTCCCTGTTTGTCTGTGTCATGCATATGCACACATAAACACATGCAAAGTTGTAGAGTTGGGTCTGTTGTTGATTCTTTGCAGCATGCTGAATGAGACAACAACTTCTCTCCCTCAAATGAACAAGTTGTACAAGTTTAGTATAGGTGGTACCTGTCTCAATAGTAATAAACTGCGAGAGGATTTTGAAATCCTAGTGGACAATCACTTAAATATGGGCCAACAGTGTGTGCTGCAGTTGCCAAAAAAGCCAACAGTCCTAGGCTGCTTTAACAGAGGGATAGAATCAAGATCACATGAAGTATTAATACCACTTTATAATGCCTTGGTAAGGCTACACTTAGAAGACAGCTTTCAGTTTGGGTTGCCACGATTAATATATGTGTGTGTATGTGTATGTATGTATATGTGTATGTGTGTGTATATGTATGTATATGTGTGTGTATATGTATATGCGTGTGTGTGTGAGAGAGAGAGAGAGTGTGTGTGTGTTTGTATGTATATGTGTGTGGTGGGATTCTGTCGGTTCTCTCCGGATCGTGCAAACTGGTAGCGGCGACTGCGGGAGGCTCCACCCCCCTGCCTGGACATAATGTGGACTACTGCGCATGCACAGAAGGCTGCGTGCATGCGCAGAGGTGGTGCGTGCACTCACATTTATGAACCGGTAGGGAAGGTAAGTGAATCCCATCTGTGATATATATATATAGACAGACAGACAGACAGATATAGATACTCTAGAAAGAGTAGAGAGATGATCAAGAATGATTAGGGGATTGAAGGCTAAAACATATGAAAAATGGTTGCAGGAATTGGGTATATCTAGTTTAATGAAAAGGTGTGACATGATAGCAGTGTCTTCCAATATCTAAGGGGCTACTACAAAGAAGAGGGAATCAACTATTCTCCAAAGCACCTGAAGACAGGACAAGAAATAATGGTCAAAACTAATCAAGGAAAGAACCGTCCTAGAACTAAGGAGAGATTTCCTGACAGTTAAACAAGTGAAACGACTTGACTCCAGAAGTTGTGGAATAATCTCTGCTTAAAAACACTGAAGGTTTTTTATTTTATTTTATTTTATTTTTATTTTTATTTGATTTATATGCCGCCCTTCTCCGGAGACTCAGGGCGGCTTACAATGTGTTAAGCAATAGCCTTCATTCTTTTGTATATTTTATACAAAGTCAGCTTATTGCCCCCACAAACTGGGTCCTCATTTCACCTACCTTAGAAAGGATGGAAGGCTGAGTCAACCTTGAGCCTTGGAGAGATTCGAACAAGCAGAAATTGCAGGCAGCTGTGTTAATGACAGGGTTCACCAAACCACTGTACTATCAAGGCTCTTTTTAAGCAGAGATTGGACAACCATTTGTCTAAAATGGCATAGGGTTTCCTGATTGAGCAGGAGGTTGGACTACAAAACCTCCAAGGTTCCTTCCAACTCGGATATTCTGTTACAACAAAAGTAGGAGCTTTTGTAGGAACGTTGTGATAAAAACAGAGGTTTGCACACAGCAAGCCAACCCTTGAGAAGAATAAATAAGAGTGTTTTTTAAAAAAATCTCCCCATTGCATTCAAGGCATAAGAATAAAATTAGTTCAATTTGACAGCTGAGATTAGGCCACATTTTAAGTCTTTAGTGGATTGCAAAAACTTTAAAATTGTTGGATAACAGCAATTTCGGTATTCTGAGTATTGGATCAGTTTCTAAATTCTATGTAACCTGGACCAGGGGTGAAATGCTACCGGTTTGCTCCAGTTCGGAACAACCATCGGTTCAGGTGAATCAGTAGTTTAAAAAAGCTATCAGTTCCTCCGAACTGGTATTCCCAATGATCAGCTGTGCCGCGGGGTTTAGCTTTGCTAGAAAGCAGGAAATCCTGTCTTCTAGCGAAGCTAAATTGCACGGTACAGCTGATTCCCCCCTCACTCTTCTACTTACCTTCCCAAGCCTCTTTTGGCATGGCCAGCGAACCTGTAGCAAACCGGTTCGGATTTCACCACTGACCTGGGCAGGTTTAAGTCTTTCACAATGAGTCATAGCACAGACCCAGCATTTTACTGCTGTAAAAACAAGAGACATCATTTCCCCTCTGTGGCTAATATATCTTTGTGGTATTATATTACATACAATTTGCTTCTGTCGCCTCTCCTAATTATTTAATCCAGAGTATTGCCAGCTAACCATAACTCTGATGCAACTAATTCCTGCCAGTGATAAGAGGCACATTTCCAGGAAGGTCTCAGCTTCATAAGCAGCTAGGCCAGCCCCTCCTGGCACTCTTGAAAATTCAGTGATCAAAAGAAACAAAGTTATAAAGGCAAGCCAATGTTCATTCTTCTAAGTCCTGCCCAGTAGTCAAGCTTTGCCAGTACATCTCATCCATCCTGGCAATCCCCAATAGCCAGAATTTAGGAGCCAATATGACCAATTAGCTCTGTCAATCCAGAAAATCCAGAAATCAGAAGTTGAAAAATGCAAGACGCGAACTGGAAGCTGAAACATAGCTCGTTTAAACATAGCTTTCAAAAAACTGCATTTTAAAATTGGATCTTCTATTTTCATCCCATTCGGCCAAGAAGTGAAGGAGCTTTAGGCATTTTGAAGTTATATTATAATTGAGGGAAAAGCCTTTTTTAAATCAAATCTTAAATCTCAGAGCAGCTTGAATTGAATCAGTTTGCCATCTAATCTTGGATCCCGATCTGAAATCAAATCAGGCCCTCTTTGAATCTCAGAATTCCAATGCAAATCAAATCAGGGTTGATCCAACAGGCCTATTACTTCACATATTGATGCTGCAGTTGTACACATAATTAACTGCAAGTCATTTCTGTGGAATTTAGTGAAACTTGCCTTTGAATAATTATGGATAATGCTGGAAATCTGCAATCTTATACTTATTATCTAGAAATAAAACTGCATGATCACAACGTATTTTCTGATAAGCAAGGACAAAATTGTATTTTGCAACTGCAATTTCATGAATGCTTGCAAACCAAAGAGATGCTTACACTGATTTTCTTCTAATTAACATGCATGGACTCCGACTTCAAAACTATTACATTTTTAATTGACTGTTGCACAATAAAACATAAAACACACATATGATGAGGAGAAATGAGTTTCTACTTGTTTTACTTGTCTGCTTGCAGAGTTATCTAGAATCATAAAAATTTAACAATGAATAGATACAAATATTCTGCCATCTATACATGGGAGATCAGTTTCTTTTCTGAATGTACTTTAAGGAGCTTACTTTGGAGTATGTAGCAGCATTCATAAAAGTTCTTCCTGTAGGCTGTGGAAGCCTTAAACCACCACTTCAGTGATGGGATTCAAATTTTTTTACTACCGGTTCTGTGGGCGTGGCTTGGTGGGCATGGCATGGCTTGATGGGCGTGGCAGGGGAAGGATACTGTAAAATCCCCATTTCCTCCCGATCAGCTGGGACTAAGGAGACAGAGAATAGATGGGGGTGGGGCCAGTCAGAGGTGGTATTTAGTAGTTCTCCAAACTACTCAAAATTTCCACTACTGGTTCTCCAGAACTGGTCAGAATCCATTGAATACCACCTCTGCACCACTTCCAATTATTAGCTTTGAATTTCTGTTTGTACTTCCTTGCTATCTTTTTATTTAAGGGGAAAAAAATAGCCTATTGATTTCTGGAGATGTTTTTGCTAACCAAGTGCATGTAAGCAGGCAGCTCATTTATCCAATTTCAACCTTACGGAACTTGAAGTGGTTGCAATCTCTGAAGTCCTCTAATTGGGGTTGATTGTAGAAAGGCCACATCAACTTTAAACACAGATGTCCTCTGACACAGCAATAATAGCACAGCAGAAGTGTCAGAGGGTAAATCCATTGCACGGGAAGAATGGAACAATTGTACAAAACTCATTGTAACAGAGAAGGGAAGGATCGGTGATTGCCCAGAATTCCACCCCCACTCAAGCTTCAAAGGAACAAGATTGCAGGACTGGCTAATTCATTTCATTCTCTCCCCCCCCCCCCCGGCCCCATTCCAACATATTAATCTTATCTTCCTTTTTACATGAGTTCCTTCATATTATTGTATTTTAAGATAGGTTTTCCCAAATGAACAACTTTTAGGGATGTTAAGCCTTCTAAATGTCTGCAAAATAGCATACATACAAATTGATGTTGTTAGTATTAGCGTATGGCATTGTTACAGCAGCTAGGAGATCACAATGCTATTGGAGAATAGTAGTTTGATTGGCCTTGCTATAGAAAATGCCTGCACGCTTATCATAGTGCACCACAAGAGGGTGAGCTGACTTCACACCAGAAAGAAAGATGAGTGGCTTTTCCTGGAGCCGCCTCACAAGCAGGTGCTACAACTGGGGAAGTTCAGAGCCATCAGGAATCTGACTGCCTGTACAGAACACCAGCTCATCTCCCCGTTGAAGTGGTACCTATCTATCTACTTACATAGAACATGCTTTCGAATTGCTAGCTGGGGAGAAGCTGAAATGAGTGACTGGAGTTCACCCTGCCACACAATGCTAGGGCTCAAATGGCTGGAGCTGAGACCATCTCCAGCATCATTAAGCCACTGAGCTACCACTCCTCTTTTTTCAAGGTTGTAAGAATAAAATAAAGGCAGACAGACATACAGTCAGGAGAAGGAAAAGGATTAAGAAGTTTGTACTTAGTCACTATTTTAAAACAAAAATTGAGAGTTGATTATGCAATTCAGTTTAAATTATGTGCAATATAGTGATTTTAGATCGTACCAGGTTGTCTAAATACTAAATAATGACTGTTTGAATGGGCATGGCCATGGTGGGCATGGCCAATGGGTGTGAAAGGCAGCACTCAGCCTCCTGAACACCTCTGGTAGCAAAAATGGGCCGTGCGGGGGGGGGGGGCTCCACCTTCCCACCCCATTTTGGGCCTAGTAGGCCTCCCTGCAACCTCCTGGGAGAAAAAATGGGCCAGGAGGGTGCACCATACACTCCCACACCCCGTTTTGGGCTAGTAGCAGGGGTGAAATGCTCCCAATTCGGACCGGATTTCCCAATCCGGTAGCGATAGAGGCAGGTCGTTCGGAGAACCAGTAGCAAAAATCCCTGCCCCCCCCCCAATGTCCAGCTGAGCCACACAATCATCAGAGGCTTTTTTTTTTACTTTTAAAAGCATTTTTTTCTACAACCGCTTCAGCCGAAAAAATGCTTTTAAAAGTAAAAAAAAAAGCCTCTGATGATCGCACAGCTCAGCTGGGATCATCAAAGGCTTTTAAAAGCATTTTTTTCTACAACCTCTTCAGAGGTTATAGAAAAAATGCTTTCAAAAGGTTCTGACAATCCAAGCTGAGTTGCCTAATCGGCAGAGGCATTTAAAAGAAAAAAAGCCTCTGCCGATCAGGCAACTCAGCTGGGATCATCAGAGCCTTTTGAAAGCATTTTTTTACAACCTCTTTGCCGAAGAGGTTGTAGAAAAAATGGTTTTAAAAGAAAAAAAAATTGGCCATGCCCAACTAGTCACATTACCCCTCCCCACCAAGCCACACCCACAGAACCGGTAGTAACAAATTTTAGATTTCACCACTGGTTAGTAGGCCTCCCTGCACTTATCTGGCAGCCGAAATGGGGCACGTGTGGACTCCTGGAAGGGGAGGGGAGGGGAGGGGAGGCGCCATCCAGCAATTTAATAACTGATTTGCCCGAACTGACCCGAACCGGCTGAATCCCACCACTGACTACACATGTATAGATAAGTAGACATGTATAACACCAGTACATAGCATTCAAAAGAGACAATCAAAAAGGAAACAAGATTAAAACACCTCCTTGCCTGAAATGAACACCCAGAAAAGCAGAGATAAACAAGACCAACAATCAACCTGTAAATAACAACCCAATGAAGGAAATATCAACTCAGCAAACAATCAAATGATAAATGTCTATGGAGATTCTCAGTTATCCAAGTTACGGTTGTCCCAAAGCTGCTTTTTCAAGAGACAATCGGCTCTCAGAGCTGAAGAAGTTTCTTGGATGAGAAGTGAAACTTCTTCAAAGAAAAACCAGAAAGTCCAGTTGCCTCTTGAAAAAGCACTGTTGGGACCATCAAATGCCTAAGAACAACTAAGGATGTAAGCCACCAAGTACATTCCCAGCAACACTGACAGGATAAACCTCCTGTATATATAAAGAGAGCAAACCCCATTCCCTTCTAGCCCTGATGATGATAGTTGGGTAATGAAACATCTGCAAGAAAATAACCAACCTCAAAGAGCACCAAGGACTCCCTATGACAGTGATAGCTAACCTTTTTGCTGTTGCGTGCCAAAAGCGGAGGGAACGTGGGGGGGTTGTGCATGTGCATGCCCACACCCATAATTCAACGTCCCCCCCTGCACATGCGCTACAACCCCCCACGCTCCCCCCACTTTTGGCACATGACGGCAAAAAGGTTACCAATGGGCCCGGTAAACCCATTTTTCACCCTCCCCAGACTCCAGAGGCTTTCTTGGAGCCTGGGGAGGGTGAAAACGGCTTCCCCACACCCCCGGAGGCCCTCCAGAGACTGGAAACAGCCCATTTCCCGACTTCCAATGGGCTCAGAAGGCCCGAAAATCAGCCAGCTATGCACGCATGCGCACTGGAGCTGAGCTATGGCAACGCTCACAGGGCCCACAGATATGGCTCCATGTGCCACCTGTGACACGCATGCCATAGTTTCGCCATCACGGCCCTATGACATACCCTTTAAAATGGATGATATGCAGAAATCTGTTCTCTGTGTTGAGTTATACGCACATATGCATCCCTGCATAACAGGTCATGGTAACTTAAAGAGAGGAATGATTAAAAATAAAAGGAAAGAGCTGAATGCTTCAAAAACTGTGTTATAATTCTGTTTTGTTTTTTTTTCTCTGCAGGTAAAGAAGGAAAACAAGTCAGGAAAAGTAGATTCATTCAGTTAAATCATAAGGGAAACCCTCCAAAGGAATTGGACCTCTTGGAGCTGAACGTATTTGAATCCTTGAAGTTTAAAAGCAACTGGAAGAAAGCCATATAGACAGTGACTTTATCTGCAAGTAGGGGATTTTGCAGCAACTGCAAGGAAATAAAGGTTATAATTGTAAATTAGCTATAACCTTCTTTGTATTTATTCCATTAATATGTTTCAAGTTGGGTCCAGGCCACAGGCCAATTTAACATGCATGACACACATACATAATAAGCTCAGAGAGAACATACTGGGAATTTTTATGGGCAATCTATCCCCCTTATCATACAAAATCATTGCACAATAACATGATTGCTACAAGGATGACTTCACTGTTGATAGAATGAAATTACTTATTTCCAAAGGTTCATTTTCGGTGTGTTTTCTTCTAGACTTAATATGAGTGGCTAAGCAGTTTATCATGCTAATCCCTAAGGCTAATTTGAGGCAATGGGAAATTCAATTGATGCAGTTGATTTCCTCTAATGCTGTTCCAAATTTAATGGTCACAGGTTTGCTTTTCAGATTGAGTCTTTATTTCAGGAAGCAGTCCTGCCAAACACTAACAAAGTGTGAGATTTGTACATTACTTTTCATACTCATCAGGTTTGAAAAAAGATGGTGTCAAAATCTGGAATTATAAAGACAGGTAGAAAAGATTCTAACCTTGATGGTACAAGTTATTGTTGCAGTTGTTTTAAATTGGACCTACAGACCAAAAGCAGAAATTCTTCAGATAATTATCACATTCATAACATGTACTTTGGCTTTTAGCTGCTGAATATGTAGTCAAGCAGTGGACTTATTAAAATATTGGAAATGCAGAATGAGCTGTGTAGTTTGACCCAGGTTAAATGAGATTGAATCTTGTTTGCAAAAGATGAGCTTGCTAGCCTGCAAGTTCAGAGACTTCCTATATATTCAGTTAGTCTTCAACTTACAACCATTCACTTAGCAACTATTCAAAGATGCAACATCACTGGGAAAAATCAATCCTCACATTTATGACCATCGCAGCATCCCCATGATCAAAATTTGGGTACTTGGAAATCGGCATGTATTTACGATGATGGCAGTGTCTCAGGATCTTGTAATAGCCATTTGTGATCTCCCAGCTGGTTTCCAACAAAATCAATAAGGTAAGCTGGATTTGCTTAATGACCACACATTTCATTTAACAACTGCAGTGATTCACATAACAAGCAGGGCAAAAAGGTTTGTAAAATTGAGCATGATTCACTTCATCAAGATTCAACAGCCATCTTGCTTAGCAATAAAGATTATGATCCCAATTGTTGTCATAAATCAAGGACTGTATGTACGTATGTATGTATCAGGGATGGGTTCTAAATTTTTTACTACCGGTTCTATGGGCATGGCTTATTTTATGGCCATGGTTTGATGGTCATGTGACAATTCTTTAGGATTTAGCAGAAGTACTGGTCTACCAGGCTTTTAACTGCTTGCAGAGCTGTACCTTTACCTTTAAAGCCCTACATGGCTCAGGGCCAGGCTATCTTCGAGACCGCCTTCTACCGCATAGATCCCAGTGACCAGTAAGATCCCACAGTTGGTCTCCTCTGGGTCCCATCAGCTAAACAATGCCGGCTGGAGGGCCCGCGGGGGAGGCCCTTCTCTGTGTCTGCCCCAGCTCTCTAGAACCACTTATCTCCTGAGGTCTGGACTATCCCCACTCTATTGGCCTTCCGGAAAGCGGTGAAGACCTGGCTTTTCCAGCAGGCCTTGGGCCGTTGATCTCGCTGTTGCAATCTTGAATGGTGTGCATGGGTTTTTAATGTTTTTAAAATGTTTTTATAATGTTTTTAAATAATTTTTTCTATGTTCATTGTTCACATTATTTTTGCTGTAAGCCACCCAGAGTCCCTTGGGAGTTGGGCGGCATAGAAATGCGATAAATTAAATTAAATTAAATTAATTAAATTAAATAAATTAAATTAAATTAAATTAAATTAAATTAAATTAAATTAAATTAAATTAAATTAAATTAAATTAAATTAAATTAAATTAAATTAAATTAAAAATTAAATTAAATTAAATTAAATTAAATTATTAAATTAAATTAAATTAAATTAAATTAAATTAAATTAAATTAAATTAAATTAAATTAAATTAAATTAAATTAAATTAAATTAAATTAAATTAAATTAAATTAAATTAAATTAAATTACCAGTCTACCCATTTGTTCTTGGAGCGTTCCAGTCTACTCATTTGTTTTTGGAGGCATCGGTCTACCCATTTGTTTTTCCAGTGCACTGGTCTACCACCATACTGCCTTTTAAACCTTTGAAGCCCCATGGCAAGAGTTTAAACAGTTTTTTTTCCTTCTAGCCGATCAGCTGGGACTTGGGAGGCAGCAAATAGATTGGGGGCGGAGCCAAATAAAAGGTAAGAATAACGCAGGGGGGCGGGGAGGCAGCTCCCGAACAAAGAGAACCGGTCATATCATCACAGCTACCGGCTTGGCCAAACCGGGTCGAACTGGGAGGAACCCACCACTGGTATGTATGTATGTAGATATGCAAATATCTTAAGGTTTATGTGACCAAGGAATATCATGAGATGGTGCAAAATAATTTGAATGGAAGAATAGGTAGAGGTACTTAATAGAAGCTCTATTGTAATATAATTACGGCACAGGAATTTAAGTAGCAGACAAGGATTAACATGTTTATCTTTTTTAAATACATCCTTAAGCAGTTGAATAAATACAAGTTTGTGATGGAAGTGTGGCCTCACAGGCAGCAGGATGCCATTAAACAAGAGATAGCTTAGGGAAGTGGTTTTATTCTGTGCATTAGATACATCTTTTATCTAAGCATGAATATGGCCTATTCTCATTGTTGTTTTCTACAGTAATTAATTGTTGCTGCTACAGCAACAAGGCGTTTGAATATCTCTTGTATACGTATCATGTTTGGTGAGTGTGATTTTCAGATTATTTTTCCATTCTCCCCACCGATGCGCTATAATGTTGTCCATGTGTCTTCAATCAATTTTACGTAGAGTCACTATTTTTTTTCCCAAATGTCTCCATATTTGTGAAATTCCAGTGTGATATATGCTGCAACTGTACCAGCAGTGCCCTTTTAATGAAAGTTTCAAAAACCAGTTTGTCATAAGCCATGGCATTTGCTTGAAGGGGAAAAAAAAAAGGATCAGTGAACAGAGATGCCGCCTTCTGTGGGTATTCTTTGTTTTTTGTTTTCTTGTTTTTAACATGACCTATGGATACTTCAAGAGACCCAGAAGCATTAAATGAATTAATAATTTTGCAGAGCCTGTTTCTAGGACTGTAGATGTTTATAGAAGCTATGGAAATTACTGAATACCAGGCTGATACTTGGATAAAGACACATTATACCATACTGTCCAATTTTAATCTATTCCTATCCAAAAATGTTGATTTTTGTTTCCATCATGCAAATTGGATAGTTGAATATACCCATTGACTCCCCCAGGGGGAGAGCCTTCTCTGTGGGGGCACCTACGATCTGGAACGAGCTCCCCCCAGAGATACGGAGGATTCCGGATCTGCGTACCTTCCGTCGCGTGCTTAAGACGTTCCTATTCCATCAAGCTGGCCTGACCTAAATTTTTCCTCTTTTTAAATGGAATTTTAAATTTGGTTTTAATTTATTGGGGTTTTAAAATGGTTCAGCCAAATTTATTTAATTAGTTTTATCTCTATTTTAAATTTTGTATCTATATGTTTTATTTTATGGCTGTTCACCGCCCTGAGTCCTTCGGGAGTAGGGCGGTATACAAATTTAATAAAATGAAAAAATGAAATGAAATGACTCAACTGACCAAGCACAGTTCCTCATGTAATCAATGCCATGGCTAAACTAGGGGTGAAATCTACTTACCTTCCTTACCGGTTCAGAAGCGCATGCACTGTTCATGTCATGTGCACGTGCAGACCTTCTACACATGCACAAATCCTTCTGTGCCTGAGCAGAAGGTAAAAAACACATTAATTCCTGGTTAAAACCAGGAAGTAATGACACCCAGGCGGGTGGGCAGAGGGTTCACTCCGCCATCGCTACTGGATCACCAAACCAACGGCCAAGAGCGCTACCGGACCCAGCAATCAGGTCTGATTTGGGAGCATTTCACCCCTGGGCTAAACCAATGCAATTAAGCCATGTCATTCCTCTAGCCCAGTGTTGGCAAACCTTTTTGACACTGAGTACCAAAATGAGAGCATGAGCATGTGCGCATGGGAGCACCAGAAACCAGAAGACCAGCTCCCCGGAGCGCATGCGTGCACTGGGAAGCTGAGCATATGGTTTCCGGTGCACATATGCGTGCTGATCACCTGCTCTTCTGGTTTCCAGTGCTTCCGCGCCTGCAAAGACCAGCTGGCTGGAACATATGTGCACGCTGAAACCTGGAAGAACAATTTGTCCCCATTGCCTTTACAGCCTATAAAAACTAGGGAGAGTCCTCTTGGAGACATTTGCTCTGTCTACATTCCTTCTGCAGGCCAACCTGCTTTTTATCTGGCAGTTCCCCTGGCTGTAGCTTGTTCCTTATCTCCCAAAGTCACTTTCACAGACCATTTTAGCAACTCTATTCTGCAATCAGCAAGTGTTGTTGCAAAAGTGACTGCTTTTGATTGATCTTGATTAGAGCCAATGGTTGGGTATTGATTGGCTGAGATATCTCCCTTCACATATGGGCCAGAAATAAATGATGAAGTTTAGGCACAATCAGAAAAGAAGTATCTTTGGAAATATTTAAATATATTGCTGACCCAAATCATTTTGAATGACACATTTTCTCAAATCAAATTATATCAGAAAGTATTTAGAATCATGCCTTCTATATATAAGCAAAAGATTTAATTAGAAGGCATTATGTTTCAAAATGAATTCTAAATATGCAATACTTCTGTTTTGTGACAGACATGAAAGTATTAGTGGCAAAAAACATCTTACACTATTTCTTCTCTTTATTAACTTACATGAAAAATATTAATCATTTAACTGTCAGGGAACAGATGGGAAGAGTTCCCATACTATGCTTTTTTTTTGAAATTTGCTATATGTGGAAACAGTATCAAAGATAGTGTCCATGAACACTAGATCAAAGCTATTGAGAATGCTGGCTAGGGGATTCTAGGAATAAAAGTCTTAGAATTAAACTTGCTGTGGCTGAGAAACTCTGGTCTAGATTGTCAGGGTTATCCAAAACTAACCTTTGGGACCACAGAAGAAGACTTAATTCAATTTAAAGGAGATCGATTACATCTTGTTAAAGAAAGAATGTCAAACTCTGCAACAGCTCATAATCAAGAAAGTGAGATTCAGATATTGCAAGATTATTCCGGAAAAAAGAATTAGTTTATAGAATCTTAATCACAGAAATTGGATATGTATATTATGGGCCTCATTTATCAACAGATACATTAAACTCGAAGACAGCTAATCACTTTGATCTTAACTGAGTTTTGATTTAATGGAAGAGATGCTAATTGTTGATTTAAGATACCAGGCTAGAAATCAGGAGACCAGGTTCTTACCCTGCTTTAGGCATGGGAGATGTTTGGGTGACTATGCGTCAATCACTTTCTATCTGCCCATGACATCATGCTTGGGTGACAATTTGTGAACCCTGAAGCTGACCTGACTGAAGCCATTTTGGCCACTTCAGTGTTGCCACACTGGAGCTGAGGGATAGGGAGGGGGGAATTGAGATAGAGGGGAATCTGTAGCCAAAACAACATATTTTCTCTTGGGAACCAAGGACATTCTCTCACCTTGTCTGAGGAAGGTGGAGTGAT
This sequence comes from Arizona elegans, assembly GCA_022577455.1. Lineage (NCBI taxonomy): Eukaryota > Metazoa > Chordata > Lepidosauria > Squamata > Colubridae > Arizona > Arizona elegans. The sequence goes on along the minus strand of JAKOOJ010000002.1, from coordinate 10,748,580 downwards.
GCTACCCAGCGGCCAGTCCACATAGTGTTTGGACCATGTGACTGATTGTTTTGAGAAAGTAGAAAAACTTTTAAATTAATTAGATAAAAACCATGGGAGACTTCAGAGTCGGTTTTCACCATGTGTGTTCTGACCTAGACTTCCTTAAAAAGCATGAAGCAGAGTCTTGGTCCCAGCAAAACCCCTTTTATTTACACAATGGTGAATTCCTTTCATTCACCAAGTCAGCAAGGCTTGGCAAACAGTCTTTCAGAGGAATATTTATCAACACCAACCTTATCTCGCTTGGAATGCTGCCAGATAACTAGTATCCAAATGCTGTGTAAGGCAAAACTTGTCACACAGACTCTTAGAGTCACGAACAGAGCTTTCCACTCTTGAAATCACCAAACAAACAAATTGTTTCCTGCAAAAGCCCCCTTCCCATTTGCTCCTCTTTTGTTTCCTATGGGAGGGGCCAATCACCTCCAAGGTGTGGCTTTACTCCCAAGTCGACCCTGCTTTCTTAGTTGTTCTTCTCTTCTGGCAGCTCTGCACAGGCACACACTGGGAACAGGCTCCAGCTGTTCCTCTGCCTCACTGCTGTTTAGCTCCCTCTTGGCCTCCGATGCCAAGCCGTCGTCCGAGCTTTCCCCAGCCCCCAGGACTGGCCCATGTTCCTCCCCAACCTCCTGCTGGCCACCAGCAGCCCACAACAATATGTGCCAATATGATAATTCCAATAAAAGTATTCTTTGAGGAATCTACCTGCCTCGGAGTCTTGCTTGATGGAGTTATTACTTGGAACCCTAACATAATTCCTGTCACAAGCAATGAGTCAGGTTCTGTATTTTTCCATCAACTTGCAGTTGGGCAGGTATGATGGACTTCTTACTTGTAGATGCAAAGCATATGTACCAGTTAGTTTCCTCTCTCAAGTTATGGTCTACAATTTTTAAAATTACAATCTCCACAACTGGGATGTACAGTATATATACCTGTCTGGTCACTACCACTATCACTCTTTAAAGAGATATTTCCTTTCTGCACTTTGATGCAGGAGAAGGTGAGTAGGACTTTCCCTCTCTTAGTCTTTTTAATCTTCTGATGCACAATAGACTGTCTGCAAAAATTGAACTATAAATTTCAGAAATAGATACAACTGTTTTGGTAAATATTAGGTTTAAGGAGGTAATTATTAATTCAAGATAATGGAAAGAGAAAGAAAGAAAGAAAGAAAGAAAGAAAGAAAGAAAGAAAGAAAGAAAGAAAGAAAGGAGAGAAAGAGAGAGAAAGAGAGAAAGAGAGAAAGAGAAAGAAAGAAAAAGAAAGAAAGAAAAAGAAAGAAAGAAAAAGAGAAAGAAAGAAAGAAAGAAAGAAAAAGAAAAAGAAAAAGAAAAGAAAAAGAAAAAGAAAAAGAAAAAGAAAGAATATTGTAACTCCTGTGGGCTTTAACTCACAGCTTTTTGTCTACATGCCAGGCAGGTGAAACAAAGCAAGCTGAAGGACACAAAGAGAAAAAAAATGTTCCAATCAATTAGCAGCATAAATAACAATAACAAGATCTTAATTCATTGCTTGCTCCCTATTTCTACAGAGATTTAATTCCCTTGGATGTGTTTCTTAACTTGATGGGAGCCAGACCAGAAAAAGGGGCACTCTCTTTTGATGAAAGGCAAAGGCAAAATGCTTTTTTAAAAGCTCATCTGATAGAGCTTTTGGAGCTCTGAATTCAAGAACCATAGAACTGATTTTGAAAACAGAATGCGGAGTTTGAGAAGAAAACATGAATGCAGTCTGGAAAGAGGAGGCATTAGAAAGAAACTTAAAGTGACTTCCATGGTGGCTGTTTTGGTATAAGGTGAGAAAAACACTGTCGTGCTTTTAATATTTTATTAATATAGCCAATATTAATAGTCTAGAGTTCTCTGTTTTTTCTGGGGAGTCTGTTTCTTGATCTGGTCTCCTTCAAGGACTATCATCCTGACTAGTTGATTAATGGCTGAGTTGTCTGGACTTTTGTGGACTTTGCCTGCTAATTCATGGGTTAACTTATTCTGAAAACAGAAGCAAAGTCCTGCAGAAGACAGGGCCACCTCAACAGTCTTCATTCCATTACCTCCTCTCTGGTACACTTCAGCTCAACAAGAAAAGGGATCCACCCCACTACTTTGAAATACTGTGTCCCTTAATCACCACATGCTTAACTGGGTCAGTAAAACATGGTGAGTACAATAAAAATCAAGTAGCCAAGTCAACTAACCAAGTCAACTAAAATGAACCAATGGGTGGTCCATTTTATAATTAAATAGACTCAACAATGCAATAATGCAGACTCAATAATGGATTCAACTAACTTCTTCCAGTCAATCATATCATGACCAATGCTAAGCTTAGGAAATTAAAGTACCTAAGAAGCATTGTGCCAGGACTTGCTACTGTTACTTTCCTGGCCAATGGCAAAGAATGCCATGAAATCTAGTTCAAAGACTCATTGGACACCAGTCATTCCCAAGAGAAAATGGCTGAGAACTCTGTCCTCCTCATATTATACTTTTGGCTCAATTAATGTGATTCTTAATTGCCAGAACTACTGGGAAGGGGATCTAGAAAGCAAAAAGCAGATCAAAAATATTGTTGTAACAGCAACTTCAAGATCTGTCTGTAAAGGAAAGAGTGGCAGAAACTGGGGGAATAGATAAAGTGGGATCAACCTAGAATCTCCACATAACCACAAGCAAGCTAAATCCAACCACCCTGAATTCCATTGACCCTTATCTAACTCCTAGCAGGTGTTAACCATCACTTGAGAAGATTCCTCTGCTTCAAGATGAGTAGCAATGTGTCAACTTAATTGGATCTTCATGAGTGGGTTGGATCTTTTGCTCCTGACACTTCCCTGCTATTGTTTTATTTTTCATTAATATTTGTCAGGCACCCCCATGCAAGAACCAAGAAAGACATGTGGGGTTACTTCTGAGTAGTTTCCTTTATTGTTCCTCACTTATAGACAGAAATCTTGTCAAGTTAAAGGAACTATTTGCATCACTATAGATATACTCTGTGAATCATGACTTGGTAAGACGGCATTTGGAATATTGCCTCCAGTTTTGGCCGCCATGATGTAAAAAAGTTGTCGAGATTCTAGAAAGAATGCAGAGAAGAGCAGTGAAGTTAATTAGGGGACTGGAGGCTAAAACATATGAAGCATGGTTGCAGGAATTGGGTATGTCTAGTTTAATAAAAAAGACATGATAGTCTTCCAATATCTAAGGGGCTGCCTTAGAAGGGGGGGGGGTCAACCTATTCTCCAAACCAGCAGTCACCAACTGGTGGTCCGTGGACCACTGGTGGTCTGCGAGAAAATTTTGGTAGTCTATAGAAAAATTATTTGCAGTTTTTATATTGCACTAAATCAGGGGTCCTCAAACTACGGTCTCTGGGCCGGATATGTGCAATGAATGTTTGTGTTGATGCAGAGAGTCTCCCCCTTTGGGGTCTTATTGTGTGGGTCAGAGGGGGGCAGAAATTCTGACTTAGCAGTCTGTTTCGGCCTCCTGATGCAGAGCTTTGGGCGAAGGCTGGAGGGAAGCACCACTGGTGGCGAAGAACTGAGGGTCCTCATTCCTGTGGGACTGCATCATGGCCTGGAACTGGCTGACCCGCTCAGCCCGCTCAGCCTGCAGGCGCCAGTATCTGGCCTTGCACTCCCACAGATCTTCCCTCTGCTTAGAAAGCCTATACTTGTAGTCCTCAGTGAGTTGCTTCTGGTGAGCCTCCTTCTCAGTCACATCCAATTTGAACTGAGCCAACTGTTTTGCCAACTCTTTCTTATGGTGGCTGCTTAGCTCTAACAACTGCTTCCTGTTGGGACCCTAAGGAGCCCGGGTGGGCAGGCGAGGAATGGCTGAGAGGGGAGGGGTGAGTAGAGGCCGGTGAGGCATCCCTCAATGCGAGTGACATTGAGTTGGCCATGCCCACCTAGTCACCTGACTACCTAGCTACACCCACTCAGTCAGTCATTAGCAGATCATATTAGTGGTCTGCAGGATTTAAAATTATGAATTTAGTGGTCCCTGAGGTCCGAAAGGTTGGTGCTCCAAACCGTCTGGAGGCAGAAGAAGAAACAATGAATGGAAACTAATCAAAGAAAGAACCAATCTAGGCTAAGGTGAAATGTTCTGTCAGAACAATCACTGAAATGGCTTGCTTTCAGAAGCTGTTGGTACTTCAACACTGGAGGTTTATATGAAGAGATTAGACAAACATTTGTCTGAAATGGTATAGGGTTTCCTGCCTGAGCAGGAGGTTGGACTAGAAGACCTCCAAGGTCCCTTCCAACTCTGTTATTCTTTTATTCATCACCAAACTCTCCATGCTTTGCTGCCTCTTTGCTTTTTGGAATGCAATTCCTTTCTCTGGGGAACCCAGACCACCGCCTGCCACAATATTATAATCTAAAGAAAGAAAGAAATGAATTTATATTTCTGACACAGAAATCCTTCCCACTAATTCTGGATTTGCTATTCTGATTGTGCAGTGGTGGAAAAGGTATTTTGCATGTGCACAGAAATCCTTGAGGTAAGTGAGAGTATCTGCTTAACTGCCTGTAGTTTAAATTAAGCTCTGATATGGGAAGACATCCAGATGACACTTATAGAGAAATGAGAGTTTAGGAGTTCTGGAAAGAACAAAGCAAGCAACGCAAGTTAATACGAACCAAATCAGAGTTAGCAAACCATATGCTTAATTATAAATCACCGTTCTTAATGACTCGTCTATTACATTTGCAGAACTGCCCCACCGGATTTAGGTCAGAGTGGTTAGCAATTAAAATAAAGCATGCTGCAATATTCGAAACGGAAATAATGAATTTAGAAAGCACACTCAAGCACACCAAATACTAAAATGACATTGATTTTGCTGTCTTTTGGAGAGTATTTAATGACTCATGAATATGCAAATTTCCTAAGCCCCAACACGCTGCCAGGTTCTCAAGTAAACAAAATGAATGGCCAGATTTTTCTGCTTTTCATGAGACGAGGTGGGGGGAATAGCATACCTAAGGCCATCAGGAAGCTAGGAATCAATTATACCATTAAACCAAGAAAATGGATATCAGATAAATAGTCTCGCTAAAGGGGTTGTTTTATATGTTTATTTTCATTTGGATTGCAATCTATAATCTATATAAAATGTGTATTAGTTTGAATAGCACTGCAAGATGGTTAGGGAAGCTCACAAACTCATGAGTGTCACATATATATCAATTAGATGAAAGCTTAATTGCCAGGAAATATCTTCAGACTCCACTGAAAAATTCAGCACTTGATGTGATAAATTAGTTTTATTCATACTACTAGAGCTGTAGTGGTATGTATGTATAGGTATAGACAGATATAGACGGGTGAATTGATGATAGATAGATGATAGATAGATGATAGATAGATAGATAGATAGATAGATAGATAGAGAGGGAGGTAGATGATAGATAGATAGATAGATAGATAGATAGATAGATAGATAGATAGATAGATAGGATAGATAGATGTGATGTGATGTGATGTGATGTGATGTGATGTGATGTGATATAGATATATCCCTGCAAATTTAGTAACTGTTCCTAGCATTGCATTCTTCTGGACAGAAGCTCAGTTGTTGTTCCTGGGATCTGTTGGAACTATCTCCCAGTTTAGAAGTCACAACCCCAATTAACCTTATGATCACTAAGACCACTTTGGTCTTTACTTTATACATCCTCTCGAATTCCTCCTTCAGGCCCTGGTACTTCTCCAGTTTCTCATACTCCTTCTTCCAGATGTAGCTGTCACTTGGCATTGCCCACTGCTGTCTTCTAGTCCTTGTCAGCTACCACAATGTCTGATTGATTGGCCAGTATCTGCCTATTCATCTAGATTTTGAGGTGTTCACTCACCAATAGGAGGCAACCTATCTCTCATCTAGGCACCTTTAGGAAATAATGCTACATAGCGGTGTTTAGTAAATAATGCTAATAGTAAATAAAGCAAAGCCATCCTCCAGTTAAAAATCACAGCAGTGGCAGCACATACCTAACGCTTTGTGAAACAAGCTAATTTTGATTGGCATTTAGCTGGGAAACTATCAGGAAGCCCTACGGCTCTAGATTATTTATTTATTATTTCAATTTGGGTGGCTAGCTACTCATCATGCAATTGCAGGAAGCTCACAGAGGTCTCCAAAAGAAAAGAAATAAGTAAAAATGCATTCTGCTGGAGGCAGCTTAGATTCCAAACCACAAAAGTGAGCTCACAAAACAACCTGGTCTCACAAAATAATTGTTCCCCAATGGGGGACAATTACTTGATTACAATTACTTGATTACAAAATCAAGTTTTTTGTAAAGGCCCTTATGGTCAGGACCATCTACATTTGAGGGGGACTGTTCTATGGGGCAAATATAACAACAGAGAAGCCCCACCTTGTTTGTCCCCATAAGAGGACACTGCTTAGTTCATGAGAACTGGAACCAGGAGTGAAATCCAGCAGGTTCTGACAGGTTCTGGAGAACTGGTAGCAGAAATTTTGAGCAGTTCGGAGAACCAGTAGTGGAAATTTTGAGTAGTTTGGAGAACCGGTAAATACCACCTCTGGCTGGCCCCAGAGTGGGGTGGGAATGGAGATTTTGCAGTACCCTTCTCCTGGAGTGGGGTGGGAATGGAGATTTTGCAGTATCCCTTCCCCTGCCACGCCCACCAAGCCACACCACACCTCCAGGCCACGCCCACAGAACTGGTAGTAAAAAAATTTGGATTTCACCACTGCCTGGAACATGTCAACTGTGCAACGTCTTATTAGATGAGGAGAAATAACTGGTGACAGATGGTCCTGCAAATACCCAGGAGCTGGATCATGCAGAAATTTATTACATTTTAGCAAAATTACCATCCTAATTCTTATTTATTCAACCAGATTCAATTCTTGCTGTCATTTATGATTCCCATGGCTAAACTACAGGTTTCCTGGAGATAACATATTTGAAAACTAGAGACAGGGAAAAAATACAACCATAGAGTCTTCATTAAAACATCCATCCCATTAAGAGTGTAGAACAGGAGTGTCAAACTCAAGGCCCGTTGGCTGGAACCGGCCCACTGGGTGCTTAGATCTGGCCCATGGGGCAAGGAAATCCAAAATTTTTCCCTACTGGTTCTGTGGGCGTGGCTTGCTGGGCGTTCAGGGGAAGGATATTGCAATATCTGCATTCCCACCCTACTCCAGGGGAAGGATACTGCAAAATCTCCTTTCCCTCCCCTCTTGGTGGAAGGATATTGCAAAATTTCAATTCCCACCCCAGTCTGGGGCCAGCCAGAGGTGGTATTTGCCGGTTCTCTGAACTACTCAAAATTTCTGCTACCGGTTCTCCAGAACCTGTTAGAATCTGCTGGATTTCACCCCTGCCATGGGGCCCCCTGAAAATAGCAAAGAACTGGCCTGCGGTGCCTTTGCCAGCGAAAATGGAGCTCAGGCAGACCCTGGGTGGCCTTCCTGAGCTCCATTTTTGCTGGCAGAGGGTTTCAGGAGGCCGTCCCAGCCGAAAACGGAAATTGGGAGTCCATTTTCACTGGCAGAGCACTCGGGCCACCACAGGTGCCCCCGACATGAGTGACATCAAGCTGGCCATGCCAAGCCTGGCCACTTCCACCCCGGCCCCCTGAGGTCAAACACATGATGCGGCCCTCAATGAAATCAAGTTGGACACCCCTGGTATAGAACATGGAAGGAATTGTGAAACTGTTGAAGTATTTTAGACCACATCTAATTCTGAAGATATTACAGTTACTAGTTTCTTCTGTTGGCTTGCACCAACTATAAGCTCTTGCAAGTTCTTTCTCTCTTACATTAATTTTAGCCAAAACCTAATGGGAAGGGAGGGAGGGAGGGAGGGAGGAAAAGAAGGCATTCTTCCTCATGCATTCTTTTCTTACATCCAGGCTTACTTTCACTACTGTGTTAATCTCAAATTCTTACAAGATTCAAAGGGGCATTTTATCTTTTATCTTTAACAAATTCCTAATTAACTGACATTCATGTTTACATGCTGTTATTAATCTACTTGGTGGCTCGCAAAGATATAGATTAGAGCCATTTGCTGAAATTGTGCTACACAAAGATAAAGGAGTAAGGAGGAGGGGGTGGAGGAAGAATGAGGGGGTGGGAAGGAAAGTCCCCCCCACAAAAAAAGCAAACTTAAAAGAAATTCCTAATATACAGTTAAAATGAGCAGTTACCCATAAATACTATAAACACAAGGCACTGTAATCATTGCTTAAAACGAAATGGAAAAGATACCACAAGCAAAATTTAGAGACATGAGGGGCATTAGAAGATAGGGTGGCTTCAGGACATTGAGCATAAATCCTTTCTGGGGTGAGAAACTTTAAAATCTCCACACGGACTGTTAAATCCTGTGAGATCCAGATTCCACACAGCTGTTAGAGACTTATCTGCTTCATCAATGGGAATTTAAACGTCTTTTTGGCAGGGCTCTTAAGAATGAGCCTGGAGCCGTGGTTTGCTTTGATCAAGGGAAGAGAAAGACAAAGTCTGAAGTTTGTGCTGCGCATGTAGAACACTGTGTATTTAATTCCCTGTTTCTAATGCAACACAGGAGAATTTTAATTGGAGTAACTGGAACTTCCTCTAAAAGTACAAAACTTCATTGTTTCATAATCAGTTTTATTAAGCTGAGTAGTCACCAACATGACTTAAAAATAATAATTGATTCCCAACTACCCACTAGGTAGAAAATCAATTTCATGGGAAGATTAGAACAGTGCTTTATTGAGGTTGGTTGTAAGAACTCAATCTTGAAAGTTTGATTGTGCTTTACCTCCCTTCCTTCTTAGTGAACGAAGGAGGAACTTATTCAAAGGAATTCTAAATTCTATCTTGCTTCCTAGAAGTTAAAGTTAAAAGTTCAGCCCTTTTTGCTTATATAATTTTCTTGCATATTTTTGTCAAGATCTTTACTCTCTACATGTGCATTTTGATGCATGTAAAAAGGGATGTGATCACAGGTGGTATTCAGCTGGTTCACACCGGTTCGTGTGAACCATTGGCGGAAAATTGGCCAAGGTCGCCAATTTGGTCATGTCCCAAAACTGGTCTCCCAGTCACTGTTTGCTCACCCTGCATGTTCGTTGGCCTTGCAAGTCCAATGGGATGGACATGCGTGAAGAACATGGTGGCAATGGCAGCAGCTTTTTCCATGACCTCTGGTAGTTTTCGGTGGCTGGTAGCCAGCTGCTACCTCTTTGCCAGCTGCTTTCCAGGAGTGGTGGCTGGCTGGGGGTTACCGAAAACTCTGGTCAGCTTGCCTTCCAGACTCTGGACCAGCCACCGTGGAAGGTAAGCTGCCCGAACAAAGAGGTGGTGGGTGGTAGGAAGCGGGGCTAGGGCTGGGGCTACTAAAGAAGGGGAAACGGGGGCAATTGGCAAAGGAAGGGCAGAGATAGATAGGTGGAAATTCCAAAAAAATTCCTATCTTTTCCTATGGGCGTGGCTAGGTGGGGGATCATGTGACTGAGTGGGAATGGGCATGAGTGATGTGAAGTTGGCCACACCCACTCAGTCGCATGCCCCCCCACCTAGCCACACCCACTGAACCGGTAGCAAAAAAAATTTGAAACCCACCACTGGATGTGATTTTGACTAAACTATAATCCTCCCCCTGCCCCTGGAAATGGATTTTGGAAAGCTAGCAAAAAAACAAAAAAACAAAACCCAACCATAAAAGCTAATTGGAGGTAAAAGAAAGTATCAAACATTTTAAAAATAACAATATAATCAACAATATTATGGCCACGCCAGAGCTAATGGCATGCTGAAATATTATTGATTTTACTTGTTTGGCAAAAAAAGAAAAAGAGGAAGAGCCAGGGTCAAATGAATCTCCAATGGGGAAATGTTCCACAGAGTAGGGCTTTCTAAAAAACCTGCCTCTTGCTCCATGCTTCATGTACAATGTAAGAAGAAGGGGATATATGACCAACTTGTGGGTAATCTCCAAAGATAATGCCATGCAGTGGATCATGAATTACTATCTTCAAAGTAACCTGGTCTAGATAGGCTTACAATTTGCTCTGCCACTCACAACTTCACAAAAGTGCCCCTGTGACAATCCAATTACATTTGCTAGAGTCCAGAAGGATATCCAAGGCACAAATTACATCTTTGCGGGTGAGGAATACCTTCAAAATCTACATTATTGAATTGTCCAGATGCTTATTGACAAATGAGGACTACAACTTGATAGGATTTCATCTGAGATTTTTTGCCCAATTCTGACCCTCATCCTTAAGTGACAGATGACTTCTAGCTGTTTCATGTAGATGTTAAATAGGATGAGTGAGAGAAAAGAAGCCTGTGGGATTTCATATTAAAATATTCACAGATTTGAGAAGTTCTTCCTAAGACAATCAACTGGACTTGCCTTTTCAGGAAGGAATTTAGTGTCCCAAATCCCGACCCTTACAGGTGGTCCACAGAATACCCTAGTTAATGGAATGGAATGCAAATAGGATGAAGGAGATTCACTTTCTACTTCCAAGTCCCAATAAAGGTGAACTACTCACACTTTGCATTCCTTATTTACTCTTAACAGTCTACCATGCCCTCAAAATATAAACTTCACAATTGTTCTGACCTAGGCTTCCTGATGGAGTAAAAGCACACAATGAGTCCCCAAAACCCTCTTTTTATTTCAATGGCTGTGAATTCTGTTCATTCAGCGCCTGTTCATTCTCAATCTGTTCATTCACAGATGAGTCCCAAATAGTTGTAAAGAGTCTGACAGACGTCTGCCACAGTTCTTCTGATAAGGTTGATAAACATCCACCTTTATCTCCCTTGACACACTGCCAAGACCTAATTTGCAATTAACTTTGCAAGGCCACACAGAACACAGATTCAACACGGAGCTGCAGTCTTGAAACCAGCCAGCACGAACAAGAGTTGCTTCCTGCAAAGGCCCATGTGCCTTTGCTCCTCCTTTATGTCCTATGTGAGGTGCCAATCATCTCCAAGCCCTACTCCCAAGTTAACCCTTTTGTTTTAACTGTTCTTGCCTTCTGGCTTCTCTGCGTATGCTCACACTGGGAACAGGCTCCCCCTATTCCTCTGCCTCACTGATGTCCGACTCTGGAGGCTCCGGAGGCAGTACATAACTCCCAGATGGCCCTCGCCCCATCTCTGCCTCTGATGCAGAGTCCTCGTCTGAGCCTTCCCCAGACTCCAGGATTGGCTTCCTCATTGTCCGACTCTGCCCAGCCTCCCCAGCCTCCTCACTGTCTGACTCTGCTGCCAGCTCCGCAGGCCGCCGGTGGACCACAACAACAATAATTTCTAACTAATTAATACTGAAACTATATTAATAACTCACATTGAGCACCGTGGTCACCAAAGCAAAGCAACAATAAGGAAAAATGGTTTTGGTTTCCAGAGGTCATATTCTCTTGGAAACCAAAATCCACACTAAGTAATATAAATGGATGTTGCTATATCACAATGGGATAGGGTAGGTTTTTTTGCTGTGTGTGTGTGTGTGTGTGTGTGTGTGAGGTTTTCTTTTAGTTTTCTTTTATACTTTCTAAATCATTCATTTTAAATTACATTATGTTTACTCAGAGCTATCTATAGCATACCTATATGAGTAAACATAATGTAATTTAAAATTAATGATTGGTCATTCATTGGTCCTTCTGTTTTATCATATAGGATATGAAGTTTCTGGATCACCAGGAGTGTGGAATTCTGCCCTTTATGTGCAAGAACTGCATTCTTTCTAGATGCTTTACTTGAGACTCTGCTTGAGACTATTCAGTTCTGGAATCCTCCACTGAAGAAACTCACACCAGGTGTACAGCCTCTATGGTCACACACTGATCAACGTAAACCAAGTGGTGTGACTATAATGATTAATTCATCTAGTGTAAAACTATGTGATCTTTCATCACAACTTATTTCATTCCCAAAGTATTTTATTCGATTGCTACTTTAGTTCTCGTGGGCAAAAAAATGATAGATTTTTATGTCACATTGTTCCACCGTATGGTTATAATTAATGGGTAGAGAGCACTGACCATCCTAATCTTGCCACATGGTTGGTGGAAAAGATGGATGTACAGTGTTGAAAGTTATTCATATGTCAAATCAATTTTCATAGTTAAAAGGAAGGGAGACATCAAGATAAGAACTCATCATATAAAAGAGCCATCGTGGTGCAGTGATTAGAATGCAGTATTGCAGGCTAATTTTGCAGACTGCCAGCAGTTCAATTCTGAATGACTCAAGGTTGACCCATACTTCCAAGATCAGTAAAATGAGGACCCAAATTGTTGGGGGTAATATGCTGACTCTATAAACTGCTTAGAGAGGGCTGTAAAGCACTGTGAAGTAGTATATAAGTGTAAATGCTACTGATAATCTAATCTACATCAACAAAACTATGGGAATATTCTCTTTTTTTCCATATTATGCATTCACATTATCATTCACATTGCTAATGTGAATATAAAGATATCCCCAAAGTGTTTATGAGTTTAAGGAAAAAGCCATATCCTCATATCTCTTCATGATTGAAAATATTAATCAGACACTGAAAGAGACAGAGAAAAAAACTTGCATTGGATAATGTATAAAAGCTTTTATAATCAACAGAATTTTTGAGAGCCGATGTTCCGATTGCATTTCAAATTAAAACCATACAAAGACGATAAGTTTTTTTCACTATAAACTCAAAGGCTTCAAAGATGTTGATAATTCTACTTGAAAAGGTAGAATTATATTTTCTAAGAATATCACTATAATCAAGGGTCTTTATAAATACAGATTTAAATACAGATTTAATCTGTCTGTATAAAACAGTTTTAAAGAACCTTTAAGTACCACTCTAACTTTGTCTGCTTTCTTTATAAAGTGTGTATATAATATTGTATAAAGATATCTCCAATGTTTAAAAATAATATTAAGTTATGAGATTAGAAAAAATAAAATAGAAAGATAGTGATATAAAAAAATAGCTGAAGTAAGATAGGAATAGCATGTAGACTTATCACATTATATCATCTCATATCATCACATTGCACAACTGCAGACATCAGATTAAACTCTAGCAAAGTGGGACCATTCATACTATAATGTAGATAAATAGCTTGTCCAGAAATATGGTTCTGGTGTTAGCCTTATATGGAGTAGGACTCCTTCAAAAGAGAGAGGTCACTTAGATCTCTCTGTAAAAATAGTAAATGAAGATCGTAGCCATGGGGGTCTTTGCCCAGTTCTGGCCCTACCTAGATGACGAACATCTGGTGATAGTGACCCATGCACTCCTCAGCACAACCTTTGAAGAGGACTTAGAAACCACACTGGTGCAGTAGACAGGTTGTCTGTAGACAAGACTCACTATTGCAGTATAATTCTACATTACTGTAGTTACTGGGAGGCTTCTGGGCCCAATTAAAGTGTAGATGATCACCTGTAAAGTCCCTGATGGTTCGACTTCAGATGACTTCATGAATCGCTCTCTTCAAAATTCTTTCCTCCATTCGTGTCATTTAGGGAAGGGGGAAACTGCTCAAATTCCTGCCCCTTTAGAAGTTAAAGGCATCATGCATCAGAAGGCAAACCACCTCTGTGGTAGCCTCATTGATTTGAAATTCTTTAATTTCAGAGATGCAGCAGCTCCAAATAGCTGACATTTTTCAAGACTGTGACAAGCAATTTTATTCCAGTGAGATTTTAGAGCCTAATATTTTATCAGCAGCTGTGGATTGGGTGGGGAGATCAAAAACAGCAAGATGGGGACTTCAAAAGGGAATAATGCTCTATCTCAGGGCTGTCAAACTCACGCCTGCAGGCCAGATGCATCATGCACTGGCCACGTCCATGCCCAGTTTAGCAAAGGGGGGGAAAGTCCCAATGCATCACATGACGCTGCTGTGATGACGTGAGTTTGACACCCTTACTCTATCTGCATTCATACTCATCCCCCTCTCCCCTCAAGGAAAGTTAATAGTGACTGGCAGCCATTTTCTTTTCTTTTATAAGATTGTATACAGATTGTCCTTTACTTATAAAAGTAAGTAAAATTGGTCCATAGTGAACCATTGATTGGCTTAACAACCATGGTGTTTGCTTAACAATCACCACAAGGCCATAAAATTTGGTTGATCATGTGGATGTCCTTTTTTATGACTGTCATGATGTATGACCATGATGGCCAGGCTTTGTTACATTTGTAAATTAAGGACTACCTGTATGCTTTGGAAGATTAATTTATTTTCTGTTGTGTGGGGGTTTTATGGCTCTTTATTGTGTGACTTGGCATTATGTTTTATGTTATCTTAAACAGAATTGGGTGATAAATATGATGTAAACTAAGTGTCAGGGTTTCAAGTAACACCCCCAACGAAAGAAGACTCCAAGGCTAGAAGTTCCTCAAAGTAGCATTTTATTAGAGATGTCATATTGGCACATCTGGAAAAACCCAAATCTGAAAGCACTTTCCCACCCAAAGGAAAGTCAAAGTCCCTTCCCCTGCACCCACATGTCCATCACATGCTCCAATCAATCCACCGTCCCAATTGGAGATGCCTCCCAGTCACGCAAGTGCAGGCTGAACGACCTTGACTCTCAGAGAAAAGAATGCTGTTATGGCTAAATACTTCTACCAACTCCATGCAAATCCCTCTCCCAGTTTCCTACAGATTAAGTGTGGCAGCCCTGAAGATCCAAAAGAAAAGATGGGCTCCAGGGCTGACACTAAGTTAATGAAACAATCAAACAACCAAAATTCCAAAGCATGCCAATGTATCAGCCACTCATTAAAGACTTGGTGTAAAATGGTTGCACTCTAAAAAACAACATTGTCCTCTCAAGGCACATCTGCATTCCTTAGATCCACAATAAAAACAGAAGTAACCACTTTATTGCCAATAAATAATATCTGAAACAAGCAGGTTAATATGGGTTAATACCATGGAACACATATTCAGATGCTATCCAAATTTTGTTCTCTGAAGTTTAAAAACAGTACAGTATTACATTTATTGTTGTTTTTTTTATATGTAGGCTGAAAATGGTCACAGAAAAGGACCAGCTCTACTAAAAGCAAATCATTATTTTTAAGGCAATGAAAAACACAAGAATCCCTAGACTGGATAATATGAAAGAAAGGAAACACTTCTGTATTGGACAAAAGGAAAGCAGGTAAGCAGGCAAGCTATAGGGTTTCCTGCCTAAGCAAGGGGTTGGACTAGAAGACCTCCAAGGCCCCTTCTAACTCTGTTATTTTATTCTATAAGCAAACAGGAAGACTCTATACAACTTTACACATCTTTTTGTGGTGCAATTAGGGTACAATGAGTACAATCTGAAACTATAGTTTAATGATGTCATAAATAGCTTTGTTTCAATGGCACTTAGACAAATTTCAAAGCTAAATGCAGTGTCGGCTGAATCACAGGATTTGAGATTTGTCTAGAGGTATCAACTTTCCCATTTTATTTGATAACACTAAAATGATAGCTTCTGTCCATAAATAGACATGGGACACCATTTAGAATTGAAATCTAAATCCTGTGGTTGAATGGAGAATCCTATTTTATAGAAATAATACAAACCTCCAACTGAATGCTTATCTACGTTCTGGAAAATTCTGTCACCAAGAATTCTAATGGCAGAATTATTTTAATAAAATTCTTATTAAGTAAGGATAACTTACTTAATAAGTAAGTCATGTCCAACTCTAAGGCGTGATGCTCATCTCTGTTTCTTGGCCAAGGGAGCTACCATTGTCTGAAGACATTTTTTTACAGTCATGTGACCATTATGGCTATATGCCAAAGGTGCTGCTACTTTTCCACTAAAGTGGTACCTATTTATCTACTCACATCTACAACTGAGGGAGACATGGGAGATCACCCCATTGGGTGGCTATCAGCTTTCCATTTGACAAACTCAGTGTCTTTAACCACTGAGCGATTGCACCCACTAAAGTTCTTACTACTCCTTCAAAAATATAAACTCTTACTTCTTTTTGATGGATGCCAGACTGGAAAAAAGTCTTGGTATCAGTTTACTTGGTCAGTTCAGCTCTTCTTGAATAATTATCATCTGAAATATTCATTATAGAGTGAAATATGTTCCTTTTAATGTTCATATTGAAAATAGCGTACAGAATGAGTTCACTTTTTTTCCCCAGGAAACAAAGCCTTTTGATACAGAAGTCCCACTGTTGTTACTCAGTTTTGTTATGTAAAGTCATTGTGTGCCTATAACTCATTTTTTGTGTGTCTTCTTCTTCTTCTTCTTCTTCTTCTTCTTCTTCTTCTTCTTCTTCTTCTTCTTCTTCTTCTTCTTCTTCTTCTTCTTCTTCTTCTTCTTCTTCTTCTTCTTCTTCTCCTCCTCCTCCTCCTCCTCCTCCTCCTTCTCCTCCTTCTCCTCCTTCTCCTTCTCCTTCTCCTTCTCCTTCTCCTTCTCCTTCTCCTTCTTCCCCAATTACCAATCTGTTATTTGAACAGATATTAAATCAATATTAAAATTTTAATATAAGAGAAAGTAAGGACCAGGATATTTAGAATAATCTAAACATTAGTAGATATGTACCACATAATGTTTACTTTGGTTTATGATGTTCATTATACTCTAAAACATTCCACCAGAATCCTGACCCGACCTCCCCCCACCACACACACACAAATGCATACTATGATATAGTGTAGGTTCACATTAAAAATGTTTAACCATCTTCCTATGTAAAGCATGTTACCACTATATTAATGATAATGGCTATTGACCTCTTTTTAAAATGCACATGGTTTTCTCTGTATACATCTATCTTCCTTTGCGATTCTTTAGAGCCTTTTATAGAGTGACATCACATTCTTGCAATATTTAATGGGAATGATTTATGAGGGCACAGTTAATGGATGTTCTTAGCTCTACTTGAAACCAAATATAGATTCAGGTTAAAAAGGGAATTGCAAATACCTATCACAGTTGGAATATATCTCATGTCAAGGTGGGCATCATAATACCAAAAGCTTTCTTCCTGAATATAATATGAAACAGTCATTTCTTGGTGCTTCTTTGTCACAAATAATTACAGCTGTCACCATAAAATATCACCAGGTAAGGTTGGTTCCTGCAATTGTTCAGTCAAATTGAGTTCAGGTTTTTCAATTTTGTCAAGAGGTCAATGAACGGGACTTATTCGATGATTGGAAGAAGGAAAAAAGGAAGAGGGAGAGAGAAAGAAAAATTGTGAAGGTTATAAAAACATAATCCACTGGAGACTTTAAATGGGTTTTTATTTCATTTATTTACAGAAGGCAGTTTAATAGGGATGGGAAACCATAACGATATATTCACAGCATTAAAAATTAAGCTTTTAAACATGATACTTCATGAATACCAAACAACAATTTATTGTGGGTTTTGGAACCCAAACCTTTTCTCACTACTCAATATATATTGCCTATTGGGATTTTGAAGAGGACAGTCCACTACCTCATTACTCTCCTCCTTCTGTTGCTCCTAATTTCTTTTATTTATTACTTTTCTTACTGTTTGGGTGATTTGCACCCTATTGCTTGCTCTATAAATGAATACCATATTAGATACCATGATAGATATGTATGGGGCTGCATATACCTGTACACCTTCATAAAAAATAAGAGCCTTCTGAAGGAAGCAATATAAGTCTATTATAATATCCAGCTCATGTAATTTGGATCCCCATATATATGGGCCAGAAAATTTATTCTACTGTAAATTTCCAGCTACCACTAATAAAAGTATGCTGCTTGTGAACTGACATTAACATCCTCCATGAATGAGCCCAGTCTTCTTTAAGTTCATCTGAATTCATGCTATCAACCCATATCAACAAATGCCACAGGTATTGCTATATCAAAGATATAGCAAAGAAAACAAATCTCTATACATTTTGTACAATGTGACATTCAAGCTTTTATTAAATGCCAAAGAAATGTGAAGACATTAGCCAATGGAGTCAAAGTACTTGAAAAGTTATATTCATGGCTTGAAAAAAAATCAGATTGAGGTTAAGGGTTTTGAAAACAAAATTGATTACTAATTGAAGGTGAGTTCACCTTCAAGCAGCGCTAGCTAAGATGAATCTCTTGGGAATCTGCTGGTGTGACTCTCCAATTAAGTTAAAGAAGATGTGGAAACTATTGATGAGCTGAAAATGAGGTAGTTTACTTTCCATTTTGCTGTCTTATAAAACACTGAACGTCTTCACCTACCACCAGGAAATCCAAAAGCAGCTCTAATTTTGGTTACATAACCTCAGATAATTTCTCCATAGGATTGACTTATTAGCATTTTCAGAGCTTTTTATTATGGTATGATGACTTCATTAACATTATAGTTGCTTCTCCAGTTCTATAGAATTGACAATTCCTGAAGTGCATGTGTGTAATGACGCAAGTGATTATACTGTACTCTAATGAATTTTGACTATGCTATTACTCTTAAATAATTGATTTTTATAATACTAGGAAATCTAGGTCCCAGAGCAACTCCATGCTGCATCAGAAATACTGCTAATAAACTGAGTATGTGTCAGAGCTATTGGTCTTCAGAAGCCAAGATTCCTTATAGTTCACTAAAGAAACAGGCCAACAAGTGCCAAGTTTAATTAGGTAGAAGTTTTACATATATCTTTACAATTGGCATTATATTTTGAAATTAGATCAGCTTGAAATAATACTGTATGGCCAAATATAAGGCTTCTGTATATTTCAACAGATGCTTCTGCAAAGGAAATGCACCATTTCATCACCAGCTTGATCCAGATGTTAAGAAGAAATATCAGGAAATATATCAGAGGTTATAGTTACATAGCCGGCTTTTTTCTTGGACACTGTCAGGCATTCATAAGCTGAAGCAAAGGATCACAAGCAGATCAGAAGCTTGCCAATACTTCCTGCATCCTCTTTAACTTAATTGGGCTGGTTGTACCAGTAGATTCCCAGAAGATTCATTTTAGTCTGCTTACATTTGAAGTTGAACCCACTTTCAATCCGTAATTAATTTTGTTTTCCAAACTTTTGAAAACAAGTCCAATTAGCATCCAGTTACTTAGCTGATTCTGAATCATTCCCTCTGCTTTATTAATATGTTTGGACATATGGAGCATTTTTTTTAAAAAAAATTTGTTTTATTTCAAACTAATGTTGTTCTTTGCTAAAAGTGACAATAATGGATACTTTGTGCATGGTTTCTGGACTTAATTTCTAGAATATCTTATAATTTCTCTGGATTCTTTCTCTTTCCCAGCCTTCCTCCTGTCAGGGTTCCAAGTAACACCCCCAACGAAAGAAAACTCCGAGGCTTGAATTTCCTCAAAGTTTCATTTTATTGAAGATGTCATATTGGCACATCTGGGAAAACCCGAATCTGAAAGCTTCTAGGTTTTCCCCACCCAACAGAAAGTTCAAGTTCCTGCCCAGCACACCACATGTCCATCACATGGTCCAATCAGGCACCATCAAAAACTGAAGATACCCAGTCACCTCATCGCAGCTGCAAGGCACTGTGGCCCTGACTCTGAGAAAAGAATGTTATTTTGACTGTATATCACCCATACTCTATACAATCCCCGCTCCCAATTTCCCACAGTAGAAAATTTGGCAGGCCTGAAGGCCCAACTGTAAAAGATGGCTCCCAGGTCTGACACATCCTTTTTCAGTGGTGCTCTGCTTACCTATTGAAACAATCAAGTGTCCTAGTAGCAATAACAATAGCACTTAAACTTATATACCTCTTAACAGTGCTTTACAGCAAGTAGTTTACAGAGTCAGCATATTGCCCCCAACAATCTGGGTCTTTAAATCTAAACCATTATAGAGCTATAATGTAATATAATGTCTATATAAAATTATTCCCGCTGATGGGCATGCATATGTGTGTGTTGTTGTCTTGTGGAGTACAAGAGGCCACAACACTCTTTTCGGGGGGAGATTCCAAAGCACTGCAAAAGACAGAACTATTTTGCAAATGGAGACAAGGGACTTAAGAAGCAAACTGAAGGGTTTCAACTGCTTAAACCTAAGACTCCACCCTTTATTTTCCCAGTTTGGAATGGTACCCTCTTGCTTCTGAAACTTCCCTCAAGCATCCCAACTTCCAAAATTGAGGTGCCTTGTCCTCATTTGAGGGTGGGGGTATAATCCCATGTGTTCTTTGGAAAACAATTTTTCTAAAGCCTTCAATCATACAAGAGTCATTTTTTTCTATAAATGCTTCAAGTTTGTACTGTTTTCTTGTACAAGAAAAGAACAAGTTGCTTGCTTAACTTCTTAAGTATTTCACTAAGCGTTAAGTAAATATACAAGAAATTTCCTGATCAGCTTTCTCCAGAAAGTGCAATGTTCACAGAACCAACAAGACAGTAATCTCTATATGGGTAGAGTCTTTAAAACTGCCCTGAAATAATATCTAATTGAATATTTGGGGAGATTCCCCCCCTCTGTAAACACATAAAGATATGCATCTCTTTATTCTTAAATAACACACTCCATTTTGATATCTTTTTCCCATGAACATTTTCCTGAGGTGTGTTTGAACTATGATATGCATCATTGCGCTGTGAGTTATTATATATTCATAGATCTTCAGAGCAGATTATCAATTGATGGATAATCTAAGACCCTGAAGGCTATGATGAAAGCTACCAAATGATCTTATTGAAAGAATGATAACAACATGCAGATACAGAGGGGAAAGTTCATGGGACTTTGAAGTTCACAATAAGACAAGAGAAAGCTGAAAATGTTGTGACAGCATGTTTTCTTTCACATTAGGTGTGCTTGTGGGCATGGTTAGCTATTCTGTGTGGCTCTTGAAAGCTTGAAAAACCACTTCAGAATATTAAATCTTTTTTTCAAAGTATACTGTTATTTCATGGGAGATAGACACTGAAGACTGATATTAGAACAGATTTGTGTATATTCATATTTTTTTAAAAAAAAAACCCTGAACTTCAGTCTAAACTTTAAAAAAATTAAATAATCTGCAAGGAGGAATGCTGATGTTTGGAATTTTAGTCATTTAGTCACCAATTTCCACTGTTTTACCACAGCTACATTCCATGGCCTGATAAAGCAGGGGTTAAAATAATGTCAGAATAGATTGAAGCAAAAGTGAGTGTTTCTCAACAGATTAAGAATGGGATTAAGATAACAATAATGATTTCAGTTGGTGCTTCCTTTTCCCTAGGATGGGGGCTCTGTGATGGGGAGCAGAAATGGCAATGAGAAATGGACAAGTAGTGTCTTCCATTTTTCTGAAGTGTTTAAAAACCTGGGGCATTTATGGCATCGTCAAAATCTTAATTTAAGGAAATATGATTTCATAAATGGTCTTCTGCTGCTCCTCTTCAATGCCTCTCTCAGAGTTAATACGCACTTTCTATTTGTCCCATTGCTAGTGCAAGTCATGTACTACTTCTTGAGTGGTTAACATCCTCCTCCCCTCACTCCCAACCCATGGCAAATATTTCCAATTGCTGCTTTATGTTCTAAAATTGTTAAACTCTAATTAGATGGTCAACAGTGTTTCCTTTCACAACTAAAGAAAGAAAAATCCCGACTCCATTTTCATAGAGAAAGGTACTTTTACTGAGTATGAACTGAATGCAACCAAAGAAAGGCAAGGTCTGAGGCAATAGGCGTGAAAATCACATATAGAAAGCATCCCCAAAATCCTTCCCCCAAGGGTCCAGTCAGGATTATCCAATCCACATCCGCCCAAGGTGTCATGTGGGGCACAGCTTTAGATGGCTCCATCCTTCTGGTATGCCAGGATGGTTGACCTTGACTGGTTATCAGCACACCTTCCAGCTGCAGAGAAAGCGCTGAGGAAAACTTTCTCCAATTCACTCCCAGTTATGAGACATCTCCACCAGCTCGCTTCCCCGCTCCCAAATACGCAAACAGCTCCCCCTCCCCCTGTTAAAATGGCAGCCAAAGCAAGCAAGCAATACAGAGGCGGAAGCTGACAGTTTCCTTCTCAGTTAGTACCAGCACCAATTCCAATTGGAGTTCAGTTCCTGGACTCTGCACATCCACCCTGTATAGCTATCAGATTCTTGTGTTTTCCACTGGTTGATCCAGTGATGATCTAGGAAATCAACTGACCTGTTCTTGATCTTTCTTTTTTTTCCCCACCACCAGAAGAAGACTGTTTAGTTTCTGCTCAGATTGGATGAAGCACATTCTCTTGTTTTCCTAATGCAAAATTTAGCTTTCTTCCCTTGTCCACATTGAAGCATGCATCTATTGG
This sequence comes from Arizona elegans, assembly GCA_022577455.1. Classification (NCBI taxonomy): domain Eukaryota; kingdom Metazoa; phylum Chordata; class Lepidosauria; order Squamata; family Colubridae; genus Arizona; species Arizona elegans. The sequence continues at coordinate 10,726,248 of JAKOOJ010000002.1, read as the reverse complement.
AATGAAGCTTCTCTGAAGCTGAACCATGGATTCTTCTTTGTTTGGAAAGCTCTCATAAAGCAAAAGTAGTAGGTAGGAATAAATAAAAAGGAGGGAGAGTTGAGATTGAGAGAAAGCTTTGTATCAGTGGTGAAATCCTACCGGTTTGCACAGGTTCGGGAAAACCTGTAGTGATAAAAGCTACCGATTCGTCAAACTGGTACTTAAAAAAAAACCTAACAGTTGGTCCAAACTGGTATTTCCGATGATCAGTTGTGCCACGCAAGTTATATTCACTAGAAAGCAGGAAATCCTGCTTTCTAGTGAATCTAAATAGTGCGGCACAGCTGTTTTTCCCCCCCTCGCTTTTCTACTTACCATAGAAAGTGTCCTTTTTCCATGTGAAGGGTGCATTTGGCGCACACTGAACATGTGCACACACACTGTGTGTTTGGTGTGCACCACGCACGTGTGGGTAGCAAACTGGTGGCAAACTGCGGAGGATTTCACCACTGCTTTACACTATGATCAAAAAAGAGAACCCCAGAAAGTGGTTGTCATCTCCCCAAACCCTGCAATTTTTAAAGTGGACTTCAGGAAGATCCAGGAGCAGTACAGGAGATTTGTGCTGTCATACATAATTGGTTTGAAAATTGAAATTCTGCTATGCTGATGTTGTTGTTATTGTTTTGATTATAATTTATTTATTTATTTATTTATTTATTTATTTATTTATTTATTTATTTATTTATTTATTAAATTTCTATACCGCCCTTCTCCAAATAGGACTCAGGGCGGTGCACAGCCAAGGTAAAAACAGAGCATACAAAATTTAAAAACAGTATTAAAATAATTAAATATTTGGCCATAAATTAAAACAACCCAATTTAAAATCAATTTAAAATTTAACTCAAGCCAGCCGAGCTAGTTGAAATAAATAGGTTTTCAGGGCCCGACGAAAAATCCGGAGGTCTGTTATTGTACGTAACTCTGGGGGAAGGTTGTTCCAGAGGGTGGGCACCGTCACAGAGAAGGTTCTCCCCCTGGGGGTCGCCAGCCGACATTGTCTGGCGGACGGCACCCTGAGGAGGCCCACTCTGTGCGAGCGTACTGGCCGGTGGGAGGCTATTGGTGGCAGAAGGCGGACTCGTAAGTACCCCGGCCCTAAGCCATGGAGCGCTTTAAAGGTGGTCACCAACACCTTGAAGCGCACCTGGAAGACCACCGGAAGCAAGTATGATGTCTATGGTTAACTATTCTTGTTAGTGTTTGATTATGTATTTCCCACTTCCTGATAGGAAAGCTAAGTCAAAAGAAGCAGTTAAGCTTTAAACAATCAAAAACAACATATCAATAGAGTAAAATAAATTTTTACATCAAATGAAATTTAAGAGACACGAGATATCAATAAAATAATATCATTATATAGGGTGAGAGAAATATTGTATATTGAAGAATATAGGATATTGATATTGTAACAATTTAGATATTATAGGTAGATGTTATAAAGATGATGTTTGTTGTAAATTGTTTTACTTGCATTTATAAATGTATTATGTGGTTTCTAAAATTAATAAAAATTTTAAATTTTTTAAAAAAAAACAATCAAAAACAACAGACTTTAGAAAGAAACAGCCAGTGCAGACTGCAAAATTACATACTGCCTGGTTTCAATCAATAATGTGCCTAGGTTTCAAAATGTATTCATTTTTTTTTTTTTTTTTTTTTGCCTGATGCAGCCTACTGTCATCCAACTTATTCATAGTTATTTCCATTGAATATATCTTGTTGGGAAATAAAAGAGGTGAGCAGAATTGTCAGATGTAGCACCTGTTCCTGTGCCATGCCATTTCATGCTGGGAATTCAGAATTTGAATGCCTCCAATATCCAAAACAGGCGTGAGATTGAAAGCATTGGCTTAGCACTTTCTCATCAACGTGTTTGTTGTGCTGTAGGAAATCTTGTTATGTGGCAACATGCAAACATTCAATCTCCTACACGCAGTTTGAAATATTACAGCCCATCAAGAGTTGCAACAAGTAGTGTTTCTTTCGCTCCTCTGCTTTAGCTGTCGGTCTTTCCTCACTCATCATTTGCAAATCACATTTTTTTAAAAAAAAAATGCAGCCGGCACTAGAAGGGAGTTACATAAATCAAATTTCATTCAGTAATAATGGGAAAATAGGTCGGTTTTATAAGCACAGTTGTGTGAGGTGCTCTGGAAGTAATAATATTAAATTAGGTATTTGATACATTCATTCATTACAGATCCATAATACATTGTGATCATGACAAAAAAGAAGAACCATCTTCAACCACATGAGAGAGATGTTTAATGAGACTGAGTCACTTTCCCCTTTTCTCAGCTAGGAAGGAAACTAATGGTCTTGATTAACAGTGCTTCTAGAGTACTGAGAACCAGTTTTAATTAATTATCAAGCTAATTAATATTAATCGGGGGGGGCAGGAAAATCGTTTTTTGCGAACTTACCATTGCTTCTCTTTCCAGCAAATTGTTTTATTGGCTTGAATGACTATCTTGGATAGAACTTTAGCTAATCTTTGAATGATTTTTTTTCATCTTACTTTCTGTAGAAGATGGTGCATACAAAGGAGAAGAATGGCTTTTATTTTACTCCTAATTGTTATAAATTCAGGCTATGGACTATTCAGAGAATCTAGACAGAGAAACCTGTTAGATCTGTGTTAAAGTGAGCGCTGTTTGCCTTGCTAAAATGCTTTAAATAGTAAAAAAATAATAGAAAAAATGACAGGACTTTCTTCCTCAAAGCACTAGGGATCACTCTCGCTTCCTTTCCCATCCCATCCAATATCTGTGGGTATCAGAAAGTTAAATGTTCTGGCAACCTTTGTGGACTTTTTGCTGATACCTAGACTGAAAACTTTATGTTTTATAGCTTTGTTTATAGATAAGGGATGGAGCAATGGATGAAGATATCTGTTCATCCTTATAGGGAGTGAAGAGTTATTAAATTTGTTTACACTTTTTGTGAAGCACATTAGAGATCACGTCTTTATAATTTACATGTGTAATTCTTTCCTTTCATTCTCTTCTCTTTCTTTAAGTTTAGTTTGCATTGATTTTTACTAGAGGCATCATGGCTCGGTGGTTTAATGATGCTGGATATGGTCTTTGCTCTGGCAGTTCGAGTCCTAGCACTGCATGACAGGGTGAGCTCCTGTCACTCACCTCAGCTTCTGTCCACCTAACAGTACGAAAGCATGTTCTATGCAAGTAAATTGATAGGTATCACTTTGGCAGAAAAACAAGCACAGCCTCTGGTCTTCTGGAGAGGCAGTCAGTTTTCTGACAGATCTCAACCTTCCCAGTTGTGGTGCCATTTGCAAGGCAGTTCCAGGAAGGTAGGAGGCCTTGGGTGACCCTGCAGGAAGAGCTATTTGTCTTTCTCTCTGGTGCGAAGCTAGCTCATGCTCCTGTGGCACATCTTGGAAAGTATGCAAGTGTGTCCTACAACATGGCTGGTACCTTGGCAAGCCAAACTATTAATCTGCATTTTCATCGTCATCTCTTGGCTACTGTAACAATGCTATACACTAATAATAATTAATTTTTACTATTGAAATTAAAATTCTTAATAAAATTAGATTTAAAAAAGAGGGAAACAGTTTCACTGTTTAACATAACTGTCATTTTATTTGTATCAAATACATCCCAATCCTTGAAACATGCATAAGGTACAGAAAATATATTTGCTGTTGAATTGTCTTTGCTACCTCTTTAATGAAGCCTACTCAGAAGAATAAAAAAGACAGAAAAATGGACATCAGTATATGTTTTATTCACACTGAAACCTGTTATCAAAAGAAGACAAGACTCCATTTTTACTTCAAATGAATTACATTTTGTTCATTGTCTTACTGTGTATTTATTCTTCTATTTTGTTGCTATTTTTAATCCATCTTGAATGAAATGGAAGATATAAATAATGAAAATAAATTAATCTGTTATTTGTTCTCAGTCATATTGCTAAATTAAATATATAGCCATTAAACTATTTAATAAGAAACCCAGATATTGAAATATGGGGCTGGACTGAGTCCACTGGATTGAATATTATGTGCTGGTCAATGTGTTACTTTTCCAGTATTTCAGGAAAAATGTGTTTGCATCTCACCACTTTGTGTCACCACTGAGCCTTGGTGGCGCAGTAGTTAAAATGCAGTATTGCAAACTGATTCTGCTGACTGCCAGCAGTTAGATTCCTACTGGCTCAAGTTTGACTTAGCCTTCCATCTTTCCAAGGCCAGTAAAATGAGGATCCAGATTGTTAAGGGCAATATAAACTACTCTGTAAACTTCTTAGAGATGGCTGTGAAACATGGTGAAGTGGTATATAAGTGTAAGTGCTATTGTTATGAGTCTTTTAGTGAGTTTTTTACTCCTGGTGACTGCCAGAACCAGTTCTTGCAGCTTTCTTGGCAAGGTTTTCAGAAGATTGCTTCATTCCTAGGGCTGAAAACAGTAACCCAACCCAACATCATCCAGCTGTTTTTATGAACTCACTGACTCCCAGTTTCTAGCCTAGTGCCTTAGCCACTATACAAACTGACTCTTTATAAGAAAATGTTATCCATAATTGAGAGTATAGTGAATTTATTCAAAGGAAGGGCCAGAAGAACCTTCTACTACTGGAAGTCCAATATAAGCAAAATGAACTATTTGTCCTACCCAGAGAGACTGGTGGCTTTAGATCTGGTCACATCACACATTTACCCAAATACCCACATTTGCAGAGGACTAATTCACTATTATTTATTCTGTGGGAGCTCCTAATGCTCCTATCACTTAGGGCAGAGATGGGCTTCAAAAATTTTAGCAAGGGCTTCTCTGCCCAGTTTCTATATGGGCATGGCCATGATGGGTGTGGCCTAGTCGGCCTCCTGCACCATGGTGGGGGGGGGAGCACCATTTTTGCTTTCCCTGAGCTCCGGAGGCTTTCCTTGCGCCTCCAGGAGGGCGAAAACAGCCTCCCCAGGCTCCAGAGGGCCCATTTCTTCCCAAACTTCCAGTAGGCCCATTTTTCACCCTCCCCGAGCCTCCATGCACACCTTGCACTTACCTGCATCCAAAACGAGCTGCATAGGGACTCCTGGGAGGACGGGGTGAGTGGGGCCAGCCAAGAGTGGGACTCCGAACTGCACAGAATCTTAGCTAGAGGTTCTCCCGAACCCTGCGAACACCCAACAGCCCACCCCTGACTTAGGGCCCCAAACTTTACAGCCACAAACAGGAAGATGTATAAAACTGCTATCTTCAAGCTTGCCTCATAAATGTTACCAATGCCTACAATAGTTCTGCTTTTGCCCTTATGAGTAATACATTTATGGGTACTTAATAATAAAAATAGTAATATATAACTTGCTACCATTTAGAATTTTTGGACTCTCAGTTCCCATGCTTTCCAAAATCTAAGACCCTTGGAGGCCATCAAACTGATATCCTCAGTGGTGGGATTCAAGTAATTTAATGACCGGTTCTCTGTCCTAATGATTTCTTCCAACAACCAGTTTGCCAAACTGCTCAGAAAGTTAACAACCAGTTCTCCCGAAGTGGTGTGAACTGGCTGAATCCCACCATTGGATATCCTTGACTGAATATTGCAGCCTGGTTTAAATTTCATATATGATTGCATTCAATAGGCAGAATGAACTTAGTTTGAGTACTGTGATACAAAGGGCTTCAACCTTCCAGTGACTTGCTAAACCAACCAAGCAGAGGTCAGAAATATAAAGGCATTTCAATATATATAAAAGTTAGTCTAAACATTCAGTAAGTTCAGAAGGCATGGTGATGAGTAAGTAGTGCTTGGAACCTTTATCTGTCTATCCCAGAGATCTTCAAACTTGGCAGCTTTAAGACTTGTGCACTTCAACTCCCAGAATTGGACTTGAAGTCCACAAATCTTAAAGCTGCCAAGTTTGAAGACCTCTGGTCTATCCTTTTTCATATCCCCTCTCCAGAACTTTTCAACAGGGAGAATAAAGACTAAGTCATAATTCAAATATGCATGTAGAAAGCATTCTCCTCAAAAATTAGCACACAAGAAGAAATTATTCTGTTAGAAAGATGAAAGTTAGGAACTTAACATGTTGTCTTCTCTTTGCAGAGCAACTTAATTTAAGTACCTGTGATATCTCTAATGCCCCATATTTCCAGTTGGTAATGAGCGTTTTTTGAGACGATGACAGCTTCTGCTGGAATATATCATTATAATGTAAATATGAATCTATGTTTCCCTATTCGTGGTAAACTCTATCCAATTAAGCATGTCCTTTTGGAGCAATAATGGCTAATGAAGACCAGTGACATTGTGTCTTCAGTGATGGTTTTTTTTTCTCTAATTAATTTTCTCAGCAAAACTCTACCTGATATTAAAGTGCCTGGTAAGAGTGCATCTGTGTCAATGGCCTGATAACTCACTCTTTCCTTGTAGATTTGCTTTGTATTACCTCAACATAATGTCTATAGTCCCATCTTTAAAGGTTAAGTGTAGATTTTAAGAAAAAGATTTACTCACAGTCCAACAAACAAAAATGAATTCTCCCAGTTATTAATACTGTATTGATCAATGTGCAATTACTTATCGTTTTTTACTGTGCTACCCACTCATTTTGGTGTACACAAAGCAGGATTATCAGTATCAACCAGAATTACACAGATAAATATGTCATTGTCTTGTGAAGATCTGTGTAATTGAGCAGATAGATATAGTTGGGTGACAGCTTCTATTATGCTATTCCCAAGTTGACAAGGAATTAGAATTCAAAATGTTTGGAAGCTCGCAGTTTGAGCATAAATGAAGGGTTCTAACTAAAATCCACACTAGTTCTTATGTTAAAGTGGCAGATACTCCAAATGGCCGTGATAAAAATATAAGTATCTACAGCATCAAAGGAAAAGCCATGGGGTATGGGATCAAATAGACCATCTAATTCAGCATCGTATCTGAATCTAGGGAGGTATGTTGTCTCCCTGGAACAAAAATCAAAGATGTGTTTGAGTGTCTTACTAGAATAATCAAGCCCAAAGATTATTATCTCTTTCTTGTCTTTCACTTGGGGACAATTGACACAACAATGAACCTGACAATACTTTCAAGAGACTATAAGCAGCTCTGCAAGAAAGTTAAGGAGTTAGAGCACGTAACACTAAAGATCTGTATGTATCATTCTGAACTTTCTTAGAAGATATCAATGAAAAATGAAGTGTGGTCTTCATGATCTTGTAGATCATTCTGTTTCCAATGTATATGTACATACACACACACACATACATACATAGTACATACATACATACTGAAAGGCGAAAGAGATGCAGTATGCTCCCTCCTACATACTGGGGTAGACCAGGTGTCTCGATAGAAAAACACTTAATCTCTCCTGTGGCTCAAGCTGATGAATGAAGGGAGGAGAACTTGTGGCTCAGAGGTTAATACAACTGCCTAACATGCAGGCAGCCCAGGTTGGAATCCAAGTAAGGGTATGGCTAGCTGATAAGAGCTAAATAGCTTGAAATAGATCTATACTAGTCTCCCTTTATTTCTTTATCAGTGAAATATACATTTGGTGTAAAATGGTTTGTCGTGAATGAGACTACTGTTTGTCGTGAATGTGACTGCGACTCCCTGGATTGTAGCTGAAAGGCAAAAGGGATGCAGTATGCTCCCTCCCACATGCTGAGGCAGACCAGGTGTCTCAATAGAAAAACATTGTGTGTGTGTGTATGTATGCATATGCATACACACACACACACACACACACACACACACACACACACACTATTGTTTTTAAAAGAGAGGACAACAAGCGTAGTTCAGGCTTCTCCCCTTAGTAATTCATTGACATTTCCACTAAGGAAGATTAATGAATCCTTTTTACCAGCCAACATTTGCAAAGAAACCACTGGCATGAAAAGCATTCAGTTTTTTTTCTGATTCTCTTTTGCTAAGCACAACCAGTTCTCCCATTCATAGAGAAGAAGACTGCTGCAGGCTACAAAATTAGTTTTCCGTCCTGATCTAGTTACAACATCCTAATTTGAAACTGTTATTAAAAATGTTCATCAAACATCCTTATGTCTCTTTAGCAAGATATACTGCTTCATTTATTTTAGATAGTAAATGTCGCATACCTGCACAGAATTCCCATTTAGTACTATTCTGTACTGAAAGGCAGAATTTGTCCAATAATTTTTCACAGATCTCTTAATTAATGTTAATTATCCCTGAAATGTTTACAAGGAGATGCAAACCAACCTGTTAAAATTGGAAAAAAAAATATTCCCAAAAGTAAAATATAGTCATAAGCTCCACTTCTATTGATGAATATGGTAAAGGTAGCATAATGATTTTGTTTTTTTCCCAGTCTTCATTTTCTGTCAAACCAATTGTTTATTTCTTTCCCATTTTCCAACTTTTACTCTAATTTGAAATCTACTATTCCATGCAATATTACTACTGGTTACTCAACACATGAGTACTGGGTACTTTTTAACATATTTTACTCCAGTATAGAATTTCTACTACTTTTAACCTTCCTAGAAGAAGACGACACTTCAAGTTAAACATTTAGCAAATGTGTCCATCAAAAAGGTAAAAAAGCTAAGATGGAAATCAAGCAGGACCTGTGGGGCATCTAGTTTTGCAGGTTGATTTGACCAAATCCCTCAAATTATAATTCTGGAAGAACCAGAAGAGATCCAGCACAATTCATTATCTTCTCAGCCTCAACCACCAGAGAGATAGAAAGATGAGTATGTGATCTCCCCCAATCTATCTTGTTTGAAGACAATTTTTGAGGGAACCTATGCCCACAGGGAGAGGTCAGGAGGAAATAGTGGGTCATGTTTTGTTAAAATGCTTGTAATCAATGATTCTCATTGGAAATTGCTTGTCCCCATTTTAACCAGTAAGCCTGACAGATCTAAGCTCACAATGTTCATTGTTTTTCCTCGCTTGTTTTCAGAAAGGGACATCAGTTGCTGTGAAATTCTAGGCCAGTCCTTCCCTACAAAAGATGCCACCACCATTGTTATATCAACATAAATGAAGATGTTCCGTCTGCATTAGAAACAAAAACTGATGTGTTTAGTCTGAAAACGATAGTTAAATAGAATTCTTTATAGAGTAGAATTCTTTATTGGCCAAGTGTGATTGGATACAAAAGGAATTTGTCTTGGTGCATATGCTCTCAGTGTACATAAAAAGAGAAGATACCTTCATCAAGAATCATAAGGTACAACACTTAATGCTAGTCATAGGGTACAAATAAGCAATCAGGAAACAATCAATATCAATATAAATCGTAAGGATACAAGCAACAACGTTACAGTCATACAGTCATAAGTGGGAGGAGATGGGTGATAGGAAAGATGAGAAGATTAATAGTAATGCAGACTTAGTAACTAGTTTGACAGTGTTGAGGGAATTATTTGTTTAGCAGAGTGATGGCATTCGGGAAAAAAACTGTCCTTGTGTCTAGTTGTTCTGGTGTGCAGTGCCCTATAGTTTTGATGGTAGGAGTTGAAACAGTTTATGTTCAGGATGCGAGGGGTCTGTAAATATTTTCACAGCCCTCTTTTTGACTCATGCAGTTTACAGGTCCTCAATGGAAGGCAGGTTGGTAGTAATTGTTTTTCCTGCATTCTTGATTTCATTTAACTATTCTAAGCTAAGAAACATAACTTAGCACATACTAAGATATGGAGGTAGTAACAGTAATAGTTGCCTTGTAAAGAAACCATTGGCACAAAAGGATATTCAGTGTTGCTTTTGATTCTTTTTTTGCTAAGCAGAATCATTCTGCTTCTCATTCATAGAGAAGGAGGCTGCTGCAGGTAAAAAAAACAGTTTTCAATAAAGTTAAAGATAAAGATTTCTCTGTCCAGTCGTGTTGATTCTAGGGTGTTGTGCTCATCTCCATTTCTTGGTTGAGAGAGCCAGTGTTGTCCAAAGATATTTTCCAAGGTATGTGACCAGCTTGTACCAAAGGTGGAATGGAACAAATGCAGTAGAACATCCTAACTTGAAATTGTTGGTAAATATGAAGCTATAGCTTCCATAAAGTTGAATATCTTAAATTATGGATATAACAGCCAAATTCGGAGTTCACATTTCTATTTCTGTTCATGAAAAGATGTCCCCCCCTCCCCACATCTGATCCACTATCTCTGGTGACAGGAATAAGCAATATGCCGGGGGGGGGGGATATAACAGCAAGGTAAAGAAGGAGCTGAGAGACAAATTTTGTTCTCTCCTCATGCTTTCTTTTCATTTCTAAAGGGGGAAGAAATGTGAATGATGGCATCACGACATCTGTTTATACCCTAAGACAGTGTAACTCAAATGATGATAACATCACAATTAAATTACCTCAGCCATTTCACAGTTCTCTAAATGGCATCCAAAGATGTAAACTTCATTTTTGCATCATATTTGAAGTTAAACATTCATTGGTAGCATTTATTGATAACATTCATTTGATAGCAATTTAACATTTCTCATCCCACTACTTTGATATAGAAAAAAAAGCAATGAGAAGTATACAGGTCATTATTTCAGATTTGTCTCCATTAGAGGATGGTATAATATGGGCCAGCATTTCTATACATGGAAGGTCATTAGCATGTCTAGATGATGTTTTCTCTCTTCAGTTTTCATTTTCATCCATTTCTTGTTCTTGCTACTATTTCCTTGACTTGATAGTAGCCTTGAATCACAATCTTCACTTCAGATATTGGTGATATTGATGTATCAATGTGCCCAATGTGTGATAAGGACTTGCTCCATGCAGTAAATTCCCTATAAGAGATATAACAATTTCTCTGCCTTCTGTTCATCTGGCATGTCGTAAAGGGATAGAGAATTTTCTTGACTCAGTTCAACATATTGTTCTCCTGTGATGCTGAAAGGATACAAACTGATTAAAAATAACAGGGCATCACCATGGATTTGTCAGATAGATATCAGAAGGCACAACTGGTAAAGTTTTGTTTCCTGAAATGTAGTTCTTTATTGATTGAAACAGAACAAAAATGACCATCATGAACAAGGAGAAAAAACTATAGTGAGTTTATTATTATTTAATGTATGGCAATCAAGACCAGGAAGGTTATGCACACAGCAGAAGTCCTGGGAGCCCAACAATCACTAATCCATTTTTTGCACTGGTGCACCACAATAGAGTGAATTAGCTTCATACCAGCTGGCCTGCAGAATTCTCAGAGGAAGTCAGTTTGTCTGGAACTTTCCTCTACCATTCCTCTGCTGATTGCTGATCACATCCAGTCAGATCCAGCGCTGATTCCAGCTTCCTTTGTAGAAGGCAGCCATCAGTTTCCCACCATCACTCTGTCCCATAAAGTTGGACTCAAACCACCAGAGTGCTGGCAATTGCTCAGCATCATTAAGCCTCTGGGCCACCGTGCCCCCAGTATAGTGAAATCTGATGTCTACATCAGAGCCGAGGTGGCACAGTGGTTAGAGTGCAACTCTGAAGGCTATTTCAGCTGACTGCTAGCTGCAGTTCAGCATTCAAAACTCACCGGCTCAAAGGTTGACTCAGCCTTCCATCATTCCAAGGTTGGCAAAATGAGGACCCAGATTGTTGGGGGCAATATGCTGACCCTGTAAACCACTTAAAGAGGGTTGTAAAAGCCTTATGAAGCTGTACATAAGTCTAAGTGCTATTGCTACATGAGTGCATTTTTATTAACCTATAGAGAGTATTGTTTTATATACCTTAGCCATGGCAATTGCTTCTTATGTTACCTTCCAAACACTAAATCAGTCCCTCCCCCAGTTGTACAAATTATATTAGGAAATTATTTGCACTGAATAAAACCCTTGACACTTGACAAAGTTGAATAATTTTGACTGTTTCATTGTGAGCTGATTGCATAGTGCTTTACCAATAGTAATGGCAAGACTATACAATAGAATGATAAATTTCCCAGGGCAATTATTTTTAAAACCATAGAAGTATTAGGAAAACAATGGGGTTACAGGAAGACAATATAAACAAGAGTATGCAGAGAACAGAAATAAAAGTTATCCTTGGCTCTGCAAATTGTACATACAGCGCAAAATCTCCAAATAATGGGTTGTAATAGAAATCAGCCTTTTCTCTGTCTCTATAAGCTTGTAAACCAAGCTTCCTATGACATCAGTTTTGCATAATAATAATATAGCAGGAAACAAAGAACCAGAGATTTCTTAAACCTCAATAAAGTGTTACGCCATTCTCCCACTTAAAATTATTTAAATGGTACTGTAAGGATTTCATTGTTCCCATTCAATCTTTTATCAGCACTCTTGGAAGAAATGCACATTTCTGGTCTCATTAGAGGCTACTCTTCCTCTCCCCCCCCACTTTGCATAAACATTCTTTAAAAAAATATACTGAAAAATTCACTGATTTGTTTGATTTGCATCTAGTTCTCCAATCTAGAGAATTTTCCAGACAGAAGAAAGGAAGTGATAAACATCCACTGAAGCTGCATAAAAGAACTTCATACCATTTGATTTATTTATTTATTTTAATGAAAGAGTAGAGTCTACGGAGATTCTCAGTCATCCAGGTCATGGTTGTCTCAAAGGTGTTTTTTTTTTTTCAAAAGGCAACTAGATTTATTTTTTCAAGGAAAAACAAAGTTCAGTTGCCTTTTGAAAAAGCACCTTTGGGACAGTAGGGTTCACATTTTCTCTATGTATCACATCACAGTTTGATAATCTTTGTTTGTTACCTTTGGTTTTGTACTAGCGTGCACTGTATCCAATTTCTTTACATGCCTAAGCTGAATCAAAAGATGATTGACACATATTCCTGGAAAAATGAGAATTGGGTGAAGTAATAAAGTAAATCTTTCAATGCTTGTCAAACTTGGGAAGGATACGATCTTGCTGAGTAGTTTGTCTTGCCCAGTAAATAAACTGGAGATAAATATTTTATAGACGCATTGCCTAGACACAAGAATTTTTGCAAAGTCACATGTCTAAGTTTTCTTTTTCTCTCTAATGAGCAGGTAATATTTTAAAACACATGTATATGTGTCAGTCATGAATCCTGACAAACTGTATTTCTCTTTCTCTACAAATTTATTCATCCGTTTCTACGATGAGAAGGAGGCAAATATTTGAGTGGTAGGTATAGTGAGTTGAGTTTGTAATCCTCAACTTTGTGCAATTGTACAACTGTGACTTGTATTTTTATTGGAGGGTCAAAGATTCCTGTAGGTAAGAAAAGATAAAGGTGACTATACATCAGGAGTGTCAAACTCAAAGCCTGGGTCTGGCCCGTGGGGATGTCCTGGAAACAGCAAAGGACCAGCCTCTGGTGCCTCTGCCAGTGAAAACGGAGCTTGGAAGGGCTGCGGGCGTCCTCTCCAAGCTCTGTTTTCACTGGCAGAGGGTTGTAGGAGGCCATCACAGCCAAAAATGGAGCTCGGGAGCCCGTTTTCCTGACAGAGTGCTCGGGCCACCACAGGCTCCCTCAACATGAGTGACATTGAGCTGGCCATGCCCATCTTAGCCACCCACCTCACCCCACCCCACTCCGAGATCAAACACAACCCTGATGTGGCCTTCAATGAAATCGAGTTTGACACCCATGCTATACATGTTTCTAAAGCTTTTAGGCCAAATCAGTCATGCTCAAAAGCAACCTTTGATTCAATTCTGAAACAGATGAATTTAGTTACATACATGTATGTCTGGATAGCTCTGCAGACAAAAGCACTGTAATTTAACACCAGCTGTCTGCAATTAAAGTAAGTTCGAATCTTGCCAGGCTCAAGATTGACTCAGCCTTCCATCCTTTCTAAGGTAGGTAAATTGAGGACCCAGTTTGTGGGGGCAATAAGCTGACTTTGTATAAAATATACAAAAGTATGAAGGCTATTACTTAACACACTGTAAGCCGCCCTGAGTCTCTGGAGAAGGGCAGCATATAAATCAAAATAAAATAAAATAAATAAATAAATAAATAAATAAATTAGTAAAGATCTTTTGGGGCTCCAGTGTCAAGGTTAGAACAGAATTAAATATTTTCAGATATCTAGTTATCCCTTAGTTGTAGTAGCCCTAGAAAATTGAAAACTCTGACATCTGTTAAAAATGGGATGTTCTTAAATTGTTATTCCAATCTGGGAATGGAGCATAGCAGTTAAACTTCAGCAATCTGGGAACTGGGTGACAAAAATATACCTACTTATGTATGTGTAGATATCTCACATTCTCTAAATCCTGATGTTTATTTATTTATTTATTGGTTCAATTTATATGCCGCCCTTCTCCAGAGACTCAGGGCGGCTTACAATGTGTTAAGCAATAGCCTTCAGACTTTTGTATATACCTGCTTAGTAGGGCTTTCGACCCCCACCCCAAGTGGTGTTCTTTTTTTTTTATATAATACAAAGTCCCCACAAACCGGGTCCTCATTTTACCTACCTCGAGAGGATGGAAGGCTGAGTCAACCTTGAGCCTGGTGAGATTTGAACTTTGCAGTAATTGCAGGCAGCTGGTGCTATTTAACAGCACTTTAGTTTGCTGTGCCACCAAGGCTCTGATGTTGATTTACTACTCATTATTTCTAATACATATAAATTGATGCAATATAACAAAGCAGCTTGATTGCTTTTGTTAGCCATTATCACTAAACATAGGAAAATGTATTATTACCAGTTTCTAAAAGCATAAGAAACTATTTTGGGTAAGAAAAATAATAGAAGAAAGAAGCACTTTGAAACAGCCGTCAATTAGAGATAAATTTCTTCACATCAAAACAATATTTCTTCTAATGACCATGTACAACATTCTGAATAAAATTTAGAGAGTGAATGTTTAAAGTGTTTGCATCTTTCATGACACTTTATGTTTTGATATTATATATTTGCTTATCCCAGGTTTATTTGAATTTTTAAACCTACTTGCTATTAACTCGATTATTTTGTTGGTTTGTGCAATTTATAGTCCAGCTTCCATTTAGGGGTTCAAAATTCTTGAAATGCAAATGGAAAATTGTTCTTCAAAAAAGCCCTTGAATAAAGATAAGAACCTTTGAGTTGATATCATGATCAACTATTAGATATAACTTAGTTCAGAATGTGTTCTATATTTTCACTATAGAGTTTTATCCAATTTTTTGCCTATGTTTATATAAATGATTATCGAGGTGTCTGTGTGTTTCACAAATATCAGCAGCATCTCAAAAAGGGAAAAATAATTTAAATAGAATAGCAAAATAAATAAAGGAAGCTAAATCCAACACACCAAAATTATCCTTGAGTATTTCTCAATAGTCAATGACTAGGATGTCTCTTCTATCTTATCATCACAGAGTGCTAGTTATATATTGAAATATAATCTGACTCTGAATAGGCTATGTCTCTTTTAATGACACCAGGAGATTGCTTCAATATTCTAATATCCTTGGCTAATAGTTTCCTTCACTCTCTGATGAAGCATAATTATCTCGTTAATTACTCTCTAGAGTTGTCTATGTATTGCTTATAGGGTTCAGGGTTTATTTAGTGCAATTTGTAAGACCTTATAAAATATGGACGCACTAATTATGGAAGAGTCAACCTTCATGTTGCTACCTTCTGTAGATGCTTTATTGATATACTTCGGCTTATGATTTCATCCAGCCTCTTTGTTACTTTCTTAGTTAGGAATTTTCTTGTTGATTGATTGATCACATGAGAAGACAAATGAATGCAGTCACAAGCCACACATCCTTTGATCAAAATTCTGAATTAAAATGAGTATTTTGAGAAAAGTTAGGGAGTAAAAGAGAAAACAACCTGTCAGAGAGATTAGAGGAAATATTCTCAAATGCTTTTAAAAAAAATATTTAAATAAGTGTTGATTAATTTTATCACAATCATTCACTTCACTGTACATATTTCTACATGAAACAAAATGTAAGATATACAAAACATTTCTAATAGTACGTATGGTTTTGCATCTCTAAATTCAAATGTCTGGTTACTAGAATTTCAGTTGAACTTCCATTATATATCTAAGACTTGTCAAGAACTTCAATGTTTTGAGCAGCTTGTTAGCAATTTCACCTTCATTACAGATTCCATCTGAGAATCTCTTCATTAAATAAAATCCTTCACTTCTAGAAACATCCCAAACATCATTTTAATCTAGATGGAGATGAAGGATAAAGGAAAGTATTACGAGATAAACAACAAACAAAGCAAAGAGATGCATAATACAATGCTTCTGTAGAGTATTTTCTATGCTTTTGTATGTTGAGATGCGTTGAGAATGTATTTTTATAGCCTTGTCAATACTGGAAATAGATCAGCAGTGGGATTCACTTACCTTCCCTACTGGTTCACAAATGTGAGCACACACACCTCATCTGCACATGCATATGGCCTTCTGTGCATGTGCAGTTCTCGGGCATTAAGTCAGGGTGGGTGGGAGGAGCTTTCTGCAGTCACCGCTACCAGTTCGTCTGATCCGGCTGAATCCCACCACTGAAATAGATGTCCCAAAAGTGGTTTTCAAAAGGCAGCTGGACTTTTCTTTGGGTTTTCCTAGAAGAAGTTTTGCTTCTCATTCAAGTAGCTTCTTCAGTTCTGACTGAATGGTGGAGAATGGAAGGATTTATATTCCTTTCAGTCATCTGGTTGTTAGCACTCCCTCTGAGAATTGTTGAGGCCACCTGGAGGTTTATCTGTGCTCCCAGAGTCACCTGAATCATGGTGTAAATGGGTATGAAATCTTCTTGGAACTGCTGAAAGGATTGTGTTGTAAGCAGGAGATAGATGGTGTAATATCCCTTCCCTCTGTTGAGAGAGGGCTGTTGAATGTTAACATAGAAGCAAAATGTCTTCTAGGAAAAAACAAAGAAAGGTCTAGTTGCCTTTTGAAAAAGAACCTTTGGGACAACCATGATCTGGGTGACTGGGAATCTTCATAGATGACTGTGTCAGGGTCAGGTCGGGAAGGCTTCATGAGTTGGAAATATACTTTGTTCTCTTAATTCTAGAGTTCAGAAAAGAAATCCCTGTCTTTTGAACCTTTCTATCATTAATGCCTGATGAACTCATTCTCAGGGTAGTCTGTAGGTACACCTTCTGTCAGACATAGCTGCTGTGCTTTGGTAGTGCACTGAATGGTAAGCCACCACTGATTCATTGTCCACAACATGTGATTAGAACATTGGTGAAACACTATGTCATTTTTTCTGCTTCTTTGCTGCAACAGCAGGAATGTTTATAGAATGATAGCTTTCTCTAGTCTTTGTCATATTTTGATTCATCAACATTCTTTTTGCCCTAAAGGGAACTGTGTAGTTTCCCCTACACACACTATACAGCAATACATAATATTGTAGCAACCTTCATAAGTTGGTTTTTAAAAAGCGGACTTAATAAAAAGATTACCCATTTGATATATGAGAAAATTATGTCAATTCTATGGCCTTTCTTACTTTTATCCTTTTGGTCTTTTAATTATCATGCTTCTCTCTATATATTATTAATTTATTATTGTTTTAATTAATTGTACAATGTCTAAAGAGTCCTTTTCATACATACCTCATACATCCAGTAAATAAATAAATAAAACATTTTATTAAAGCATTTAATGGATATATATTTCTTGCATATTTCTTTCTTTTGAAGATGTTTCACTTTTCATCCAAGAAGCTTCTTCAGCTCTGATAGGATAGTGGGGAATGGAAGGATTTATATTCCTGGCAGACAGCTGGTCATTTGCATCTTTTTAGAGGGTCGTTGAAGCACTTGGAGGTTTGCATCTACTCGTGTTTCCCCAAAAATAAGACCCTGTCTTATATTTTTTGAACCCCGAAATAAGCGCTTGGCCTTATTTTCAGGGAGGTCTTATTATTTTGGGGCGCTTGGAACAGGACTTGCCATCTTACCTGATTTCCAGCTCTGTCTCCCTAACCCTAACCAGAGGAAATGGCAGGAACCGGCTGCACGTGTGTTTAAATATTTTCGGGGAGGGCTTATTTTTAGGGAGGGCTTATTTTTAGGGAGGGCTTATTTTAGCACATGTGCTCAAAAGCCCGATTGGTCTTATTATCAGGGGATGTCTTATTTTCAGGGAAACACTGTAAAAGGATGCAAATATCCAGTTGTCTGCAAGGAATATAAATCCTTCCATTTATAGAAGTAAAACGGCTTCAAAAGAAAAAAACAAGAAAATCCAGTTACCTCCTGAAAAAGCATCTTTGGGACAACCATGACCTGGATAACAGAGAATCTTCACAGATTTCTTGCTATATCTGTAGAAAACATTCTAGAAAAAGTTAACATTCTAGAAAAATTCCACCTTGAAAAGTACAGTACTGATATGGAACATGAATTAATGATTAAAATGAAAGAAGAATAGATGTGCTGAGTACTAAGACTAAGAGAGAGGGGAAAGAAGTCACAGATCGGAAGTAATGTGACTTGACATTGTGCAATGATATTGATAAATACATGCTGGTAAAGGAAGATGTAGGTTTAATTAGGAATGGAAAAAGTAAATTATATATAGTAGTTTGAACTGGTGTCATTAATGAAAATAAGAATCCATAAATTAATGACAAGTATACATTACATTTCAGTAAGTGAAGATAATGGAAATAACAGGAAAGTTGAGAAATAATGTACACTAATTCAATTCGTTAGAATAATTATTCCAAAAATATTCAAGGACATCTCAAGCTTTACATATTCCCACTGATACTTCAGAACTAGAAATATTGCACTGGCTCCAACTGAGTAATTGGACACCTTAAGATCACAAATGGGGCTGGAATTTCAGTCACTAAGTGATGCAGTAGTTAAGACATCATGTTACTGGACCAGATTTTAGGACCATTTTTATTACAGTCATTAAACAAATCATCATGGCTATTTTCAGCAAATCCGTTTTTTCCAATTGACTTTGTTTGTTGGAAGCTGACTGGGAAGATTGCAAATTATGATCATGTGACTACTTGAATTTGCAACTCTGGTCAATGTGAGTCAGTGCCTAAATTTTGATCACGTGACTGCAGGGAGGTTATGTTGTTCAAAACTTCAAAGATGGGTCACAAGTCACTTTTTTAAGGCCATTGTTACTTTGACATTTGTTAAACAAACGCTCATAAGCAGAGTAGTAATGTTTACTATAGTACAGTCATAATTATCAACATATAATTTGTATGTTCAACTCCAGGTATTTTTATGCTGAAAATGTACTTCAGCCTTCATGACAGTTCATGGCTCTAAACTCAGATTATCTGAAAATGAAGATATTTTTGGCAAGTTCTCCAAAACACAACAAAAGGTAAAGAAAGCAACTGCAATTAAAATGATGTCTGATAGATTTTTTTTTGTTTTCTTATTGAGTAATGACATACAAAAAGAAATAGATTTTCTCAAGTTGTTGATCTTGGTTTTATAAACAATTAGGAAATCTCAATAGGAACTGGTATCTTCTTTGGGCTGCAAGATTGACTCATTGGTTGGTTTTCATTCAAAGGTAAAGCTATTGTTTGGTTGGCAATAGCTTCATATAAAATGGATTGTCTTTGCATCCTCCGGAGATTTCTTCCTCCTATTTCCATCTTTAATGATAGTGCCTGAAGGGCTCCTATCCCAGTAACCAGGTTCAACTTTAGTTAACTTTTTCAAGATCAGCCAAGTTTGCTTATACCAATTGTGACAGAATTACATTCAAAAATACCTAAAATAAGATATTCAAATAAAAATAGCCAATCTAGAGGCTGAGACGTAGAAGTTCACAGGATGACTTCTTTGGGCCAATCACAATGTTTCACTCTAGGCCAGGGTCAAACTCATGATGACATGTTGTTGTCACATGATGTATCACAATTTTTCCCCTTAACTAAAACAGAGGTGGGCATGGCCAGCATGTGACACATCTGGCCCAAAGGCTGCGAGTTTGACACCCCTACTCTAGGCTAACTCATAGGAATGAGATGAAGAAAAATTAGATCTGTGAACTCCTAAATGAAAGACATGATCCATATTCAGCAAATCAATGAAATTTATGTGTCATTGGTGATAAAATTTATATTTTGCTACTGTCAACCTCATTCTGGGCAGTAGATAATAGATGATATTTTCAACAACAGCAAATTCTACATTCCATGTAATGAGAAATTAATTGGCTTGAAATCTGCCTTGCCAGCATGACAAAAGTATTGAAATAGAAAATGGAACTTTAGGAAAAATAATGTTTTAACATTATGTTGTGGCTTAATTTTGTCTGTTGCATATTAGTTACACAAAATGCAAAAATGAATTTAGAATTTGATATAAACTATATGCTTATATCTGGACACACTGTATGATTTCATATATCTTGCTAGCCTATGACTTTTAAAATCAATTTATCAATAAAGCTATGATCAGTTCTGTAGAACTTATAAAGCATGACATACAACCACAATAAGTGACTTAACATTTGCCAAGCTGAAACCAAACCAATTACTTTATGTTTATTATCGTAAGAGAACCCAATTTTGTTTAGCATGGAGATTTCATCTAATTCCTAACTGCAGAGAACATAAGATTAGCAGGAAGAAAAAAATTGTTATGATGATATGAAAAATTGTCATGATGACATGGATAGAGCTCACTTATAAGTGAACTCTATCCATGTCATCATGAGATTTTTTTTCTTCCTTCTAATCTTATGTTCCATCTAATAAAATCCTAAATAATGCCGATAAGAAGAGAATAGTTTACTTTGCTTGTGCCTTATTATGTCCTAAGGGACATGGTGGCTCACTGGCTAAGATGCTGAACTTGTCGATCAGAAGGTCAGCAGTTCAGCAGTTCGAATCCCTAGT
The DNA here is from genome assembly GCA_022577455.1 of Arizona elegans. Lineage (NCBI taxonomy): Eukaryota > Metazoa > Chordata > Lepidosauria > Squamata > Colubridae > Arizona > Arizona elegans. The sequence continues at coordinate 10,705,394 of JAKOOJ010000002.1, read as the reverse complement.
GACGCGTAATGGAATGAGCTCCCATTACTTGTCCCAGCTTCTACCAAACTAGCAGTTCGAAAGCATGTAAAAATGCAAGTAGAAAAACAGGGACCATTTTGATGGGAAGGTAACAGTGCTCCATGCGCCTTCGGCGTTTAGTCATGCCGGCCACATGACCACAGAGACATCTTCAGACAGTGTTGGCTCTTTGGCTTAGAAACAGAGATGAGCACCACCCCCTAGAGCTGGAAACAACTAGCACGCATGTGCAGGGGAACCTTTACCTTTACCTATTATGTTCTATACATAAGACAGGAAATGAAATACAAAGGGAAAAATCAATAGTATTCTGGAATTGGCAAATGAAACATCATACCATGAAGACGGACATGGGCCATCGACTATGGAAAAGAAACCACTGTTTATAAATCCTGGAAAGAGAAGAATCTTCCATTCCTTTACATCCTTAGATATTTATAATGAACACAAAAAAGAAAAACATGGATTCCGCCACATCTAGTTGTGTGATTCGTGAATAATCTAGCCATTTTAGGTAAGTCAATGGTCTGATCTGTTACAAAATAGTTTTTGTAAAATATTTTATTTATTATACACAACTTTTCAAACTATCTAAAGCCATTTAAAAAGCCATGGTGGCGCAGTGGTTAGAGTGCAGTACTCCAGGCTATTTCTGCTGCCTGCCGGCTGCCTGCAATTTGGTAGTTCAAATCTCACCAGGCTCAAGATTGACTCATCCTTCCATCCTTCCAAGGTTGGTAAAATGAGAACCCAGACTGTTGGGGGCAATATGCTGACTCTGTAAACCACTTAGAGAGAGCTGTAAAGCACTGTGAAGCGGTATATAAGTCTAAATGCTATTGTTATACTCTGCAATTTTATTTAGTATATAAAGCTTTTAATGTAAATTTTGACCACCATAGTTCTTAACACTGTATTCCCATGTGTCACTTTTACAAATATTTCCAAGATATAAATGTCTTTCAGAACTACAATCTGTAATATACTGCTTAGTGCAGTCTGTCCTAGTAGGTATTTTCCTACAACCCTGAAAGAACAGTCTATTCTGGTTTTTTACCAGAATAGTAAAAATAACAGAATAGTGATGAGAGCTAAATAGATTGAAATAGATCTATAGTAGTCTCCCTTTATTTCTTTATCAGCAAATATAAATTTGGTATAAAATGGTTTGTCGTGAATGCGACTCCTTGAGGGCTTCTGGATTGGAGCTGAAAGGCGAAAGGGAAGCAGTATGCTCCCTCCCATATTGGGGTAGACCAGGTGCTTCAATAGAAAAACACTTTGTGTGTGTGTGTGTGTGTGTGTGTGTGTATGTGTGTATGAGGCAGCACATACACATATATATGTTATATTCCCAAACTCACATCACAAGTCCATGAAAGAAGTAGGACTCTTATATCCCAAATATTCCAGCAGTTAACATAAGCTTGTTCAAAGCTAGTGTAATAAAATCTTTTTTTTTTCTTTTACAGTTTTACATTTAAGGATAATTGGGTCAGCCAACCTAGAGGATAAATATATTGAGTAAACCTGTTTAATTCTTCCTTGATTAAAGGGCAATTTAGAACTTTAGAAGATTATCCACCATCTTTCATGTTTCATGTTTAAATGAATTGAAGCAATTCTTGGCAGAACCATATTTCAAAATAGGATTAGATGTAACCATTTTGAGATAAATAGGGCACTGAATATAGATTTGTCATGTACTTTCTTTTGCAGATTTTTATATTAAATAAATGCAGATTAATGCAGAGTCAAAAGAGATGGCAAATTGGCAAGCAATTGTCTGATTTAGTAGCCCTAATCATCATTTCCCTGTTCTCCAGCCAAGCTTTCAGAATATTTATTTGATAAGGGAAACTCTCAGTAAAGCAGCATTTTATATTAATTAGGTGATGAAGCAGCAAATCCAAATCAAGTCCAATTGTCAGTGTTCTGAGTAATGCACCCATTGAAAGCAGAACTCAGAGGCAGGTAGATTCCGCTAAGAACATATTTATTGGATACATCATATCGGCATAACCAGTGAAAACCACCTCTGAAAGTTCCCAAGGTTTTAACCTAATTAAAAGAATGAAACTTTCTCCCCTCCTGTTTCACCAGTCACATGGTCCAATGAATACAGCTGGCAGGCTCCTTTCCTCCTTCACCAGCCACCTATTATGATAATCTTGGTTCCTACAGGAAAACTTCTTATTATGACTGTAAAATGGGCTATCTACTTCACCCCTCCCCTTCTTTTTCAGTTGCTTCGTTGCAACTTTGAGGCAGCACAGGATGGTTTCAGCTAGGTTCACTTCAGAGTTGACACTAATCCTGTGTTCGCTTATATCTAATGGCTAGAATCTTATCTACCTGAAGCTATAACTTTTTAACCTACCAGATACATTAAGACATTATAAGGTGTAGCTATCTTGGTGAGTCGTGGTGACACAGTGGTTGAAAAATCAGCATTGCAGGCTAACTCTTCTCACTGCCAGAAGTTCAGTCCCTTCGATCCTGTCTGGCTCAAGATTGACTCAGCCTTCCATCCTTCTGAGGTTGGTAAAATAAGGATCCAGATTATTGGGGGCAATATGCTGACTCTGTAAACCACTTAGAAAGGGATGTAGAGCACTATGAAGTGGTATATAATTCTAAGTGCTATTGCTACCTTGAACCTCTTCCATCCTCCCTTTTGTAGCATGGAACTGTGCAGTCTTATAGTATCGCAGTGGTTTTCAAAGACAACCTCATATATAGCCCCGGTGGCACAGTGGTTGGAGTGCAGTACTGCAGGTTACTTCTGCTGACTGCCAGCTGACTGCAATTTGGCAGTTCAAATCTCATCAGGCTCAATGTTTCCTCCCAAGTCATAAATTCAGGAGGATCAAAATATCATTGAACAGTTCTCTTAAGAGAAATGTACCTCTTTAAGAGACAGGACTGCAGCTGACAGAGAAACTTGACATAGTGGTACAAATAGCAACTATTTAGTTAGCAAATACTTCTTATTCCTAGTGTTTAAATATGAATAACAAGTACATCTTAAATTATCTCCGGACATCTTTAACTTTCCCTAATAACATTTTTTTAAAAAATAAAGGTTTGGCCTTGAGAATAATTTCTGTTTGTTGATTTAGCAGTATACAAATATTTCAAACAAAAGGAAACAAAAAAAAATCAATAAATAATACTTACTGTTGATTTTTAGCTTCTCTGTTTAAGTCTCGTAGAAATCAATATAACTCAGTTAAGGAGTTTTAATCTCCTTAACTTCTTGTAGCATTTTCACACACTTTAATTGACAATATTATGCCAAAACTAAATTTTGAAAGGGAGAGAAAAGCATATAGAAATTCTGAAGTTGAAGACGAGCACTTCTTGCAAAGCTGGTGTTGCCATTTCATCTAAATTCCTGTCAAAATGATCTCCTCTCAATCTATGAAAGGCGAAGATCTTCCTGCAACGCTTACAATAACTTTCTGACACTGTTCATTAAAGGTTTAAATATGAGGGTGAGGATAATAGGAGCATCACAACCTTGCAGAAATATTCATTCACTTTTAAATGGAGCTAAACATGGCTACGGGGTGGGGACAATAAGATCTTTTCCATTTAATTTTTCAGTTATTACAGATTATAGATTAACAGAGCTAGAAGGGATCTGGTAGGTCATCTAGTCCAACTCCCCCAAGCAGACCCTACACCATTTTTGACAGATGGCAATCCAGTCTCTTCTTGAAAGCTTCCAGTGATGAAGCTCCCACAACTTCTGAAGGCAAGCTGTTCCATTGGTTGATTGTTCTCACTGTCAGAAAATTTCTCCTTATTTCTTGGTTGAACTTCTCCTTGTTCAGTTTCCATCCATTATTCCTTGTCTGGCCTCCTGGTGCTTTGGAGAATAGCTTGACTTTATGAGATCTCTAAGGAAGGCTTTCAAATTTTAAAAGACACATCTGTTCTGATCCCCTGTTAAGGAATTTGTACTTTAAGGACTAGGATTGCAGCTTGGAAAGAGCCACACAACATCTGTGCCTAAGATGGGGAGCCTTTTGTCAGCTTTACCTGATAAAATAGTTGTGCAATAATCTGGAGAAAAGAGAACAACACACATGTGCTTATTACAATTTGCTTTTCATGAATTGACAAGAAGATACGGAAAATGCTGTTGACCCAAGTTATCTCAAAGAGGTCTCAAAGATATTTCCTATGTTGAAACAGCTACCTGTTTCAGAAAGCCAGTTGCTTTCTGCAGATAGTTCAAGTAACTCACAATTTGATATGCAAAAGCTTAAAAGGTTTTGTATATCAAATTGAGTAACTTGCACCTATTAGTGTATAAGCTACCCTGTAACTGAAATGACAAGTATTTACTCTGACACTCATTCAGTTCTCTTATTGGATTACTGTTTAACATCAGTAATCAACCCTCCCAATTACATTTAGGAGTAAGTTAAGTTCTTTCTTTCCTTCCTTCCTTCCTTCCTTCCTTCCTTCCTTCCTTCCTTCCTTCCTTCCTTCCTTCCTTCCTTCCTTTTCCTCTTCCTCCTCTTCCTCCCCCCACCTCTCCTCCTCCTCCTCTTCTTCCCCTCCTCCTCCTCTTTCTTCCTTCTTCCTTCTTCCTTCTTTTTGGATTGTTTTTTCCACTCATACTCCAGAATCAACTATTGAGTTGACATGGAATGGTGTAAACTGTTTTTGGTCTAGCTTCAAGGACATGACCTTACTGAATATATGGAAGAAAAAAAAAAGGCATGGACCAAAATAGATTGGTTCATGCATCAACTACTACGGATTTATTTTGCTATAATCATTCTCTTTTGCTCTTTTATGGAATGAACATTCCATTCCGTAACTGCTCTGTCATTTTGATATCAGATTAATTCAATTTCAGTGAAATTCAATTTAGATGACCAGATATCAGAACATTACTGGGTGGGTGGGTGTCTTGGCTCTACGTCTTATCTATGTGCTGAAGCTTTTTTATGGTGGAGTATAAAAAGTTTTGATTCCCAAATGTTCCCAACAATTAAGGAGTAGGTGGGAATAAAATGATTGAACTGCTTTCATTGGATACCAAAGTAACCACATTCAAATCTGGGCTTGAAATCCATCTTTCTGTGTCTGTCTGTCTGTCTGTCTTGCATACATTGCAGTTCATTGTCTTTGAAAGTCTAAAAAATATGGGCATTATGATAGACCATTTCCCCTCCTTCTTCATGTTAGTGACTTGTAGCAATTAGAAGCAAATGGAAGAACAAGTCTAGGAAATGCTTCTATTGATTCTTTTAAAAATCTCATTTGGATTACCAAAGAATGAAACTAATTTAAACTTTCCTTTTTAACACTCCTGGAGTTTATTTTCCCCTCTCACTCTCTCTGTTTCAGAAGGGGCAGATGGAGATGATTTTAAAGAGAATTTGCACATATGCTTCTTATATTTATGCCAACCATACACATTGTTGAAAAGCTGAGATGTTCTTAATTTGTGGGCTTGCACTTTTAAGTGCTTTCTAGGCAAGTTCCCTTTTGTGACTTTTCAAAGACTATGTTATGATTTTCATTGGGAGGGTGAGATTAAATACTTCCTTATATATAGTATTGCTATCAATTGTGGAAAAATAAATATGAATATAACATTAATCATAGATACAAGGTCATATTGTCAATATATATTTGCATCAGCAATGAATAGGACAGATCAACAAATCAAGGAAATTGTAAAATAAAGCAAACTTCAAGTCAACCATGAACAATCAATTCCTAACTTTCCCATCAATAAGGCTCATCGCCCAGAACAACTGGGATTTCAGTCATGATGATGATGATGAGGATGATAATGATGAGGATGATGATAATAATGATGATAATAATAATAATAATAATAATAATAATAATAATAATAATAATAATAAGTGGGTGCAGCAAAATTTCAAAAACTGACTACCTACAACGCCATGACCGTGTTGCTAAGATCATTCACTGGAAATTGTGCCAGAAGTTTGGATTTGAGTACAGCAAAAACCACTGGGAACATCAGATTGAGAAAGTTTTAGAGAATGAGAAACTCAAGATCTTGTGGGACTTTAGGATTCAGACTGACAGACACTTGGTCCACAACACACCTGACATAACAATAGTTGAAAAGAAAAAAGTATGGTTCATTGACATTGCAATACCTGGTGATGCACGGATTGAAGATAAGCAGCAAGAAAAAATCACAAAGTACTGGGATTTGCAAATTGAAGTTGAGCGACTGTGGAAAAAGAAATCATGTGTTGTCCCGATTGTAATTGGAGCCCTTGGAGCAATACCCAAAGGGCTACCCTGCTATTTAGAAATTCTAAATTTGCCGGACTTGAACATTTTGACTCTACAAAAAAACCACCTTACTTGGAACAGCTTACATCCTCCGACGATACCTTAACAGTTCCTAGGTCCTTGGTTAGGACTCGAGCTGCTGAGCTATTAACCATTCTCAAAGGCTGTGAATCTCACTAAAGATTAATTAATTAATAATAATAATAATAATAATAATAATAATAATAATAATAATAATAATAATAGAAATTGCAGCTTCCTGCAATAACACCAACAAAACTGCAAAAAACTGTGCTACTCGGAACATCATATATTTTAAGAACGTACTTGGTTGATACCTAGGATGATGGCAGCAACCACTACCAACCATTAGCACCAGTCAATGGTATTTGTGACACATTTTTAAATGTCCAGTTGACTGAGTTTCAACTGAGTTTAATGAATAAAAGAGAATAATAGAGAATCATCATCATCATCATCATCAATATCATCTAAACATGATTGAGTTGCTAAATTAATCCACTGGTCATTATGTAAAAAATACAACATACCTGTATCTGAAAAGTCATAGGAGAACAAAGTGGAAAAAGTTATCGAAAATGAGACAGTGAAGATCTTGTGGGACTTTTGAATACAGATGGATTATCATTTGGAACACAACATGCCAGATATCATGGTTGTTAAGGGCCGAAGCCTACAGTTTATTGATATTGCTATACCAGGAGACGCTAGAGTTGAAGAAAAAGAACTGGAAAAAATCACGAAATATCATGACCTGGCCATCGAAACTACACGGCTATGGATGAAACATGTAACAGTGATACTCATTGTCATTAGGGCACTTGGTACCATGTCCACGAATTTTACAAAACACATCAAGAAATTGCAGCTTCCTGCAATAACACCAGCAGAACTGCAAAAAACTGTACTACTCGGAACCTCATATATTTTAAGAAGATAGTTGGTTGATACCTAGGACGCTGGCAGCAATTTCTATCAGTCAATGGTATTGTCAAGTACCAATCAATGGTATTTGTGACAAATTTTTAAATGTCCAGTTGACTGAGTCTCATGTTTAATGAATAAAAGAGATAATAATAATACTACCTAGGATGCTGGCAGCAACCTATATCAACCGTCAGTGCCAGTCAATGATATCTGTGATATATTTTTAAATGTTCAGTTGACTGAGTTTCATGTTTAATGAAAAACTAAATAAAATAAAATAAAATAAAATAAAATAAAATAAAATAATAAAATAAAATAAAATAAAATAAAATAAAATAAAATAATAAAACAAAACAAAACAAAACAAAACAAAACAAAACAAAACAAAACAAAACAAAACAAAACAAAACAAAACAAAACAAACAACAACAACAACCACCACCACCACCACCACCACGATGCCACAGTGCTTGGATCTGCACATATTCTATGCCAATACATTGTGAGATCCTCTGGAAGAATATAAATCCTTCTATTTTCCACCATTCAGTCACAACTGAAGAAGCTTCTTGGATGAGATGTGAAACATTTTCAAGGAAAAAACCAAGAAAGCCCAATTGCCTTTTGAAAAGCATCTGTGGAATAACCATGACCTGGACGATTGAGAATATCCATAGATAAATTTGGGTGATCTTTAAGTTTACATTCTGAACTATTGTCATCAAAGTAACTCGTTCTCAGAAAGAAGCTGTGGTAGAGTAAAAATTATCTTTTTACTGATTGCATAAAGAAAGATACAGTAGTTGGGTGGTACAAAATGCAAAGCATGAAAGAAACAAAACATATGAACATGTATTGCATATTAGTTAGAAACACCAGTGGAAAAACAGTTTCACCCAAGATAATTACTATTTTCCTCTGCTTTGTAATGGTATTTCCAACAGGAAACAACCACATCAGCCCCTTCTAATAAAAATTACAGGTATCTGCATATTTACTTATAAAATTGATAGTTTTATAAAAACGATAGAGAGAATAATATGAAAGTAGGCAGACAAGAAATTTATTAACTTCCTCACCATAATAATAACAAAAACCATCAACTACAGGCATCAGTGAGAATACAATTGGCAAAGAAATGGAGACCGGTCGTGCATAACATAATTATAAAAAATAGAGTTAGAACTAATGCTAAGATACAGTATTGCATCCTGAAAAGTCCTTATATGTTACAAAATAATTTCCCAATAGATTTCAGTGTAACATATTTTCTTTACTTGCAAATAAGAGTAATTACAAATAATGTTATCTACTAGAAATGGGATTTTTGCAAAATTAGTTTAAGAAGAACAATAATTTTCAAGAGTCTGTTATATACACATAGAATATATGACTATCTCTATATATAGAAAATATACACTAACAGGAAGACTCAGGGTAAGCATGAATCTTGGTTTTGTCTGCTCTTAAGCAAATGGAATAGTAGCCATCTCAAATAAATATCTGGGAACTCATATAGAGACAAAGAAGGAGGAGGAGGGGAGGGATTTCATGGTCACCTCTATGTACATTATCTGCAAGCAATACAGAAGCAGCTTACCACTCCTTTTAATCATTTTTACTATCTTTTCAGTCTACTTAATAGCGCTGGAATTTTCTAGTGGTTTCCTATTCAAGTACAAATTAGGTCCAAAACCAAATTACTGTTAGTTTTTGGCATTGGTAAATAGTGGCTAGGTTCTAAAAATAAAAATAAAGAATGCTACTCTGTCCAGTAGTGTCCAATTCTAGGGAAAGGTGCCAGGGGTTAAATTCACTTACCTTCCCTACTGGTTCACAAATGTGCACGTACCATGTCCGTGCATGCACAAAGCCTTCTGCGCATGCACAGAGGATTAAAATCATCGCAAAAAAAAAAAAAAAAAAACAATACCATGATGTCCATGTGGGTGGGTGGAGCCTCTCTTAGCAGCTGCTACCAGTTTCCCCAAGCCGGATTGAACCGGCTGAATTTCATCTCTTGGAGGTGCCTCTTTGCCAAGGGAGCCAGCATTGTCCAAAGACACTTCCATAGCCATGTGGTCTACATGACTATATGCCTAGGTGCACGGAATGGTTACTTTCCTACCAACGTACTCACATTTACCTTCCTACCCATTTATCTACCCACATTTACCTTCCTACCCATTCCTACCCATTTATCTAACCACATTTGCACGCTTTCAAACTGCTAGGTTAGCAAGAGCTAAAATTTAGTACAGGGTACAGTTTACTCTGATAATGGAAGCTCTATCTCTAGGTAGTTCAGTTAGAAAAGATATTCTAAGATGACAATCCCAAAGGACACATAGAAGACCCTTGCCAGATTGAATGCATTCTCCAATGAACAACTTATTCAATTTAATAAAATCTCCCCTTGTTGGCTTTTCTCTGTTAGGTGGGCCATAGACTACAACCCAACATCAATTCTAAATGTAAATCTGAGAGATTAATATTTTGCAACAAAGGGTCAATGTTAATGGAAACAAATTTTGCTCTTGTTAAAAAACTGCTCAGCTTCATCTTCTCATTTCTCACTTCATTAGCAACAAACTGTATGATGAGATTCCCACAAAAAAAAAAAAAAAAAAAAAGGAAGATTTTCCAAAACCATTGGAAGAAAAACTGGACATAATTTCACTAATTACAGAGTTAACCCTGGCCTATTCTTGAAAGTGACAAGGCAACACAGTTCCTATAATTTGCCACAATGACAAACTCTCAGTTTCTATAGGGAATAGGGGCGACACTTAAAGCAATAATCAAATTAAACCTATGCCAAAAGTCTTGATTTACTCTAATTGCAGATTTTATTCCTCAAACCCTTCCCATGCATTCACACCTTTACTAAGGAAGAACTGGGAGAAATCATAATGAACTTTCATGTTTATCCAGGGATCATCAAGGAGTTAAACCAGTTTGTGATTTGCTGTCTTTACCCAGGTCATTTTAGATCAGCATATCTCAACCATGGCAATCTTAAAATGCAAGGCTGGCTGGGGAATTCTGGGAGTTGAAGTTCATACATCTTAAATGTTGCCAAGATTGGGAAACCCTGTTTTAGATGGACTCATTGGTCAAAGAAGCAGTCTCCCTAAAGGAACGGACTTTCACTTTCACTTATGCCTTATATTTTGTAAATTTGAAGACATCCTTAGAATAAGGATTTCTGAGACTCTACAAAGAGTGCCAAGAAGACCAACGAAGAAGATTAGGAGACTGGAGGCTAAAACATATGAAGAATGGTTGCAGGAACTGGGTATGTTTAGTTTAATGAAAAGAAGGCATAGGGGAGACAGGATATCAGTGTTCCAATATTTCAGGAGCTGCCACAAAGAAGAGGGAGTCAAACTATTCTCCAAAGCACCTGAGGGTAGGACAAGAAGCAATGGCTGGAAACCAATCAAGGAGAGAAGCAACTTAGAACTAAGGAGAAACTTCCTAACATTTAGAACAATTAATCAGTGGAACAACTTGCCTGCAGAAGTTGTGAATGCTCCAACACTGGAAGTTTTAAAGAAGATGTCGGGTAACCATTTGTCTGAAGTAGTGTAGGGTTTCCTGCCTAAGCAGGGGGTTGGACTAGAATACCTCCAAGGTCCCTTCCAATTCTGTTATTCTATTTTATTCTGTTCTAAAGAAAAAAGCTAGCTTAATTCAGATTTAAATCTTGAGCAGAATCTCTTTTACATCTTTCCAATTCTGCATTTGAACAAGGGAGTTGTATATATGACTGATTGCCTCACTATCCAACAGATGGAAAATAAGAAAGAGAAATACATGTTTCTCATGTGAGTCCTTTTTACATAATCATACTGAGACAGAGAAGAATGAAAAATGAAAACATATATTCTTGATTATGTTTATAGTGGTTCATCGCACAGTCAGCCTGATGTTCAGGCTGGATTTGGCATTTTTATCTACCAGTCGAGTCCTTCCCAAGGACCTGGGATGAGCAGATGTGGATGTTAGATGGTGCTAAAGATATTGTTGCAGGATGTAAGCTGTTACAGGTAAATCTGCCTTTTGAAATTGACCGATGGTAATTGTGTCAATGCCTACGGCATTCAAGTGGTGCTCCATTTGTTTTGGGATTGCACCCAAAGTGCCTATTACTATTGGTATTATTTGTGCTTTCTTTTGCCTTAGATGTTCTGTTTCTATTTGCAGGTCTTTGAATTTTGTTGCCTTCTCTAGTCCTTTCTCTTTTTATATCAATTCTTTTTGTATTATTTATTTTTTAACACTCAATTAAAAACGAGCAAAGAACTGTTTCAGTGAAGGCTGGTGAGGAATTAGAAATCCTTTGCTCCTTTATCATTTGAGATTTCCTATTTCATTCACAGAGGGTTATTTCTTTGTTTTGTTAGTTAATTTGTTCGTTTTTGAGGTGATGGACTTTACCGAAAGCAGGTCAATCTAATGTCATTCCTAAGAGTTAAGGTTTTAAATAAAAGGCAGTTCTGCTACACTGACAACATTACAGACACCGATTGTTTGGGGAATACTTAATTAAATCATAATTACAAAAAAAAAAAATATCCTTGTCGGCTCAACAGGGCTATAGGGAAAACAAAAGACACCTAGAGGAGAATCTCATTATCAGAGATCTGTTTCCAGCAAATTAAAATTGACTCCTTCCAAACAGGCTAGATGAATTAGAAAGCCAGAGTCTTTATGAATTTACAAAGTAGTTTTAGAATACCACTCAAGGAAATGAAAGAAAAAGAAGAAAAAGTGTTGGAGATACAAAAAATATAGAATAGAATAGAATAGAATAGAATAGAATAGAATAGAATAGAATAGAATAGAATAGAATAGAATAGAATAGAATAGAATAGAATAGAATTCTTTATTTGCCAAATATGATTGGACACACATATCCTCTGAAGTCTGTGTCTGTCTTGTTGGGTTGCAGAACCAAACCAGACAGTTATAGAGGTGCAGATGACAGACTCAATAATTGCTCCAGGGTTTGCTTCTTGCCGCCGCCAGACGATCCCTCGGGACCGCCAGCCCCATTGCCTGTAAGAGCCGCCTTTATAACTGAAAGGCGGCTCGAAAAAACTCCGTTTCCATGTGGAAACGGAGATAGAGCCGGCGGGGGTAGGTAGAGCTCTCTGCATAGCCCCAAAATAATTGCTCCTTGGGCAGTTTGAGCTTTCTGAGTTGGCGCAGAAAGAACATTCTTTATTGTGCTTTTTTGATGATGCTTTTGATGTTAGCTGTCCATTTTAGATCTTGTGATATGGTAGAACCTAGAAATTTGAAGGTAATTAAAGTATGATATAGGTGATCGATTAGGAGATAAAATCTCAAGTCGGACAAGTAACCATAAAATGACCATTTAAAAGAAAATGTTTTACATGCACACAAACATGAACACCGACACATATCTCATATTTCCCTTTTTCTTAATATCTCTTTATGCCTTGGGGAAAAAATAATGTTCTGTTCCCCAAAATGCAGTTTAAATACATTAAAGCTTTGACCAAATGTCGTGACAGCTCAGATTAAGAGTTTGACAATATAATGCAACTGTCATCATTTACTATGAAGAAACTTTGAATCTTGAATGTTGTGGCTCCAACTTTCTGCAGGTAAATTAAATATATAGAAAAGGAGACAAAATGTATTTTCTGGTCTTATGGATTTTATGCATGGGTGCCTTTGAAAATATAGTTTATATTTACTCAAAATGTGTGCAACCTTTCACATCTTATTCCCAAAGTTTCCTATGAAAAACATCAAATAAAGAGATGGAAAGTGGGACCAAGGGGTATGTATGCAGCATTTCTCCACACACAATTATATATAGCAAGCAGGGAAAAGGCAGGAAAGCTAAATAAATATTTGATCTGGTAAAGACCACACAAAACCCATAGCTTTCCATCCTGAAGAGAATCAGTTTAAAGTAATTGTCAACCCTGAAAGGAGCCTGGCTGAAGCCATCTTGGATTGCCACACACCGGTGGGAGGGGGGAAATAGTTAGATGGGGTTTTGTAGCCAAAACAATAAAGTTTTCCTGTGGGAACCAAGGACATTCGCACAGGTGGCTGGACAGAGGAGGAGACAGTAACCAAGCGACTGGCCAGCACTTGGATTGGACAACATGACCAGTGACTGGGGATTAGGTGGGGGAAGGAAAACTTTTAGTTTTAATCAGGTGAAAGCTGCAGGAAAACTCAGAGTTGGCTTTCACCAGTTGGTGCCAATATGATGAATCCAATAAATTGTTCTTTGAGGAACTTGCCTACTCAGAGTTTTCCTTTCTATGGGTGCATTACTTGGAACGCTGACAGTAATAGTTAAGGCACCAAGACAGAAACTGGGAGACAGTGAGTTCTAGTCCTGTCTAAACCACAAAGTTAACTAAGTGATCTTGGGCCAGTTACTCTCTCTTAGCTCTATGAAGCAGACAAGAGCAAATCACTTTTGAAATATTGCCAAGAAAACTGGAGGGACTGATTCAAACAGTCTTCAGGAGTCAACACTGACTCCTGAAGATACATCTGTACCAGTGGTGGGTTACCCCTGGTTCGGACCAGTTTGCAAGAACCGGTAGTAAAACCAGCGGGAGGTTCCGCCCACTGACCCGGACATCATCAGGAAGTTTCTGCGCATGCGCGGTCCCATTGCAAACCAGTAGTAAAGGTAAGTGGAACCCACCCCGATCTCTACAAAGAACACTTCTATTACTGGTGGGGGGGAGGACAACCCTGCAAAATTCTGTTTTTTATTTTCCAAAGAAACACAAAGTCTATCCCATTTAACTGTTGAGACAATTGCCAGAAGTCAAGAACTGACTTGAAGGCATGCATGTGTGAGGAGAGAGAGGGAGGGAGGGAGGGAGGGAGGGAGGGAGGGAGGGAGGGAGAGAGAGAGAGAGAGAGAGAGAGAGAGGGGGGGGGATCATAAGAGAAATTGAATAAGATAACTGTCTCCCTCCCTCTCTCCCTCTCTCTTAATATGCATGTATCTTTATGCACACATTTCAAACATATATCAGAACTATGAATGTTAAATACTTTCATCACCAATTCCACAGGGGTTAATTTGGCATTTGTTTCCTGCTGGACTTCCCAGGAGCGTAAATATTAACATCAAACAAAATCTAATCTCTTGCCACTTAAAATATCTGCAAAAAATTAAATCCCTGTTAAATGAAAAGAAATTCCCTCATGAAATCAGCATGTGAGAACAAGGTACGCTGCTGTATTATTTAATTTAAAAAAAAAATCAGTTCTTACATTTTTTAGAGGATGCCTACATTGGGGAAATTACAAAATTATATCACAATTTTAAAAATAGAAATAATATTAAAAATGGATATTTTGTAAAAAAAAAAAGCAGCAAACAGCTGGATGAGCAGGTGCATACAAATGATTATTTATTATGTACATATTTTTTTGCAAATATCATTGTGTTCTAGAATGACTCTAGGACATTGCCATACAATGAATATTCAATACCCTAAAATATATTTCCTGGCAAGGTTTTCAGAAGGGGTTTGCCATTTCCTTCTTAGGGCTGAGAGAAAATGACTGGGTGACCCAAATGACTTTGTGTTCAAGGTGGGACTAGAACTCACAGTATCCTGGTTTCTAACCTAGTGCCTTAAACCATTTCACCAAACTGGATCTCATTGCCTGGATTATATGTAGCAATTACAGTTGTTTTTATCTCCATGATGTTTCCTCTTCTAATAATATATTGGTTGGGGAAGAAAAGGAATGAAAAATACTCTGTTGTACCATTCCTAATGGTGTCTATTCAAACTTTTTAAAAACGTATCATCCTCATCATCCTCATCATCATCACCTTGGGGTGCACCCGGAGGCTGCTGTTAGTCCAGAATGCGGCTGCGCAGGGGATTATGGGAGCAACGGGGCGCTCACATATGACACCTCTCCTGCGCAAGCTGCACTGGCTTCCTGTGGTCTTCCGGGTGCGCTTCAAGGTGTTGGTGACCACCTTTAAAGCGCTCCATGGCTTAGGGCTGGGGTACCTGCGAGACCGCCTTCTGCTGCCAATAGCCTCCCACCGACCGGTTCGCTCGCACAGAGACGGCCTCCTCAGGGTGCCGTCGGCCAGACAGTGCCGGCTGGTGACACCCAGGGGGAGAGCCTTCTCTGTGGCAGCACCTGCCCTCTGGAATGACCTACCCCCTGAGATACGCATGATATCAGACCTCCGGACTTTTCGTCGGGCCCTGAAAACACACTTATTCCATCTAGCCGGGCTGGCTTGATCCCATCCTCTCAGTTTTAATTGAATTTGGTTTTAATTGGGTTGTTTTAAATTTTGGGCTGAAATTATTTAATTGTTTTTCAAACTGTTTTTAAATTGTATATGCTATGTTTTATCTTGGCTGTACACTGCCCTGAGTCCCACAGGAGAAGGGCGGTATAAAAATAAAATAAAATCAAATAAATAAAATAAAAATGAATAAATAAAATAAATAAATCATCATCATCATCATTATCATCATCATTTCTATTTCTATTATTTTTTTATTTATTCATTAAACATGAAACTTAGTCAACTGAACATTTAAAAATGTGTCACAAATATGATTGACTGGTGCTAATGGTTGATACTGGTTGCTGCCAGCATCCTAGCTATCAACCAAGTATCTTCTTAAAAGATATGATGTTCTGAGTAGTGCAATTTTTTGCAGTTCCACTGGTGTTATTGCAGGAAGCTGCAATTTCTTGATGTGTTTTGTAAAATTCTTGGACATGGTACCAAGTGCCCCAATGACAATGCATATCACGGTTACATGTTTCTTCCATAGTCTTGCAGTTTCAATGGCCAGTTCGCGATATTTCGTGATTTTTTCCAGTTCTTTTTCTCCGACTCTGACATCTCCTGGTACAGTGATATCAATAAACTGTATGCTTCAGCCCTGAACAACTGTGATGTCTGGCATGTTGTGTTCCAAATGATGATCCGTCTGTATTCGAAAGTCCCACAAGATCTTCACCTTCTCATTTTCAGTAACTTTTTCCAACTTTTTTGTGCTCCCATGACATTATCATCATCATCATCATCATCATCATTATTGGTTAATCTTTGCTGAGATTCACAGCCTTTGAGGCTGGTTAATAGCTCAGCAGTTCGAGTCCTAACCAAGGACCTAGGAACTGTTAAGGTATCTTAACTGTTGTTGTTGTTGTTGTTGTTGTTGTTGTTATTATTATTATTATTATTATTATTATTATTATTATTATTATTTAATATTTAGTGAGATTCACAGCCTTTGAGGCTGGTTAATAGCTCAGCAGCTCGAGTCCTAACCAAGGACCTAGGAACTGTTAAGGTATCGTCGGAGGATGTAAGCTGTTCCGAGTAAGGTGGTTTTTTGTAGAGTCAAAATGTTCAAGTCCGGCAATTTTAGAATTTCTAAATAACGGGGTAGCCCTTTGGGTATTGCTCCAAGGGCTCCAATTACAATCGGGACAACACATGATTTCTTTTTCCACAGTCGCTCAACTTCAATTTGTAAGTCCCGGTACTTTGTGATTTTTTCTTGCTGCTTATCTTCAATCCGTGCATCACCAGGTATTGCAATGTCAATGAACCATACTTTTTTCTTTTCAACAATTGTTATGTCAGGTGTGTTGTGGACCAAGTGCCGCCTTCTTCCTATTATTATTATTATTATTATTATTATTATTATTATTATTATTACTATTATTATTATTATTATTATTATTATTATTATTATTATTATTATTATTATTATTATTATTTTGTTCTAATTGTTTTTGGTGTTCCTTCCCTGTCATTTCAAGTATATATTTGAAAATTTGCACTTTCTGACAGACTTTTTGATTCCCACTAAGGTTAATAGATAAAACTAAATAGGAATTTAGAAAGGATTTGCAGATGATACCAAAATAACACCTTAGAAGACAGAAGTAAAATTCAAAGAGATCTTGACAGGGTATAGAAGCTGACCTAAATTAACCCTTAATTAATTTCAACAAAGATAAATGTAAAACCCTGCATTTATATAGAAATAGAATCCTTTGCACAAATTTGAAATAGGTGACATCTGTTTTGATAGCTACACTACTGGATTTAGTAAATTACATGTTAAAAATCTTCACCACTGTAATGCGATAGTTAAAAAAGCTAATAAAAATTAAAGCAACATCATAATCATAGGGTCTACTATGACAGAAATGTCAGTCCTCTTCTGGAATTCCTTTCTAGTTTTCAACTTTTACATTTAACTTTTTATATTTAAATACTTATATTTTTATATTAATTTTAAGGATATTGATTGACAGGAATGTATCCTAAAAACTGTAATAAATTTAGTGAGGGACCTGAAGAGCAAAAAACAACCAATCACCTTCCTTCCTTCCTTCCTTCCTTCCTTCCTTCCTTCCTTCCTTCCTTCCTTCCTTCCTCCCTCCCTCCCTCCCTCCCTCCCTCCCTCCCTCCCTCCCTTCCTCCCTCCCTCCCTTCCTCTTTCTTTTCTTTTCTTTTCTTTTCTTTTTTTCTTTCTCGGTTATATTAGCTTTACAGAAGTCATTACAGACAGAAACCTCTAACTATCTGAACTTCAGTTACTTCAGTGACACACCAAGGATTAAAACAAACTTTCTGAATGTATAAATTCTGTACATTAGTTGGAAAAATAGTGTTTTCTTTATTTTTAAACAGAGAAAGAAAGCTATTGCCGCAGGTTTTTTTTCTTCTCATCAGCAGGGAGTTGGATGAATGTGACCTTTGAACACCTTCCAATGCTATATTCAAGGAGCTATAGTTAAATTATACTCCATTTTGGGCTTATGGCAGTTTTATTGGCTAAGCTCAGTGATAGTGAAGGCTTGCAATATTTAGTTGCCAATGAAATATATATATATATATATATATATATATATATATATATATATATATATATATGTAGGTCTTTGGTTATTCGGGTCTTCTCCCACGTAAAATTGGAAGTGTCTTGGCGACGTTTCGACGAAGTCTCATTCGTCATCTTCAGGCTGGTGTTCTCGGCTTCGTGCTTCCAGGAAGCACGAAGCCGAGAACACCAGCCTGAAGATGACGAATGAGACTTCGTCGAAACGTCGCCAAGACACTTCCAATTTTACGTGGGAGAAGACCCGAATAACCAAAGACCTACATACAAACACCCGCGAAAACCTGAGAAAACATATATATATATATATATATATATATATATATATATATATATATATGTATATATATATATATATATATATATATCTTTTTTTCCCTTTTTCGTAGGCTTTTATGTGCATATTCTTTCTAGCCAGGTTTTACCTGGCTAGTTTACGTAGGTAAAACCTGGCTAGAAAGAATATGCATATATATATATATATATATATATATATATATATATATAGAGAGAGAGAGAGAGAGAGAGAGAGAGAGAGAGAGAGAGAGAGAGAGGGGGGGGGGGAGGGAGGGAGAGGGAAGGGGGGGAGAGAGAAGCATTCTTTCTCCCCTGTCCCTCACATACCAGTGTTTAAGGTCAATCAATACATTGATTAGCTTTAGATTTAAAACAAGGCAAAGGAAGTACTCTTTTACATACTATCTCATTATGTTACATAATTTTCTACCATTGGCTGACATTTTGCTATTATCTTCAATACTGAAATGTTTTTTTAAAAAAAGTGTTTCTATCTTAAAAGTGTTTTAAGAACACTTTTTAAAAAAAGAACACTTATGGAAAACATGTTAATTAATTAGTCTTTGACATGATAACAACTGGAAACATCTATAACAGGAATATGATGTTTGGTCTACTGCAGGCTTTTGCAATGACAAAAAGGCTAACCTTTTTGCCATCGCATGCCAGGAAGTGGGGTGTGGGGGAGGTTCATGTGTGTGTGTGCCCACATCCATAATTCTATGTGCCCCACCCCGCATGCATGACCCTAACTCCTCCCCCCGCTTCTGGCACGTGATGGCCTAGTACGCCCATTTTTCTTTCTCACCTGGCTCCAGATCCCCGCTATGCATCTGGGGAGGGCGAAAACAGCCTTCCCCACCCCCCTCGGAGGCCCTCCAGAGGCCCAAAACAGCCCTTTCCCAACTTCTGGTTGGACAGGAAGTGATGTTTTTTGCTGTCCCCAGTCTCCAGAGACTCCTAGAGAGGAATTCCCCAACCCCCAGGCCCTCCAGAGACAGGAAACAGCCTGTTTCCCTACTTCTGGTAGGCCTAGAAGGCCTGAAATTAGCTGCACTAATTAACATGCGTGCTGGAGCTTAGCTGGCGTGCCAGAGGACATGGCTCCATGTGCCACCTGTGGCATGTGTACCATAGGTTCGCCATCACAGGTCTAGTGGTTAAGGCACCAGGCTAGAAAGTGGGAGACCATGAGTTCTAGTCCTGCCTTAGGCATGAAAGCCAGCTGAATTACCTTGGGTCAGTCATTTATTCTCAGCTGAACTCACCTTACAGTGGTATTGTGATAGTGACCATAGGAGGAGGAAGATGTCTTGGATATGTTCACCAATGGAATCTTTAATATTTTTACAAATATTAATAAACTTTCAGAAGAGTTTGTCTAGTCTTAGTTGGTCATAGGCCATTGAGTTATAGTATATAGATCCTTGATCTTGACAAAAGAGCATCCAAAATGTTCCTTCATCTAAAATAAAGTCCACATTTGAACTTTATGGCAGGAATGAAGTTGGTTGTATTATCTGACAGAATTAAAAATCGCAGTGGGAGATGAAATAAAGGAAGTATTTGACTATTTGGTCAGAAATAGGAAAAAGGTCACCACCAGGAATATTGCTTACAACAAATATACAGTTCTGATGCAGTATAGAACTTGGTACTCTGCTTTGCTGGTCTACTAATTGGCTGCATAATCTTCTCCCAGTAAGGTGGACTGAGAGGCCCATGAAAATGATGGATTGGAACCACCCCCAGAACCTGCTGGATTTCACCCCTGATATTGAAGGTAATAATGTATGTAGCAAAATCTTACAGGGATGTTGGGCAATGAAGAATTATTGACATTAGGAAAAATGGGAAGGCTTGCACGTGCAGTTTCTTTAAATGAATTGGGGAAGACCTCCTAGAAATATGAGCTATGAAGAGCCTCATCCTCCTCCACATTGATAAAGTCTTTTCACTGTTGCTTGTTTCTAGGTATTTCCCTCCTAGTACTCAGAAATTAATTCCTTCCATGCTGCTTTGATTCATCAGGCTGCAGTCTTCATACATTCCTGCTTCCATGCAGAGCACAATAAGATTTTCCTTGTAAATAAGAACTAGGATCATTGCTTTTATTATTGACTCTGTTTCCTTGGATATTTTGCTGAATTGTGACTATGTTTGAATAACCTAACAACCAAGAATTTAGCTGTAGCAAATTACAAGTAATTTACCTATCTTTAATGAAATTATTTCGACCAACCCTGGAAAACGTGGACAGCGTCTATATGATTTGGCCATGATTCCAGTATTTCCTGATAGCCTTCATGCCCAGCAACCATATCAACATAAAAGATAGCCTCCATGCAATAATATGTCAAAACATGGTTCGGGCAGGAAAATTATGTAGTGTAACAGTAGTGGGTTTCAATTTAGTTTGCTACCGGTTCACTCGTGTGTGTGCGCGTGCTCATGCAATGCTTATGCGCATGCACATAAGAATCCAGGCGGGTGGGCGGAGCCTCCCGCCACTGCCACTATCAGTTCGCCTGAACTGGAGTGAACTGGTAGCACCCACCACTGGAGTAACAAAGCAAAATAATACAGCTGCTATCAATTTTATGGTAAATTCAAAAGCGTCACCTGTGGGTGAGATGGGCAGCCATATAAATTTGTTTAATGAATAATATAAATAAGAAGAAAGGAGTCAGCTAGAATCATAGCAAATCAATACTTAGAAGCAAAACAAAAAAAAAAAAATAGTCAGTTTACTATGGTTTTGTTTAGGAATTCCCTTGCAAATTTTAGTAAGTTGCAATAAAAAAAAAAAAAAACAAATAGAAGAAATCTTCCTAGTCTGTCCCAACTCAGTTCAACTTGAACAATTTAATAAAATTATGATAACTGTTTTTAATGTATCTGGTATCTGCTGCCAAAAAAACCAAAATGTACCAGAACTCCAATGGAGTGGATTAGAGTGTGCAAATTCTATCACTGTTTCTTTTGCCTCATTTTTGCATTACATTGAAATTTAATGAATAATTTATTTCATATACAGTACTTAAAATATATTTAGTTAAAGAATCTGGAGATGGACAACAGAGAAGAACCACGTTCTGATCCATGCAATGGAATGGTTTATTTTTTTTAAAAAAAATGTATTTTTCCATCATCATAATAAGTGATAGTGAAGTAGTGAAAATGTTAAGGATTTAACAATACAAGTGATTTTGGAAACAATTCAAAAAAGTTTTTCCTACCGTTCTAACATCTAATGTGCTAGTTATATATGAATTTATGCAAAAATGCAACATATGAATTTAGAGTTTCTATTTAATTACTACAAATTTAGCTTTGAGCAAATTTCTTTCAGTTTCACATGTCATGGCCCATTAAATATTGCATACAATTATTACAGAGAGGAGGTGGATTAAAGAGAAACTACCTGCTTTTACTCTTAACAACCAAACATTATTCATTAAAAAAAACACCCCTGAAGGCTAATTATATGCCCTGTGCAAATCAACTATATACTTTTGTGTTTTTCTTAGAGTAATAAACGATCTATGTTTCCTTTTTCCAGATCACCCCTTTTAACAATATTTTAATGTGTTTTCAAAGTATGTTATCACACCATGAAGCAATTGTTTTTTATTGCATTTTTAAGTGCTTACTGGCAAAATGAGCTATTTACTAGTTTGGTAATTTAGATCACATATTAAGGATTTCTAAAATGCTTCTGTATTGAATAACAAAGTTGTTGTATTATTATTCTTATCATAACCTTAAATTCCATTTTTTTTCTTCAGTTTAGCAAAGTTACATTTTCCTCATTGCTTATATTAAAACCATGGATCTTCCCTACCCCCACCTCTCTCTCTCTCTTTCTCTCTCTCCCTTCTACTTCCCTCTTTCTCTACCCTCCCTCCCTCCCTCGCTCCCTCCCTCCCTCCATCCACCCATCCATCCATCCATCCATCCATCCATCCATCCATTGTCTGTCTAGTTCTTTTGAGACTTATAGTTCACAGTTGCAATTTTTCCTGTGCCAATTATGCCTTTTCCAGTTTCTGTAAGAGAGCTACTTTATCAAAGAGTTGTGTTCCTGAATCTGTGTTTGTTAGCTTTCAAATCTCATAAAATGTAACACTTCCTATGGTTCTTCCAGATCACCTTTGGTTTGCTAATGGAAACGGGAAGAGAATGTAATGCTTTGCTTTGTGAAATATGCACAGCCCTGACGTTTTGCACAGCCCTCTTAATTAGATTTTGTGCACTAATACTACAAATGATAACCAGCAATCTAATCTGGGATGTTGGAAATAATCAAACAAGGAACCCAGAGTTGATCATGTTGAACAGTCAACAGTGGTGGGTTGCCCCCGGTTTGCACCGGTTCTATAGAACCGGTAGTAAAACCAGCGGGAGGCTCCACTTACGGACCCCAACATCTTTGTGTGGCTCCATTGTGAACCGGTAGTAAAGGTAAGTAGAACCCACCCCTGACAGTCAGGGATTTATAATAAATCAAGAGAAGATTCTTGATCAACCCTAAATTGTGCTCAAAAGCCCTGAAAATGCTACAACTTTTACAAGTAGAGATGCACTAGTTCTGTACAAAAATTATGTTTTAAAGAAGCGGATCAAAAAGAAAAGTTTAAGGAAGACCTCAGTCAATATTCAGCATATGTTTGAAACAACTTTGGAAAGAAATAGCATCTTCTAGATAAGCAGAAGTTCCCAACTGAGCAATGCTTAAGAATTAAATTATTAAAATATTGCAGATAATCTATATACATGGAATAGAAATAGTATATCATGTGTGACTTTAACTGCACTTGCCATTAAATATTAACAGAATAGTACAAGAGAAAAAAGATTACAGAAAAATTGCCTAAATAGAGATATTATTTTTAGGTACATTATTGTTGGTATCTGAAATATTTTACTCTGTATAAAGATTTCACCAGTGGTCCTTTTACATTCTAATACAGATATATGTGTTCAGTTCATAACTAGCTATTAAAGTCCAAATTATTCAGGGGGAATATAAAAACAGGATTCTTATCCAGAAGCCAAAGTGTAAGCAACTCACACCAACTAAGGGGAATCATTGTAGCCAGTGAAGATGCCACTACACAAATAAATAAGTGACCCATAGCTTTATGGAGATTCCACCACTAGCATAAAAAACTTGGTATACAATTTGCATGGGAGATACCACTGATAAAAGAAGGAGCCTTCTGGTTTCAGTGTTCTGAGTTTTATAGTAGACCACAATGAGAAAATTCCTTCTTTCATCAGTGGTATCCTGCATGCAAGTTGTAAACCAAGTATTTCACTGGAGAATATTGAAAAAGAAGCAGGGGTGAAATCCAGCAGGTTCTGGAGAACTGGTAGCAGAAATTTTGAGTAGTTCAGAGAAGTGGCAAATACCACCTCTGGCTGGCCCCAGAGTGGGATGGGAATGGAGATTTTGCAATATCTTTCCCCCAGGAGTGGGGTAGGAATGGGGATTTTGCGGTATCCTTCCCCTGGAGTGGGGTGGGAATGGAGGCTTTCAGTATCCTTCCCCTGCCAAGCGCACCAAGCCACACCACGCCCACCAAGCCACACCCATAGAACTGGTAGTAAAAAAAATTGGATTTCACCACTGAAAAGAAGGTATAACACTTTCCTTCTATTTGACTTAGTTTATAATAGTTTAAAAATTGATAAATGTAATCAATCACCCATGGCCATGTTCAACTTCAAAAGTATTTTGTTTTATTTCCTTTCAGAATGTGCTTATTCTAGTTTCACAATCTTTCTTACAACCCTGTGATTTCCTGATGATATATTTGTCAGATCTTACTTAGTTTTTTTTTAAAAAATATTATCCACAGTGACATATGGTTTCACTTGACTAGGTGTTAAAATAGAATGCTAAAGAAATACACTATATTTAAAGTCCTTCCTCAAATTTTCTTAATTAATTTGTTAAATTTGCACCTATCTTGGCTCTGGGAGTTAAAGGCAGGATGCTGCACATATATTCTCTCCAATTCTTATTCCATAATAAAAATTCTATGAACTAGATTAGACTGAAAGTTAATGACCATCTTGAAAACATCGCCTTGGAGTCTATTATGGAGGGTGAACTTAAATCATGATCTTTGCAACATGAGAACTGTATTTCACCACACACTAATGAATAGTCTGCAGCCTTTTCTCTTAAGAGTATTGTTTTTATTGAATTTTTATTCTGCTTGCCAAATAAAGGTACCTCTTACTATTGTCTTTAAAATGACTAAGTAAACCAACATTACTGTGAGCAGTCATGCTGCCTGCACCTCATCCCGAATACATCCAATACACAGAAATTTAGCAAAGGAATGATATACTTGTTTTTGTAAATGCCAAGTGTTGGTCAAAAGTGCAAAGAATCCACTCATGTTCATAAATTGTTCAACACCTAGTTTGACTGACAGAGAGAATAATCAGTCAAGAACTTCTGCTTGGAGCTTTACATTCATTTAAATGTAGTTCATGAACCACATTCTCAAACAATATTATTTGATAAACACACACACACACAACTCTCAGAGTTAATTTGGGTCATTTTGGTTATATTTCTCAGTCAGTATTTTTCAATAAGAGACTCCTATTATTTTGTCTGAGAATACTAACGCACCTTTCTGACACATGCATTAAAAAAGCAAACCAATCATTTTAATGAAAAGAATATTAAGTTAGATAAATCTTTATTGTGTAGGAAAAGACTATAGCGAATGTACTGATAATAAAGCTCATTTCTCAACTTCCTCTATTGTGATGAAATACATTCTCTCGGAAAATATGTTCCAGGTAATTCTGTATACTGAAAGAGAAATTCCAGAAGATGTTGTGGTCTGTGATATATAATTATAAATAATATAATTGACTGTTTCATTCTTTTGATGTGATATGATTCCATCATGATGATAATAAAACTGAGAAGTTAGGTAACGTACTTTTAAATTTTAATTAGAGACATACATTTATAGTTCCTGGTGTCAGAGAAGAAATTCTTAACACTAGCAATTTCCAGTTTTATGTATATTTTGTTGTTTTATTTATTATTTATTTTTACAGTACCTATCTTACCTTTCCACTCAGAAAAGACTCAGAGCAGTTAACAATAATTTTTAAAAAAACATGTATATATCTATGTTAGGGAAATGAGGTATTTGGCTTTGTTTTTGAAATGTGTGAAAATAAAAATAAAATAAGCTCTTAGCTTTTTTGTAAAATATACAGGCTATGACTAAACTTGAAAGGTTCAGTTCCAAGAAAAGTAGATTTTTTTCTGGGCAACTAGTAGAAACTAAGGTGGTGCATAATAAATCAAATTAAGAATAAAAATAAAACAATGGAATCATGCCAAATTAATTTAAAAGCATTAAACAACTTAAAAAAACATTATTAGCAATATCGGATAACTGAGAAGATTGGGGTGAATTTTAGCACTGAAACGAGATCAGTCAACAATTTGGGAAGAATCCAGACAAGCAAAACACTGAGAAAGGTGTCTTGAAAACCAGAATTTATTGACTAATATAATTATAATTGTGAGACATCCAGTCCCTTAGTTAGCCAGTTCCTAAATCATTTAAAGTCTAAAGATCAGAATGACATTGCACTAATTCAGCACTATTAATATGATTATTAATTAATTACCTATTAAATTTCTTAACAAATGTAATTTAGCAAATTTTGAGAAGGTTCTATCTGTCTTATGGATGATCTGCTATCAAATTTGGCACTGGTGGGTTATGTATCAGTTGAAAGTTCCAGTGAAACAGTGGGTATTTTCAGAATTTATACATGAAAAAAATGTCATCTCTTTTTTTATCCACTTCTTTTATTTATTATTATTTATTTATTATTCAAATTTCTATACCGCCCTTCTCCTTTCGGACTCAGGCCGGTGAACAGCCAAAATAAAAACATCTATACATAACATTACAGTTAAAAATAAAGTTAAAATAATTTATAAATTTGGCCCGTAATTTAAAACTTGTCAATTTAAAATCAATATTAAAATTTTAAAACTAACCCTAAAATCAAGACAGACCGGCTAACTGAAAAAAATAAGTTTTTAGGGCCCGACGAAAAGTCCGGAGGTCGGAGATCCCTCGTATCTCTGGGGGTAGATTGTTCCATAGGGTAGGTGCCACCACAGAGAAGGCTCTCCTCCTGGGGGTCGCCAGCCGGCATTGTCTGGCCGACGGCACCCTGAGGAGGCCCTCTCTGTGGGAGCGAACCGGCCGGTGGGAGGCTATTGGTGGCAGAAGGCGGTCCCGTAAGTACCCTGGCCCTAAGCCATGGAGCGCTTTAAAGGTGATCACCAACACCTTGAAGCGCACCCGGAAGTCCACCGGAAGCCAATGCAGCTCGCGCAGGAGAGGAGTCACATGGGAGCACCCCGTCTTGATAACTCTTAAAAGTTTTCTGGATAGGCTTTGATTTTTTTGATTGGATCTGACAAAAGACAAAAATGAGCTATCTTTTAAAATAACATTTCACATCTTACATTCTAATATTCTTTCACAGTTCTGAGATAGACAGAATATTATGAATTCAAATCCCTTAATGATCAGGTTTCTCTTTCCTGAGTAATAAAACAAGGAAGAGCAATTGGTAGTTAAAACATTCTCTCTTTTCTCCAATCTTTCTATTATCAATTGCCCTTAATAAACATTGATCTTCTACGTCTCAAATTTCTTCTCAATAACTTGATGCCAATCCTGATGTAAATTGAAATTAAGGAAATTTATATCTCACCCTTTGTTTTAATATTGTTTATTTTGTTCTAAAAGTGTCAACTTTGTTTAATATAGGTAAATTGAAAGGAAACATATAAGACTTTGTTACAGACACATACATGCATTTTTCTAAAGCTTTAAAATATGCCAGTCTAGCAACTTGAGGTTATACAAATATGATCTAAAATAATGGAAATAGCTTAAATCAAAACACTGATCAAATATCTTGCTTTCAACTCTATCATAAAATTATAAAAGCAATTCAGGCAATCGGATAATAACAGCTGGCAATTTATGGAATACATCCTGAAGTCAGAGACCCTCAATAAAAATGCAAAGGGAAAAACAGTAACAGGAATGCATAAATAGATTCTCCATCACCTTACAATTTACACATGCCTATTCGTTAATTCAATTTACTTTATTCAATATGGCAAGAGATCATAAATATTATATGACTTCCCTAAAGGAGTATGACAATATCTTCCTTTAAGATGTCAATGAAGATTCTCATTCATCCAGGGAGTTCATACAGATCAACAGAGTTGGAAGCAGAGATGGTACTCAGCAGGTTCTGACCAGTTCTGGAGAACCGGTAGCGGAAATGTTGAGTAGTTCGGAGAACTGGTAAATACCACTTCTGACTGGCCCCCATCTATTCTCTGCTGCCCGAGTCCCAGCTGATTGGGAGGAAATGGGGATTTTGCAGTAACCTTCCCCTGGAGTGGGGAGGGAATGGAAATTTTACAGTATCCTTCCATTGCCATGCCCACCAGGCCACGCCCACCAAGCCATGCCATGCCCACAGAACCGGTAGTAAAAAAATTTGAATCCCACCACTGGTTGGAAGGGACCTTGTAGGTCATCTAATCCAACCCAAGCAGACCCTACCATTTTTGACAGATGATAGTCCAGTCTCTTCTTGAAAGCTTCCAGTAATGAATCTCCCCAACTTCTGAAGGCAAGCTGTTCCATTGGTTATCTGGAGGTTGAGTCATGGCAACTGGACTTTTTTCTTGTTATTTTAAAATGTCCCACTGCTTATATAAATAGCTTCTTCAGTCTGAGCAAGTTGGTCACGATGACCTTATAATATTTGGAAAACACTACATACATGTGTTCTTCAAACCCACCAACATACCGAGAGAGAGGCTTGGCCACTCTAAAGATCAGACACCAAAATGTGAGAAGAGTAATGTGGTGTGTATAGCAGTGGTGAAATTCAGCCAGATTTATCTGGCTCACACGATCTGGTAGGGCTGTGGTGGAAGGCTCTGCCCACCCTCCTGGGCATCATCATGTCCTATTTTTGACCTTGTGCGTACGTGTGGAGGAGGCGCATGTGCTCCCATTTGCAATTCAGTAGTGAAGATAAGTGCATTTTACCCCTGGTGTATAGTCCAGTGAGGTGAGGAAAGTTCGGACTTGTACAATGGAGAAACCAAGCTGCCTTTACAAAAGACGATGGCCCACCAACAGCACTAGAATAAACAGTTTCTTAATCTTCACTTAAAAGAAAAGGGCATGCTTTTGTTCACATTTTAAAGAGGGAAGATAGATGATTTGAGAGAGTAAGACAACCACTCTGCCATTTTTTTTTAATGCTGCTCTTTTATCAATCCCCAGGAAAATTAAAATCACTTCACAGGTTCACCAGGGTGGCCACACTTAACAACCGACCTAGAGTAAAGGACTTAGGAGCTGGAACATTTACATCCCAACGATTCTCTACCTACTTACCTGACATGTCTATCCCGATGATGTGAGAAATGAAACCTCCCTGGAGGACATGTCTGGGCTCCTCTTAGCCAAATTGCTCAGACTCAAGAAGCTGCTTGGATTAGTAGTGAAATTAGGTTTGAAATGTTTCAAACCAAGAAGAAAAGAAGTCCAGTAGCCATGATTCAACTTCCAGACATCTTCAATCAAGCTTCTCTTGAAGAACAACTATTATCTTACAGAAATGAACCAAAGAGCTAACTGTGGCTATAAAAAACTGAAGAGGGTTTTCCCATAAAATATGAAGGGTTTTCCCATAAAATATAAAATATGAAGGAAAACAAGCATAGAACAATCCTTCCATTCCCCACCATTTACTCAGGTACTGAATAAGCCTCTTGGATGAGAAACAAAATGTTCCAAGGAAAAACAAAGAAAATCCAATTGACTCTTGAAAAAACACCTTTGGGACAAGGGTAAAACTAGTTGTCAGATTGTCAGAAGGAGGTAGTAATTTGGGTGGTAAATAACACTATCCATCATGTGTTTTCTCTATTTGTGTCTTTATATAATGTGTGAACCAACTCATTATTGATTAATACTGTGTATACAACAGGCCACAATGACTCTTTCAATATACTGTGATTTAAAAAATCTTGTTCGAATTTTGAGTGTATGAAGTGACAGATTTATAGTTAATACTTGGATGGATTGCTCTAGTACTACAAGCCTGTTTGTCCTTCAGTAAATTGGATTGAATTCTTATAAATATTAATTCTTTCTTTTTTTTTAGATGAGATCAAATTCATTCAGTAACTGAATCAGTCAGTGAGTAAGCAAAAATGCACTATATGATAGAACACAAAGCAAATGTGAAAAGCAGACCGAAAAACATCAATAACATAATGCACTAACACAACTATTTTTGTTCTAAAAATCAAATATTTCATATTGGAATTGCAACAACTACAATATATTGCTGAAATCTTTTTTTAAAAGATAAATAAATAAAATGTAGCTCACAGTTTAGAGCTTAATATTGAACTGTCCATGAAACATAATAATATGAATCTGAATCTTATCTAAATCTGATAGAAATAATTCTCCATCAACTTATCATGTAAACTAGTATGATTATAAGAAAAAACTTATAAGTTGTTATACGTTGTTACTGGATCAAATTAATTGGGAACCAGCTGTAGCTTCTGAAAAGCTTGAAAAATGATGTAAGGAAACTATCTACTTCTGTCTTCCAAGAACTTCAATATAAAGCATCTCAATAGGTGGCTTTCCATTTTTTGTTTGATCCCCTTTGATCAAACAAACGGGAGTCAGCTACCTTCCTTGGTTCATTATTGAATTGTTATTGTTAAGATTTCATTCTCAATATTCAGCAGTAATATATCATCTTCTAAGAAAAACCCTTTGTTCACATCCTGTGTTGTTAATTAAGAGATGGCAAATAATTTTCTATTTCTTTGTAATAGTTGCTTCATATTTTCACCCAGTCTTCCCTTCTTAATGTTTTCTGGCTTTTTTACAGGACTTCCATTTTTGTTGCACTTCTACTACAAAGGCAAATTGGAATAAAATGCCCTTTGTTTTCCCATGGACTCTTGGCTCAATATCTGATAATATATTAAAATTAGCAAGCTTAATTGCATTCTGTTGGGCTGCCATGAGGTCCACAAGTGTACACTGATCAGGACGCAAAGGGCAGGTATACATATGTGTTGTCGTCTGTATGTCACCACAATTGCAAAGGGCAGAAGTCACAGGATAGCCCCATTTGTTTAGAGTGTCTCTGGATCTTGTTCAGTTCTTGTTTAGTGAAATTATTTTTTTTTACTACCTGTTCTGTGGGCGTGGCTTGAAGAGCGTGGCACCCCACTCTGGGGCGAGCCAGAGGTCGTATTTGCTGGTTCTCTGAACTACTCCAAATTTCTACTACCGGTTCTCTGAACTGCTCAAAATTTCCACTACCGGTTCTCAAGAACCTGTCAGAACCTGCTGGATTTCACCCCTGATCTTGTTGCAATCAGGTGTGGTTTATTCAATGATTTCCATACTTCCCAGCTTTCACTAGACCCAGGTGCCAACAGAAAGGCTGAAATTCACTTATTAGTATATCAACTAATATACTAATTTATACTACAACTTTTGGAAATTATCTTCCAAAAGATCACAAAGATCAAAAAGAGGAGAGGAAATCTAATTCACTCATTCACTCAGGAATGGTGAAAAACAGTAAATTGTTATCAACAGTCATACAACTGATTAGTGTTTTATGTGTGATTTATGCATAAATAATTATTTATAATTATTTATCTCCCCCCGGAGATACGGAAGATCCCAGATCTGCACACCTTCCATCGCGTGCTCAAGACTTTCTTATTTTATCAAGATGGCCTGGCCTAAATCTTCTCCCCTTTTAAATGTAAATTTTAATTTGTTTTTAAATTATTGGGTATTTTAAATTTGTCTCAGCCAAATTATTTAATTCGTTTTTATTCTATTTTAAATTTTTTGTATTTATGTGTTTTATTCTGTGGCTGTTCACCGCCCTGAGTTCTTCGGGAGTAGGGCGGTATAGAAATCCAATAAAATAAAATAAATAAATAAATAAATTTGGTATTACAAATGGTTTAATTTAGTGGTCAAATGGATATATCCATAATTGAAATATTTTCCCTTCTACAAGGCTCACATATTCCATCATAATATGTCATGGAGCTAATCAGTAGAAGTAAAATACTTTTGAATTGATAAAACTAGACAACCTGCAAATAAAGAACTCGTTTCTTCTTTGAAATATGCAGGGATAAAATAAACCATGCATGAACTCATAAAATACAATCACAATTATTAGTACACTACAGTAGGAGACATTTTGACTGATGCAAGCCATTTCCTCTTTCAACATGAAATACAGTACCTAGGAATCAATTGTTTTACTTCTACAATCAAAGGTTATGAGCTGAGTGAACAAATTCTCACACGAAAGGGCCATTAGTAAAATCTCATTAAGCTTTAAAAATGGTTACGCGAAAAGAAATTTCCCCACAACTCTACTGGTTCATAAAAACTAATGGTGGTAGAAGAGGAAAGGTCACTAAACATTAGCTTTCAACTATATTTAATTGTGCTGAACTAGGTGGCAACATCTCAAAAAGCTAAATTCACTTAGTGGAATAAATCAAGAGCAGAACACATTTCTTAGAGAGGCGCTGTCCTTTCCCTCACCAAAGGTGAAATTAGATAACTATTTCTTTGTAACGTTCTACCACTAGATGGTCTATATTAAGCAATGAATTAAATCAGATGACCCCCCTGCTTCTGTTCTGGAATTCTGTAAATGTTCCACATGTGGTGAGATAATAAAAAGGGTCAATCATGAGTGAACATATAAAAAGAACCAAGACAGAGTCCAAGCAAGTTCTAGGACTATAGATACAACAGCAGAGACTGAGATTGTAGAAAGGTAAGAAGATGTCCTTCACAGAAATGTGTAGGAAATGTTATCTAGGCTAAAGGGCTGCAACATTTCTTTTAAATCCAGAAGAAAGAGATAACATTCAGAAGGAACTCAAGAAGAAGCCTTCCTAATTCAATAAAGAGGAAGAGATACAGTACAATCAGACTTGCAAGTGTCATATCCAATCTGAATAAATGTAGCTTTAGACTTCTATGGAATTGATTTCTTAGTTTGGTCTACATATTGTGGTTAGCAGAAGCATATTATCAGACATAATTCTTACTCTAATTGATCAGAAATTCAAAACAACAACAGAATGTTCAGACTAGTCAAGGCAGAATTCCTTCTCATAAGTAGGCTCTGGTAGAGGACACATACTGCAGATCATGTCAGCCAAGGAATCTTGGCTGGAGGGATCCAGAAAAAGAACCTTCTTTGCTGTGGTGCCTGTCCTCTGGAACAGGGGTGGCATTCACTTACCTTCACTACCGATTCGCAAATGTGAGCACACACGCCACCAACATGCATGCACAGAGCATTTCGCGCATGCACAAAGGGTAAAAAATGACATCAGAGCAGGTGGGCGGAGCCTCCCGTAGCCGCCGCTACCAGTTTGCACGATCCAGCTAGAACCATCTGAATTGCACCACTGCTCTGGAACATCCTACCCTCTCAGGTAAGATTGGTTCCCACCTTCCTGACTTTTCATAAGAGCCTTAAAGGATTCCAGTTGGCTTGGAGGCCCAATGGAGGGATTTTCATTCTGGAGGCAACTGATTTATTAAAACTTAATCCCACTTCCCTTAATGCTGTTTGACCAGTTCTCTCCTTTGCCATCTTATGTTAATAATTTTATCTGTGGTGCTTTTTATAATTGATGATTTTAATGTTATGTTGTAAGGCACCCAGAGTCATTGGATAAAAGATGGGCGGCAAACAGCAATAGCAATAGCACTTAGATTTATATACAACACAACAATGTTTTACAGACCTATCTAAGTGGTTTACAGAGTCAGCATATTGCCCCAACAATCTGGATCCTCATTTTATCGGCCTTAGAAGGATGGAAGGCTGAATCAATCTTGAGCCGGTGAGAATCAAACCACCAAACTGCTAGCAGTCAGCAGTCAGTAGCAGAATTAGCCTGCAATACTGTATTCTAACTACTGTGCTACCATGGGTCTTTATGATGAACCCCCAGGCTAGTTTTCAGAGCCATGTCTTTAGGTCCTTTCAAAAGACCAAAAGGGTAGGTTCAGATCAGTGGTGAGTTGCCCCCAGTTCGGACTGGTTTGCTAGAACTGGTAGTAAAACCGGCAGTAGGCCCCACCCACCACCCCGGATGTCATCATCGGCGATCTGCACATGTGCAGAAGCAAGGCGCGTGCACGAGCGAAGCGATCACGCACACACGATCCTGTTGTGAACCGGTAGTAAAGGTAAGTAGAACCCACCCTTGGTTTAGATCTCACCTCAGGAGGCCCAATGACAGAAAAGGAGCCAAGAGAAAACAATATCTCTTCCTGGAACACACACACAAACACACACCCCGCATCCCAGTTGAAATTCCTTAACTGATGAGGTCTGCAGTATGCCCTTTCTATTGGTACCAATCCAGGGGTAGGTTCTAAAAATTTTTACTACCGGTTCTGTGGGCATGGCTTATTTTGTGGGTGTGGCTTGGAGGTCATGTGACTGGGTGGGCCATGGCTATGTGTATAGGGACTACTCAGAGGGCTGAAAAAAGTCATTTCTGACAGGTCCTCGCACTTTTGACTGGTCCTCACACTTATGACCATCCTCACATTTATGCCCGTGCAGCATTCTTAACAACCATGTCACTCATTACACAACCGATTCTCTTCACCATGGTGATAAGATAGGGCAAAAAAACGTAAAATGTGAGGACAGTCGTAAGTTTGAGGACTGGTCAAAAGTGCGAGGACCAGTCAAAAATAACTTTTTCAGCCCTCTGAGTAGTCCATATGCATAAAAGGATACAGCAATAAAGAGGGATGAAGGAAGGGAAGGGAAATTAGAATAGGAGTGAGGGTAAGAGAGGGAGGAAGAGAGGAGGAGAAGGAGAAAGGAAGAGGAAGTAGGGAGGAGAAGAAGAGGGGGGGAAAGAGAAAGTAAGAAGGAAAGGAAAGAGAGAGGTGGTAGGTTTGAGGAGAAAGATTGCTGTACAATAAAAAAGATGAAAGGGAAGAAAGGCAACCCAAACAAATATAAAGATATTAAGATAAAGAATGAATTGTTAAACTTTAAAGAATAAAAGAGAAAACATATGAATAAATAGCAATAATTAGAAATGCACATACAAACATACAATGTATTTTCTTTGAACAGAGTATTTGGCCGTTTCACAAATTTAAACAGTGTTTAGTCATTTCAATTAAATTTACAATTTCTATATTTCCTTATTTATTCCTCCATAATTTATTCCTCATCTATTTTTTAAAAAAACCAATATTACCCTTCATCCTCATCTCTAATCTTAATCAAATTCAATTTTTCAATTTTTCCCTTCTATTCTATATTATACCCCTTCCCGTTGTCATCTATTTTTATATCCATCCTCACACTGGTTAATTATGTAATATTACAGTTGTTTAATACAAATTCAACATTTTAATGTAAATCAATTAGTTATATAACTATCTTTTTTGTATATTAATCAATATGAACATGAATATTCCAATTATTTCCATGCAATCCAATTTCTTACAAATCAATTAATTATATTTACCAATAATAATAAACCAAATAATTTCCTGCATATATTCCTCCAAACCACAACTTAACCATTTCTGCTTTCAACACAATATACAATTAATAGTATCTCAATTATTACAATTCCCTAGTTAAATAGAGCTTTTTTTTCTTTTGTATTTTAAAATCTTGAACTCTCCTCTTTTGCCCTAAATTTCCCATTGTTTGCAGTTTTGCACCTACCTTTTTTGGTGAGGAAAAAGAAAAAGAAATCTCTCTCTGCCTCATTTTGTCATGTTGCAGCAAAGACCCTGCTTTACTTTCAGTTTAGCTTTTTCAGCATAGCTAGGGGAAAAAAAAAATCTGCTCCAGCACTCTTTGCAGCTAGCAACAGAACAGAGCCCTGCACAAAACAGCTGAGAGCAAATCAGCTGAGAGTCGGGAGGCCGATCTAATCAATTTGTACTAATTAACCTATGCTGAAGCTGAAAGGGGCTGTTTTTTCTATTTTTGCAGGCACCTATCTACTCATTTGTATTCTTTTAACACTGATCAGCTGTAGGGTGGCCCTTTGAAGCCCCACGGCAAGAGTTAAAACAGTTTTTTTTTCCCCTCTGGCCATCAGCTGGGACTCAGGAGGCAGCATAGATTGGGAATAGGTGGGGTAAGTGAACGGCGATAGGGCCAGGAACTGGTTCTCGGGTATGGCCAGCCAATCTTATTACTGGTTCTCCGAACTATTAATTTTTTTTTACTACCGGTTCTTGTGAACCGGTGTGAACCGGGAGCAACCCACCACTGTACCAATCCCAGTTCTTCTGAAAGTTATGAGTCTGACTTATTATTGTTCAAATGAACAGAGATAGTTGTCATATCAGTTGCCAGTATCAGATGTTCTGAAGCATCAGGATGCAAGCAATTGGTTACATTTATAAGCCTACCTATAATCATTTACATAAGAATAATGTTGTTTTATATATATATATATATATATACAGAAAATACTAAGGATGAAAATAAAACCATATGCAGGATTTTTAAGAAGCACTTCCAATGAATACATTTCAGTAATGGTTTGTGTAAACTCAGGTCATCCTCAATAATGGTGACAAGAAAATTACAAAAAAATAACACGAACATCTGTTCTATGCCAGTGGAGTATTGAATGCTACTACAGGTTACAAGAACAAGATTGCTAGATTTGTCATTATTTCTACTTCCCTGGGGTTTTTTTTTATTCCCTTTTAGCTGCTCATTATCAGATCATACGTATTATTTGGTTTTATTCCATATTCTTTACACAGATGTTTAATAACCGCAGGGAAAAACTGACATCTGCCTTTCCTTTTAAGTAAACATATTTTTATATGAAATATACATAGAAATTAGAGTGTTTAATAAATATGCCTTTCTAAATATTAAGACAGCATGAAAATAATTTTCTGCTTTAAAAACAAATGCCACAAATATGTTGAAATCAGTGCCATGTACAGCTACATTCTGGAAGTTTACAACTAATCAGTTGAAAAAATGTTTTGAGGAAATGTCTTAGTATACTGCATGCCCCTTCTAATTGGGGAGAAGTAGAGAACAACATGTTGGCTTGTAAGGTATTCTCCAGATTAGTTATCCTGATTTGTATGCAACAATGTGAGAATGCCTGGGGTAAAATTTGGACTGCTGTGCTGGTGGCATATGGAAAAATGTGCTCTAACACATTTAGCAAGAGCAGGAAACATTGCAAGTGACATAATTATTACAAAGTCTAGTAACTTAGTAAACACATTCTCTTTATTTTGTTCACATTCTCTATATCAGTGATGGCTAACCTTTTTGCCATTGCATCCTAAAATGGGAGAGCACAGTGGAGTCGCGCATGTGTGCCCACACCCATAATTCTATGTGCCCCGTTCCCTGCGCATGCATGTGTGACATCCCCCCGTGCTTCCCTGCTTTTGGCACGCGATGGCACGGGGCCCTGGTAGGCCCATTTTTTTTCTCCCTAGGCTCCAGAACTTCTCTAGGAGCTTGGGGAGAGCAAAAAATGGGCCTTCCGGTCCCACTGGAAGTTGGCAAATGGGCCATTTCTAGCCTCCAGATGGCCTCCGGGGTGGGGGGAAGCTGTTTTCACCCTCCTCAGACTCCTAGAGAGGCTCTGGAGCCTGGGGAGAGCAAAAAATGGGCCTCCCCCCCCAGGCCCTCCAGAGACAGGAAACAGGCTGTTTCCCTACTTCCGGTGGGCCCAGAAGGCCAGAAAATCAGCTGGCTGGTGTGTGCATGTGCGCTGGAGCTGAGCTTGTGTGCCCACCAATATGGCTTCGTGTGCCACCTGTGGCATGTGTGCCATAGGTTCACCATCATGGCTGTATATTTTCTCTGTAAGAGTGGTGGTGGCACACTGGTTAAAATGCAGTATTGCAGGCTAATTCTGTTGACTCAGCCTTCCATCCTTATGAGGTCAGTAAAATTAGGACAATATTGTTGGGGGCAATATACTGACTCTATAGACAGGGCTATAAAACACTTTGAAGTGATATATAAATCTAAGTACTATTGCTATTACTAAAAACATTGAAAAATCATGAGGCCGTAGAAATAAGTAATATATCTGTGGACTCAACTGGTGATAACCACAGGATGAAGAAGATAGTCACTCAGAATGTGAGAAATATAAATGGGAAAGACTATAAACTAGAATTGAATTGAACTGGAGTGAACAGAATTGAAATGAAATGAAATGAAGGAAGTAAGTTTTCTTTTTGTGAAAAAGACAAAATGGAAGAATGAAATAGGTCTGACTGGTAAAATGGAGTTGATGATTTAAATTAAGAAAGTGAAGTCCCAAAGGTGTTTTTTAAGAGGCAACTGGACTTTCTTATGTTATCAAGAAAGTCTAGTTGCTTCTTGAAAAATCATCTTTGGGACAACTATGACCTGAATAACTAGAATCTCCATAGACAAGAAAGTGAAGGTAGATTGTATTTCTGAATGAGAGGGCTAACATTTATAGCAAATAACAAAAGCACTTACAGTAGACTTACTGTATATACCACTTCACAGTGCTTTACAGCCCTGTCTAAGTGGTTTACAGAGTCAACATATTGCCCCCAACAATCTGGGGCCTCATTTTACCCACCTTGGAAGGATGGAAGGCTGAGTCAACCTTGAGCTGGTGGGACTTGAACTGCTGAACTGCTAGCAATTTGCAGAATTATAATCAGAAAAATAATCAGCAGAATTAGCCTGCAATATTCCATTTTAACCACTGTGCCACCATGGCTCTTATTTATGCCATGAATTTATTTTATTTTATTTATTTTATTTTATTTATTTATGATTTATTTATTTATGATTTATTAAATAAATTTATTTATTTATTTATGAACTGTTGCCATCTAGATTGTTCTGAATATGTAAGAAATTAGAAATTCAGTGGATGGTGATGAACCATAGAAAAAACTGCAATATTCTGAATGACTGCAAGGGAAATAATCATTGTACTAGATGACATGAATATATAGGTAGTAATGAAATAAGAGAGTACAGGGCAAGTGACTGGACCATTAAGAAACTCAAGGGATATTTCTTTGATACCAAAAGAGCAAGTAGGTCCTAAAAAACCGGAGAATTATAGACCAATATCTCTTTTGAATACTGATTATAAAATTTATGCTAAAGTACTAGCCAACAGGTTGATGCCAGTAATCCAAAAGGTGATTCATGATGATCAAGCGGGATTTATCGAGGGTAGATACATGAAGGACAATGTAAGGCAAGTAATAGATTTATTGGAATATCTTGAGAAGAATAAACAGATCCCTGCAGTGCTGGTCTTCTTGGATGCAGAGAAGGCCTTTGATAGAGTGGACTAGAACTTTCTACTAAAGACTTTAAAAAAGATGGACTTTGGGGATCAATTTATACAGGCGGTTTCAGCAATTTACCAAGAGCAAAAGGCACAGATTATTATTAATGGAAGTCTGACAACAGAGTTTAAAATTGAAAAAAGAACAAGACAGGGATGTCCGTTATCCCCACTGTTGTTTATTTTAACACTAGAAGTCTTGTTAAATACAATACGGGACTCTAATATCTTGAAAGGTATAATGATAAGGCAAGAGGATTACAGAATAAAGGCATTTGCAGATGATCTGGTTGTTACCCTAACACAGCCAATGGAATCATTAATCCAGATGAAGGACATTATACAAGACTATGGTAAAGTTTCAGGTTTTAGACTGAACCAGAAAAAAACCAAGATGATAGCCAAAAATATGACACAAGATCGTAAACACGAGCTTGAAAGGAGGGCAGGTTTTGAGATTGTACCAAAGGTAAAATATCTAGGAGTTCAAGTTGCAGAATCAAATATGAAATTGTTTCAAAATAATTATGAGGTGTTGTGGCGAGAGGTGCAGAAAGATATGGAGACGTGGAAAAAACTGCAGCTGTCTCTACTTGGAAGAATAGCAGCAGTTAAGATGAACATTTTGCCAAGATTTCTTTTTTTGTTTCAAATGATTCCGGTGCTTAAAAGTGATAAACAACTAAAAGTGTGGCAAACTGGAGTGAATAAGTTTGTCTGGAACGAGAAAAAAATGAGAGTGAAATTGAAAATCATGCAAGATGTTCCAGAAAGGGGAGGCCTTAAACTTCCAAACCTACAACTATATTATGAAGCAGTAGCTTTGACTCTAACAAGCGATTGGTTTGGAAGGAAAAAGACTGGAATAATGAATATAGAAAGTTTCGATCTTGAATTTGGATGGCATGCGTACTTATTTTATGACAACAAAGTGGATAAAGTATTTAAAAGCCATATACTTAGAGACTCTTTGATGAGAGTTTGGAAGAAGCACCGATACAAATGGGATTATAAAATACCGTTATGGCTGGATCTTGGTCATATTATGTGGAATACAAATATAATGTCACTCGGGAGTTTTTTATACAAAGAGGTTCTTTTTACAGATGCGGGCAGATGGCAGTTGAAGACACTACAGACACTGTTGGATGAAGGGATTAATTTAACTTGGTTACAATATAATCAACTACAATTGAGATGGAAAGAGGATCAAAAAACTGGTATTATGTTGCATGAGGAGGAATTGGTTAGACACATTAAGGAGAAAGGTCCAATGCATAATAAAAGGCTTTATAATGTTTTGTTAGAAAGGGATTCAGAAACTGAACTGGTTAAAGTTTGTATGATTAAATGGGCACAAAACTTTGGGGAACCAGTGATGTTGGAAACATGGGAAAAAATTTGGGTTCAGAATGTTAAATTTACACAATCGCAGAATTTGAGGGAAAATTTTTATAAAATGTTTTATAGATGGCATTTAGACCCCAAAAAATTGTCGTGTATATACCCTAATGTTCAGCCAAAATGTTGGAGATGTGATTGTTTAGATGCTACATATTATCATGTTTGGTGGACCTGTGGGAAAGTTAAGGCTTTTTGGATAAAAATTTGGTGGGTCATGCAGAATGTTTTGAAGAAAAAAATTCAGTTTTCTCCACAATTGTTTTTATTGGGTATAGTTAAGGGTTTTACATTGGGTGAAACAAAATTGATATTGTACATGATAACAGCAGCAAGATTGTTGATAGGTAAATACTGGAAAAATGAAGCTTTGCCCACGATCGAGGAATGGACTTTGAAGATGGCCAGTTTTGCAGAGATGGCGAAGATTTCAGCATATTTAAAAGATTGTTCACAAGAGACTTATGAATGGGAATGGAAAAAGTGGATAGATTATGTTCAGAACAAATATCAAACTAGGAAGTATCAAATAGCTTTTATTTGAAAATGTTATATTATATTATATTAAGATAGAAATATTTTATTGTAATGAAGGTGAAAATTTATAAGCGGGAGGGAGGGGTTCAAGTTTTATATAAGTTTTATATAAAGGAGGGGGTTTTTTTCTTTTTTTTTTACTTGATATGAGTATACTGTGTGGAAGTCTGGTGGGAGGGGAGGGTTAGGGTGGGTTAGGGACGTTGGGAAGTTTGGGGTGGGTGGAGGGGGGGGAAAGGGGTGAAAATGTAATTGTAAAACTCTTGCAATAAAAAAAAAAGAAAGAAACTCAAGGGAAAAAAAGAATGCTGATTTGATGAGCAACTGTTTGAAAAAAAGGTGTCTGTTTTTATACATGGTTTAAGCCTAAATCTATTAATGTGTGGGTGTGGCTTGGTGGGCATGGCATAGCTTGGTGGGCATGGCGTGGTGACTTGGTGGGCATGGCTTGGTGGGCATTGCAGGAGGATACTGCAAAATCTCCATTCCCACCCCACTCTTGGGCCAGC
The DNA here is from genome assembly GCA_022577455.1 of Arizona elegans. Lineage (NCBI taxonomy): Eukaryota > Metazoa > Chordata > Lepidosauria > Squamata > Colubridae > Arizona > Arizona elegans. The sequence goes on along the minus strand of JAKOOJ010000002.1, from coordinate 10,663,917 downwards.
CAGAGGTGGTATTTGCCAGTTCTCCAAACTACTCAAAATTTCTGCTACCTGTTCTCCAGAACCTGTCAGAACCTGCTGAATTTCACCCCTGGAGTAGGCTTTTATTTCATAGTATGAAATTTGCTCTTAGGAAAAAAAATAGACATGAAATATTAGAAAAGAAGTGAAGAAAGAAGAGGAGTATAAATAGTGATTTCCACAAAGAGAAAGTTTAAGTCCTGTCTGGAAAAAGTATTAGAAGATAGATTTATCTCCAAATAGAAAATGACATAAGAAAAAAAAAATGACATAAGAACAGAGGATGTTCACAGAAGAGTACACAGAAACTCTAGTCATATGTATGAGAAAGGATGTTTAGTGGAATGACAAAACAAGACAGGATTCAGATGAGAATGGAGGCAAATAAAAGAATTCTATAAAAATAAAAATGAGAGAAAAAATATTGCAAAATGGGCACATGTAGGATATGGCCAACTAAAAGGAGTGAAAATTTGGGATATTTGCTAGAAGAAATGAAAACAATCGCATAAGAGCATCTTACTGAGCACTTTATTATTTGGAAGTGAAAGGTGAATACATCAGGAGCAGTGTTCCTCAATGGTGCCCATTTTAAAATGTGTGGACTTCAATCATTGAAATTCCCCAGTCAGCAACCTATTTACTTTAATGGGAAAACATAAAAAAAAGATTCCTACACTAGATCGGTTGTCCCTGACGACAACAAGGACAATGTCAGATATTAGAATTTCTTAGACATCTATTGACAAGTGGGCAACAGGACTCATGAGCTCTCTGTTGCCCACCCCTGTAGAATTACTGGAAGAATAACTACAGACAAAATAAAAGAATACTGTGTTGGGAAAAAAAACCATGCCATTATAGCATGCTATTATAAATCAGAAAAGCTGCACTTTGACTAAATTTCCATCTGTGAGTTTCAAAAAGCCATATTGCTTTTTGAAATGTAATGTATTAGCACATACTATGAAATGTAATGTATTAGCACATACTATGCTAATACATTACAACATTCTAAGTTCTTGAAGAGAACTCAATGAATATGAAGGCCAATACCTGTGAAGGAATTGGTAACTGTGGTTTCACATTGTTGGTACTGCAGGTGTCCCTAATCCCCGGTCCATGGACTGACACCAGTCCATGGCATGCCAGCAACTGGGCCACACAAACAAGTAAATCCCCATCTGTGGGATGCAGGCAGCACACAAAACCATGGCCCCTCCAGTCTGCAGAAAAAACTTCTCTCCACAGACCCAGTCCCAAAAGTTGGGGGCCGCTGGTGTACTGTATATATTTGCTATTAATTATCAAAATGAAATATTTCCATGACAAACATGCTGGTGAGATTCAGAACCTTAATTAATGAAGGCAGTAACCCTGGAGAACAGTGGAATAGATGCATATGCAATAATCTGCATATACTCCACTAAGAATGAAAAACATTGGCGAGCACGACTTCTTAGTGCAGGGGTTTCCAACCTTGGCAACTTTAAGCCTGGATGACTTAAATTCCCAGAATTCCCCAGCCAGCAAAGCAAAACTGGCTGGAGAATTCTGGGAGTTGAAGTCCTCCAGGCTTAAAGTTGCCAAGGTTGGAAACCTCTGTCTTAGTGGACATGTACTTTATGTGGTTTTATATGTCTTGCTCTGTCCTCAATAAATAGCTGGTTCTTTTTTCATAAGTGCTATCTGGAGGAGTAGAAATAATCCCTCTCTGCACACCAATTGCTTTTGTGGGCAGTTTATTATTTCTGACAGGTTAGTCAGCATACTGGAACTGATACATCCCTCAACTCTCTGCAGGAGTCAGTGGAATATTATTTTTATGTTTTAAATCCTTTCCACGGTCGTCCTTTGCCACTCCTGCTGTGCTCCTTGCCTTACATTTATTCTCCTCTGGAATCATCGGAATAATAAGCAGCACTCAGGAAGTCCAACAGCTCAGCAGGTGGGATAAACCTCAGCAATCCGTAGAGTAGTTGGGAGCAAGCAAAGCAGAACAGTGATAAAAAGGGAGCCGTAGCCCTTTTATGATTACTATATACCGCAGTTGTTTTACTGCATTACTATCTTGATGGATTACTCCGGGCCTTTTCTCCTTTGTACCTTCCCACCTTAACTCTCTTTTAATATACAGCAATTGATTGCTATTATGTCTGCAGTAAGATAAAAACAATCATTTGCTTTTGTACATTAGCCAGTGGAAAAGTGATGACTCCTTGATATAAAGGGGCATAGGGTCATTAATCCTTTAATCTTTGGCTGACAGAGAGGGAGGGAGGGAGGGAGGGAGAGAGAGGGGGGGGGGAGACTCCTTTACGAAAAGCTAATTATCACTTTCCCAACATGCCCAGTTCCATGCCACGAAGAGAAATTTCTTGACAGGCACTGACAGACTATAAACAAGGGCGTCCAAGGGTTAAAATTAAGATGGCAGCCATAACTGCATGATGGAAACTCTGCCTTCCCATTTATAAAAGAGATAGAACTTCAAAACTTCAAAGGTCAGCTTATCATAAATGAGCTTATATATATAAGCATATAGGGCAGTGGTGTCAAAGTCGATTTCATTGAGGGTCACATCAGGGTTGTGTTTAACCTTGGAGGGCTGGGGTAGGTGTGGTCATGGTGGGCGTGGACAGCTCGACATCAATCATGTCAGGGTGCCTGTGGCGGCCCAAGCACTCTGCCAGCAAAAACGGGCTCCTGAGCTACATTTTCGGCTGCGACGGCCTCCTGCAACCCTCTGCCAACAAAAATGGAGCTTGCAAGGGCCACACTCAGCCCTCCTGAGGTCCATTTTCACTGGCAGAGGCACTACAGGATGGTCCTTCGCTGTTTCCAGGGCGGCCCTGAGGGCTAGATCTAAGGATCCCAAGCCTTGAGTTTGACACTCTTGATATAGGGCATATAAGGGTACTTTTAAAATGTGTTGCCATATATACATGTATAAAAGTCTACCCATTAATAAGCCAAGTCTTTCTGAAGGACCTGGGATAGGCAGATGTGAATATGTTAACAGTATTATTGCAGGATGCAAGCTGTTCTGAGTAAAGCTGCCTTTTGCAACTGACTGATGGTGATTTTGTCAATGCCGATGGCATTCAAATGGTGCTTCAGATGTTTTGGGATTGCACCTAAGGTACCTATTACTATTGGTACAATCTTTGCTTTCTTTGTAGATCCTTGCATTTATTATTATTTATTATGATTTTAGCAAAACATTTATGTTGCTTAACTCAAATCAGAAAATGTTTACTTGCTTTAGGTAGATCAAAATCTTTGACAAGATGCAGAAATTTGTAACTGGAGTTCTTCTTATGGAACAAAGTATTCTTAAGTCTGCCAAAAAACTTGGGGGATCCGGGCGATTTCAAAAGAAAACAAAAAAAATAGTTGGATTTCTATGGGAAGCAGCTAAACTTATTCTCTTGCTCCTTCCCCTCTTTTCAGTAGAACCACCATTGAGCATAAGTCTCTCTATTGATCAATATTATTCTACTAGATGTCACTCAGTTCATCTCATTTTCCCTGCTCTGAAACCATTTTTAATTCCTCCTTGTCATTAAGACATGGAATAATAAGAATTAAAGTGTTGTGAACTTCATATCAATTACTGTATTTTTAATTTACTATTTCCTCGTCAGCATCATTTTTGTATGATAAATAGCCTTAGATATGGGTATACAGTGCAACATCCTCCCAGTAAGGGGTATGAGCTCACTGAGATTGGAAACATTGTATTGTAATCATATTCTCAGATTTTTGACATCTTAATTCCCCCCATCCCCTGCCCATCCTATGGTCTGAATTATATCCCAATTAGTTAATCCCTGGTGGCATTTTTCAATTCTCTCCATTTCTCTCTAGCATTTGCAGCACCTTCCAACTTTGCATAATCTGTTAATTAAATTAATTAATGTTCCCTTTACTTCTATCCTCTAGCTCATTAATGAAGATATTAAATAAGACTAAAACTAACACTTGTCCTTATTTTAATGTCAGTGGCATTACTCTTATATCAGGTATTCCCAGTGATCACTAGGAGAATTGAATGAAACTTTAGCCAATTTCTAGGCATCTTATATGGAAAATAAGTAAATGAAGAGGGAGTTTCATTGAATTTCATTTGGCTGCCACACTGTGCAGGATGATTTGTAATTTCAATTTGGATATTGAGCTGATTATTATTGATCAACACATACAGGTTGTGTAATGATTGTCTTGACCCTAGGTAGGAGACCATAATTCTGTTATTGCTGTCCTTCACTCTTCCTGTTGCTTTAAATTATATTAATCAAACTGGTTGTGCATTATCTACTATCACTGTGAGGATCAAGATGGTTTAAACAATAGATGATTAAAGAAGAAATCAATTTCAGTCAATCAGACACCAGTGTCCAATATGAACACTTTTGTAATAGTTTCATGCTAGTTGTGTTTGTATGTCTCCCTTTTTTCTGTCAGTCACTGAATCTTTTGTCATATTTTGAATAGTTCCAAGCTGTAAATTATTTTTTTTTATTCAGCACTGTTGACTCAAAAAATTTCAGAAATGGAAACTATAGTTGATGAAAATAAATACATGCAGTAAATATGTGCATGGGAAAGCACCTTTTAATGAAAACCATGGTTAGTGTCTTGGACAGCAAGGAGATCAATGAATCATTCCTAAAGAAAATTAACCCTAACTTTTCTTCAGAAGGACAGATACTCAAGCTGAAGATCAAATACTTTGGCCACTAAATGAGAAGACAGGACGTCTTGGAAAAGATCCTGATGTTAGGAAAGATTGAAGACAAAAGAACAAGGGGAGAGCAGAAGATGCGATGGTTAGATAGTGTCATCAAAGGAATGAACATGAATTTGAGCAAACTCTGAGAGACAAAGGAGGATAGGAGGGCCTAGCATGCTATGGCCAATGAGTTCACAAAGAGTCAGGCACAACTTAGCAACTGAACAACAAATGGTGGCACAGTGGTTAGAATGCAGTATTGTAGGCTAATTCTGCCAACTGCCAGCAGTCCAATTCACACTGGCTCAAGGTTGACTCAGCATTCCATCCTTCCGAGCTGGGTAAAATGAAGAACCAGATTGTTATGGGCAATATGCTGACTCAGTATACCATTTAGAGAAGGCTCTAAAGCACTATGAAGCAGTATAAAAGTCTAAGTGCTATTGCTATTGCTAAATGGTTAGAACATTTTTCTCCTATAAAACCAATATTAGTGCTTTAGTCCTGTCATTGAGTGCTATGGGGCAGTTGCCATTTCTATTTGTCAAAAATGTCCATATAAAGCATTTTCACAAGCCATCTGCCCCCCCCCAAAAGAAACCGATTACATTAGAACTATACAAACAAAAGAAATATTGTTATTGTGGTTCTCTCCTCATCCATCAAAACAGCAATTATGTAACAGAATGAAAATAACATTATCGTATGCAGCTGAAAGCCATGGAAGTTTTTCCTTACTAATTTTTTTAATTAAGAAATGCTGCCTTTAGTGTTGACACCACTACCCAACCAGACTTATTAAGAGGTAGCTGATCTTTGAAAGAGTAAGAAATTGTTCTCAAATTTTGTAACTTGTTACTACAGCATGTTACACTCAATCAGTTCTGAAGGGAAAATCAATCAACTTTTCCCATGATATAAAACAAGTGAAACTGGCAAAAAAGTTTCATGAGAGTATCCTATCCTTCCCTAGGACTGTCATACTCTATAGCTACTAAATATGCTCAGATGTTAAAAAATACAGTAGTCCTTGAAAGCCAGAGCATTGTTTATTCACAACACAAAGAAAAATCTATAGCTGATGAAAATATTTACACCAGGTTTATTTCCATATATGAATAACTTAATGGCATGAACTTTTCTTAATGGCTGACTTTTCTACCAACCAACATTCTAATGTATAATGAAATCCATTTAGCAATAGAAGAAAAATAGGACATTAGGAAATTATTTCCATCAATGCAAAATACAACTGATTTTCTTAAGATTACAAGTTTTTTTGCCTTGTTTAAAAGGATTAGTAGCTCAATAAGAAACTCTCAATAAGAGGGGAAACATTGACCTATTATGTATAATTTATTTCTCTCTGGATTTTTGCAATAAATAATACATTCAAAGTGTGTATTTACCTACTGAAACCTTCATACAAGATTTGATGCAAGATTTTTTTTTAACAGCTGTGAGAATCCAAGACAGAAAACTGTCATGTCCTATTGGCGATGTAATAATGCCACCTCCCCAGCCTGCCATACTAACTCAATCACTGGTGTCAGTTAATGTTAACAACCAGGAAGCCATGTTTTCCCCATAGGACAAAGAAGTCTTTAAAAGAATGTCATTGTATCTATCAGCCCAGAATAAATTAGCTTTCAAATCAATTCTTTGAAAAGATTCCTAAATGTTCTGCTTTAGTTAAGAAGTCAAGAACTTGTTTGATCTACTTTTAAGTTGGCTCTATTTGGATGGATTACTTTTTCAACACATACTGATACACAGTCCAGATTCCAGGAAGATCTAAAAGAAATGCCTTACTGTCATGTAATGCGCCTGCACCTTTAACCCCAACAGTTTCAACTCTTTCTCTTTATGTAGAAATGGCATCATTATCAAAAGCTTTTGAGGACTTGTAGTTATAATCACAAATTCTAGCTATGTTGAGCAGTTAGGGCTGTAGAAGTATTATACTTTAAAATGGAAACACTCGCCAAAATTGTAGGAGAGAAAATCATTGTGTTTAAAAAAATACAACCACTCCATCTTTCCATTGTTCTGTACTGACAGATATTCAGTCAATATCTTCATAAAGTTAATCTACCATGTAAGAATGGCACATATTTTAGATTGAAAATATATGATGGCAAACCTGAAACAAGATACGTTACAATGTGAGGTAGACGTGAGCACTGGCTTATTCAACACATTGGAAAGGATGCCCATGTGACTCTCCTTATGCTAAAGCAGAATTATTTTAACTTCTACAGATAATCATCAATTTATGACCTGTTCAGTGAACATTCAAAATTATAACAGTGCTGAATGATGGGACTTACAACCAGTGGTGGGATTCTACTGGTTCGCTCCGGTTCCCGCAAACCAGTAGCAGCGGCGGCAGGAGGCTCCACTCACCCACCGGGACATCATCATGGACGGTCTGCGCATGCACAGAAGGTTCTGCGCATGTGCAGAAGCGCTGCGTGCGTGGTCACAGTTGCAAACTGGTAGCAAAGGTAAGTGGAACTCACCACTGCTTACAATTCCTGCCCAAAGTTTTAATTGTTGCTCCTGTGGTCATGTGATCAAATTTAGATGTTTGGCAGCACCCATTCTTGCAGTTGTGGGTACACTGAAACTCCTGAAACTACTTGGAGTTGGGTTTTTTTCTGGAACGTTGACAGAAGGGATGTTCAGGACATTGGGGCTTGAGCAGAAAGCTGTTCTATCTCTGGACTCAGATCTAACTACAAGAGCCATGGTGGCGCAGAGGTTAGAATGCAGTACTGCAGGCTACTTCTGCTGCCTGCAATTTGGCAGATCGAATCTCACCAGGCTCCAGTTTAACTTAGCCTTCCAAGGTGGGTAAAATGAGGACCCAGATTGTTGGGGGCAATAGGCTGACTCTGTAAACCACTTAGAGAGGGCTATAAAGCACTGTGAAGCAGTATATAAGTCTAAGTGCTATTGCTAACTATAAATCTTGTTTAAATCAGAACTGCATTACTTTTTCCAGGCTGATAACAACACTTGGTTTTTGGATTGTATGCTATCAATATTTCCTAAAGTTGTGTTCAAAGCATGAGGAAACCTATTTTGTTTGTTTCACATTTACCTTTACTGTTTAGGAAGTCATGAATGGACTATTCCATTAAAGAATTTTGTAGCTAATTTTGCACCCAAAGATTTTGGAGGTTGTATGACTCCTTAATAAATCAATAAGAATGTAACATCCTTTCGTCCATTCTTCTATTCCCTGCCTTTTGATTTGGGGCACAATCACCAACATGATTTATATTAAAGGAACCAATGAAATTGGTGAAATCATTAATTACTGACCCAAGCTGATTTAAATTTCCCAATAGTGCAAGGTTAAAGAAGAACATTGGGCCTCTTCTAAATGCTGAGGAAGTCAATACATCTTTTGCTTTATTCCTGAATCTTCATTTTAATTGGGTAGAACTTAATCATGATTTTTTGCCTCATTGACCTTTTCATTACTTACTTGGCAATTATTTAATGAAAATGATGGTGTTATTTTAAATCAAGTAATGAAAGGGAAACGAAAAACTCCACAGTCCATAAACAATCACCAGCACATTTATTGTCCACTATCAATTTTGCATTAACTACCCGTATTTTTCAGAATATAAGAGGCACCTTTCCCCCCCAAAAAGAGGGTGAAAATCTGGGTGCGTCTTATACTCTGAATGTAGCCCCACCCAGCTTCTCAAACTGAGGTTTCAAAGGCTGAAAAAAGCATCAGAAACGAAGCTTCAGAAAAGAAGCCCCCAAACAGCTTCTAAAAAAAAGCCCCCAAACAGAGCTTCAAAAAAGAAGCCACCAAACAGAGCTTCAGAGGCTTTTTTTCTGAAACTCTGTTTCGGAGACTTTCAGAGGCAAGAAAAAAAAGTTTTTTTCTGAAAGAGAGTTTCAGAAGTTTCAGAGGCAGAAAAAAAAACTGAGCTCACAACCAAGGAACCTGTTGCTAAAATTCACCTCTGGGAACAGCTGATTGGGGGTATTCCAGGCCAATCCACCCACCAATCAGCTTTTTTCTTATTTTCCTCCCCAAAAACTAAGGTGCGTCTTATACTCCGAAAAATACAGTATCTTTTAACCAATTTCACTTAAATGCTGACTTTCCCTCTTCTGGCATCTGTGTTCTCTGCATGTGCTATCTAGCTTCAATTGTATTGGTTAATATACCATGATGTCATACTAAAGCAGAAGTCAGAACGGATGGCCCCTTAATGCCTTAAGGACTTCAACTCCCAGAATTCCTGAGTCAGAATGACTGCCTCAGAAATTCTGGGAGTTGAAATCCGCAATCCATAAAAGGGCCATTGTTCCCCATCCCTGCATTAGAATATTACCAGCAGAAGTTATATTCACAGAATAGCATTAAAAAAAAATAGTTTACTGGTTTTTCAGTTGCAAGCAAAGGAAACTTAAAGAGAAGAAGTTAGGATCTGCAAAAAGACAGACAATTTTTTGGAGTGGTTTTTAAGTGATTGCATACTTCCAAAATTAAGTGAATCTTAACTTCAAGGTTACTATTTAATTGATAGTGTGTTAGTTTTGCATAGTTACTGCCATGGAGACAGCAGAAATCTATTTATCTCATTGTTATGCACATTTTACCCAGATTCCTTCTCCATAAATATCTATGCAATTGGAATACATTGCACACCAGAATTTTGCAATATGTGGTTTTTTAGGGCCTTGGGGGAGGTGGGAAAAATGGCTTATATTAAGAAAATGTGAACATAAGTACACTTATTAGAAGAAACGTAGATAGAAAAAAATAACTACTGTAGGTCATGGAAAAAATGATTACAAAAATATTACATTTAAGAAAAATGAATGAAAAAATAATTATATTAAGAGTCACAAAGATTTTCCTGTAGTTTTATAGCTAAATGAATGCGGAATATGTTATTTAAAAAAAAAGGAAAATCAAAATCTGGTCCCAACAGTCCTTATTAGCATAAGGATTAATGAAAATCTGAATCAAATTATTTGTGTTTGATAGTTAAAATTATTTGCTTTGTGATTGAACACTTTAGTATCTGTATTAATGCACTTGTGCATATGCAAGCATATTCACAATGCAATAGCTAATAGCTTAGATTCGTTAAATAGCATATTCAAAACTGTTCTACAATCTCCATAGTCCATAATTTATATATCAGCAATAGATCTAGCCATATCTATTACCTTATTATTTACTATCAGCTAAGATAGATAGAGCCATGTAGTGATTAAGGCACCAAAGCCTGTAACTTCGAGTCCTGCCTAAAGTACAAAGCCTTGGACCATCTTTCTCTCTCTCCTTCTTCTTCCTCTTCCTCTTCCTCTTCCTTTCTCTTTCTTTCTCTTTCTTTCTCCCCTCCCCCTCCCTCTCCCTCTCTCTCTCCTTCTGCTCATCCTTCTTCTCCCTCTCCCTCTCCCCTTCTTTCTTTCTCTTTCTCCTTCTCTCTTTCTCTCTAGCTCTCAAATCTCTCTTTCTGTTTCTCTCTCTCTCTCTTCCCCCTTCCCCAGGAAAGAGACAATGGCAAACACACATACACTCACATTCTTAAATCAGCTTAGACATAATAACTCACTCTGTGCATGCATGCATGTGTGAATGTGTTTCCAGTATATGAATCAAGCATATTTATTGTTAGGTTTAAATTCAGCCATATTAAAGGGTTTATAGGAGACAGAACACTAACTCTTTCCCTCACCCACCTACACAACGTATTTCCATAGATCTCATTATTATAAGAAAGACCAAACCCAAATCATAACCAATAAAATGTGCTCAATAAAGTTGTATTTTTTTCTTGTAGAATCTAACAGAATTAATTTGGATGCAAAACCATAATATTATATTCTTATATTGATGGCTCATCAGATAAAGATGCTGAGTGTGTCACCTGAAAAACTGTCAACCCAGATTTAAAATCCCATGTGAATGGTTTCTGTCCCAGCTCCTGACCACCTAGCAGTTCAAAAGCATGCAAATGCAAGTAGATTAATAGGTACCACTTCGGTGGGAACAGTGTTCTGTGTGCCTTTGGCATATATCCATGCTGACCACATGACCACAGAAATATCTTTGGACAATGCTGGTTCCTTTGGCCAAGAAACGGAGATGAACACCATGCTGTAGAGATAGACATGATTGGACAGGGAAACCTTTAACTTTATGCTTCTTTTATACAGTATGAAAAAACTAATCAATTTTAATTGTTTTTTATCTATTAAAGCTCATGTTTCATCACAGAATTGGCTGGAGTACAAGATTTCACCTGAGACAATGACTTCATATTTCTTTACTGATTTAAGAATAAGTAAACATAATAGCATTATAGGAAGGGAGGGAGGGAGGGAGGGAGGGAGGGAGGGAGGGAGGGAGGGAGGAAGGAAGGAAGGAAGGAAGGAAGGAAGGAAGGAAGGAAGGAAGGAAGGAAAAATGTGATAGGATTGGAAAAAATCCATCAGCTCCCTTCTGCTCCCCAATTATCATTGCTATAGACTTAATTAAGTTAAACTCTCCAACAACAACAAAAATTAATGTGCCATTTAATGCTTGTTGTTGTTATTTTTGGAGAGTTTAACTTATATACCATAAAGAAGGTTCCCAGGTTTAAGTGCTTTTATAAAATGCAATGTTCTCAGATAAATTAGATTTCAACCACCCTGAAACAGTCTCCCAATAAAGATCAACAGTTTCATTTAAACCTGTCATCTCAAATGAAAAGTATAAACGGAGCATTTTGCTTCCTCTTTATTTTATCTCTCTGTGCATCCATTTCTACCATCTTGCTCTTTCTTCCCTTTTCTCCCTGAAACATCTTTTTAATACTTTTGCTTATATCAAAAAGTACCGTATATGGATTTATTCTAAATGGGTAGAACTAAAATCAGGCTGCTAAACTGCTTTTAAATCACACCAAGGTTATCATTCCTGACTTTAAAAAAAATAGAAACCTAATTGATCTTCCTTTTGGGCAGGTCTCCCTTGAAGGTTTGATTGAACATCCAGAAGATGGCAGCATTTTATAGTGATTGAACAATGTACGGATGCATCATTAAATTGTTTATCTATCCATCTCATCTCACTAATTCAGACTGGTATTTTTCTTTTCAATGACTGCTTCCTTAGATGAAGATGAGCCTGGGTTCATCACAACAAAATAATTGTTGTGCTTTGCTTCATCCTAAGAGTTCAGAAAACAATGGTGCTGAAATATTATATTTACTTAAGGATTTATTTCCTATTCTGGAAGTTGTCTGAGAATATCATATAGCAGTAAATGAGAAAAAATGGCTGGAAAGAAGCCTCCCAGGCCACAGGCTGCCAAAAAGAACTGGAGATTGTGGAAAAAGCTGTTGCCGTCGCCACCATGTTCTTCGCACATGTGCATCCCATTGGACTTGCAAGGCAATGGGATGCATGTGCATAAAGAACATGGTGGTGACAAACATGGCAGGCGGGGCGAGTGAGCGGAAACTGGGGAACCAGTTCGGGGACGTGGTCAGCCGGCCATTGCTACCGATTTGGCGACCTTGGCCAAATTTCCGCCTACGGTTCGCGTGACCAAGTGCGAACCGGCTGAATACCACCTCTATACCTGACCTCAGATAGACAACAGGCATTACCTAGTGTTTCATGGAGATTTCATGGAGTCAAAAAGAGGGCTGTGAAAATATCTACAGACCCCTCCCATCCTGGACATAAATGTTTTCAACTTCTTCCCCCAAAATGATGCTATAGGGCATTGCACACCAGAACAACTAGATACAAGGACAGTTTTCCCCCACTGTGCCATCACTCTGCTAAACAACTAATTCCCACAACACTGTCAAACTATTTAGTAAAGCTGTATTACTATTATTCTTCTCATCTTTCCTATTATCTATTTCCTTTTCTACTTACGACTATCATTTTGTTGCTTGTATCTTGATGATTTATATTGTTTTATTTCGTTTCCTAGTATAATTTATGTTGATTGATTATTTAGTATCCTATGACTATCACTAAGTGTTGTATCTTACGATCTATGATGAATGTATTTTTATGATGATGATCATGATTTATCACTTCTAGCTTTATATACACTGAGAACTTATGCACTGAAGACAAATTCCTTGTGTGTCCAATCACACTTGGCCAATAAAGAATTCTATTTTATTCTATTCTATACAAAAAAGGGAGAAAGAGCTAATGTTGGAGGTTTCCAACAAATAACAGTCATAAGTATGACTTCTCATTCCTGGTCAATGCTGACTGGAACTGTCCACACAGAAAAAAAGGAGTATCTTGCATTGGACAAGAAGTTACTTGGGGCACAGATAGCACATCAACTGTGAATGAAGCTTCACAAATTCCTGCTCAGCATTTCATCTCATGGTGTGTATCTCCATGATTGCTGTTCAATTAATGCAAGAGGGGGGTGTTTTTTTGGGGGGTGCATTTAAGTTGTCTGTCTCTGGAGAGGCTGGGCAGGTTGAAACCAGACATAATTTTTGTAAAGCAAAAAATATCTATGTGTGTGTGTGGACGTGGGGGAGGGGGGAATATACAAAACAAATGAAGTGTAAAAAGTGGATAATAATTTGTGATGCCTTTTTTTCCCCCTTTAGGAGAAATAAACATTCCAAGCCTATTTTTAGAAGGAAAAAAAATAAAGGAAAAGAAAATAGGACAACCTATTTGTAAAGTAAAAAAGTGTGCCTGTGTTTCCTTAATGCAGAACAATAGAACACCATGGTCAAAAGCCACCATGGATGCAGAAGACATCAAGGAGCAGCAGAATGGATGCACACCCTGATCCCAATTCTGTTACAGATCATCAGCAAACAGGATCAATGCTTCTCGGTAACTGAAATCTGATCTGAACCCTGACTGAATCTTGTCTAAGAAATTGGCTTCCTCCAGGTTCTTCTGCCAGATACGGCTCCTACATTTGAATAGGATTGCTTCAAGAAATGATTTCAGAATATGGACATAGCAAAACCCTTTTACTCAGATCAAAGGCTTATCTAATTGACTAAGCAGATGGTAATTAAGCCATTAGGATTGTGCAGTACTTCAAATCTGATTTTGAAAATTGCTTTGGAGCATGTAAAATAACAAATGCTTTCACTGTAAGTGATCCATTGTAGGAATTAGCTTAACTTTAGGAATCAACTGCAGCTTCCCAATCCTGGAAGCAGATACGGCTGCTTTACTGAATAAAATATTTCATATTTTCAAATAAAAACTTCTTGTAAAGAGGAAGTTAATAGTCTATTTGAATTATGTAAACTACGGTAATATTTTAATAATCACATTCAGCAGGGAGTCCCAGAGCTGTTAAAACAGTACCTGGAATTGAAGCACACAATTTGAAGGCTTGAATTTGTCCAGTTCTGGTAAAGTTAAGAGTTGATCTTGCATATCTTACGCTACTGCCCTTAACAGGCTGTACAGAGCCTATAGCTTGTATTTCCATTCTTGAAAATGTATAGAAATGTGTCCGTTGTTAAAATCTAGCTTTTCCTCCCAGAAGGAGAAGTTCGCTGCCAGTATTTTCTCTTGCAATATACATATGAAAGGATAATAAGCAGTTTAAATAGGGTAGTTGTGCAACTTCCAAAAATCTCAAGGTGCATATGAAATCGATAAAATGTAAATCTATGGTATGATGCAGAATATTTCCCAGTATGCAGGGATTTCATGACAGAACCAGAAAAAAATATCCTTTAAGATATCTAAAGCTCTGAACTCAGAGAAGATCTCATGGCTTCTTAAATTATCATTGGAATTTGGTAATGATTAACAGTATCCCTTCAAACAAGTGTAAAAAGGAAGGTATTAAACCAAATGTTTCTTATTAAAACAGAGTTTGGCAAACCAGAATATCTTAACAGAAGCAGAAGAAACTGTAATTTATTAGTCTGATATCTTGACATCTGTGTCTTGCACCTGTGTCTTATTTTGAAAATTCACCCAGCACTTTAAAATAAAAAAAGAAGAAGCAGAAGAAAACTGGAATTGTAGGGTAGTATAGCAAGGTTTGCACATTTAATTTAACAAAACGATGTCAGTATTTGAATTAACTAAGTATTTTGCTACAGAAATGCATGACAAAGAGTTAGAAATCCCTCGGCTTGGTCACCATCCAGTCTTGTAGGATAATGAGGGTGTGATCTAAAATGGGGAACTTTGCACTTCTTTGCAGCATAAATAATGTAAATCAAATTGGATGATCATTATCAGCTCTGAAGCCTCTGTCAATTTCATACTGGTACAATAAAGCATTAGGTAGATCACAGTGTCCCTAGGGTGAGTTCATGGTATTTGAAATTAAAGTACTCTGTTAGTCCAGACCAATTTATTTTTAATCCTCACTCTTTTTGAAATTCAAATAATACAAATTAATGGCATTGGGTTGACATTGGGATTTTCCCCCCTTTCAAAAAATAATGTCATTTCCCTCTCCTCTTTTTCTTAAATAATTAGTTGGATTATAAACTACTTGGCATCCTTAACTTATCAATGTTCCATAATTTGTTAATTTTCTTGAATCCTTGGTCCTACTCCTGCCCCACTATGTAATTCTTATAGAAATCAAACATAGGTTAACAAATATTGTTAATTTCTATGAGCATGATCTGTGCATTCCACAAATAATATATCTTTTTCAGAGTCCGCACTTGGAAAGATATGTTTACATTGAGTTGTGAATGGCTAGACAGCATCAAAGAAAACTCAACATTTTAGGAGAACATAGAATATTTATTTGTTCTGCAGTCTTTGAATAGTGTTCCAGTCTCTAGAGATCTGGGCAGTCAGAATAAACAAAAACAAACAATGAAAAAAATCACACAAAAAAGCCACAAGGTAAGTGCGATCTTTCTTATGAGGTAGAAAATTGTAAAGACTGCCCCTAGCTTTCACCTCAGAGAACACAATGACAGTTTCTTCAATTGATATAGCGTATTTTTTGGAGTATAAGACACACCTTTCCCCCCCCTAAAAGGGGGTGAAAATTTAGGTGCATCTTATACACCGAATGTAGCCCCACCCACCCACTGGCCCCCACCCTTTGGCCTCTGCCTCGCAGCAATTACCTCCTTGCAAGCAAACAGCAAGAAAAAACAGCTCCTTTCAGCTTCAGCACAGCCTAATTAGCACAAGTTGATTGGATCGTCTTCCCGACTCTCAGCTGATTTGCTCTCAGCTGTTTTGCACAGGGCTCTGCTGCTTGCTGCAAAGAGGTAAATTGCTGGAGCAGTTTTTTTTCCTTGTGCTAATCAAGCTATGCTGAAAACGAAAATGAAAGTAAAGCAGGCTGTTTGCTGTTTGCTGCAATGAGGCAAAATTGCTCAGAGGCAGAGGGAGATTTCTTTTTCTTCTGTTCCTCACCAAAAAAGGTAGGTGCATCTTATACTTCGAAAAATGCGGTATCTATCTACACAATTCTAACACAGATTCTTCTTCAGTAAAAGAAGTACTATGGTCACAGGGCAATACTGTGGAAGTCTAAAACATCTGGAGGGTAGCCCAACTGAGATTCTACATTTCAGACTCAATTGGAAAGCCCTGACACAAGAGTAGAGATCCAAAAGGGTAAAATGTCGATCTATTTAACTTCTTTCTTCCAATATTCTGAGAAGCTTATCATTCGCTCAAAAATTGTTGTATCTCCAGGTTTGCTTTCACTGGAGTTTTTTCTGGAAAAAAAAAAAAGATAAATCGTGATCATGTGGCCACAGGTTTCTGCAAATGATCATAAATGTGAGTCAGCTGCAGAGTGGCCAAAATGTGATCATGTGACCATGTATGTGCATGTGGGGGGGAACCATTGCACTTTGAATTTAGGTTGTAAGTAGCCCTGGAAAAATCTGTCATAGCTTTGACCGGTTGTTAAGCGACCAATTGTAAATCAAGGACTAACTTTCCTGAACGTTTACCCTTCTATCCTATTAGAGATTACAATTTAATAATAACACCTGGAACTCTTTGGAGACCCTTTATGAATTTGGGATTATATGGAGGCCATGCAGCCCTGCTACATCTCCACTATTTTTTTCCTTAATGGTTATTCAGTCAAGTGAGAGAGATATAGCATCTCTATAGTGGAATTTGTGGTCAAAAAAGTTATGATTTAAATGGCTGGCTAAAAAGAGTTGGACTAATTCATTAAGTAGGAGACTGTAATTGTCAACATTGTCTTCAGTTTTAGGAAGAGTGTTCCATTCAATATCTGTAATGCCTGAGAAAGAATAGAGTAGAGTAGAGTAGAGTAGAGTAGAGTAGAGTAGAGTAGAGTAGAGTAGAGTAGAGTAGAGTAGAGCAGAGCAGAACAGGCTAAGGAAGATCAGATACACAAGGAATTTGTCTTCAGTATATAAGCTCACAGTGTACATATAAACAGCAAGTAATAGGTCATAAATCATAGTTATGATTATTAATCATAAATTACAAACAACAACTGATAAATCATAAGAAACCAATAGGAGAAGATAGTTGGAAAGATGAGAGGATGAGAAAAGATGAGAAATGAGACAGTGCTGTGGAAATTAAGTGTTCAGCAGAGTGATGGCACAGGGGGAGAAATATCTTTATATTTGGCTGTATTGGCATGCAATGCCCTATAGAGGCATCCTGAGGGGAGAAGTTGAAACAGATTCTGTCCAGGATGTGAGGGGTCTGTAGATATTTTCTCAGTCCTCTTTCTGGTTCCTGCAGTATATAGATCCTCAATGGAAGGCAGGCTGTTTGTGATTATTTTTTGTGCAGTCCTCACTATCAGTACCTGTCCTGTTTAGCTGCTGTGCCAAACTAGACAGTTATTTAGGTACAAATGAGTTTAAAGTGCTCAAACATTTATGTTTTCCTTAGTGATTTTCCAGAAATATCTCTAGAGTCATGTTAGAAAAAAATATAGGTAGAGGATTGGTCTCATTCAACATGACCCATTCTTATCCGTTGTGGTAAAAATTAATTTTGCTGTTCTAGACTTATTTTTCTTTCTGAAACAGGCATTTATGTTACAATCATTTATTTGTACAGCACTGCAGGCTGACTGGGGAATTCTAGGAGTTGAAATCCACACATCATAAATTTACTAAAGTCGAGAAACATTGGCCTAAAACAAGGATGCAACTGGCAACATATTTCCAGGCCAAGTTTGAATGGAAGACCGATATGTTTTTTCCCAATCACAGTGCTGAAAAGGAACATTATCTAGTCTACCTCCTTGCATTGTCTATTGCAAACTTCATCCCAGCCAGACCAGTAGATTTCTGCCCACCACAAACTCAGTGTCCTATTGTTTTATTAAGATCAGAAGATTTATAAACCTGACATATCTATATAAGTTGTTTCATGGCATATAAAGAAGTCATAAATGCACAAAGGGTCTGACTACTACACTTCACTAGCAATCATGTGTATATATAAACTCTACTCCAGAGTTTAAATTCTAGGCTTTTCTCTCCAGCCTTTCTGAATTAATATTTAACCATTCTCTTTAAAATCAGGGGAAGTAGCTAGAGCTGAAAAATGTTTAGATAACAATTCTGTCTGGCCTAAGAATCACAGGTTCTTGCCCAGTGGTGGGATTCAGCTGGTTTGCACCGGTTCAGGTGAATTGATTGTTAAATTACCCACCCCCAGGGGTGAAATCCAGCAGGTGCTGACATGTTCTGGAGAACCAGTAGCAGAAATTTTGAGTAGTTCGGAGAACTGGCAAATACCACCTCTGGCTGGCCCCAGAGTGGGCTGGGAATGGGGATTTTGCAATATCCTTCCCTTGCCACGCCCACCAAGCCACACCCACAGAACCAGTAGTAAAATAATTTGGATTTCACCACTGCCCACTCCTCACTATCAAAGTGGATCCTGGGTGCTGTGCTGTAATGGAGTGGCTGGCACGAGGGAAGGAGAAAGACACTTTCCCTCTTTCTTCTCCCTGCTCCTCCTCCTTCCCTTGTGCCAGCCAATCCGTTTCCCATTTCTCCATTGCAGCGCAGCACCCATAATCCACTTTGATAGCAGGGGAGTAATTTTACAACCAGTTTGCCCAGGGTCAAGTTGGCCATCGTGACTTGTTAAATTATTTGAATCCCACCACTGTTCTTGCATCATACACTTCAGCCCTTATGTAAGGTATTTCCTATCTCATTATTTTATTTATTTTATTTTATTTTGAATTTGTATACCGCCTTTCTCCCTGAGGACTCAGGGCGGTGAACAGCCAAGTAAAAACATCAAGTACAAATATTAAAATATAGTTAAAAATATACATATATAAATTTGGCCCCGTTAATTAAAAACAATAAACAAAACACTTAAAAACACTTTAAAAAAATTAGGCCAGCCCGGCTTGCTGGAAAAGGAAGGTTTTAAGGGCATGGCGGAAGGCACTGAGCTCTTGGATTCTCCTTATCTCTGAGGCAGTTGGTTCCAGAGGGTAGGTGCCCCCACAGAGAAGGCCCTCCCCCTGGGGATCACCAGCCTACACTGTTTGGCTGATGGCACCCTGAGGAGGCCCTCTCCGTGGGAGCGCACGGGTCGATGGGAGGTTGTCGGTGGCAGCAGGCGGTCTCGAAGATAGCTAGGCCCTATGCCATGGAGCGCTTTAAAGGTGATAACCAACACCTTGAAGCGCACCCGGAAGACCACTGGGAGCCAGTGCAGCTCGTGCAGGAGCGGTGTTACATGGGAGCGCCAAGCTGCTCCCATCACTACCCGCGCTGCTGCGTTCTGGACCAGTTAGAGCCTCCGGGTGCTCTTCAAGGAGAGCCCCATGTAGAGAGCGTCGCAGTAGTCAAGGCGAGAGGTGACGAGGGCATGAGTGACTGTGCACAGGGAATCCCAATCAAGAAAGGGCCGCAACTGGCGAATCAGGCGAACCTGACAAAAGGTCCCCCTGGTTACAGCTGTCAGATGTTCCTCCAAGGACAGCTGCATATCCAGGAGGACTCCCAGATTGCGAGCCCTCTCAGTGGGGGCCAACGACTCGCCCCCAATAGTCAGTGATGGAGTCAACTGACTATATCGGGATGCCGGGAGCCACAGCCACTCAGTCTTGGAAGGGTTGAGCCTGAGCTTGTTCTTCCCCATCCAGATCCGCACAGCCTCCAGGCACTGGGACATCACTTCAAGGGCATCGTTATGCCATATGCTATTCAGTTTCTCCTTAATTACTTCCAGCCTTCTCCACAAACGATCTTCTTCCATTGCCAAAGAGCTCTGAGCTTTTAGAAGTTTCTTCTATTGTTTATCTAAAATCTGTTTTTCTGCCTTTGTTCCAGGATTCTTTGAATAAGACTGGATAAGAATAAGATAAGAATAAGACTGGATTAAGCTCTGAAAGAAGTTGCACATGCTCTTTTAGTGTGTACATCTGTATATTTGAATAGGCCATTGATCTTTTAACTGACTACTGAGCTCTCCAAGGATTGGACACACAGCAGCATAGCAAATCTGTACACAATATGTTATTGCAATACATACCTTCCCCAACAACAGGTTATTACTCTGGGTCAACTCCATCCTTCCAGGCTTTGTAAATTGATGTGGCCATGTGAATATGCCTTTAATACTCAGTCCTTTCACTCAAGTCAAACAAAAGTCTCAAAGTAAATCTTTAAAGTAACATACAACTTTTTCTTTTTTCTAAACATTCAGACACTAGTTGGGATAAGATACTGCTTCGATGTGGTTGCATTTTTTCTAGTTGCTGCTAAGCTCCAGGCAATGCCTCAAGCTCCTTGCCATAGATTGTGGGCCTGGCAGTTGAATGAATGCCCTCTTGCCTGCTTGTAACAGTCACCAATCTTCAGATGTTGCGTCCATTTCCATGTCTGTAGACCATTTGCCTTTAGCATTCCTGCCACACACACACACCACTTTTCTCAATCTGTCCTAGCATTTTCTTTTGTAAGTTCAAAAGACTGGGAGGACTTTTGGAGGACTGGGAGGAAGACTGATGCTTCCTCTGGACTCAGCACCTTCTTGAAAATACTGTGGTGTGGCTCTATTAGCCAGGCAGCTGGAAAACTGGCTTGAATGCCTGAGTACAGTTCTGGTGGAATGGATGAATGCCTGAGAGAAGGTGGGTAGGAAGGAAACTTGTCTGCATGACAGCAGCTGCTTTTCAAAGGAGTAACTCCAACTTCCCTTCCTCACACACTGTAATAATGCTATTAACCATAGCCTGATGGGTAGACAGCAGTGAAGGAGAACATTTATTTTCACAGTATAAAAAGAGTTATTTCGTAAGACCAATTTTCTAATAAAAATATAAAAAGCAGATATGGTCCTATTTTATTTTTCAGATCAGCTTTTCTGATTATACAGTGGCAAATCAGAGGTGATTTGAAGATGCATTGCTTCAACATAGAATATTAAAGGTTCTTTAAATATTTTAAGATGCTGTCAGAAAAAGACAGACAGAGAGAACTGATGGGATTCCCCTTTCCCTTTCCACAATGAAGAGAATGAAAAGACATGAATCAATGAGAGCTAGATCAACACTAAGGAAGGAGGAGGAGGAGGAGGAGGAGGAGGAGGAGGAGGAGGAGGAGGAGGAGGAGGAGGAGGGGAGGGGGAGTAGTAGTAGTAGTTCAGAATTCTCCAGAATTTGGGGAAATATTTCAGGAGAAGAGACCAACTACCTGAGGTACATTCGGAATTGCTCCAGAATTATTGGATAGTGCAAACCTTTGTTTTATGTTCAGCAGCCTTATTTCTATCTAAAATTTTGTAAAATTTTATTAAATTTTGTCTGTGATTGCGTCATCACAGTTATTCTCCATTCCATAAATAACTCACATTTTGTACAAAACAGTAAGCATTCCCTTCTTGTGAGGGAAAGGAATTCTTTTCAATTCATCTTGCTTTGCTTTAGCATTTAATTTCTGACCCCTTCCTTGTATTTGAAACAATAGGTTTAGCAAAATTCACTAATTCATCCAATGAAGAGGAGCTTTCCAGTATGTATCCATTTTTCTCCTTTAAGGGGCCAGCTTTTTAAGTGCCTTTGGATGGATATGAGGGACAATTTGTTCCAGTTTATCATCTGAAATCTCTATTCTTCCACCAGAAATGATGGAAAATGATGACCACAGTGATATTAACTTAAAAATGTCTGCCATGAATGATCAAATATTATATGAAGCTCAGTATAAATCCTTAGCTTCTATCAGTCAGAAATGAGAATAACCTCTCACTCAACCTGGCACTGTTAAAACAATAGAGCAATATATGCTAAGGAAAGGTGAAGCATGAACATATGCTAAGTTCAAATACAATGAATCCAACCCAATAAACTCCTATTATGGTTCAATATCGTCTATGACTCCCCCAGCCCTCATTTTGTACAAAATGTTGCCTCATTGTGAGCCTCCTGGAATGAATTAGCAAAGAACTATTTGCTGTAGCCTACCTTGGTGACCTCACCAAGCTACGCTAAAGCAAACGGTTAATGAATCACTGAACTGTATTGAACAAGTCATATGAAAATCACTCTAGTGATGGTGACACAGATATCATTTCATGCTGCACCATTTCTGCTTTTTATCAAGAATACTACATGGATAGATAAGTGACTGCCAGTATAGTCCTGCCTGATGGACTTGGATAGCACTCATCATGATACTGAAGAAATGTTGAGGATCTTTCAAAGTGCTAATAGCACTTAGCACTTAGACTTATAAACCTCTTCACAGTACTTTACAGCCCTCTCTAAGCAGTTTACAGAGTCAGTATATTGCCCCCAACAATCTGGATCCTCATTTTACCCACCTCGGAGGTGGGTAAAAGCAGTCAGCAGAAGTAGCCTGCAGTACTGCACTCTAACCACTGGGCCATTATGGCTCAATGGTGCTTATGATCCAGCTAGATTAAAACCTTTGGGACATCTAGTTGTTAATTTTGCCATGCAGGAAAAGAGAAAGAAAATTGCCAAGTAGGAATTATAGTGGGTACATGGAATATAAGAGGCACAAACAAGCCCAAGTCAGTAAAAGATAAAATTATTCAGCTACATATTGACATGTTAGGAATCAGCAGACTGAAATGGAATGGACACTTTCAGTTAGAGCAGGGGTCAGCAACCCATGGCTCTGGAGCCACATATAGCCCTTTCATCCCTCTGCTGCGGTTCCCTGTCACTGCCACAATTTTGAGAGGAGCTTCCGGTTACGGGGGGGAAAAGCACAGCACACCAGGAAGAGACTCTATGGCAAGGGGCGGGGTTTCCGGTCAGCTCCACAATTGATAGGGCTTTCCGTTATGACGGCTAGAGGAAAAAGGACGCCACGCTAGGAGGAGACTCTATGGTGGGGGAACCGGACTTCCGGTTGGCTTTAGAATTGAATGGGGGGCTTCTGGTTAGGACCTTTGTGGCTCTTTGAGTGTTTAAGGTTGCTGACCCCTGAGTTAGAGGTTCATACACTTTACTACTTGGTGCATAAAAAAATAAAGGGAAGGCATTGTTTTCATAATCAGGAAGAATATACTGTAGCAAAGATAGATCTTGGATACAGTGCAATCAATGACAAATGGTATCATTTAAACTTTTCAGTCAAGTTTTAATATGACAGTTACTCCAGTTTATGTCTTAACCGCTGTAGAAGAAGAGACAGATGACAAGTTTCAGAGTCAGGTTCACTCTGAAATTGATAGAATAAGCAGTGTGCTGCTTGCAATTGGGGACTGGAATGCAAACGTTGAAATAATGTACAAAACAGGCTAAATGTAAATGCTATGTAAATAGCCTCATCCTATACCCTTAATATTTTAAACACTATCACTTACAGGTATGTGTGTGTGTTTGTGTGTGTGTTTATTTGTTTCTTTGTGTATGTGTGTGTTTATGTCTTCCAGTCAGTCTTGACTACTGGTGACTGCCTGGGCAAGTCCCTCCAGTTCTCTTCGCAAGATTTCAGAAATGGTTTGCATTGCCTGTTTCCTAGGACTAAAACAGAGTAACTGGCACAAGATTACCTAGATGTTTTTGTGACTAAGGTGGGACTAGAAGTCACAATCTCCTGGTTTCTAGCCTGATGCCAAAACTTATAAACACTATCTTATAAAAATGAAAAGGGAAGGAAAGATGAACAAGGAGGTCTCACTAAAAATGTTTAAGCAGTTGTTCTCTTTCTAACTATGTCCTTTGTAATGAAGTCAGAATATATGCTGACATCAAAGAATTTATTAAAGTAATTTAGGTAATCTGTTGGTAATGATTGTATTCAGAGTTCTATTTCACTTTTCCCTGTAAATCTCTTTTTTCTGTCTAGAGATTTGAATTTGTAGCTTTAATAAGGTAATTCCTCATTAAAATCTCTCCTATAAGCAAGTCTTCATATTTGAAAGTTAACATGATTATCTTTGCATTTCAGCACTGGGATGTGTTTATTAAGTTCTGGGCTTTGCACAGAAATATCAAAGCATTTTTCTTTACATTTTCTTAAGAGCTCTACAGTGGCGGACAAAATTGTGGAAACCTTTTGGGAAAAGTGTATTTTTGAGGTTTGATCACTAATAACACCACTTTTTTTGGAGTTTCAAGATAATCATATTCCACTGCTGGAATGACCTGGGAGTAGCCCAGACCTTAACCCAATTGAAAATCTATGGAGACGACAAAAGAAACTTGTTAGTCAGAAGCAACCCAGCAATAAATCCCAGTTAATAGAAGCAATCATTCAATCTTGGTTTTATTATTATTATTATTATTATTATTATTATTATTATTATTATTATTATTATTATTATTATTATTATTATTCAAATTTCTATACCGCCCTTCTCCTTTTGGACTCAGGGTGGTGAACAGCCAAAATAAAAACATCTATACATAACATTACAGTTAAAAAATAAAGTTAAAATAATTTATAAATTTGGCCCGTAATTTAAAACTTGTCAATTTAAAATCAATATTAAAATTTTAAAACTAACCCTAAAATCAAGACAGACCGGCTAACTGAAAAAAATAAGTTTTTAGGGCCCGACGAAAAGTCCGGAGGTCGGAGATCCCTCGTATCTCTGGGGGTAGATTGTTCCATAGGGTAGGTGCCACCACAGAGAAGGCTCTCCTCCTGGGGGTCGCCAGCCGGCATTGTCTGGCCGATGGCACCCTGAGGAGGCCCTCTCTGTGGGACCGAACCGGCTGGTGGGGGGCTATTGGTGGCAGAAGGCGGTCCCGTAAGTACCCTGGCCCTAAACCATGGAGCGCTTTAAAGGTGATCACCAACACCTTGAAGCACACCCAGAAGTCCACCGGAAGCCAATGCAGGTCACGCAGGAGAGGAGTCACATGGGAGACCCCCATCGCTCCCATAATCCCCCGCGTGGCCACATTCTGCACCAGTTGGAGCCTCCGGGTGTACCCCAAGGGGAGCCCCATGTAGAGAGCGTTACAATAGTCCAGATGAGAGGTGACGAGTACTTGAGTGACTGTGCGTAGGGAGTCCCGGTCCAGAAAGGGGCGCACCTGGCGTATCAGGTGAACCTGACAAAAAGCCCCCCTCGCCACAGCCATCATATGCCCTTCTAAAGACAGCTGTGCATCCAGGAGGACACCCAAGTTGCGGGCCCTCTCCATGGGGGCCAATGAATTGCCCCCAATAACCAGCGATGGCATCAGCTGGCTATACCGGGACACCAGCAGCCACAGCCACTCGTCTTGGAAGGGTTGAGTCGAAGCCTGTTTCTCCCCATCCAGACCTGCACGGCCTCCAGACACTGGGACATCACTTCCAAAGCATCATTGGGATGGTCTGGGGTGGAAATGTACAGCTGAGTATCATCAGCGTACTGATGGAACTCCACCCCAAAACCACGGATGATCTCACCCAGCGGCTTCACATAAATGTTGAACAGGAGGGGTGAGAGGACCGACCCTTGCGGCACCCCACAGACAAGGCGCCTTGGGGTCGACCGCTGCCCCCCTGTCAACACGGATTGCGACCGGTCGGAGAGATAGGAGGAGAACCACCGCAAAATGGTGCCCCCCACTCTCAGTCCCTCCAGATGGCGCAACATGATACCCTGGTCGATGGTATCAAAAGCCGCTGAGAGGTCTAATAGGACCAGGATAGAGGAATAACCCCTATCCCGGGCCCTCCAGAGATCATCCACCAATGCAACCAATGCCGTTTCCATGCTGTACCCAGGTCTGAAGCTGGACTGGAGCGGATCCAGATAGACAGCTTCATCCAGGTACTGGGGAAGCTGCCGTGCCACCACACTCTCAACAACCTTCACAATAAAGCGAAGGTTGGAGACTGGACGATAGTTAGCCAAAACAGCCGGATCCAGGGATGGCTTCTTGAGGAGAGGCCTCACCACCGCCTCTTTCAAGGCGGCCGGCAGGACACCCTCACTCAAAGAAGCATTATTATATTATATTATAACAGCTACAGAACTAAAAGACTTGGTTCATTCCATGGGAAGATTTTCTAAGGCCACAATTCATGCTAAAGGTTACCCAACTAAGTATTAAATGATGTGATAATTTTTGTATATCTCGTTTTTTCTATGGTGATAATTTTTGTATATCTCATTTTTTTCTATGTGTTTCACTTTTCTTCTTATTTATTCTTGCATTACATTCTTTATTAAATTATCTTTCCATTGAAATATAATTTTATAATACTACTCCAAAAAAGTAGTTATTAGCTGTTATTAGCTAGTAACAGCTGTTATTAGCTAGTTTTAGAAAATATACTTTTCCTAAAAGGTTTCCACAATTTTGGCCACTACTGTATAGATCTGTTAAGAGAAGAGATCCATAGTAGAACTTCCTATCTGAGCAAACTCAGATATCACAAGAGGTTCAATCTTCACAAAGACCTTTACTAGAGAAGCCTAGTAAGAAAGGAGTCCCCAATTAGGTTATAAATAATTACCACTGCAGTATACAACAACTGCTCAAGTATAACTGGAGCGCTCAGTCTGATCCTGTTCAGGCTATCTAATGCTCACTATCTTCTGAATTGTAAGCAAATAAACATATTTCTTTGCAACTACAGGTTTTATCAAAATACATATATAAAATAGAGAAATCATATCCATTCAATACATACCCTCTAATATTAACAATACTAATTGTCAGGATGGACTTCTGTTTTGCCGGTCTCAGATGTAGCTCGGT
Organism: Arizona elegans; assembly: GCA_022577455.1. Lineage (NCBI taxonomy): Eukaryota > Metazoa > Chordata > Lepidosauria > Squamata > Colubridae > Arizona > Arizona elegans. The sequence goes on along the minus strand of JAKOOJ010000002.1, from coordinate 10,637,022 downwards.
AGAAATAAAGACAGAGTCCTGGTATTTGCCTTGATAAGCTGTACACATTTATTCAGCTAAATAAAGATGGACCCCTCTAAGCAAGAAGAACCCTGAATGCACTGTGATATTCATATGTATATGCCTGCTAAGGTGTTACTTCATTATAGAGAGAAACTGGTACTCTATAGATAAGATAAAGAAGCACACAAATAGTTAACCTCCTCCATAGGTGGTTTTCCAAGGACATTGGGTGGTACCTCATAGACATTGGGTATTTCTTGGTGGACTTTCCATTGTCCTGAAGACCTGCTGAGGTAATGGTACCAACTGCACATATGTATAAGGTGAAACACCAAGATTATTGTTTCGATAAATTGGGATCTTCCTCCTCAGTGTTGCACTCTGTCTTTCGCATCCACAACACAAACATTCTTGAAATTTAGATATCTGATGGTCATAGGCAGGTTGAACAAAGCGCAGGATATCCAGATTCCATCAATTCCATCTTGAGCATGAAAATATGATATTGTATTCCATAATTTAATAACTTTCTCAGTTCATCAAGAAATTCAGGGGGGTCAATTCCTCACCTAAATATAACTCAAACTACAACTGTTGTACCAAAGGTGCTTTTCCAAATGGCAACTGGATTTTCTGTTTTTCCTTGAAGATGTTTCACTTCTCATCCAAGAAGCTTCTTCAGTTCTGAAGAAGAACTGAATAGAACTGAAGAAGCTTCTTGGATGAGAAGTGAAACATCTTCAAGGAAAAATAAAGAAAGTCCAGGTGCCTTTTGAAAAAGCATCTTTGGCAAAACCAAGACCTGAATGACTGAGAATCTTTATAGACATACAGCTGTTGTAATGGCCAACATCAGATGCTCTGTGTCTTGAAACAATGATCTGGGGGTTTTATTTTATTTAAGGCTCAGAACATTTTTCTAACTAGGTCCAAACACCAGAAGACTAAAAACAAAAAAAAGAAAAGGGCAAAAGGGTGATTTAATCATTTGAAGAATGCTTTACAGTAATAATGGTGACACAAATGGCCTTACATTTCTTCTGTGATTCACATCAAGTTGTTTACCACTCCACAAACAGAGACACTTTAACTTTACTTTAGGTTTTACCTCCTGCAGTAAATTCTGTTGAGGTACTTTAGAGACTGAAAAGATGACAGATTCCCCAGTCAAACATAAGTGGGTTTTAGATCTCCCCCTCCCCATTAACTATTAAGGCATAGTGTTAGTGGGCTGGGTGAATTCAGGGTCCTATGGAAAATGAGGGGCAGATATAAGAAGATGTCATTTAGCAAGAACAATGACAAGTTTCATTTTAAGGGATTTTAATTCCATATCTCATGATGAAGAATGGGAAACAAAGCTTTTTTTTGCGGGGGGGAATAAACAACATTTAGGATGTACAAATAGACCCCCTGTTTTAAGGAACTGTAGCCACCCTGAGTTTCCGGAGAAAGGCGGCATATAATGTAAATCAAAATAAAAAAAAAAAGGTGGCATATAAATTGAACTAATAAATAGTAAAAGACTGTATTTTTGGACATAAAACAATATGACAGTGACATATTGACTGACAACATATATCTGAGGCAGGGGTGAAATTCAGCAGGTTCTGACAGGTTCTGGAGAACCAGTAGCGGAAATTTTGAGTAGTTTGGAGAACCGGCAAATACCACTTCTGGCTGGCCCCAGAGTGGGGTGGGATTGGAGATTTTGCAATATTCTTCCTCCAGGAGTGGGGAAAGAATGGGGATTTTGCAGTATCTTTCCCCTGGAGTGGGGTGGGAATGGAGATTTTGCAGTACTCTTCCTCTGCCACGCCCACCAAGCCACACTATGCCCACCAAGCCATGCCGACAGAACTTGTAGTAAAAAAAAAATTGAATTTCACCACTGATCTGAGGGGTTTTATGATAATAGGGTCAACCTACTGAACAAACTATATGGTTAACAAAATAATAACAACAACTGAAACAAGCTGTGGAAGAGGAAAAACACAGCTTTAATGACTGCATTAAAAAAGCAAAAGAGCTTTTGCTGAAGGAGGTGAACAAGGGAAACCTCTTGAAAACAACAAGACTGAAAGCAGAATATCGAAAGGAAACAATTGAGCATTGAATTTCTAACTGGAGAAAGAAGGTTATGCACAGTCAATACCTCAATGACCTTGAAGGAGAGGTAGATGCAAAGCTAACATGGAGATGTTGAGATCAGAGGTGCTGAGGAAAGAAACTGAAGGCTTCATTTTGGCTGTCCAAGTACAAGCCCTGCAGACCAATTCCATGAAAGCAAAAATTGAACGTGCCAGTAACAACAGCAAATGTTGCTTATGCAATGAGAAAGATGAAACAGTGTCTCACCATATCAGTGGCTGCAGCAAAATCTCACAAATTGATTATCTACAATGTGATGATTAGGTTGCCAAAATCAGACATTGGATGCTTTGCCAGAGGTTTGGATTCGAATGCAGCAAAAATGACTGGAAATACCAAATTGACAAAGTTCTTAAAAATGAACAGATCAAAATCTTATGGGACTTTTAAATCCAAACAGACAGATATCACAACATCACTGTTGTGGAAAAGAAAAATGTCTGGTTCATTGATATTGCAATACCAGGTGATGCACGAATTGAAGAGAAAAAACTAGAAAAAATAACGAAATATTATGATTTGCAAATGGAAGTTGTGCAATTGTGGAGGAAGAAATCAATGGTTTTACCAATTGTAATAGCAGCCCTTGGACCAATACTCAAAGGGTTGCCTAAATACATGGAAATTTTGAACTTATCAGACCTGAATTTGCAAAAAACCCACCTTACTTGGAACTGCCTATATACTCAGACATTACCTTAACAGCTCTTAGGTCCTTGGTTAGGATTTGAACTGTTAAGTTTTTACTAGCTCAGACTGTAAATTGAATCACCATCATCATCATCGTCATCATCGTCGTCATCATCTTAAGGTCACCTAAATCTAGCCATGAAATTGTTCCTTAGTTTGGATTTATCTTAATGTTTAATGTTTAAAGAATTTGTCTTAAAGTTTTTTTTTTTAATTCTGTGAATTGAACTTTTAGCTGAGAGAAAATGCTTGCATTCAATGACAAATAGAAGTTATAGAACTTCTATAATACTTATCTTTATTGGTGAATCGATTCACACAGACAGTGAGAAACAGAATAGAGATGGAAAGGACCTTGAAGGTCTTCTAGTCCATCCCCCTAGATTATCCAGTCTCTTCTTAAAAACCTCCAGTGATGAAGCATTCACAACTTCTGATGGCAAGCTATTCCACTGGTTAATTGTCCTCACTGTTAGGAAGTTTCTCCTTAATTCCAGGTTGTTTTTCTCCTTGATTAGTTTCCAACCATTGTTTCTTGTACTGCCCTCAATGTTTTGGAGAATAAATTGATCCCCTCCTCTTTATGGAAGCCTCTCAAATACTGGAACATTGTTATCTTGTCCCCCACCCCTAGTCCTTTTCTCAAAACCCAAATCCTGCAATCGTTCTTCATATGTTTTAGTCTCTGGGCTTTTAATCATCTTGCTCTTCTTTACACTTTTTCCAAAGTCTCAGCATCTTTTTTATAATGTGGTGACCAAAACTGGATGCAGTATTCCATATGTGGTCTTACTGAGGCTTTATAAAGCGATATGAATACTAAATTTGTGTTTGCGAATGATCACAACACGGAAGAAGAAGAATCCCATTCTGGATTCTTCTTCTTCTTCCTAGTGTATTCCCGCAAGTGTAGGGTCTCCTTTTCAGATCCCATTCTGTATATCCAATCTGAAATTCAGAATTTCCAATCACTGTGTTTTTGAGGAGTTATGCAGAATCTCTAGAAGGAACCCCTGCAAGGACCTTATGTAATGAAAATTCACCACCCAATACATTTCAAAAGTCATTCCCACAAATAGCTTTTATTTTCAGTTTCAAATCCTGAAATATTGCTTCTGATTAAGTTTTGACTTATCCTATAAATTAGGCAAAGATTTGTGGTCAAAACATGGGCTCTTAATAGATGTTCAAAAGACTAACTGAGAATGGGAACCAGAAATATGCTTGTTGCTTTTGATTCCTTCCCCTTGAACTGCTGATATGGAATAGAAAAATCTTGACAGGAGATGATAATGCTGTTGCACTTGTCTACAGACATAATTAGAAACCCCATGGCTCCTGATCACATGGAAGACTGTAATTGTGTAATCAAGGATAGTTAAATCTTTTCCATGACTCTCCACAATTAAACTTTTGAATATCTGAAAAGAAAAGAAGATTAAGGGAGAAGGAGAAAACAATTGTGCACAACCTATCTATTAGTATAGGTAGTCCTCAAATGAGCCCAAAATTTATGCTGCTAAGCAAGACAGTTTTTAAGTGAGTTTGGCCTCATTTTGCAACCATTTTCAGAATTGTTAAGTGAATCACTGCAGGTATTAATGTGAGTAACATGGCTGTTAAGAAAATCTGGCTTCCACCTTGGCTTTGCTTGTCAGTGTTGTGGCCCACTGGTGGCCAGCAGAGCTGGCAGCAAAGTCAGACAGTGAGGAGGTTGGGGAGGAACATGGGCTAGTCCTGGGGGGTGGGGAAAGCTCGGATGAGGGCTCTGCATTGGAGGCAGAGAGGGAGATAGACAGCAGTGAGGCAGAGGAATAGCTGGAACCCGTTCCCGGTGTGTGTATGCGCAGAGCTGCCAGAAGACAAGAACAATTCAGAAAGCAGGGTCGACTTGGGAGTAAATCCACACCTTGGACATGATTGGCCCCTCCCATAGGAAACAAAAGAGGAGCGAATGGGGAGGGGGCTTTTGCAGGAAACAATTCATTCATTTGGTAGTTTCAAGAGTGGGAAGTTCTTAAGAGACTCTGTGCCAAGTTTTGCCTTATTCTGCATTTGGAAACAAGTTACCTGGCAGCTTGCCAAACGAGATAAGGTGTGTTGATAAATATTCCTTTGAAAAACTGTTTAGACAAAACTTGCTGACTGCGAATGAAAGTAATTCACAGTCGTGTAAATAAAAGAAGTTTTGCTGGGGCCAATTCCTGCTTCCTGCTTTTTAAGGGAGCCTAGGCCAGAAAGTCAGAAAGGTCCCATAGATTCCTACCAGGATGCTGCCATTCTGGTGGGGAGGGTGCCTGGGTGAATTCTTTAATTTATAACCTTTTTCCTGGTGCCTATCTATCCTGTACTTTGATTTACCTTCATGGGAATGAAATGGGGGAGAGCCATCTGTTTTGTCTCAGCTGTGGAGCCTCCAGCAAGAGATGCCTAAGAACAGCTTCTTATCACTTTCTCAGCCGCTGATTCTCAAAACAACTTCGCACCTGTGGATTGGTTTATTCAACACTGGATTGAGGGGAGGTTTCTAACTGCCTTAACCTAACTGAATTGCGCGGGGATCCTCAGATCCTGCTTCCTTTGCCTTGCTATCTCTTTCTCTTCAATAAAAGGCTCCTTTTGAAATGCTAATTGTTTCAAGAGTTCTACTTTCTTGAATGGAGAGGAGAAGCAGGCCCTTACATAGTCACAAAAAAGTGATCACATGACCCTGGGAAACTGCAACTGTCAGAAATCCATGCCAGTTGCCAGGTGTCATAATTTTGATCACATGGCCATGGGATATTGCAATGGTCATAAGTGTGAACAATGGGCATAAGTCACTTCTTTCTGTGCTGTTGTAACTTTTAATGTCACCAAACAAATGGCTGTAAGTTGAAAACTTCCTTTAGACCATGAATGGACTTTTAAACACATAAAAAGCCCTATGATGGTTTTCCTTAACATGAAGGCTGACCAGTCTTCAGACCAAATGAAGCTTTCACAATCCCATTTTATGGCTCCTGAAACGTCTTCTGCTCTCAGATATTGAAAATCAGAGTCAGAACATTTTTTAAACCAATATCATTATTAAGCTGCCTTGTTTTAAACAGGAATGCTAATCAGTTAATTACTTACTACCGGTTCTGTGGCCGTGGCTTGGTGGGCATGCTGTGGCTTGGTGGGCGTGGCAGAGGAAGGATACTGCAAAATCCCCATTCCTCCTCACTCCAGGGGGAAGGATACTGCAAAATCCCCATTCCCTCCTCACTCCAGGGGAAGGATACTGCAAAATCCCCATTCCCTCTCCACTCCAGGGGAAGGATACTACAAAATCCCCATTTCTTCCCTACTCCAGGGGAAGGATACTGCAAAATCCCCATTCCCTTCCCATTCCAGGGGAAGGATACTGCAAAATCCCTATTCCCTCCCCACTCCTGGGGGAAGGATATTGCAAAATCTCCATTCCCACCCCACTCTGGGGCCAGCCAGAGGTGGTATTTGTCAGTTCTTCGAACTACCCAAAATTTCCGCTACCGGTTCTGCAGAACCTGTCAGAACCTGCTGAATAGCACCCCTGATGCTAATGCATGTGGCATTTTCGTCAATGGGATGGATGGAGGGGATTATTTTAATATTTTTCTCCTTTTTGTGGGGTTTCTTTATGTGATAAACATTCCAATACCATCAATAAGATGGACAGCATTTCTTTCTGAATATGAAACCTGTTCTCCATTTCGGTGCAGAGAATTGACATAAACAGATCGCCGGTCTGATAGAACAGCTGCACATAATTTAGTCCCTGGTTCAATTATTCTTTTGTCTTTGAAACTTTATCTGTCCCCTCCCCCAAATCTCAGTATATTATGGCTCTATCAGATTTCTTAATTGAAACTGTTAAAACATATTAAATTTATATGAATTCATTAAAAGGAACAGATGTCTACTATCCTGTTTCCCACCTCCCTGTTATAAAAAAAAATATGTGAAAAAGAAAGAAAATATGTTCTGACCACAAGTTTCTTCATTACCTTCCCCTTGAAGCCTCCAGCGTTGGACCATTGAAATCAGTGTGAATTTCTGCTCTGATTTCAAAAGGCTTTGAACCAGTCTTTGGGCAGTATGGCTAAAAAGGATTGCACTGCAAATTGCTTTCATAGTTTAGTGTCACTCTGGCTTCATGATGAAGAAAGTGATCAAAGCTTTTTGGCAGTGGGAAGAGCACAGCTAATGGCAAATAGGTTTGCAGAAAATGTAATCGAATTGTAATAAAATTCATTTCATCGGAAGTGGCGAGATTAAAACTGCAGCTGGAAAATGTTGACACGATCAGTGATAACTTTTGTAAATGTTGAATCTCAAGGACAAAGTTGTTATGATACAAGGTAGCAGCCTATTACAATAAAGGACAAAAACCTAACTTCAAAGCTTTTCTTGTTATTCTTTCAATGAGGCCTTTTCATCTTACGGAAACAGAGCAGGTTGGCTGAATGGCAGAAATACTTCTTTAAAGCTTTTTTCCAACCATTTTTTGCTCTGTTTTATTTCCAATTTCTTTCTCTCTCAGAATGATAATATCCAAATAAAGATCATACATCAAATATGCTAATAATATGTGTTATATACAGATGATATCCCAGAGAAGAAGGGAGTCAAGTTTACATGCCTCATGTTTTCATGTATTTGGTGAGCATGGGGAGGAAATAATTTAGCAGCAATGAGTTCTATTCCTTCTTCCCACTCCTATCTGTATACTGCATCTTAGAATGCAGGTCTTTTACTCCAACCCCTGCTTAGACAGGAAACCCTACACTACTTTTGCACAGGTTCGCCTGCTGCGCCAGTTGTGACCTTTCCTAGATAGGGATGCCCTCCATACAGTCACTCAGGCTCTCGTTGTCTCCCATCTAGATTACTGTAACACCCTCTACATGGGGCTGCCCTTGGGGTGCACCCGGAGGCTCCAACTGGTCCAGAATGCAGCTGCATGGGTTGTTACAGGAGCTTCCCATTACTCCCATGTTACACCTCTCCTACACGAGCTGCACTGGTTGCCGGTGGTCTTCCGGATCTGCTTCAAGGTGCTGGTATTAACCTATAAAGCCCTTCATGGCATGGGCCCGGGGTACTTGCAGGATCACCTCCTACCAGCCTCATACCGCCCGGTGCATGCACATAGGACTGCCCTCCTCTGGGTGCCATTGACCAGACAATGTCGGCTGGTGGCGCCCAGGATGAGGGCATTCTCTGTGGCTGTGCTGACCCTCTGGAACCAGCTACCCACTGGGCTCCGGACGGCCCTTGACATCCGTTCCTTCCACAAGGATCTGAAGACATGGCTTTTTAATCAAATTGCCTGATCTGTTGGGAGTTTTATTTTAATTGTTGGGATTTTTATCGACCTTTTAATGTGATATTTATTGTTGTTTTATCTTGTGAGCTGCCCTGAGTCCTTTGGGAGAAGGACGGCATATAAATATTATAAATAAAATTAATAAATAAATACTTCAGATAAATGGTTATCCAACATCTTCTTAAAACTTCCAGTGTTGGAGCATTTACAACTTCTGCAGGCAAGTTGTTCCACTGATTAATTGTTCTGCCATGAATTTTCTCCTTAGTTCTAAGTTGCTTCTCTCCTTGATTAGTTTCCACCCATTGCTTCTTGTCCTGCCCTCAGGTGCTTTGGAGAATAGCCTGACTCCCTCTTCTTTCTGGCAGTCCCTGCGATATTGGAACACTGCTATCATGTCTTCCCTAGTTTTGTTCATTAAACTAGACATACCAGTTCCTGCAACCATTCTTCGTATGTTTTAGCCTCCAGTCCCCTAGTCATATTTGTTGTTCTTCTCTGCACTCTTTCTAGAGCATCAACATCTTTTTTACATCGTGGCAACCAAAACTGAATACAGTACTCCAAGTGTGGCCTTACCAAGGGATTATAAAGTGGTATTAACACTTCATGTGGTCTTGATTTTCTTTAATAAGTCCTTATATATAGTGGAGTGGGGGGGTGAGATGGCTCAGTGGTTAAAGAAGCTGAACTTGTAAGCTGGAAAGCTTACAGCTTGGCTTCGAGATCCCAGTGCTGCATGATGGAGTGAGCTCCTGTTACTTGCCCCAGCTCCTGCTAACCTAGAAGTTTGAAAGCATGCACATGCAAGTAGATAAATAGGTACCTCTTCTGCGGGAGCAATCCATGCCCCTTGGCATATAGTCATGCTGGTCATATGATCCTGGAAGAGTCTTCGGACAATGCTGATTCCCTCAACTAAGAAACAGACATGAGCGCCTTAGAGTCAGACCCAACTAGACAGGGGAAACTTTTACCTTTACCTTTATATAGTGGAATATTCTGTTAAATTCTAATGAATGGATTTAGATTTATCCTTTCTTCATTCCCCAAAGAGAGATACTGTATATGGGACTGTCTATGTAATTTCTGTATTATATTCTTTGATAGCCTGAAAATTAAGAATGCAAAGTCATTTAATATTCAGTCTGCCACCGTTAATCCATTCTGATAAAAGTCTAAATCAGACTGTGATTTCTTTTGAAAAAAAAAACAAACCCACAACCCTACATCTGTCTTCATGAAAGCAGATTCTAAATATATTCACTTTTATATGTAGCTTTTTACAAACATTTGCATTCTTTCATCTCAGCAAGACTTATTTTGAGATGAATGCAACAAAGGTTTGTAAATGCATGCTACACGTATATTGCTGATGGATGGACAGATGGATGGATAGAAGTGTTGTCTTTATATGGATGCTTAATGCACAGTTCTGTGCATTAAATAGATGTGTAGCAATTCATGAAGCACCCCTGATGATTTCTATTCTAAACATTCATTTCAGAGAGAAAATACTTCACCAAAGATCTACTATTGAATGAAGAATTAGACAGGACTTGTTTAAATACTGTATGTATCAATGAGTAGATAAGACAGAGAACTTTCTTATCTGGTAACTACATCTACAGACCTCTCCCCTCCCCATCCTTCCCATCAAATGCCAATTAAAATTCCTAATTCATTCACAATGTCTGCAATGAGTCCCATAGAAAGTGATTGTGTTATGAATTAGGCACAAAGTGTTGGGAAAAATACACTGCCATGAAAAAAAATAGAAACGAAGAAATCCAATTGATGAAACAAGCAGTATGTTAGGTAAGATGTATAACATATGTATGTAGAGATGCAAAAAAAGAGTAGATTTATTGATGTTTGTTAATTAGCAGAGGCAAGAGAGATAATCCTTTAAGGAAAGTAAAATAATTAAAAAAAAAACCTCCTCCAGTGATGTATTCTACTGACTTCTTTTGATAAGGATCTATTAACAAAGACCTGATGTTGCTAGGAGCAGTGAATCAGTCCTGAATACAGAGAACTCATTTGTAAAACCATTACTAAAGATGAATCCCTGATCTCAATTAACTACCAACTCAAGTCAGATCAAGCTAATATGATTCATTAGAACATAACAAGAGTAAATAGCTTTGCCACCAGAACAAATTTATTTCAGAAGCATTGCAATCCTTACTTAGAATGTCAGTTAGATTATAAATGCATGCCAAGCAAGTTAATGAAAAGATTAATATCTGGGACATCTGTGTTTTGGGATATACTTCTTTAGGTTTCAAGGAAGGAAGGAAGGAAGGAAGGAAGGAAGGAAGGAAGGAAGGAAGGAAGGAAGGAAGGAAGGAAGGAAGGAAGGAATTTTAAAACCTTACTTTGAAGTAACAAAAATTGCTTTTAATTAATTGTTTAATTAATTGTCCAGCTTCACCAGCCCCATCATCACCATCCCAGCAAAAATAATAATAATAATAATAATAATAATAATAATAATAATCAGTGCAGTAGCTGGCATAATATGCAGAGAAAATCCATCGCAGTTTGATTCCAATCAATTCAAAGGTTATTTGATTGATTCAAATTGATTCAAAATGAATTTTTAAAATGCATTAGCCAAAGCAGTTTGAAGTGTGAAATTGAACCTGATGTCTCTAAAGCAGTTTGGAAACAGTTGGACATAATTCAGAGGCCTTGTATATATTTATGAAATCTTTGATATTATCAAAAAAAAAAAAGATGGACATCCTCCTTGATCTTGATCTTGACAAATATTCAATTTTAATTTGGACTTTGGCATCATAGAAGATTAAATGACCTATGCATACATATACATCTTTTTAATCCAACTATGAAGCATAGTCCACTACAGACCCCTTACTATTTCTAGTTTTGCCATTTGTCTCAGACTGCAAAAAGGAAGACTTTGTCTGACATGTGGCATCTTATAAATACCAGTTGCATGCAGACTTAGTAGGTCACAATTTGGGAAAGTATGTAATAAATAACAAATTCAGTGAGAAGTTCTAACCTGTGATGTGCTACGCTGATTTTGCTGTTCATGAAGCTCTACATTTTATTCATGTTTGTTGCATTCCAGGTTTCCTCAATGTTATGTTGTGCAAAAGCACAACGAATGCAATTTTCAAGTAGGAACAATACCCCACCCCATTTCACTCCCAATTACAGACAAAGAGTGGGCGCCATTTAGCAATAGAATGGAGAAATTGAATTGTCCAGAAGATTTATGTGGCCTCTTTGTCTTTTGACCCCCTTCCAACCCTATGAATATAAGGCAAATATTATTTGTTACTATGGGTTTATAGCAGTCATTTTTCAATAATACAATTTAAGAGGGATTATGGAATAAATACAGTCACTGCAAGTCAACCACAAAGAAATAAAGAGGGAGAAGACAAATGGAGTCTTTGGTGCTCTCTGAGCTGGGTTGTTGTTGTTGTTTTGGAGACATTTCATTACCCAACTAGTAACCTTATCATTGCTAAAAGCTAAAAATACTGATGAAGTTACCTAGTTGAGTATTGAAACATCTGCAAACAAACAATGAAGCTCAGCGAGCACCAAGGAGTCTACAGGTCAATCCCGAGCTACAAATATTCTTTTCTACTGAAAAGATAGATGTTATTTTTATAAATATTATCATTAATTACCACCTTTCCTATTTTTATATCCAGTTTCAATGATCCTGAATTCATTTTCAAGCTGAAACTTTTCAATGGAGAATTTTCCACTCACCTTTAATTAAGGAGGGTAGTTGTTGACTTTGTTCTACAACCTTCTTCCCTTTCTTATATAGAAGGGTGCTTGATGTTCTCTGACCTTGGTGGTTTTCTTGCAGACCTTTCATTACCCAAATTGGGTAACATCATCAGTGCTAGTGATGTTACCTAGTTTAATAATGAAACATCTGCAAGAAAACATCCAAGTTCAGAGAGCACCAGGGACTCTGCATTTCAACACTGATCTACAAATATTATCCTTTATTGGTATCTTATATAGAAGTTGGTTTATAATGAAGTAGACACTAAAGTTTTATTTATCAGTAGCATTTTCCTTTGATATAATAGACAATTTTGTAGGTAGTGTATTTGTATTTTTACAATCTCATGAATTTTTTAGACTGCCTCGTCTATCACTCTGCTAAACAAATAATTCCCTCAACACTGTCAAACTATTTACTAAATCTACACTACTATTAATCTTCTCATCTTCTCATCGTTCCCATCACCCATCTCCTGCCACTTATTACTGTATGACTGTAACCTTGTTGCTGGTATCCTTACGATTTATATTGATATTGTTTCCTGATTGCTTATTTGTAACCTATGACTATCATTAAGTGTTGTACCTTATGATTCTTGATGAACGTATCTTTTATTTTATGTACACTGAGAGCATATGCACCAAAACAAATTCCTTGTGTGTCCAATCACACTTGGCCAATAAAAAATTCTCTTCTCTTCTCTTCTCTTCTCTTCTCTTCTCTTCTCTTCTCTTCTCTTCTCTTCTCTTCTCTTCTCTTCTATTCTATTCTATTCTATTCTTTTCCACATAAAATTAGAAGACACTATATCCTGCTTCCAATAGATTTGGACATTTGTAGCACAGGGTTGAATCCTTGGTGCCCTCTGAACTCGGTTGTTTGCACCGATGCTACTATCTAATCAGGTAATGAAATGTCTTCTAGCAAACAACCAAGGACTGTACTATATCCTGCATTATGTGATCTGTCTTTTGGCTGACTTCCAGCAAGTCTTCTGTTTGTTTACCCATTTAAGATTTCCTGCTTTTCTTTCTTTCATTGATTTTTGTGTTTAATGTTGGCTTTGTTACAATTGCTTTGTGTTATTATTTCATAAAGTGTTCCGGGATATTCTGGGAGATAGATGGCATAGAAACAAATAAAATAAAATCATATTTTTTTAAAAAAGAAATCATGTTTAACTTACTAGTGTCATGAATTTGTAGGAAATGTATGATACAGCATATATTCATGCCACAAGCAAAACAACCTAGATTTTAGAGAAGAAGTATACAATCAGATGTGAATTGATACTACCGTATTTTTTGGTATATAGTATAAGACACATCTTCTTTCCCCTTAAAAGTGGGTGAAAATTTAGGTACATCTTATAGACCAAATACGGGCATTTTTGGCCACCGAAAACCTCTGGGCATCATGTTTTCACCCTCCCAGGCCCCCAGAAGTACTCTGCAGGCCAAAAATGGATGCATTTTGGGCAAAAACAGGCCATATGGAGCACTGCAGAGTGGTTCTGGGGGCCGGGGAGGATGAAAATCTGACACGCAGAGGCCAAAAACTATTTTTTTTCTTGTTTTCCTCCTGTAAATTTAGGTGTGTCTTACAGTTTGGTGCATCCAGAGGTGGTATTCAGCAGGTTCTGATGAGTTCTGGAGAACCGGTAGTGGAAATTTTGCATAGTTTGGAGAACCGGTAAATACTACTTCTGACTGGCCCTGCCCCCATTTATTCTCGGCCTCCCAAGTCCCAGATGATCGGGAGGAAATGGGGATTTTGCAGTAACCTTCCCCTGGATTGTGGAGGGAATGGAGATTTTATAATATCCTTCCCCTGCCACGCCCACCAAGCCATGCCCACCAAGCCATATCCACAGAACCGGTAGTAAAAATTTTTGAAACCCACCACTGGGTGTGTCTTTTTTTTTTTTTAATAAAAAGTTTTTATTTTCTGATCAAACAAGTATACAATATAAACAATCATTCAAACTATCATCAAGAAAAAGAAAAAAAAATCAATCCTTGGTAAACTCAATCTTCAACCCCCTCCTCACCACCCCCCACCCCCGACTTCCCAGAACAAAAACAGGGCATAGATTTCACCAAACATTCGCTAAAATAAACTAGCTAACTGTAAGATTTAATAACTCCCAAGACCCCTTAACTCCCCTTTTACAATTTTATCAACTTCCCTTTTTATAGACTCAAAGTAGCGTATAATCCGATAACTCTAAGAGTTTTAAAACCATTAACAAATATTAAACATTCAAACCTTAAAAATTCTCTTAATATATCAGTAAAGTATTCAATTGATTTGCAAAAACATTTTTCCCCCTCCTACTTTTCTCAAAGTTCAGATATTTTGAAATATCATAACAAAAAATAAACCTTAGGTATTCACTAATTAAATTTCTACATTTTTTAAGTTTCTAAATTTCCCCCCTTCATTATTCCTCCCTCCAACTTTTAAAATTTTAAAAGATAATCATCAACATAATTAACCATTAATACATAAACTAGAAAACAAAAAAAAGATTAATCTTACATTCAACCATTAATGCATCATATTTAAAAATCAATATTTAACTTTAAACTTTTTCCCCCTCAGTAGATATAACACCTAAAACATAATCATTTTTAACCATAAGTAGAACAACTGCAAAGCCAAAAGAAAAGGTTAATCTTCCATTCTTGCTTTCTTTTTATATTTTTTCCAGTCTTTCTGCATCCCTCCTACTTCTATTTTGAGGAGGTTTTTCATTTTAATTTGAGGTTGATGTAACTGCAAAGATTGTCCCCTTTTTGAGAAAATTTCCTCTGACTTAGAGCCCCCAAATCGCCTCTTCTTGCTTATATGAATCAGTTCATTCCTTCGTCTGTAGGACCAAAGCTTGTCAAGAGTTTGTGAAAAAACGTTCAGTTGTTTCTTTTCTATTAAATGTATAAATGCCACTAGCAAATCTCCTTCATCTTCTGGAACTTCGAAAGTCTGGTCATTTACTACTTTTTTCCAAACCAAGTCATAATTTTGAAAGATTCTATCAATTTTTCCAAAAAGAAAATAAGCAGAGAATAAGCTCGAAAATTCTTGAGAAGATTCTTCCACCTTCTCTGCTGCAATCAGAATATCTCCTGAATTGTCATCATGCTCCGTACTTGTTTTTGTCTCCTCAGTCATTTCTGTTGTTATCCCTTTAAGAATTGCTATTTGATTACTTATAGCTGCAGTATGATTATTCATGGCTTCTTTTATAAAGTCTGTAAATTCTGCATCAAAATCCTTATAACTCTGTAAATCAGACAACTGTTTCATTTCTGACACCTCCAAATAGCTTCCAGCACTTTCAAGATCTCCTTTCTTAGAAGCCATTTTATTTTAAAAAGATTTTCTTTCTTCCCACAACCATAAAATCATAAAGTCAGAGCCATCCTTTTGAGCAGCTTTCAGCAATTTCTTTATAAATCACCAAACGAAATAATCTTTTCCCAAACAGCTCTTCAAAATCTATTCCAGCAACTTAAAGCCAGTCTCTGAGCACGAGTCTATTAGCAAAAACTTTCCTTTCTAACTTTCACTTTTAAAATCACAACAAAGGAACGCCATCTTTACTTCCAGCTCAGAAAATCCAATTGGAAACATTGTATCCTCGGAGTTAAGTATTATACTTGCAAAAAGCTTGTCCTCCTGCTTCTGTTCCGCCTGCTTTTTTGAAATCATTTAATCTTCTGTTTGACAGCAGAAATTGGACGCAACGCCTAGCTCTGTAAAAAAAACAGAGTCCCCCCGGATCCGGAGCTTCAGTGGGCTGAACGGGGAGCTCTCTCCCTCCTAACCCCTGGAATTAATCCAGGGGTTTTCAGGGAGCTCTACCCTCACCCACCTGCTCTCCTCCCCTTCTTCTCCCGAAGGGGAGATTTTCAAGCCGTTTGACAGCTGATTAGCGCTGTCAGAATGGCTCAACGGGATCGCAGGGGCGGCGGTCTAAAAAGACCGTCAATGGCGCTGCGGAGCCAACCCGGAAGTCCCACTGGGTGTGTCTTATAGTCTGAAAAATATGGTAGATATATCCAGAGTCTGAACACTTAAATTGGATGCTATTCTTCTGAATATCAATAAACGGCAGATGCATTGAGAAAAGTATTCAGATTTAGTGACTCATTAAACACTCAGCTGTAAACCTGATGGGTGAATTCAGTTTACACCATACAGAGAGAGAAGCTTTGCTGGCTAGCTGGCTAAAAAGAAAGACACAGTGAGGAAGCAGGGATATATATATCTGTATTGAGCTTTCAAGTCCTTGCTTGAGCTGAAGTTTTAGAGAGACTTCCAAGTTTCATGAATTAATATGAAATGTTTGTTATACATACACATTTTGATCTCGGGGCTTTTTTTATTATTATTATTTTTGCAGATACTAGATATCCTACTTTGGATTTTTAATCTGATGTAAGATGTGAGACAATAAACTAACTACATTCAGAAGAATGCTCCTAAAACTACAGGAATGCTGACATTAAAGAAAACAATTTAGACTTTCTCGTTGGAAATGATATAACCATTGTGTTTTTCTTTTTCTTTCTGGCTGTTTGCCTTGTTTTGTTTATGGAAAGGAAAACAGGGGGTAAATGTGGAGTTTCAAACTATAAAGGTAATTTGTTCCAATCGTTTGCAAATTCTTTTGTGGCTCTGTGGATTCAAAAAGATTTTATAGGATCATTCTATTATCCTTATAAATGCTAAATGTTCTCCTAATCTTGCATTATTTTTAGTTTACAGTGTAAAACAAACAACAACAACAATAACAATAACAAATAAATAAAACCCTGCGGTCCTGTTTCTTAACATAAAAATTTGTTGATGTGATTTTCATCTTAAAGTATACTGAAATTTAGAGGAATGTGTTCTGCAAAGCTATAAAGCTTTATGTAGCTTCTTGGAAAGAAAACGATGCTATAATAGATTCCAGAAGGTAATGATTTATGGTGCCTAAAATCTGCAGCCCATCTGTTTTTACAAACAACATTTAAATGTATAAATTAGGCATGCCTGGTAACAGAGAAATGCTGATTGTTTCTCCAGAATAAATTCAATGAAAAAATAATTGACAGATGATTTAAAAAAATGTCACCTTGTTGCTGGCATTTTACTGGCTGGGCTGACTTCCCCTGATCCTTTCTGTCATATCTTAGGCCATTAATTATAGCTGCTTTGTGAGAATGAAGCATTTACTCAGGGTGGAAATAGTGTGCCATCTAAGTCCTTTGAGGTATCTCTGCCAAGGCAGGAGTGATTCCAAATAGGTTTTAAAGCTCCCGGCCAGAAGAACCTCCAGCAAGTGATTTCTTTTCCTCAAGTGATTTTATTAAAGTTTATTGTAAGATAAAATACAAATACAGGTAGTCCTCAATTTACATTTTTAAAAAACAGTTCTTTTAGTGACTAAAAGGATCCTGTCTTTTAAAAAACATATTTGGAATATGGCTGCCAAGGTTAACAGCAGAAATAACATCCTACAAAAACTATGCAGAACAACTTGGGGAGTTTCAGCCCCAACTCTTCGATGTGCAGCCGTCAGACTTTGCTACTCTGCAGCGGAATACTGTGCACCTGTATGGATAAACAGCTCACATACAGGACTTATTGATGTTCAACTTAACCACACAATGAGGCTAATTACTGGGTGTATAAAATCTACACCTAGTTACTGGTTATCAGTTCTTAGTCACATACTTCCTCCGCACTTACGATGACAAGAAGCTCTCATTCGGGAGTATAGTAAGATCCTGTTAAATTCTTCTCTACCCATTCATGGATATATTCCTGATCTCTTAAGATGCCGATTAAAATCAAGAAACCCACCACTCTTGACAGCGCTTAAGTTGATGGCCGATCATCAGAACACCACACAAAAGTGGATAGAAGCATGGAGTAGCTATTCCCCCCAAGATATCTCTGAGCATATTAATCCTAATAGTATACCTCCATGATTTAACCTACCCTGACACATATGGTAACATATAACAGAATTAGAACAACTCATGGAATGTGTGCCAACTCCTTGAATAAATGGGGAAAGACACCTTCAGCACAATGTGATTGTGGGTCCTCCTGACAGATATCCAACATATAGTGAGGGAATGCTCTAACAGAAGGTATCCAGGAGATTCTAGGGACTTCCTCTGCATAACAATGACAGCTACTGACTGGATCTCCAAACTCGACATTAAACTCTGAAATGTTATTTCTGTTTTCCTCTTAGGTTTTCTTATTGCTTTTTTTTTTATTGTTTTAAATGTTTTAACCTGTAAAAATGAAGTGTTTTAATACTGTGTGTGACCAACCATACACTAAATAAATAAATAAAGTGACTATTCAAACTTACAATGGCATTGAAAAAGATGACACTTACAACCATTGTCACATGCCCATGATCCATGATCAAAATTCAGACGCTTGATAACTGGTTCATATTTATGATGATTATGGTATCCCATTGTCCCAGGATCAAGTAATCACCTTTTGTGACCTTCTGACAAGCAAAGTCAATTGGGAGGACAGGTTCATTTAACAACTGTGTTCCTAAATTAACAACTGCAATGATTCCCTTAATAACTGTGACAAGAAAGGTTGTAAAATGGGGCAAAACTCACTTAAAAATATATCACTTAACAGCAGAAATTTTAGGCTCAATTGTGGTGTACTGAAGACAACTTGTGGAAACAAAAGTTAAGAAAATTAAAAAAGGAAGAAGAGGGAGACAAAAGAAAAAGAAAGGAAGGAAGGAAGGATGGAAGGAAGGAAGGAAGGTCTTCAGATTTTTTTCAGTGCAGTAAAATAATGGAGAGCCTCAACCTTTTGCTTTAGACTGCTAAATGATTTCCATTTATATAAAGTCATTCTAATTATCAAAATCTAAAATCAAAGTTTCATTTTTTTTCAGTTTCAAGTACAAAATCCAGAAGTGTTTTCCAAAAAGAAACAAAACTCATTTGTTCTAATTAAAGAAAAGAATCTACCAATTTTGCCATCTTTACCAACTTCATCATCTTTTCTACCTAGTTTCTATTAGGAATTAATGTTTGTGCATCTTTGTGCATGCAGGATGCAAATGACCAGCTGTCTGCAAGGAATATAAATCCTTCCATTCCCCAATATCCTGTCAGAGCCGAAGAAGCTTTTTGGATGAGAAGCAAAACGTCTTCAAAAGAA
This sequence comes from Arizona elegans, assembly GCA_022577455.1. Lineage (NCBI taxonomy): Eukaryota > Metazoa > Chordata > Lepidosauria > Squamata > Colubridae > Arizona > Arizona elegans. The sequence continues at coordinate 10,617,853 of JAKOOJ010000002.1, read as the reverse complement.
AAAAATAAAAAAACCAAGAAAGTCCAGTTGCCTCCTGAAAAAAGCAACTTTAGTTCCTAGAAAGGAGCATGGTTAGTTAGCTAAAATTCTGCACAGTAACAGTACCATATTTTGGTTGCATATCACTGTTGCTATTTGTAATCGTAAGGACTATTTGTAATCGTAAGGACCTTGTATACACATTAGTTTATTTTCTGGGGCAGTAGCGCAACAGGGCATGGTAAAGATTTCTGAACTATGTATAGGGATCTCTTTTGAACGCTAGAGAGTGCTATATACATTGCAAATTTAATTTGAGTCCCTGGAGGATTCCTTCTAGCTCTGTGATTCTGTGGTGAACTTTAGAGTTTTATAACAATCTTGACACTTGAAAATGGTTATGAGATGTTTTATGAAGCATGACACAATGAAACTCAGGAGCTTTTACACTTTGGTCACTTGTCATTGATTTGTGCCATGATGCAAGAAGATTTTAATTCTGTCTCAAGGCATGTCTTTTCCAGAACTTGAAACCATACTTAAGTCAGGCCAAACAAACGCATGCTCTTAGGTGTTAAACTCAAGGCCCGGGAACCGGATGTAGGGTTGCCAGATGTCCACTATTTGAATGGACAGTACGCTTTTTTCACATTATGTTCACTATTTTTTTCACAAAATAGTGGATATTTTTTTTATTCAAAAGCTTTATGAAGAAATGGTACGTAAGTTTTGCGAGTCAGAATTCCATGAAGTTTTGCGCCATGTTCCAACACATTGGTTAAGTTTGTTTAAAGCGGTCAAAAGACTTCTTTTAAACTGGATACCTCTAAAATCGTATTTTATTTCTCTTGGATCTGATGAGTGCCATAAGGTTATCTGGAACCTTATTTCGGATCAGGAAAATGAACTCGCAAAGGACAATGAACCAACAATTTCAGAATTGTATTTATATTTCACACACTTCTTCATGTCAATAATGCAAGACACCCTACTGAAGCTGGAAAGCAAGAAAATTCTTGCATGTGATCTTCACATTATCATGTGTAAACTGTGTGATTCTTTGCAAAAAAAATACGATGAGCAGTTTTTTGGAATGAAAGTTTTATTTGCCTTACGTAAAAAAACATTTGCCTGAGAATGCCGTGCAAAAGTTCAAGAAAGAAGCCATCAACATGTATCAAAGAGCCATTGTGTACCTAGAAAAGTGGTATAATTTCACCGATTCAGCATATGAGATGCTAAGTTGTTTCAATCTAATTGATCATAATAATCCTCCAACTTTAGAAGAAATGACGAATATCTGGTTATTATCACCATGGCAAGAAGAACTTCCACCCAACACTCTCTTCGATGAAATTTCTGCCTTAGAAGAAGTTTATGTTCATCTGCAGGGTGATTCATCCCTTGATAAATGGACGTACTTTTTCAAGAAAGAGCCAGCTCCAAGTTTACTGAAACTGTTTCAGTATTGTGCAACAATTCCGGTATCAAATGCAAACGTTGAATGAATTTTCAGCGTCATGGGAAATTTGTGGACTGACGAACGTAACCGACTGCTTGTACCATCAGTTCGAAGTGAACTTTGTATATTTTTTAATATTTCTCAACATTGTACTGAAATTAAACACAAAGAATTGATCAAAGCTGCGCAGTCAAATAAAAATACACACGACAGCAAAGTAAAATGTAATTTAATATTTTACATACTATTATAATATATTTGATGTTTTGAATTTTAAGTAAAGTTTTGAAGTGATTATTTTAATACGTGTTAAAATGTTTGTAAGAAAATATATAATTTAATTGTAATTTTTTTTAAAAAAAAATACTACTTAAACCCCCCCTCCCCCGCTTGTCCACTATTTTTTGGAAGCAGACCTGGCAACCCTAAGGTCCGGATGCAGCCAGTGGGGTGCTTAATTCTGACCTGTGGGGCTGGCCTGGAAATAGCAAAGGATTGGCCTGTGGTGCCTTTGGCAGCCAAAATGGGGCATGGGGGCGGGGGGGGGCTGTGCAGCCTCTCCATGTTCCATTTTCAGCCTAGATGGCCTCCTGCAGCACCCTGCTGGCCAAAACATTTTGGCCAGCAGGATATTGCAGGAGACATCTGTCCAGTCTCCTCCCCACCCACCCCCAGCCCACCCATGGAGAACTACAAAGTTGATTCTCAAAGAAATCTAGTTTGACACTCTTGCTCCTAGGATTGAAATTAATTTGCCAGTTCAAACAAGTTGCATCAATAATAGAGAATAATTATTGCACTGAGTAATAGAGAAAAATGCACCGATAATCTTTTCAACAGTTATACAAGAATCACTTTTAAAAGTTCCTGCAAGAGCAGCGAGAATTGAGTTTTGGTTGCTAAGGATTCAGTATGATTTTTTAAATATATTATGTCAAGGTGATTAAATTATTTGTTCCCTATGGCTATCATTAAGTGTTGTACCTTATGATTCTTGATGAACGTATATTTTCTTTTATGTACACTGAGAGCATATGCACCAAGAAAAATTCCTTGTGTGTCCAATCACACTTGGCCAATAAAGAATTCTATTCTATTCTATTCTAAAAATGTCACTTGAGCCGTTTCTGTGGTTTCAGTCATACTTTGCAATAAGTTGGATTTATTTTAACTATTGTTTGTAGCACAAGCCTTAGTTGTCCATTTTGCCCTTAAGTCTATATGCTCTATTTCTTTCCCATTGAAAGTAAAAGTTGATTTTTATGCTTTTTTTTTAATGTTACGCCCACTCTAATAATGGATGGTTTCAGCCCATTGCTAAGACAGATGCATTCCAAAGATTAAATTGTTATATACCGTACTTTAAGCAAATGGCATCAAACTCATTTTCATGAAAGTTTAAGACTCATATTAGAAGGCAATCATGTAAACTTAATCTTCATTTTTATTGTTAAGTCAAGGGTAAGGCTGTAGCGTGAAGTCATTATAATGCAATTGATGAAGAGAACTTGACACAATGTAAGAAATGTCAATATTAATTTAACCAAGGAGGACATCTGTGTGTGTGAGAGAGAGAGAAAGACTGTGTTCGAAGTTGCTTCAGATTAAGACAAAACAAAAGATAGCAAAGAATGTACAGGTAGTCCTCGATTTACAACAGCTCATTTAATGAACATTCAAAGTTACAGCGGCACTGAAAAATGTGACTTATGACCATTTTTTTACAGTTACAATTGTTGCAGCATCTCCATGGTCACATGATCAAAATTCAGATACTTGGCAACAGATTCATAGTTATGACCATTGCTGTGTTCCAAGGTCACATAATCACTTTTTATGGCCTTTTCTCAAGCGAAGTTAATGGGGGACCCAAGTTCATTTAACAAGTGGGTTACTAACTTATGAACCGCAGTGATTCACTTAACAACTGTGGCAGGAAAAGTTGTAAAATGGGGCAAAACTCACTTAACACATGTTTCACTTAACAGCAGAATTTTGGGCTCAATTGTGGTCGCAAGTGGAGGACTACCTGTACTTCTCATTCAGTTTAAGGACAAGGAAAATAAAAGAAGAAGTACAGAAGAACAAAAAAATTGGCAAAATATATCATATAATGAACAGGACATTGTTTGTTTACCTCAGTACTTGACCGCTTCAAACGCGTTGAATTTGGTACTTGATGCATTTTGATGTGAAAATCTTGTCCTGATAACAGTAACAGAGTTGGAAGGGACCTTGGAGGTCATCTAGTCCAACATCCTGCTCATGCAGGAGACCTGTCCTAGGGATTCGAACAGCCGAACTGCCGATCTTTCTGAGCGACAAGCTCAGTGTCTTAGTCACTGAGCCACCTAGTCAGGATACTTGTAGTTTGTTTGATACTCGACCTGCTGTAATAGGAAGAGGGGGATGGCTGTGAAGAATAGACAGGAACTTGACCATTCCAGGAAGTTTGCTGCAAAAGGAAGCAGGAGAATGCTGCAGAGGGTGGAGAGGAAGTCGGCCATGCTGGGAAAGCTGCTGACATAGGGATAAATAGGAAGCCTTCTTGACCAAAACAAAGGGTCATGTGGTAATTGATGTGATTTGTACTCATCACTTTTAGTACTTGTCATATCTTCCAGAACCAATTATTGATAAGTACTGTAACAGACCAACAACAAACAAACAAATAGCCAGATAGAGAAGACTATACTTAGTCAGTATTTCTCAATCTCAGCCAATTTAAGATGCATGGACTTCAGCTCCTAGACATCTCTAGCCAGCATAGTTGGCTAAGTGATTCTGGGAGTTACAGTCTATACATCTTAAAATTGCTGAGATTTAGAAACATTGGACTAAGAGTTCCATCAGCGATTGAACATAATGTATAGCATACTACAGGGCAAAGGCATCTGTTAAAAAGTAAAGATGGCGGCTGCTATCTTGCTTTTACTTAACATGTAACATAAGTCAAAAGAATGAGTGAGACACTGATTGAATGGTCATAACCTCCTTTTTTTTTTACTTTTTGATCTTTTGATCCTAAAGATTTCCCTAATATAGCACCAGTTGCAATACTGTTTGTAAGTGAAGTACAGTCATCAAAGAGCTATAGCAAACAAACTGTTCTGCAATCAAAATGCAAGTTTGTAAAATGTGACATCATTCTGCTGATTTGTCCTTCTTTTCATCATAGAATTTGGTTAAAAAACTGAAACAACTGATGAAAAGAATAGAATAGAATAGAATAGAATAGAATAGAATAGAATAGAATAGAATAGAATAGAATTCTTTATTGGCCAAATGTGATTGGACACACAAGGAATTTGTCTTGGTGCATATGTACATAAAAGAAAAGATTCACTTGTCAAGAATCATAAGGTACAACACTTAATGATAGTCATAGGGAAACAGTCAATATAAATCTTAAGGATACCAGCAACAAGATTACAGTCATACAGTTATAAGTGGCAGGAGATGGGTGATAGGAACAATGAGAAGATTAATAGTAATGCAGTAAATGAATTTTAAAAAGGGTTTAAGTTAAAAAAGAAAAATTAGGAACACCTTCTGGAATATAGAATATATCCTATATATTCAAAATATATTCCACGAAATATATTGTATCTATTAAAAACAGAAAGTATTCCTATCCAAAAGCTTATTTCCTTTTTTGTCAAGAGAGCGAGGAAGATACAGGGAAACAATTACAGCAAATGAAGTGATTATTTTTTTCCAGTGCTACATAATAATTCTTTTAGCTGATGCTGAATCCAATTTGAAACTCCATTTTGTTTTTGTTCTTCTGACTTTCGGTCCCAAGAGAAGAACACACATATTTTTGATTTGTGCCCACCAAGGGAAAAGTAAAGTTAGTTATGGATTAGGACCCATTTCTTTCCTTGAACTCTTTGTCCATTTTTGGTTGCATCACTACTGTGCATCTGGTGCAGACATATTTCTGCTGGGCAGATTAGCAGTTCAACTGCAGGAATCATGAACAATTCTTTTTCCATTGTCGTCAAGTCTCAATTAGTTTCTTAAATTTAACATTTATAATAAAATATCAGTTTTTTTTCATTCAATAAATCCTTGCTAATTCTGAAATATCTTTAACCTTGTTGTTGTTGTTATTACTTGCAAAATTGTGTCCAACTAATCACCACCCCATGGACAACTTTCCTCCAGGCCTTCCTGTCCTCTACTATCCTCTGGAGTCAATTTAAGTTCACATTGACTGCTTCAGTGACTCCACCCAGCCACCTCGTTCTCTGTCATCCCCTTCTTCTTTTGCTCCCAATCGTTCCAAGCATTAGGCTCTTCTCCACTGAGTCCTTCCTTCTCATTAAGTGGCCAAAGTATTTGAGTTTCATCTTCAGAATCTGGCCTTCTAAAGAGCAGACAGAGTTGATCTCCTCTAGGACTGACCAGTTTGATCACCTTGCAGTCCAAGGGAATCTTTAACCTTAGAATTCACCTTATCAAGCCAGAGTAGATATTTCCATTCTATCCCTTGCAGATAAAACCAGATGAAATAGAGTGGAGATTGGTAGCAGACCACACAGGATCTGCTAAGGATGAGGAGTGCATGAAGATTTTCTATCACATATTTCCAATTGCAGAAACAAACTACACTTGTTTGAAGCCACCTACCATTTTGTGTTCCATGAAATGTCCACAGATTTTCTCTCCAGATTTTCCAATCTTTATTTTTCCTTTTAAAATACTCTTTGCAAGCTTAACATCCCAGCAATTTCCAAAAAAAATAAAAAAATAAAATAAAATAAAATATTCAGAAGACTCTAAATGAAATCTCCTTTCTTATTGTTTCATCTCTTATAATATGATGTGAAAAGTGCTCATGTAATTACAGTTGTCTATTATATCAGGGAGCAAAAATGATAATATCACATCCTGTGATAATATCATTAAGAGAGTTTCTCATTGCAACGGAAGCCTGCTAATATATTGTGAATACGTTTTCCCCTTCCTCTTTCCCTACTGCTCTATCACTATTAGCTCTTAAAAGCAATTTATACTTCCCTACATGAAGAGACAATTAAAATCTATTCTCTGTAGTGTGTATACTCCAAGGCTTTTCTGATGTTTTTGTTCGTTTGATGTTTACTTTGAATTATCACACAACTGCTATGAGGCAGCATCCATTGCTTCTTTCCCAAAAAGCAAAGATACGTGAAGATTTTTGCTAGTCAGTAAAGCAGGACTACTAAATCGGGGTTGCAAAACTCCAAATAACCAGTAGAGAACAATAAGGATATTGGAAATTCTACTTCAGGGGTGTCAAACTCAAGGACCGGTGAAGGACCAGCCCGCAGTGCCTCTGCCAGCAAAAATGGAGTTCGGGAGGGCTGCCTGTGGTGCTCCCAAGCTCCATTTTCTCTGGCAGAGGTTTGCAGGAAGCCATCATGACCAAAACCAGAGCTCGGGTGCCCGTTTTTGCTGGCAAAGCACTTGAGCCACCACAGGTGCCCCGACATGAGTGATGTTGAGCTGGCCATGCTCACTCTGGCTACACCCATCCCAGCCCCCCAAGGTCAAACCCTGATGTGGCCCTCAAGGAAATCGAGTTTGACACCCCTGTTCTACTTCTTTGCTGCTCCAGATTGTTGCAGCCCATGTCTACCAGCTGTGCAATAGAGAGCAGTTAATATATTCATTATCTCTCTCTCTCTATCTCTCTCAGATCATAGGATAAAATTAAAATAGCTTTACAGTGATAGCAATAACACTTAGACTTGTATTCCATTCCATAGTGCTTTTCTGTACTCTCTGTGCAGTTTATAATGTCAGCATATTGCCCCCAACAATCTGGATCCTCATTTTAGACTTTATCTGACTGCAAAAACTACTCTATATAATGGTTGATCTTAGAAGGATGGAAGGCTGAGTCAATCTTTTGCTGATCAGGATCAAACTCCTGGCTGTGGGAAAGTTAGCCTGCAGTACTGCATTCTGTGCATTTTGTGCCACCATGGATGATAAGGGCTGCAACTAGAAGAGGGATGAACCCACTGGGATGAACTTGAAGTCCTTGGTGCTCTCTGAGTTTGATTGTTTGCTTGTAGACATTTCTTCACTTGACTAGGTAACATCACTGCTAGGGGTGTGTGAGGTTAGTATTGTGTTTACATGTGATAGTTTGTTCTTCTTGTGTTGGTCAGAGTTCAATTTTATATAACAGAGCAAACCCAACACTCGCTAAGACTGATAAAGTTCTCTAGTTCTTGTTTTGTTTTTATTTAATTCATTGATCATCCTGTATCACTTGAGCTGATTCTTTAAAGAGATACATTTCTTGATCTAGGAGATGACCAGGCTGAGCCTGAGGGAGGGGTCAAATGTGTCATCAGTCTCGAGTCCCTTCATGCCCACAAGAGATCTAAGTTCAGCTCACCTTGAATTCCATTGACTCTTATCTACTGCCAATTTGCTTTGACTGCTAGTAGTTCACATTTTTGTAGAGAGCTTAAATTTGCAATAAATTTTTATACCCATTTGAACTGCCTGGATCTTCTGATTTTTTTTTTTTTTTGCACTTGACACTTTCTCCTCTATCTTAAAACATTAGACTTTATCTGACTGCAAATATTACTCTATAAAATGGTTGAATATAATCATCCTTATTCCAAAGAATTAAATTGCAGTAAGAATAATAGATTAAGTGAATGATTTCTGAAATTATAGAGAAAGTACGGTTTCAATATATATGTGTGGATGTTTGGGTGGTTTAGGGGTGGAGAATTGTGGTGGGTGGGAGTGTGTTTGGATTTTATGTGTGTTGGACCTGGTCTTTGGGTGTTAAGTGAATTTCGTTGTATGGGTATACTGTGTATACATGTACAATGACAATAAAGTTATTTATTATTTATTTATTATATATGTATATATATTGGACTTGATTTCTATGACAAATCTTCAAATACCTAGATTCAAATACCTAGATTCAAATTATTTGGGGCCATTACATTGGATAGACATCCAGTGAATTAATAAACATGAATGTGCTGTTCCAATTAGAATTTGAGCACCTCTATTTGGCAAAAAAACCCAGTAGCTTTCAAACTGTCTAATGGGGTACCTTGTATACAATATATTGAAGTAGTCTACCAAAAAAAGAATATTGAAACAACTGATAACAATAGCTAGATTTTTTCTGACAGATCATAGATTAATATAAAATTATTATAAGAACTGCAATCTTATTTCTAACACCTACTGTATCTCCTTCTTCCTTCTTCCATCTTTCTCTGCATGTATGTGTGCGATGTGGGATTTTCATTTCGAGCAAGGGGAAAGGAATTTTTCCTTTAAACCAAAAACTGGCATCACTCTCTAAATGCATTTGCAGGAGATGTTGGAACATATGATCCTCTGGATATGCTTGCCAACTCATTGTGATTGCACATACATGCTATACTGATAGTAATGTGACAATAATCTTATTTCTGGAAAGAGGGAGAAAGATGATGAAGTGTCGACATACAGCAAGTCTGTCGACTTTGAGCTTACACGCAATGAATATAGAAAAGATAACACTCAGTATTATAAGAAGGGTGAAGGAAAATTGGGAATACTTTGTTGAATTAAAATAAGAATGTGTTGTCTCAAAGCAATTATTGTAGTCTACTTTCTTTTCCTCGGTAAGAAGTTAGAGCAGCACTTAAAATATTTTTAATTCCCAAAGCCAAACTCCCAGATGAACCACTAAGAATCTACAATTCTTGATAGATGATTAAAAAAAAAAAAAGAGTTAAGGGATGGACAACTGGTTCAAAAATGAGTCACCAATGTTTCTTCCTAATGCCCTTAGTCCTTTAGTTCCTGACATTCTCCTTTTGATGTCATCTGGACGCATTATTTTATATCTATTTCAATTGACAGAGAGATACCTGTACTGTAGACGTCTTCTTTTCCTGATAGCTTGCACTTCTTCTCAAGTTTATTTTGTCTAAGCACAGCAACATTCTAAAAGCAACACAAAGGATAAATAAGAGATGCAGTCCTCTTTACTCTGCCTTTCCAATACTGGGAGATTTTTTGCTTCCTGTTTTCAATGGTTGTTCCACAAAAGGAACTGAAGAAATAGCAGAAGCAGCTATCTAGTACCTCTTCAAGGGAATTGGGTATATTTTAGAAAGAGGAATTAACTGAAAAAAAAATCTGCCCCAGTTGGGAACAACTACTTTATAAAAGATTGGAAAAAAGATTTACTGTATAGACTATTTGCTAGATACAAAAATGAACAGGCAATTACCAGATTTATCAATTAATGTGAGTTGAATATGTGGAGAAGGGAAATATACAATAATTTAGAAGGGAGAAAATTGTTTCAAGTAGGGCTATTGTTGTTGTTAGTTGTGAAGTTGTGTCCGACCCATTGCAACCCCATGGACAACATTCCTCCAGGCCTTCCTGTCCTCTACCATTCTCTGGAGTCCATTTAAACTCACGCCTACAGCTTCAGTGACTCCATCCAGCCACTTCATTCTCTGTTGTCCCGTTCTTCTTTTGCCCTCAATCATTCCCAGCATTAGGCTCTTCTCCAGTGAGTCCTTCTTTCTCATTAAGTGGCCAAAGTATTTGACTTTCATCTTCAGGATCTGGCCTTCTAAAGAACAGTCAGGGTTTATCTCCTCTAGTACTGACTGGTTGGATCACCTTGCAGTCCAAGGGACTTGCAGGAGTCTTCTCCAGCACCATAGTTCAAAGGCCTCAATTCTTTGGCACTCAGCCTTCCTTATGGTCCAACTTTCACAGCCATACATTGCAACTGGGAAAACCATAGCTATAAATACTGTAAAGAATTGCTTCTTCCAATCCAAAGTATTCCAATCCAAGTATGTATCTTCCAAGTATTTGTTCTGTTCTGTTCTGGTTTTTTAAAAACATTCTGTTCACTTTTTATTGTTTTCCACACCTTTTCAACCACATTTTTAAGGAGGATGAATTGACTGAAAAATACTGCCCTAATGGTCCTTATGATGATATGACTAGTTATGATGCTATAACTAGTAAATAGTTTATAAAATAGCTGCAATATTGGCCATAGCAGATCATATATCTGTTCAAAATTAAGCTGAGCACCACCATCTCCTGTAGCCTTCCCCCAATTGGTCTCAATCCCTTTCCTTTTGTGGAAAAGAAAAGCACACTTCTAAAATGAAATGCTGGCCTTCATACAATGGTTTTTATTTTCTAAGAATGCCTCGGAAAGTTACCATATATTAGTTCTAAAAAGAGATGCTAGAGGCTAACATTTTGCTCTGCAGCACAGTAAACTTCCCAAGGAGTTTTGAAGCCCCAAGGGATATTTCTCAACTGCTTACAGGAGCAGTCCAAGTGGTTACGGGGAATGTGAAAGATGTTAGCTGTTCAACAATGAAAAGCAAAATGAAACAAACAAACACAATCAATCGTAAATCCCTCATTCCATTGAAACTGTAGAAAATGCTATGTATAGGGGCTTCTTCCAAGGCAATAGAATAGAATAGAATAGAATAGAATAGAATAGAATAGAATAGAATAGAATAGAATAGAATAGAATAACAGAGTTGGAAGGAACCTTGGAAGTTTTCTAGTCCAACCCCCTGCTTAGACAGAAACTCTATACCATTTCAAACAAATGGTTGTCCAATCTCTTCCTAGAAACTTCCAGTGTTGGAGGATTCATAACTTCTGGAGGCAAGTTGTTCCACTGATTAATTGTTCTGTCAGGAAATTTCTCCTTAGTTCTAAGTTGCTTCTCTCCTTGATTAGTTTCTACCCCTTGCTTCTTGTCCTATGCTCAGGTGCTTTTGAGAAGTTAGCACCTTCTGACTTCAGCATAATAGTTAGTACATTCTCAAGCACACAGAAATGATTCAGGTGGACTTTTCAACAACCTGCATGGGAAGAAAAATGAGCAAGATTCTGTCAAAAGCATATTGACTCCCTCTAACCAAACTTTGATTCCACCAGAGGAGTTCTAAATTAATTTACTCAATAGCAATTTTCTCAGATTTCTTCCTCAGTTATACACATAATTAAAACTTTCAAGAGAAAAGATAAAAAAAGAAATACAAACTAATATAAAGTAAGAAAAAAAGAAAAAACAAAGCAAAGAGAAAACAAAAAGTTCAAGAAAAGAAAAATATAGAAAAGAAAAAGAAAGATACAAAGAAGTGATTTTTTATATTCTTCACATATGTTATAAGTGCAATTATATTTTAACCTTTCTCTCTCAAGCTACATCAGCTACATCAAGCTACTCTTCTTTCTATAATCTGTTCTATTTAATAATCAAAATTGTAAATCACACCCCCCCCCATTTTACACAAAAACTCCATCATAGTTTTATAACACTGAATTTTTTTAACTCATGTGAAAAGTCTTTAAGACATTAATTCTGCCTCGGGCTTTTTCCCAGAGTATTTAAGATAATTCCACTCTAGGAACCTTCATGTAATTAAATCACCCACCTGCTTAATCTTTATTTCTTTGCTATTCTTATATCCCCTCATTTCTAATGTAACATTCGTAAATTCTTGCATATCTTCATGTTTCTTAGATTACATCTTGCATAGACTTTTCTTATTTATTTATTTATTTTAAAAAAAAGCCTTGCTCTCTCTTTTTTTCCTTTCTTAACATACTATCTCTACAACTTTCTAGATGCTGTCAATCTGGTTGTCCCTCTGGGCATTCTCAAATATGTGTTAGTTGATAACCTTCTACCAGAAATGCCCACAGAACTGGAGGCTTTTGTCAAAAGAGATCTGAGCAATGTTGTATTGTTGTCATACATCTTTTGTCTTTTCATAAGTATTTTTGATGTCATAACATTTGAACAAATGAATAGAACTTGAGACATCATGCTTCAATATTGTTTTCATAGGTGGCAGCCTGGTTTCCACCACATACATGAATCCTCACTTATCATGGATGACTTTGTCTTCTATTGGTTGTCTTGCCTTGTTTATCTCCCTCCCTCGAAACTTTAAGTTTTATAATGATCACGTGAAGTGTTAATACCATTTTATAATGCCTTGGTAAAGCCACACTTGGAATACTGCATCCAGTTTTGGTTGCCACGTTGTAAAAAAAAGATGTTGAGATTCTAGAAAGAGTGCAGAGAAGAGCAACAAAGATGATTAGGGGACTGGAGGCTAAAACATATAAAGAATGGATGCTGGAATTGGGTATGTCTATTTTAATGAAAAGAAGGATTAGGGGCGATAAGATAGCAATGTTCCAAAATCTCAGGGGCTGCCACAAAGAAGAGGGAGTCAAGCTATTCTCCAAAGCACCTGAGAGCAGGTCAAGAAGCAATGGATGGAAACTAATCAAGGGAGCAACCTAGAACTAAAGAGAAATTTGTCGATAGTTAGAATAATTAATCAGTGGAACAACTTGCCTCGAGAAGTTATGAATGCTCCAACACTGCAAGTCTTTAAGAAGCAGTTTGTCTGAAATGGCATAGGGTTTCCTGCCTAAGCAGGGGGTTGGACTAGAAGATCTTCAAAGTCCCTTCCAACTCTATTATTCTATTCTATTCTATTCTATTCTATTCTATTCTATTCTATTCTATTCTATTCTATTCTATTCTATCCTATTCTATCCTATCCTATCCTATCCTATCCTACACTTTGCATTTTTAGATAATTTCAGTAATTAAGTAATTCAGTTTGTTCCCTAGATTTTATTTTATTCGTTATTTCTTCAAATTGAACCTGTAATCTATAGCATAGGATATTTCTCCATAAAATGAAGAAGCATAAAATTTGTCACCGTTTATATATTACTGGGTTTTAAATAGAAATAAACAATTGATAAATATGCAATGATTTTAAAACAAGCAGGTTACATGCAGATAAACATTAAAAGAATAACAGATTAGCAATACACAACAAAAGGTTCAATTGATTGTAAAAAGGCAGGTGTTTATTTAATTTCTATGTGGCCTATCTGTGAAAAGACCTTTTCAGAAATTCTCTTACCTCCAAACCTTGTATAAAATTTCACTAGTAACTCCATAAACTCTGCACTTACAGAAATACGTTGGTATCTTTTCATCCTTCTGATTAAGCCCATGAATGCTAGAGTCTATGATTCATTGGAAAAATGTTTTTCTACATTCAATTTATTTTCAATTTACTCAGCTTAGGCACTGCCTGACTTCATACTGACTTTGGACAGCACAATAAGACCAAACAAAATAGAAAATGCAATATAATAGTATTATAAAAAGAAAAGTAATAAAAAACTTTTTTTTTTATCACAAAGCTAAGAGAGCTTCACAGGGCAATTGTTATACATTAAGAGATCAGTCTCAACCCACAGTTGCGAGAATGAAATTTCTTACTAATAAAATTCAAAACTTTTCAGATATTTCTCCAATCAATTGTTGAATTGTTTCTTGAGAGAGAAAGGCAACAACTTCAAGTAGATTTAACTGCAGAACCATATGCATGATGAAATATAATGTTTATTTAGCATATGGCATGAGTCCCTTCTGGGAGAAGGGCGGTATACAAATTAAATTAATAATAATAATAATAATAATAATAATAATAATAATAATAATAATAATAATATCATACATTTCACCTAGATTAAAAACACAGTAAAATACGTTAAAATATCTATTTTCAAATACCAATTTCTAGGCCATCTAACCATTGAAGATCAGCATTGTTTAATTGAAAAAGAATATATAAAAAACAATTGCTGGAATTGAGTATGTCTAGTTTAATGATAAGAAGGACTAGGGGTGACATGATAGCAGTGTTTCAATATCTAAGGGGTTGCCACAAAGAAGAGGATGTCAAGCTATTCTCCAAAGCACCTGAAGGCAATAGACAAGAAGCAATAGATGGAAACTAATCAAGAAGAGAAGAAACCTAAGGTGACATTTCCTGACAACAGTTAATCGGTGGAACAACTTGCCTCCAGAAGTTGTGAATGCTCTCATTTAAGAAGAGATTGGATAACCATTTGAAATGGTACAGGGCTTCCTGCTTGAGCAGGGGGTTAGATTAGAGGACTTCCAAGATCCCTCCCAACTCTGTTATTCTGTTAAATCTGTTAAAAAGAAATTGGACTGGTACATGCCCTCAGGTTACAACCAGTCACAATGGTTGTGGGACCTCACAATCAGTGGTGGGTTCCTCCCGGTTCGCCCCAGTTCTGTCGAGCCTGTAGCAGTGACGATATGACATCACCGAACCAGTTCTGCCCCTCCACCCTCCCACTCCCCACTCCTCCCGCCCCCCCACCCCCACATTATTCTTACCTTTTATTTGGCCCCACCCCCAATCTATTGCTGCCTCCTGAGTCCCAGCTGATGGCTAGGGGAAAAAAAAAACTGTTTAAACTCTTGCTGCGGGGCTTCAAAGGGCCACCCTACAGCTGATCAGTGTTAAAAGAAAACAAATGAGTAGACCGTGCCAGCAAAAATACATGAGTAGACAGTGCCTGCAAAAATAAATGGGTAGATCAGTACAGCTCTGCAAGCAGTTAAAAGCCTAGTAGACCAGTACCTCTGCTAAATCCTAAATAATTGTCACATAATCATCAAGCCATGCCCACAAAATAAGCCACTCCCCACAGAACCGGTAGTAAAAAAATTTAGAACCCACCCCTGCTCACAATCACACTGAAGAGAGAATATTATGCCCTATTTATTCAAAGTCCCAGCAGACGCTGTGTGAGATGCAAATCCTATTCAGGATTGTCCATTGTTGACATGGTCGTTCAAAGCCTGACACCTTTTTTGTGGAGTCATTTATATATCTCCCTACATCTGGGTATTCAGTGACCTACTTGGCTTTCCATTGTGAATTGATGTTAAATTTGTGCAGCTGCCATTGGAACTTCCTGGATTTGAGTCTTCCAACTGATAAATGAGGAAGGTCAGTGTGCACTGGTAGAATGAAACATAAGTCAAAGTAAC
Organism: Arizona elegans; assembly: GCA_022577455.1. Taxonomy (NCBI): domain Eukaryota; kingdom Metazoa; phylum Chordata; class Lepidosauria; order Squamata; family Colubridae; genus Arizona; species Arizona elegans. Next base: position 10,602,479 of record JAKOOJ010000002.1, on the reverse strand, counting down.
CTCTTTCTTTATGTATTGTCATGTAACTTCATGATTCAAATATGCACGAATGATGAGTGTCTTGTGACATTTAAACAGTTTTTGTCATTATGGCATCATCTTGTTTAGGAATGAACTTCTAAAGTGGCAATTTTGACCTTTAGCTTTACTGTTTTCCTCAGACCTTTTTTTTAACATGAGTTTTAATTTGAATATATCAATATACTGAAAATATACTAAATCACACAAAATGGTTAACTTAGTTTTTCATTTTAGTTTTTAGTTTTTCTCCATTTCAATGTTTCTATGTTTTAGGGGGTCATTATTTTATTTAACTGGATGGCCAAATTAACTGTGTCTAACTATAATGGAAATGAATTCTTAAAATATATACAGTATAAAATATATACAGGTTAAATAGTTGCTGCTGCTAGACTTCTTAAGTATTTTCCAATCTGGGGCATCTGACTCACTCTTCTACAATTTTTGTTACCTGCAAAAGATTTAAGACATAAAGGTGATATGACTTAGTGGAAGAATCATTAAAATACTTATTTTTAACTCCCTTCAGACAGGAGATCTACAATGTTTTAAAAAATTGCTTGTTTTTGACTCTTTCTCCAAATGAGTTTCTTACAATGAGAAATAGATAATTGGTACATTTAGCTCACCCTTCTCTAATCTGGATGCCTTCCAGATAAATAGATTTCATTCCCAAAATTCTTCAATTTGCACGGCCAAAATTTTTAGTTTCTCATTAAAAAGCTAACTTAGCCAATATAGCCTCTTCCGATGAGCTAAATTCAATTAAAACAGGCCACTATTCTGATCAAAAGCTATACCAAGCTTCTGGACTAGTAACCAGGACTAGAAATGATCAGACCAAGGAACAAGTTTGACTTCAGTGTAAGGAATTCAGATTAGTAAGTGTTATCAGGATTTTTTAAAAAAGCTTAAAGTAACAACACAAGAATTCTAAGGAGAATTTTATTTACCAAATAGGATACTTATAGAGAGAAAGAAAAGAAAAAAGAATTCCTCTTTCTTGTTTCTCTTTTGATATGAGGGGAAGAAGGCCTGTCTCTTTTGAAAATATACACTAACCAGCATCTGTAGATTGATTTGAAAATGGTTGCAAGCTTTATCAATCAGATTTATTTATTTATTTATTTTTAAATAACCCATCTATATTTTTTTTAATCACCCACCTAACAGCTGAAATCTTTCCTATCCTGTCATTCAGCTCTTTTATAATATTTTTATTGATTTTACAAATAAAATACAAAAAATTAATGAATTAGGCAAATCACAATAATAACATATTAAAAAGATCTAAAAATAAATCAAGATTCCAGTAGCAACTTTTGCCTGTACAAAGATAAATAAATGGCAGAATTTGGACATATTTGCTTTGCGATGTGGTTTACATTTTCCCAAACAGATTCAAAAGCAACTTTTACCTTTTGTACGTCAACTTTTCCATTATAATTTTCAGTTTTTCACACCAGAGATCCTGTGTCATAGCTTCTGTTTTTTTCCTCCCAAAATTGTGCTATAGCCACAATTTGTTGTATGAATTGAACAGTTATCTTATTTTCAGTTTTTCAGTTGTTTCATGAGATAATGACAGTAAATGTAACTTATGATTCTAATTAAATTTTCCCATATGCATACTATTAATCCCTTTAATCACTTCTCACCAGATGTTTTGTACAATTTTATAGGACATCATCATCATAATAATAATAATAATAATAATAATAATAATAATAATAATAATAATAATAATAATAATTATTATTATTATTATTATTTTATTTTATTTCTATACCGTCCTTCTCCCGAAGGACTCAGGGCGGTGTACAGCCTATTTAAAAACACAGACAAACAACAATTTAAAATTTAAAATAATTAAATAAATTGGCTCAGATTTAAAACCCAAAAAAATTTAAATACCCCAATTTAAAACTATTTTGTTGATAGTCCGGCCTGGCGGAGCAACAGGGTCTTCAGTGCGCAGTGAAACACCCAGAGGTTGGAGATCTTACGTATTTCCAGGGGCAGTTCATTCCACAGGGCTGGGGCTCCCACAGAGAAGGCCCTCCTCCTGGGTGTCGCCAGCCGACATAACTTGGCCGATGGCACCCTGAGGAGACTCTCTCTGTGGGAGGGAACTGGTCGGTGGGACCAGTAGCCATAATTGGCTACATTATCCTGTTTTGCCATACTTTCAACATTTATGTGGACCTTTTCCAGTAATTTTAACTAATGGTGAAAGAGAATAATACCATGTATGAATTATTTTAAAATAATTTTCCTTTTTTTAAAAAGAAGAAGAAGAAGAAGAAGGAGAAGGAGAAGGAGAAGGAGAAGGAGAAGGAGAAGGAGAAGGAGAAGGAGAAGGAGAAGAAGAAGAAGAAGAAGAAGAAGAAGAAGAAGAAGAAGAAGAAGAAGAAGAAGAAGAAGAAGAAGAAGGGGAAGAGGAAGAAGAAGGAAAAAACTGAAATCCATTGTAATGTGGAGTTTTTCCAAAGTGTATCATTTTATGTGACACAGATATTATGTCTTAAGTCAGATTCATATAAATTCATTTGGAGAAATTCTTTGGAGATATTGATTCCACTCCAGAAACACATGTCAGGATCTTATATATTTTGGATATTACACCAATTAGAACAGGGATGTCAAACTTGATTTCATTGAGGACCGCATCAGGGTTGTGTTTGACCTCGGGGTGGGGGCGGGGTGTGTGTGGCCATGGTGAGCATGACCAGCTCGACGTCACTCATGTCAGGGCTCCTGTGGTGGCCTTAGCACTCTGCCAGTGAAATAGGTGGCCTCCTGCAACCCTCTGCCAGGGAAAATGGAGCTTTGAAGTGCTGCCTGCAGCCTTCGCAAGCTCCATTTTAGGCTGTTTTTTAGGATGGCCTCCTGCAACCCTCTGCCTGCAAGGGCAGGGCTCAGGTGGGCAGCACGCAGCACTCCCATGATCCATTTTCATTGGCATTTTCTGTGGGCCAGTCCTTCACTGTTTCCAGGCCAGCTACCTGGGCCACATCTAAGCACCCCATGGGCCGGATCAGGCACCCAGGACATGAGTTTGACATTCCTGAATTAAAGAGTAATTAATTAAATTTATATGCAGCCTGGCTTCTAGCAATTCTGGGCAGTTTATGGTAAAATGTTGCACATTGAGCAGAAGGAATATAAAAATTATGCTGGAGTCAGATGGTCCCTGTAGTGACAGTGACAAAGGAATCAATTCATATTGCCCAGGAGAAGATCATGGTTAACCAGTCTTGTATTTCTATGAAAAAAACCACAAGGATCGAAAATATTATATGGCTGAAGCTATAGTGCTGGATGATATGCCCTTTAGGCTGGATAGCATTCCATGTATTAATGAGGAAGGCCTGAGCCTCTTTCAAAATACTACTAATGTTTATGATGTGGCCTTTGGGATGTCTAATTGCTGATATTTTTATCTATTTTATTTTATTTGTTCAATTTCTATAATCAATGTCAATGCCTTTCGGGTGACTTACAATTCAGGAAAGTACAGTCAGGTCCAGAAATATTGGGACATCGACACAATTCTAACATCTTTGGCTCTATACACCACCACAATGGAGTTGGAATGAAACAAACACAATGTGCGTTAACTACAGACTGTCAGCTTTAATTTGAGGGTATGTACATCCAACTCAGGTGAACGGTGTAGGATTTACAGCAGTTTGCATATGTGCCTCCCACTTGTTAAGGGACCAAAAGTAATGGGACAGATAATAATCATAAATCAAACTTTCCCTTCTTAATACTTGGCTGCAAATCCTTTGCAGTCAATCACAGCCTGAAGTCTGGAACGCATAGACATCACCAGACGCTGGGTTTCATCCCTGGTGATGCTCTGCCAGGCCTCTACCGCAATTGTCTTCAGTTCCTGCTTGTTCTTGGGGCATTTTCCCTTCAGTTTTGTCTTCAGCAAGTGAAATGCATGCTCAATGGGATTCAGGTCAGGTGATTGACTTGGCCATTGCATAACATTCCACTTCTGTCCCTTCAAAAACTCTTTGGTTGCTTTTGCAGTATGCTTTGGGTCATTGTCCATATACACTGTGAAGCGCCGTCCAATGAGTTCTGTAGAATTTGGCTGAATGTGAGCAGATAATATTGCCCAAAATACTTCAGAATTCATCCTGCTGCTTTTGTCAGCAGTCACATCATCAATAAATACAAGAGAACCAGTTACATTGGCAGCCATACATGCCCATGCCATGACACTACCACCACCATGCTTCACTGATGAGGTGGTATGCTTAGAATCATGAGCAATTCCTTTCCTTCTCCATACTCTTCTCTTCCCATCACTCTGGTACAAGTTGATCTTGGTCTCATCTGTCCATAGGATCTTGTTCCAGAACTGTGAAGGCTTTGTCAGACGTTGTTTGGCAAACTCTAATCTGGCCTTCCTGTTTTTGAGGCTCACCAATGGTTTACATCTTGTGGTGAACCCTCTGTATTCACTCTGGTGAAGTCTTCTCTTGATTGTTGACTTTGACACACTTACATCTACCTCCTGGAGAGTGTTCTTGATCTGGCCAACTGTTGTGAAGGGTGTTTTCTTCACCAGGGAAAGAATTCTTTGGTCATCCACCACACTTGTTTTCCATGGTCTCCCAGGTCTTTTGGTGTTGCTGAGCTCACCGGTGCATTCCTTCTTTTTGAGAATGTTTCAAACAGTTGTTTTGGCCACGCCGAATGTTCTTGCTAGCTTTCTGATGGGTTTGTTTTGTTTCTTCAGCCTAATGATGGCTTGCTTCACTGATAGTGACAGCTCTTTGGATCTCATCTTGAGAGTTGACAGCAACAGATTCCAAATGCAAATAGCACACTTGAAATGAACTCTGGGCCTTTTATCTGCACATTGTAATTGGGGTAATGAGGGAATATCACACACTTGGCCATGGAACAGCTGAGAAGCCAATTGTCCCATTACTTTTGGTCCCTTAACAAGTGGGAGGCACATATACAAACTGCTGTAAATCCTACACCGTTCACCTGAGTTGGATGTACATACCCTCAAATTAAAGCTGACAGTCTGCAGTTAACGCACATTGTGTTTGTTCCATTCCAACTCCATTGTGGTGGTGTATAGAGCCAAAGATACTAGAATTGTGTCAATGTCCCAATATTTCTGGACCTGACTGTATATATTTCAGTAACTAAGAACAGTAAAACCAGTAAAAACCACTAAAAACACCCAGATTAAATATACATAGGAGCAAGATACCTGGCCAGTTAAAAATATAGTCAAGAAACGGGGATGTTGTTCCACAGAAAAAGAAAACCTGAAGCCGCAAAGATAAAATTACAGTAGGAACATGTTACATAAAAATCATGAATATAGGAAAACTCGACACAATGAGAGATGAAACAAAAATCACTACACATTGACTTCTTAGGCATCGGTGAATTGAGATGGGCTGGGATTGGTCACCTTCAATGAGAAGATCCCACCATTTATTATCCGGGACACGAAAAATAAAAGAAGAAATAGAATTGCTTTTATATTTATGAACAGTACAGCAAGAACAGTACTCACACTTCAATCAGTGATCAATATTGTGGCAACCCTTAAAACAACAATTATTCAAGTTTATGCTACAACTGCTGATCCAGAAGAGGAATGGATGACCTCTATGATCAAACTCTTCCGCATTACTATTCCTTTCAGAAAGCAGAATTACTCTACTGCAAATGGTACTATGGGAGTAACTATTATTAAACTGCACACAGATGGCAGGTGTCAAAGTCAGACAAGCCTAGCTTCTGAAAAAACATTCATTAGGGTGAATTCTTTCTTCAGATATCTTGCTTCATTAAGGGATAATCAGGAATGCATCAATAAAGTGACGTACCTGATTACTTGTGCATCTGTTTCTATTTATTGATTTATTGATTATTTTGTTTACATGGCTGTGCTCTGCCAGCAGCCAAACCAGGAACCAAGGAATGTCATTGCATTATCCCAGCAGGATGATACTGCTGGCTTTACAATGTGTATTGATTGAAATGGCAAGATTTCCCATGTTGGCTTTTTTGAAGATGTAATTTAATTGGTTGTACACATGATTGCTGCTGACATAAAAAGGTCTGCAAAGATGTTGAACAGGAATTCCATTTAAGTGACACCATTTGAATATTAAAGAACTATTTAGATGGTGTTGGGCTTAAACAGATGCCCCAAATTGGAAAATACATAGATTTACAAACAACAGACAGGTAGGTTGGCACACAGATTTTTCTATTGCATTAATATCTTTCATAATTCTAACTCTGTTGCAGAATTACAGTGAAGAATCCAGAATATCTAGGAATGTTTAGGCATCTTAAAGAAGGCAATTTAGGAAAGATGGCAAATATAATCTTTCATGACTGACAACAGCAACTGTAATAAATGGGTGTATATCTCAATTTTCTTTGTGCATATTAATAAATTATAAATTGTATTAGAGGCAACAATTTCTATGAGATAGTATCTGATTTCTTAAATAAGGTTAATTTGTTAATTCTATTTGATTTATAGCATTATAAGACTTTTTAAATTAATTTAATCAGTGCCTAGTTTATATGTGTTTTAGTTTGTGTGTGTATGGAGTCTGTGTCTGTTTGTGTTTGTGTGTGTGTGTATTCAATAGAATATTCCACTATATGCAAAAGTCCAAAAAATTCAATTCTTTTTTTTATTGAAAAAGTTTTACAAACAACAATTTTTCCCCCATTTCCCCCCATCCCTCCCTAACCCCCCCAACCCCTCCCTCCTCATGACTTCCCCAGGATGAAATCCATCCACATTGTGCTATATCATACTTTACCACCCCTCTATTCTCCTCCCTATGCATTATACATTTCTACATCACAATAAGCTATTTTGCCCCCTGTAAACTATACATTTATACACAACATTTAGCTAAAAACTATCTGGTACTTCCTGGTTTGGTATTTATTCTGCACATAATCTATCCAATTCTTCCACTCCCATACATAAGTCTCTTGAGTCTGATCTTTTAAGTATGCTGATATCTTCGCCATTTCTGCAAAACTGGCCATCTTCAAAGTCCATTCTTGAATTGTAGACACATCAACCCTTTTCTAGTATTGACCAATCAATAACCTGGCTGCTGTCACCATATGTAATATCAATTTTGTTTCACCCACTGAAAAACCCTTAACTATACCCAGTAAAAACAAATGTGGAGAAAATCGAATTTTTTTCTTTAAAACATTTTGCATAACCCACCAAATCTTTATCCAGAAAGCCTTAACTTTCTTGCATGTCCACTATATATGATAATATGTAGCATCTAAACAATCGCATCTCCAACATTTCGGTTGAACATTGGGATACATACATAACAATTTCTTGGGATCTAAATGCCACCTATAAAACATTTTATAAAAAATTTCCCTTAAATTCTGCGACTGTGTAAACTTAACATTCTGAACCCATATTTTTTTCCCATGTTTCCATCATAACTGGTTCTCCAAAATTTTGCGCCCATTTTATCATACAATCTTTAACCAATTCATTTTCTGAATCTCTTTCTAACAAGACATTATAAATCCTCTTAATATGCATTGGACCTTTCTCTTTTATCTGTCTAACCAATTCTTCTTCAAATTTAATTCTTTAAATTGAATTATTCTCTGTCAAAAGAAAACATCTGCTAAATATAATGTATTTCTTGAAAATACATTTCTTTTTTTTATTATTATTATAGTCACAACACTTGTTTCATTTATAATTTCTCAGGTCAGAATCCTACTCTTAAAATCACTTTTACTCAGAGAGATAACATCTCCCACAAAAACAGCATGTGATAACATTCATTTCCATGGCCCAATGTGTATCTTTCCTCCATTCCTTTCCTTAAATGTTATACAGTATTATATACATTTTATTGCAGCAAGAAAATGTATAATGAAGGATTCTTATTTTGTAGTTTCTCCAGGCTATGGAATGCTGTACCAGCTTTTATTACATTGCCGTGTGATCCCATATGATACAAGCTTCCCATCTAATTTCATTTTTTCCTCTCTCTTCATGTTGATGCAATATTAATCAACATAAAATACATCACTTATTGGAAAGACTAATCTGAACAGAGCTGCCTTTTGAATGTATTGATGAGCCTCCTTGGGGTTAGCATGTTCGAACTTATAACCTTGTTGAATTCTCCATGTAGCAATTCTTGCAAATAATGTAATACTTTTGTTGCAGAAGAGGATTTTTTTTCCCCCTTGGGAAAATAAAAAAACAAGAAACCTGGGAACTCAGATTTTGAATGCAACACTCATACAAAATGAAAGGTTTAGCATCATCACTTGAAAAGGATCATCTTTGCTTTTGATGAATGAAAATATTGACTTGCAATCAATATAGTCTAGAAAGATGGTTGTCAGACCCACAAGACAGACCAAACCTCAAAATCAAATCCACAGAGAGATCAGCAGTATAGTTTATTGGTAAGCTATAGGAACAGAATTTTTCTAGTCGGTTTTTGTCATTCTTTTTATACCCCAATGATTCAAAGAAGAGCCATCTTCTTAATATCACTATTCCCATAATTTTTGGACTGTTGTTGTTCTTTTTGCTTACATAAAATGGTTTCTTAGTAGTCTGCTTTTTCTACAGTGGTATTACAATGAACATCTTCTAAAGAGCTTTCTACTTTTATCTATCTACTTTTATCAATTTATTGTATCTATGCTGCATGATTATTTTATTTGAGGATGATAGAGGCAGCCATTAAAGGCCTGAAGGCATGCTTCATATCTTAGCCCTTATCTTATTATAAAATTGAGTCAGAACTCCTAGTACATGAAGATAGAAGATGAGGAATAGTAATATCAATAACCCCCTCCCACGCACCCCCACATAGTGACAAAAATCTGCCTTTAAATAGCACACACAATAAGCTCTGTTTATGACCAAACTGTTAACTGTTTGCAGCTATTAATAAAGCTGATGAGCTCATATGCTCCCAGTAACATTATACATGAGAGCAGAGGGTAGGGAGGGCTTAATAACAAGTGCAAGGACCTTCTTGGACAATTAAAGGCTACCTCTGGTGCTCATAAATCTACTGGATTTGAGTTCCAAAGAGCCAATAGCTCTTTGGAACTCCAGCAATACATATTTTCACCAACCACAGAGTATTATGCTTCTGATTGAGAGCAATAAATATAATACAGGCAAATGGCATGAGATAAGAGCTGTTATCTATTACCTAGTCTACACCGTCCAGTATATTAGGGTGATTTAATGGATTTTGAATGGCTTCCTTCACATACTAGCTATATATATATATATATATATATATATATATATATATATATATATATATATATATATATATATATATATATATTCACCCAATTCTCCCTATTATGCTTGCAAGAATGGAAGTTTGTCTGGGTAAAGTTCAAACTGTCCCAATTTGAGCTTTTAAAGAAACTCAATATTTCCTCCTTAATGGATCCTGGAGAAAGTTCTTTACAAGTAGATGATCAGGAAAGCCAAATTCTCAGCTTCATAGGTTACTAGTTACTGACTCCCAGAAATTAATAAATTATGGAAGGCAGTTCAATTCATGGGCAGTTTTAGCTAAACAACGCTTCTTGGAGTAGCAGGAAGATGGGCTTTCATTCTTTCTTTCTTCAGAAAATGAAACCATATGCAGACTAAATGAAGTTCAGAGGTGCTTTGTATCTGATATAACTTCTGAAGAACCCACCTGACATGTTCAAGCTTGTCATTCCAAAAGTCTGTTATGACGTAGTTAATGAGCAATTTCCAAAAGTGATTAGGAAGTAAAGTTTATGAAACACAGAGTCGTTTGTGAGTTCAAGATTGTGAGCAAAATAGCCAATCCCATTGATTCCCTACAGTCAAACTTGAAGAAAACTGCTGGCCTGTAGTCTCCTCACAGGGACCAGATATCCAAAGTGCATGTAAATGATCTGCCATCTTCTCCTTATCTGGAGAGGTCTACTTACCAAGATTCTTGGCCTTTGTCTTGATTGTTAGCTTTGCTTTAGCTGAGCTGTGTTCAGTTCACAGTTCACCATGCCACTCCCATAAGCCCTAATTCTGAATCAGGCAACGACCTTCTAATATAGTCCTCTCTGATTCTTCTAGGGATAATACATAATTGTGGCAGCCAGCCACAAACAACATCCAGAATTTCTTGCTGGAATCTCAATAATACTGCTATATTTCTTTGACATGGCTCAAGATGAGTTGTTTATACCTAGTCCCTTCATATCTATTATATTCCAGTTGTACTCAGTTCATTAATTATTTGTCTCTCAACCATCAAGAGTCCAATCCTTATTCCTCTTTTGCTAACTTGGGTACGTCTTTAGCCTACGACCTCCATATATTAAACTATATGTATGGCCTTATGAACCCATTTTTACAGTCAGGAAATCTGGGAAGTGAATTTTCTGCTGTTGGCAATACTTCAGACATATCCAATAGCTCCCCTATCCTGAGACCAAACACAGCCAGGGGTGAAATCCAGCAGGTTCTGACAGGTTCTAGAGAACCGGTAGCGGCAATTTTGAGCAGTTCAGAGAACCGGTAGTGGAAATTTCGAGTAGTTCAGAGAACCGGTAAATACCACTTTTGGATGGCCCCAGAGTGGGGCGGGAATGGAGATTTTGCAATATCCTTCCCCTGCCACGCCCACCAAGCCACACCACACCCACCCAGCCACACCCACAAAACCAGTAGTAAAAAAATATTGGATTTCATCACTGAGCACAACATAATGGGTTTGACCTCAGCCATCCCTGGAAAACTTTCTTGTTTATCACTTGCATAAATATTGCTGGCTGGGGAGCAGGGAAAGGATTTTTGCCTTTTTGCTTGTAATTGCCCACATTTTTTTTTTCATATTGAAGGCTATAAAGGTCTGTCACTTCAATCAGCACCTGGAATGAAATGTGGGAGATGTCACACAAGACTGGATACCCCTATTTCACTCAGCTTTAACATCAGGATTGTTTGAGCCCCTTAATCAATTAAGAAGCCTTGTGTGGGCACTCATTCTTAGGGGCCCAGTACATACAAAATGGATGACTCAATGTGACTTATAATGTAAAAAGCAAAGTCTCCCTTGAGTTGTGATTGACTCTTAGTAATTACGTGGGCACTATTCTGTCCTCACTACACATTAGTCTGTGTGCAGCTTGACATGCGGCTAAACCCACCAATCCTCCAATAAAACAGACCATGTGCGTAGATCTGAATGCTTTATTGAAAAAACAGGAGATGGTGAAACTGGGGAAAATAGGAATACATACAATGAGAACTGAATACAAGATAGGCAATATTGGATTACTGCTGAACATAACAATGAATAAATACAAGCAATCTAAATCTCACCAGCAATGCTCTGTGTGTGTGGGATGTGGATTTGTCCTTGGATGACCATGTGCCACAGATTAAGATGGATTCTTCTTTGTGCTTCTGCCTTCTCCAAATGCTGAAAGAAATGGAGTCTGGCTTCCCAGTGTGCACTTGTTTGAGAGTGTGGGCTGATGGGTAAAGGGATTGGGTCAGCTTCAAAAAATATAATTGGTATTTGTCTCTACGGCCACTAGATAGAGCTAGAGAGCAACAACAGTATATAAAAGTTATATGCTGGGGCATGACAGGCACATCTGTGCTATTTTCTTGATAACTTGGATATGATATGGCATGTCTTCTTTTTGGCTAATTCATGCTTTTGATTCCTAAATCTACCTGCAGTCCTGGAATTTTATATCAATTTCCCATCCAAGCATTAAATATCCATTCAAATCTTGCTCAGCTTTTTAAAAACCAGTTAACCTTCTGTGATCTTACAGTCCAATGCATTAACATTTATTCTTAAGTCTTTACCTTATAACTGTTTGCTGCAGAGCTTATGGATTCTGCCTGAATCAAACACTGCCTATAGTCAAATCAAGTGTTTATAAGAAAACAAGATTTCTGTCAACTCTACTTACTAGTATTCTATTTCAACAACAGTTAGCAGATGTTTGAGTGAAGCTGGAGGGAAAGAAAGATGTAGGAAATACTTTATGCTGACCATCTGATATGATTTTTTAAAAAATAAAAATAAAATAAATAAAGGTTCCACAGTGGCAGGTTGAAAGAATAGTTACTGTAGGTTTGTTTAATCTACAAAAAGATGAACATATGATACAATAATAGTCTAACAATGGGCTAGCAAAGAGACAGCACAATTATATTTTCTGAACCTTCAAAGATAGAGCTCAAATTAATGAATTCAATGATCAGAAAGGAAATTAACCAAACATTAAAGACCTAGGCTGAGTCAGAAGGAGGAGGCTTCTTCTACACAAGACTTGAAGCAGAACCTCCACAACAACGATGCCCATCAGTGAAAGTTCTACATCAGCACAAATTGGATTAGATGAAATTTGACCGTCTGCCTGGATCTGTATCTATAGAATTTAACTGCTTGTTGGGATAATTATAATTGCCATTTTGAATGCACAAGTGATCGATTTCATTAGGCAGCATAGGAGACCGAGACAAAATCATCACTGCTGATTCAACACCCAATTTGTCATCTACCTTCTCAGGACTGTGTCTCATATCAGTTAGGACAAATAAGGTAAAATGGACTTTAATCAAGTTGCTTGAAGGTCAGTGGGATTCATTTTAGGATGCTTTTACTATCAATTCCATAGCAATAGCACTTAGACTTATAGACCACTTTACAGTGCTTTACAGCACTCCTCTCTGAGCAGTTTTACAGAGTCAGCCTATTGCCCCCAGCAATCTGGGTCCTCATTTTAACCACCTCAAAGGAGGGAAGGCTGAATCAACCTTGAGCCTGGTGAGATTCAAACTGTCAAATTGCAGTCAGCTGGCAGTCAGCAGAAGTAGCCTGCAGTACTGCACTCTCTACCATAGCTCTCAAATAGTAAAATCTATTTCCTAGACAAAATACATTTGCCGTCTCTTTGGTTCCTCTCTCTTAGATAAGTATTTATTATTCATGCACATATTAGATTCACATCCCACCCTTATACATAAGTTCTAAAAAGTATGCCTAACATTCTCCACCAATTTTTCTCAAGATCAATCTATAAGATACATTGGGTTGAAAGAGAACTTGTTCAAGGTGACCCAGTAAGTTTCAGTCACTGAGAAAGGGGCATCTCAGCCTTCTTCTTTCTAGTCCATCACTTTAACCACTATGCAGTACCTGTTCTGACCTAGGCTTCCTTAGAAATTAAACAGCACAAACTTAGTCCCGGCAATCCTCTTTAATTCATACAGCTGTAAATTACTTTCATTTACAGTCCGCAAGGCTTGATAAACAATCTTTCAGATGAAGGTTATCCACACCCACCTATCTCACATGGAACTCTGCCAAAGAGCTAATTTCCAGATGCAGGGCAAGGCCAACATGGCACAGGATCACAAAAAGGGATTTGAACTGCTGAACTGCTGACCTTTCGATCGACAAGCTCAACGTCTTAACCACTGAGCCACCACATCCCTTTCAAGGAAGTTACTCTAGTGTTTATTGTATGCATTGGTAAAAATCATTATCTAATTACAGAGGTGTGTTATACCACTGATAAATAAGATATGCAGAATTAATGAGACCCAAAAAGGAGATGAAATTAGTAATGAGTAAGGCCTTACAACAATTAAGCATTTAGCCAGTAGATGATTATATTCAAGGTTGTATATGATGTATATGTGTGTGGGGGTAAGTGTGGAGATGTTTGAGGCAACTTTGGGCATATTATGGAGATGTTTTATGAAATTCATCACTTTAACTTGGTTAGTTTAATCAGATTTAAAACTAAAACAACTGCATCTGTCTAATCTAATCATCCCAAGAATCTGCTGAGAGTTTCTTCACTCCACAGGAAAATACGTGACACTTGAAGAAGATGGTAGTCCTTTCTTCGTGGCAGTCCCTTTCTTGTGGGACATACCTGCATTTCCAATCACAATGCTACTTTCCCATATTTTGCATAAGTTGCTAAAAATGTATTTCATCCACCATTCATCTCCAGTTTGGGTACTCATTGTGTATTTGTATTGAGTCTTTTTCCTCCTTTGTTTGCTTGTTTGCTTGGTTTTTACTTCATTGCACACTTCCCTACCAATTATACCAATTATACAGATTAACAGGTTGAAGGGACCTTGTAGGTTATCTAGTCCAACGTCCTGCCCAAGCAGACCCTACACCATTTTTAACAGATGGCAGTCCAGTCTCTTCTTGAAAGCTTCCAGTGATGAAGCTCCCACAATTTCTGAAGGCAAACTGTTCCATTGGTTGATTGCTCTCACTGTCAGAAAATTTCTCCTTATTGAATCTCTCCTTGGTCAGTTTCCATCCATTATTCCTTGTCTGGACTTCAGGTGCTTTGGAAAATAGCTTCACCTGTGACAACATCTCAAATATTGGAACACTGCTATCATGTTTCCCCTGGTCCTTCTCTTCACTAGACTAGCCATGCTCCCTTTCTGCAACCGTTCATCGTATGTTTTAGCCTCCAGTCCCTCTCCAGTAATTTGACTGGGGTGGTTAACAAATAAAAGAAAATAGATAAGTAAAGTATTTATACCACAGTTGACAAACCAGCTATACATTTACAAGTCAGACTCCGGAAAAAGATCAGCTTTTTTAAAAAAACCGCATAAGGGCATAAAGACACTGAAATTAATGAAAATTCTCAGTAAACATATTGAAAAGTTGATCTAAAAAAAACCCCACCTATTTTTCTATCTTATAAAAAAACCCACATGGACATGAAGATGACAGGCTCAGGATCCTTTGAAATAATTAAAATAAATGAAATAAAAAAGTGGCAATAGAAGTAAGATTAATTAAGGACAACAGTCACACTTCCTCCTACATCTTGACACTATATACAAAGGAAATTTTCTGTGTATGTGAGGGACATCAATGCTTCCCTTTCCTTTAGTGTCAGAAAACTCATCATGAGTTTTAATTAGCTCGAGTTGATGCTAAAAAGAGCATGAGGCAGAGTGAGAGAACACACATTTAGCTTTTTAGATGTAAGATGCTAGATAAGTACATCCATTGTAATGATATATTTTCCAGTGGGAGCCCATAAGAAAATAACATAATTATGCCTGTCCTTCTGTCCATTGCTTTTAAATGAGCAAACTATGGAGGCCATAAAATCCTAGAATGATTTTTTTTTTAGTTAGCACTGGTTTTTTTTTCCAAAAGGATATAGCTCAAGGGAGCTAATTATTTCACTGCCACCTTTATCTCAGACTCTCAGTATTTCAACAAACATATTGTGGCTGTGGAGCTAATTGATTTTACAGTGCCAAGAATACTCTTCATTGTATTTCTTTTTAAAGTATGCATTTTTATGTTATTATTCTGATTAAGGTTAAGGTCTGGACTAAGTTATTTTGTTATTATTGTCAGGGTTCATACTTCTGAAATAAAATTCCATATTCTCACTGAATGATGAATGAATTTCTTAAAGTCTAAAGGAAGGCAGTGCAAAGTCTCATTCTAAACCAAGAGTTCAAAAACTGCAAGCAGGAACTATATCATTTTGGGAGCTACCTCTGGTCTTGTAGCATCCTTGTTTTGCCCACAAGAGTGTGGGAATAAATGTTGAGGATCTTTGTTTCTACATTTCAGTTGCAGAAATAATTGCAGAATTTTTACAGGAACAAAAATATGCCTTAAATCTTGTAAAATATAAGGACTTGATTTCCCTCTTCATTTCTGAAATCATTCTCTAGGTGGCCAAAATAGGCCTTTAACCTCAGGTATTTCCCTCCAAAATCTCTATGGAAAGAAGGGATTTTCTAGAAAATTCTCAAAAACAAAAATCTATTCAGAAAATCCATTCCTGATTACCTTTACTGGGAATTAGTCAGCAAGAAAGGCAAAAGAATTGTAGAATGAAAGACATGGTACGTTACTATCTCCTGATTAAAGAAATACGAAGTGACCAAACTCCCCCTATGAGAATTTCACCAAAAAATTACTATTTTTTCAGATAAATATTGAAAAAAAAATTCATTTTCATCATGTGAAATGAGAACTGGTGGAAATAAATAGAAGAATCTCCTGATTTAACAATCACCATTGGCAACTCAACTTAAGCAAAGGATAGATTGCAAAGTTACTTTACATTACAATTATAACTATGAACAGTCACTAAATGAGGCTATAGCTAAATGAAAAAATGTGTGTGAATCTCTCTGTATGGTGAATATACCTAATTCTCTTGCAACAACTTCTTTTTTCCCACAACAACAATCCTATGAAGTAGGTTAGACTGCGAGAGAGATAGTGGCTAACTGTCATTCATGTCTATGGGAAGTCTAGAACTCACAGTTTCCTGATTTGTAGGCTAGCACCTTAATCCCCAACCTAAATTGGCCCTCCCATATATGCAAGCTTGACTATTTTTATTACTCAGATTCCCACATGAGATGCTGGCTGGGCAATTCTGGGAATTGAAGTCCACAGACCTTAAAATTGCCAAGTTTGGGAAAAAAAATAACTGATCTACTGTATATTTCAGATTATTGCCTTTTACATTTATTTATTTATTTGGAAATTTATATAGCTGTCCATCTTGCATATACCATATTTTTCGGAGTATAAGATGCACCTTTTTCCCCAAAAAAAGAGGGTGAAAATCTGGGTACATCTTATACTTCGAATGCAGCCCCACCCAGCTTCTCAAACAGAATTTTCAGAGGCTGAAAAAAGCATCAGAAACGAAGCTTCAGAAAAGAAGCCCCCAAACAGAGCTTCAGAGGCTTTTTTTTTCTGAAGCTCTGTTTCAGAGGCTTTCAGAGGCAAGAAAAAAACGTTTTTTTTTCTGAAACAGAGTTTCAGAAGTTTCAGAGGCAGAAAAAAAAAGCAAAAAAAAAAAAAAAAAGCAAGGCACGGAGCTCACAACCAAGGAACCTGTTGCTAAAATTCATCTCTGGGAACAGCTGATTGGGGGTATTTGATCCACCCACCAATCAGCTTTTTTCTTATTTTCCTCCCCAAAAACTAAGTGCATCTTATACTCCGGTGCGTCTTATACTCCGAAAAATACGGTATATAACTCTGAAGTGTAGATAAAATGACCAGCTTAAATAAGAATTGTTTTTTTAAGTGATTTATTCCAGCTTGTTTTATTTATTTATTTTATTAAACTGGCTGTTATCATTTAATTTTAACGGTGTATGCTTTGCCTCAGATCTATTTGGTAGTATCCCTCTGGGCTATAATATAAAACAAAGCAGATGCTTCTACCCATGTATTTTTAATATGGGAATTCAAATTAGCCTCGCCTAAAAATATGTATTCCCCCACCCACATTTTATTTGAAAATCTATATTCATTTACAATAAAAAAAAACACTTTCTTGTCTGAGGAATATTTTTTTCTTCAGCTAGGAAAAAATATTTGTTTTATCACCGTCCTTTTGTGGATAAGATTAGTATAGGTGGGCACATCTTTTTTCTCAACAGAAAAAAGAGAGAGATGTAAAGATCAAAACTGATATCCTATAAAGGCAATGTGGTTGAACCATGCAAGCAATTTTCATGCATTTTATGTGAAAGTCCAATTTTATGTGATACTAGACTCATGCAAGGAAATCATTGAAAAATTGAACAGAGTCTACATGGGACTTTTTCAGGTTCATTGCGCTGGCTTCAAAACACAGAGATGGCTCTGAAATATTTTTGGTCTCAATATGAATTGATTTTCTTTTGCAGAAGGCAGCATGCACACCTTTTCACACAAGATTAGGCAGGTCCATGTGACTAGTTTCCCTAGGCAACAAGCATAGTCTTCTCTATTGGAATTGTTACATGTGATTTTTTTAACCAGGCCAGATTTAATGAATTAAAGCAGTCTCCTTTCTTCCTTTAACATGATTCCAATGGTATACATGAATGGAAGATACTGAGTAAGTCCATTGCATCAACTGTAAGCGGAACAATATCTGATTATGGACTTCTGGTCCTTGGCCACCGAATTTAATTTATCATTTTTCAATGGTAGAAAGAAATGAGGTCAAAATGGGATATCAAGATTTGGTGGTAAACAATGGTAGGAGAGTTGGAGGAGAATAGGCTGAAAATCAGCCAAATAATGGTGGGAGTTTTGGAGGAGACTATGCTGGAAATCAGCCAAATATAATATGCTGGAAATCAGCCAATAAAATGCTGGAAATCAGCCAAGCAACAGGAGGAGAGTTGGAGGAGATATGCTGGAAATCAGCCAACATAAAATGCTGGAAATCAGCCAAGCAACAGGAGGAGAGTTGGAGGAGATATGCTGGAAATCAGCCAACATAAAATGCTGGAAATCAGCCAATAATGGTGGGAGACTCAGAGGAGCATATGCTGGAAATTAGCCAAAATAGTGGGTGCTCTGGAGAAGATTAAGCTGGAAATCAGCCAAACACAACATGCTGGAAATTAGCCAAATAATAGAAGGAGGTATGGAGGAGAACATGCTAGCAATTAGTTTAAATAAAATTTTAGGGATGAATCTGTGTAATTTGAAATGTGTAAAAGTAATGATAAAATTTAAGATATCAAGATTTGATGGAATGGGTCAAGAGTCTAAGAAATGTAGTTAGAATTTTGTTGTATAAATGGTAAGAAAAATGGAGATGTATTGAATTTGAAATTAAGATTTGAGGTGATAAAATTGTGGTTAATAATTAGAATAAGAGATTAGAATATTGTTAAAAAGTATTTTGCAATTGATGGTAAAAGAGATGATAAAGACAATGTGGAGAAGAACCAGATATAAGCAGGATTGATACTTAGACACAAATGAGCTAAAGTAAATATGAAATTAAAATTGTATTGATATAATAGATTTATATAGATAAGGATGTTAGAATCTATGTTAAAATTTATTCTTCTTATGTTTTGAACTTTTACCTGTTAAAGATGCAATGGGAAATTGTGAATGGAGTCTGTCAAAGAAATTTAAGTGTGGTAACCATCTATGATCGGATCGAGTTTTTGCTCTTGAAAGTTATATTTTATGCTTATGTTTGAAAATTAATAAAAAATATTTACAAAAAAAAAAAACTGATGCATTGATTTAACTCAAATCAATGCATCAAATAAGGAAAATACTCTCTTCTCATTCAGTCTCCTGCCCAGTAAAGAAATTGTTCCCATATTATCCAACACAAATGGTTATTATGATGGGAGAGGTGAAAAGAAAGAGAAGAGGGTGACCAGTGGCAAAGTGGATGGACTCAATGAATGCACTGTTGAAAGACCTGAAAGGACAGATCATCAATGAGAATATCTATGTATGTGGTCACTAAGAGTGAAAAATGATTTGATGGCACATAATGAATTAGTTAAATCTTGTCTTCAGAATTCCCAGTGATGTAGCACCGACAAGTTCATCCAAGAATTATGAATATACTACTAGCCATTCTCCTGGGAAGTTAGCCATGTTTAGATAGATGGATCTTTTTTTTTTTCTTTTGAGTTCAGCTTCATATTTACCTGTAAATCACAGAAGATAAGATTTGCATGCAACTTTAATCCTTGGCAACTGGACTAGGGAATGGCCTCAGCCAGTGCAGACAACCTTGTGTCCTGGAATCCAATATACCCAGTAACAGCTTTCTTGGCACCTACTACCAAGTTGGCACCTTTTACTATACTATTCTGTCCCTGTCCCTAAAACTTAAGTGTTTAGTGGTGTAGTGGTTAGAATGCAGTAGTGCAGTGCAGGGATGAAATCCATTTTTTTTCCCTACTGGTTCTGTGGGCATGGTTTGGTGGGCGTGGCAGGGGAAGGATATTGCAAAATGTCCATTCCTGGGGGAAGGATATTGCAAAATCTCCATTCCCACCCCACTCTGGGGCCAGTCAGAGGTGTTATTTGCCGGTTCTCCAAACTACTCAAAATTTCCACTACCAGTTCTCCAGAACCTGTTAGAACCTGGTGGATTTCACCCCTTGTGCAGTGGTTAGAAATAAAAAGAAAAGAAAAGTTCAAAAAAAGCTGGAGGAGGAGTATAAGAAATGGAATTGCAAAAAGATCCACAAAAAAAGAATATAAGAAATAAAATGGATTTAAAAAAAAACATAAATTGAATATAATAGAAAAGGAGGACTTACTGTAGCTCAAAAAATTAAGAGGTCTAAACAAAAATTTTTTGAAAATGCAAATAAACCAGGAAGTTAGTTGGCATATAGATTGAAAAAAGAGAAGGGAAAAAAAATCAAATTATCAATTAACAGACGATGAAGGGACAGTACGTTACTGAAATATTGCAGACTAATTCTACTGACTGCTGACAGCCACCAGTTCAGCAATTTGGATATTACCAGCTCAAGCTTGATTCAGCCTTTCATCCTTCCAAGGTCAGTAAAATGAGGACTCAGATTGTTGGGGGCAATATGCTCACTCTGTAAACCGCTTAGAGAGGGCCGTAAAGCACTGTGAAGCAGTATATAAATCTTAGTGCTATTGCTATTACACCTGCACACACAGAAATATACATACTTTTAATTTTAAAAAATTAAGAAAGTAACATATCCCCAAGTTAACAAAAGAGCACATTATAGCATGCTACTTTATTTTATTTTATTTTATTTTATTTTATTTTATTTTATTTTATTTTATTTTATTTTATTTTATTTTATTTTATTTCATTTCATTTCATTTCATTTCATTTCATTTCATTTTATTATTTTATTTTATTTTATTTTATTTTATTTTATTTTATTTTATTTTATTTTATTTTATTTTATTTTATTTTATTTTATTTTATTTTATTTTATTTTATTTTATTTTATTTTATTTTATTTTATTTTATTTTATTTATAGGGTGCCATATAAAATTAAAAGTGATGCAAGCCAGTATTTTTCTGAACATCTAAAAAAAATAACCTAGAATGGTGAGAGTTAGAGGAAGAACAGGGACTAGAGGCAATGGTGAGAAATATTTTTGTCTGACCTGTTTAATGGTCCCATTAATTAAACAATGCAATCTAATAAGAGCCAGAAAATGGATTTTGTCTGTTGTGGTATAAGTCCTTAAGAACAGCATCTTCCCAGAGATCTGTGTGGGTCCTATTCAGATTTTTTTATTTCATTTAATCTTTTGATTTTAACTTCTATTGTTTTCTTTTGTCTTCCTTTGATATTACTTGGTGCAAAGTTGCTTACTAAAATGAAATAGAATTGAGTATATGTAAGCTTCTATCACTCTTTTTTTTCTCCCTCTGTATGTGTGTACTTAACTGCATTCACTTTGATACAAATTCTGTTCAATAGAAATAACACAATAGAAATAACACACACTTTATAACATAATTTCTTTCATTATCATTTTTCTGCTATATGCCATGATTTATGATTCAGGTCCTGAAATAGTTAAGATGCCGTGGAAATTCAACCCTGGATGATTGTATTTCTCTCTCTCTCTCTTGTGCCTCAAACAAATTTTCAAGCAAATTGTGCTGTCATTGCAACAGCCTTCTCAGTTGCCAAGCTCATCTTTGTACTCACGAGAAATTATTTCATAATGGAGGACGATAACAAGAGGACAAGAGTTGAAAGTCAAGGGACAACATTTTTCTGCTGAAGTCGTAGGAAGGCTGGTAATGAGATGAAAAAGAAAAGCCATTATTACTAAATAGAAAAAGTGCACAAAGATAATATCAATGACAAATTCACTTAGTCCAAAGGCAGCTTTGGAGACTCTCTTTACTTACTCTGGCATATATAATCATGCTTTACTCTTAAAATATTACATATAATTCTGTGCCTGAAGAATCTTGCCATCAAAGTGCTCCCATTTTACTGAATGCCAAAGGTAAGTATTCCTTCAAAATCTAAGCCACCTCCAACTGCCAGAGGAGCCATAGATGGGACACTGCCAACTGCAGAAGCAAACAAGGAGATAGGTATGCTAAGAATGAATTAATGAATTAACCTGTCAAATTCGTTTTCCCTTACATCTTAATATTGTTGATTTCATTTTTTCCACATCCTTGGTTAGAACACATTTGTGATAGTGGCAAATATTTGTGGTTCGGGTATAGGATGAGGGTGGAGTCCGTTCTCCAAGCTTGTGGGTTGGTTTCTGAACGTTTTGTTACCAGGCTAGATAACATCTTCAGTGGAATTTAGGAGATGTCAATGTCATTGTTCTTCTGTTTATAAGGACTTTGTGTGGTCAGTAGGTGTTGTGATGGTGAGTTCACATGAGGTCAGGGTGACATCAGGTCGGGGTCTTGTGGTGGGTTTTGTGGTGGGTCAGACATGGGTGTGTCAAGTGAGGGTCTTGTGATAGGTACTGTGATGTGCTTCGTTCGAGCTCGAGGGGGTGCTGCAAGGACTGAGGCGAGACAGATATCATCAGTTAATGTTTACTCTAACAAGTGCACTTCACAGTAACAGTCAGCAACAGAACAGAACATGCCCATTTGACAGCTCTTTTATATTTGGCTGTCAAGCGGGCGGCCAATCAGGAACAAGTTTGAAATGCATTGCTCCCGCTAGGGGATGGGCCCATGGGAGAACTTAGAACATGACACTTCTTCCCACCTAGTCCGCACATGCATAGTCTTGGAGATACGCTGGGCATCGCCAGACTCAGCCTGATCTTCGGGGCCCTGTTTCTGCCAAAGGCTCTGGTTGGCCAGTCTCTTCTTTGGTGGACTACTATTTGCTGTCATCACCATCAGACTTTCTGGATGTGGGTCACCAATGAGAGTCTTGTGATGGAGAGGTTACAGGTGAGGGTCATTGGGAGGTGAAGTGCTGGGGGGGCTTGCGTGGGTTGGTTGAGGGTTGGTGCTGTCTCTGGTTGGCTGTGCAGTTGTTTTGAACTCTGAGGGGTTTGTAGGCTTGCTGTTAATGGAATTGATTATGGAGTGTCAGGCTTTAAGGAACTCATGAGCATGGCAGATGGTAGCATGGCCAATGATTCTTGTATTGCGCCAATCAAACTGGTGCTCCATAAATCACTCCTGTCTGTAGATTGAGAATGCCTATATATTGAGAATGGCTTGAATTCCAAGCTATTGCCTGCACATGAATTCAAAATCAGCTCCCCCAAAGTATTTTTAAAGCCCCATTTTCTTCAGTCTGGACTGAGTATTCCACCAACAGCTGAAAAATACTGGACTTCTGAGGCAAATCCCTCCCCCCACTTCACACATTCCTTTCCTTTCATGAAATAAAAATATAAGCATGAATCTCTCTCAACCCCATCCAGGAATCTTGCTTTTTATTCTAACCCATACTGGGTTAGACCAAACCAGGGGTGGGTTCTACTTACCTTTACTACTGGTTCACAATGGGGCCACGCATGTGCAGAAGCATTCTGATGACGCCGGGGTTGGTGGGCAGAGCCTACCTCTGGTTTTACTCTTGGTTCTATAGAACCGGTTCGAACCAGGGGCAACCCACCATTGGACAAAACTCACATTAGATTTCCATGATTGCTTATACTTTGTCCAACTAGTAGACCCCTTTTAAAATAGATGGGTCATGTGAGACAGAAAGAATATTGATGCTCTTACTACTGGGGGTCATTTTGAAAACAAACAAACCAAAAGACCCAGGAAAATAGTTGTAGACAAAAAGTAATTTTTAGTTCCTTATCTAGAATCATTGATGCTGTTCAGAATGGTTTGCTTATAGCATACAGTAGTGGCAAAATCACTAGGAAGCAGATCATGTAGTTGATATGAATTTCAAGTCTGCACACCTAGGAGCAAAAGATGCAAGGTTGGGATTTAATAATTTTTTAATAAAGGAGAAAAAATCAAAAAGTTAAAATAATGGCATGGCATGGCATGGCATGGCATGGCATGGCATGGAATGAATAGAATAGAATAGAATAGAATAGAATAGAATAGAATAGAATAGAATAGAATAGAATAGAATAGAATAGAATAGAATAGAATAGAATAGAATACCCTGTTTCCCCCAAAATAAGACATCCCCTGATAATAAGCCCAATCGGGCTTTTGAGTGCATGGCAATAAGGCCAAGTGCTTATTTCAGGGTTCAAAAAATATAAGACAGGGTCTTGTTTTCAGGGAAACATGGTAGGATAGGATAGGATAGGATAGGATAGGATAGGATAGGATAGGATAGGATAGGATTTATTTTATTTATTTATTTATTTTGTCGCATTTCTATGCCGCCCAACTCCCAAGGGACTCTGGGCGGTTTACAACAGAGAATAAAACAATGCAACAATATCTCATACAAAAGTTAAAAGAAGACATTAAAACATTAAAATGTTAAAACACATACACTCCAATTTGTGGAGGATAGGATAGGATAGGATAGGATAGGATAGGATAGGATAGGATAGAATAGAATAGAATAGAATAGAATAGAATAGAATAGAATAGAATAGAATAGAATAGAATAGAATAGAATAGAATTCTGAGGAATTAAGAGGAAATAAATTGCTTTGATAGGAGGCTTTGTACATTTTTCTGAGCGAAAAGAACTAAAATTAAATTTGTCCAATACTTTCACTTAACATTCGGGAGTTCTTTAGCATGTCTGTTCAGTCTTATCACAAATATTATTGGAAAAATACAGGATTTTTTTAATGTAAACAATATAAGACAAAGAAAAGTGTACCATATGTCTCAAGATTGGCAAGACTATCACTTAGATAAAGAAATGTTTGGTTGGAAGGGATTCAGTTATTCCAAATCTACAGGTTTCCTAAAGGGAAAATAAAGCTGTCTACCATATGTCTTTTAATCAGATGTAACTTAGTGAACTTTACTAAACAATCTACTCTAAGTCTGTCATTCTCCTTCTAATTAAAACTAGTATCCTCAGGAGTTCACTGGAAATCTTGTTAAGATTAAATCTTCAGCAGTTGCCTATATCCGTTGTCAACTGTGATTTAAAAAGTGTCAGGACACTGACTGCATTGGAGCAGCTATTTGAAGATGGATTTGCTGGGAACAGATGTAGGCAGCCATCAATCATATCTGGTTCAGTGACAGAATTTTACTAGCAGCAGACAAAGCAAATTTTTCATTCAAATGAGTACAAATCTTATTTGCTTATACAACTTTTTCTGTGTGTGTATTTTGTGTGTGTTTTATACAGCTATGGTACCTGTCTGCTAGTCACTCCTAGAGCAAAATGCATATGTGCGTATACATAATATTAAAAATAAAACAAAAAACAGCCCTAATAACTTTTATTGTAAAAAAGACATTCTTAGTTGACATATTTCTCTTTCTTTAAAAATGAATGATCACAGAGTTGCCTTGAAGAGGAAAAATAAAATAAAACTAGCTTTGTTTTCAATATTTGATTAACAGCATTAAAAATAATAGAAAGCTATACTATTCTTTTATTATTCTTGGCATGGATATGATGAGTGGAGTCCCAGTCCTGCAGTTTAGCATTTGATTTGCTCCCCAAAACCTCAGAAAGAGGGAAGAGATTTCTCCTTTCTTAGCAATAGCTTTTTCCTGATCTGTTGCACATCCTCTAAATAGCACATCCTTTATTAGAATCTTAATAGGGTCATAAATCGCAAGAAACAATATGATGGTTTGTTTCCTTTGAATCTCACATAATATGTGAACATGGCCATTGTAGCTAATATATATGAATACAAATCATGGTTTAATGTGATGCACAAACACAGTCAGAGAATCCTACAATCCTTCATGGTTTATAGCCAGGTGCTGAAATAACTCTTCAAGGTCTCAGCAAGGACCACAATCATTTCTGAGATTAATGTTTCTGTTAATCCATATATGTGGCTGTTCCTCACTGTCTTGCCTTGTCTCTCTTCAGTTCAACTGTTTCTGTCCAATATCCTCTAAATATCGTCAAGACATCCATAGCTCTATCATTCAACAGAAACTCAGTGACAACTGTCCAAGGGTTTTCCCTATTTGCTACTCTTTCAAAAGATCAATTAAAAGCAAGTCCTGCCTGTTTTCATAAGAAGCTAGCATAATTATTTATCCACCAACTAGCCACTAATATGTGTATGTGGGGAAAAAAAAGAAAAGATTCCTGCAGAGGCTGATTTACTTCACATTTGTTTTCAGTTGGAGAATCCAGGCATGGTCAGTGATTAAACAAACCATCTATTTAAACTTATCTCAGTTTTGTCAGACTTCAGAATGACATGGAAACTGATGTTACATTGGACGGAGAAAATAGCTGATCTGTTAATAATTAGAAGAGATATACAAATAACAAACTGAAAGAATGACATGGATATTTTTTTCAATATTTTTACAAAAAATAATCATAAATTTACAAAGGAGTCCTGTTGAAGTTTTGAAGAAGTTCGTGAGAAAGGGTCAAAGAAAAAAAAATGAAAAGAAGTCAAATTCTGTGAGATTATTTGAGAAGACTATTGTTAGAAGTAAAAGGAAATAATATAAAGTTGGTTTGTTTGATCAAGTTTTAAGTACATATATTATCTCTGGTAAATCTTAAAAGATTTCTGCTGACATCAGGACTGAAATGAGGCTTTATGAATTTGTTTATAGGTAAGAGATGAGATATGAAAAGAATATCTCATTTGTTGTATTTTAAGAGTTGAGATGCGTTATTAAAATTGTTCATATTTGTTTTGATGAAGGGAAAAGTCAAAAATATAAAGTTATTTTCTTTTTCTTTACTATGTCCTTATTTTTCTTTCTTTTCTATTTGTGTTTCTAGGTTTTCTGTTTTCATTTCTCTTTCTCATTATTTTATTTTTTATTTGCATTAGTTTCTTTATTAAAATCACTATAATAACAAAGAATTAAGAGGAATCTGATGACAATTTAAATTATTAACCAAAAGAACCCAAGCCTTTGTTTCAAGAATGAACATCATGAAGACATTAAACATTATATGGCTTATCTGATGTTTTTGAGGGAGTTGTTCATTTTCATTATTAAATCTCCATATGTAAAATCAAAATGCATGCTGTCTATCCAATAGGTTTTTTTTTAACATTATAAAAGTTACCATGCAGGTAACTTATATAAAAATCTAGAGCACATTGAACAGAAGAAATATATAAATGCATTGCCTGGTATTCAACACACACACAAAACTAGTTTGAAAAATATTTTTAAAAGGTAGCTAGTGACCTTAATCCTCCATAAGTAGAGTTACAACTTTGGATTGGCATTTTTCATGAATATTACTACTTTTATATTTTATGAATTACTTTCAAAAATCCTTGAGGGCCATGGTTACACATGGGATTTTCTATATGAATGTTTTCTAGCATTAATTAGAATGAATCAGAGAAGAGAAGAGAAGAGAAGAGAAGAGAAGAGAAGAGAAGAGAAGAGAAGAGAAGAGAAGAGAAGAGAAGAGATTTTTTTATTGGCCAAGTGTGATTGGACACAAAAGGAATTTGTCTTGGTGCATACGCTCTCGGAGTACATAAAAAGATACATTCGTCAAGAATCATAAGGTACAACACTTAATGATAGTCATAGGGAAACAGTCAATATAAATCTTAAGGATATCAGCAACAAGGTTACAGTCATAAGTGGGAGGAGATGGGTGATAGGAACGATGAGAAGATTAATAGTAATGCAGACTTAATAACTAGTTTGACAATGTTGGGGGAATTATTTGTTTAGCAGAGTGATGGCGTTCGGAAAAAAAACTGTCCTTGTGTTTAGTTGTTCTGGTGTGCAGTGCTCTATAGCGTCGTTTTGAGGGTAGGAGTTGAAACAGTTTATGTCCAGGATGCGAGGGGTCTGTAAATATTTTAACAGCCCTCTTTTTGACTAATTCAGTATACAGGTCCTCAATGGAAGGCAGGTTGGTAGTAATTGTTTTTTAATCAATTGCGAGAAACATAAGATAAGAATGGATTAGTTTAAATGAAACTGTCAGAGTATATTCATAGACTGGAATAGGCAACAAGGTCAGCCAATGTATAAGCATAGCAACTAAATCAGCCAATGAGAGCTCTTTGAGAAACAGCTTGGAGCCTGGGCGTGGCTTAGGTTAACTGATATATATAAATGTAAGTTTTGTGCTCCTATTATTGCCTTTCCTTCTGTTAAATGTGCTTCTGTAATTATGCTTCTGATTCTGAGAACTGCTCTTGGTATTATATATATGCCTCATGCATTATTATGTATATAAAGAAGTTTCTTATTTAATGAATCCTGCTGCATCAGTTACATCTGTGTGCTTTCTGAATGTGATTTCTGCAAAAAACTCTGATAGGAACCAATTCTAATTCTGGTATAATAATGATATCAATCATTATATTTTAACTATTTTAAATAATCTGCAAATTCAGGTATGTTTTTATATATTATATTTAATATATGTATGTATGTATGTATGTATGTATGTATGTATGTCAAGGTTTGAAGTCGTCTCAAAATAAATTGCATTTCAGCCAAATTCTTTTTGAAAACCCATTCATTTATTAGCATGACATTCTGTTCCAAAACTCATTGTAGCCAGCAATGAGTTCCTGGTCCAAAACCCTTCCCTTCCTGGCTTGCTCTCCTGTTCTGATTGGCCATCTTCCAAGTCATTCTACTCCTATCTACTAACTAAGCTCACAGGAATTTCCCCCCTCCCATTTCATCTTCTAGGGAATAATCTCTCCAGGGAATTAACTGGGTGAAGTGTCAAACGGTGCCCTGAACGAAGTGCAGCTTGAGGGGCTGACAACACACACACACACACACATATATATATATATATGTGTGTGTGTGTGTGTGTGTGTGTGTATGTATTATAAAATATATATTATATTTTAAACATTTATATTATATTATATTATATTATATTATATTATATTATATTATATTATATTATATTATTATATTATTATATTTTCCTTTTCACATGGCATATTGTCTTCATTCTTGTCTTTAATACTGTACAACATTTTGAACTAGAAGACCTCCAAGGTTCCTTCCAACTCTGTTATTCTATTGTTTTCATTAAGTTGATTAAATTTACAACTGATACACACAAGGTCAAGAGCTCTGCTTAGTTTTTGAAACAGCATGTTGAAGACCAAAATGTAAATGTAGATGAAATCAGGATAGGGAACTGGATGACCACAAAGCAAGTTAAACTTCAGCTAAGCAAATACTAATAATAGGATAACCTCCATTCCTTTAGATGGTATTTCCTTGTATGACTTATAAAAGATCAATTTCACAGCAATTTCTGGAGAATCTCTGGAGGCCAATTCTAAGCTTTCAGGGTTATGCACAGTGGCATCCATAAACATGTATCTAAATCTGCAGAATGGCAAGTTCAGTATCACTTTGAGGCCCTGAATCTTTTATACGTGTCCAGGACATTTCTTTCAGTTAAGACTGGATAGTAGATATTCCTGACCAACATAAACTCATCTTCTACAGTGTCCTACCTGTCATTGACTACTTCAGCTTCAACCACAACAATGCACGAGCACACAATAGATATAAACTTAAAATGAACCGTTCCAAACTCAATTGCAGAAAATATGACTTCAGTAACAGAGTGGTCAATGCCAGGAATGCACTACCTGACTCTGTGATTTCTTCCCCAAAGCCCCAAAACTTTAACCTAAGACTGTCCACTGTTGACCTCACCCCATTCCTAAGAGGTCTGTAAGAGGCATGCATAAGAGCACCAGCGTGCCTACCGTCCCTGTCCTAATATTCCCTTTAATTGTATTCATTTTATGTATTCAATTCATGCTTATACTTATATATATTATCTAATATGTACTCGACAAAATAAATAAATAAATAATAAATAATAAAAATAAAATCTTATAATGAACAAGTACCCAATTATTGGATTTTATATTTTCCTGAGACAATATATCCAAGGTGGGGTTTTGTTTTGTTTTTGTTTTGTTTTTGTTTTTTGTTCTTTTTCCATGAAGCTTTGGCATAGTCCTTCCTGCTATTTCTCCACTTGATAAGATCCCTTTTGTATGTTTTTGTAGGCTCCCCAGGCACTCGTTCTACAGCTTCCGCAAACACAGTCATAACTTGAATAATGGCCACATTTTTTCTCACTTTTATTTGTCTGACTGTCTTGGTGATAGACAGTTGTAACTAATTCATGGAAGGATTCTATGACAAGTGAAGCTAAGGGGAAAAGGTATTCAAGATAGGTAGAAATTTCTTGAAAATAATTGTTCTGTCCCCATCTCACACATGCACTCCCACAGACAGGCAACAGTTAAAGAACTCAGCCAACAACAGTTTATCTGGTATCAGAATTGGCAGCAACCCAGTGGCTGGCTGCCAGGTAATCTTTACTCATGAGGGGGGAGTTTCTCCCTTCGTCTGGGAATAAAGCCAATACACAATAATCAACAAAGTCCAGTAAATACAAAGAAGGTCATCCAATATCCGTTTTTTGCTTGTCACAGAGCTAAACTGGCCACCACACCCTTTTTATACCCTGTGGGGTGTGATCCAGTGACTCAGCTTAATCCCTGGCACGCCTCTTCCTCTGCTGCATGCACTTATTTCTGCAACACTGTCGAGGGTCCAGCCAAGACTCATCATCATCATCATTACTGTCCACCTGTGGCTGTGTGGAAGTGCTTGGCCCCGGCCCTATCTCTTGCCCTTCGGAGGACACCGGAGGCATTGCCAGAGAGGAGGGTCCTGGAGCGGGAGGCCTTGCCAACTCCTCTCCTTCACTCTCGGAGTCCTCTCCTGCTGATAACAAAGGCTCAGTGATTGGAGCCACAACAATAATCAATACCAAACACAGTTTTTTCATACCATTTCAATGAAGGGGGGAAAAAACAGAAGACAGTTGAAAAAGTCAGAAAGTTGAACAAAATACTTATTAATATCTGAAAACAAAATCAAAATAGGTATAGAAAACAGAAAGAGGCCCAGATTTATTATTTATTGATCAAAATTAGAAGTTGCCCATCTCCCCCTGAGAGGAAGTCTAGGTGATGTGTAAATAAAATCTTAAAAATGTAAAAACAATATAAAAAATTAAAGAATAGGCAAGAATAGACATAAAAAGTTTAATTAAAAGGCAGGCTGAAGTTCTTCAGGGCAGTAACCAACCCCAGCTGCGTGCTCTTCTGTGAGGCCCAAGCAAGATGGCAGAGCCAGGACTTCAGACATTCATGTCTTGAGTTATTTGTAAAAATAATAAAGATGGGTTATAAAAAAATAAATTTGGAAAGGCCAGGAAAGTGGGGGCCTGCTTCACCTCTGGGGGGAGAGTGTTCCAAAGCAGGGGTCTCCAAACTTGGCAACTTCAAGACTTGTGGACTTCAATTCCCAGAATTCTGGGAGTTGAAGTCCACAAGTCTTAAAGTTGCCAAGGTTGGAGACCCCTATTCCAAAGGGCAGGAGCAATAGCAGAGAAGGCTCTCTTCTTGGACCTTCCCAGCTGAAATTTTGTAACTGACAGGGTATGTAGCATACCTTTCTTGCCTGACCGGGTGGGCTGGGCTGCTATGATGGGATGAAGGTACCAAAAGTTGCCAAAAGACAGACAGGTGTCAAATACAAGGAAGAAGCAGTGGAGGGTGAGGGGCAGAGGTGGTATTCAGCAGGTTTTGACCAGTTCTGGAGAACCGGTAGTGGACATTTTGAGTAGTTTGGAGAACTGGTAAATACCACCTCTGACTGGCCCCGCCCCAATCTATTCTCTGCCTCTGGAGTCCCAGCTGAACAGGATGAAATTGGGGATTTTACAGTATCCTTCCCCTGGAGTGGGGTGGGAATGGAGATTTTACAGTATCCTTCCCCTGCCACACCCATCAAGCCATGCCCACCAAGCCAATCCATGCCCACCAAGCCACACCCACAGAACCAATAATAAACATTTTTGAAACCCACTACTGGTGTGGGACTCATGCAAAAGGTCTATTGATAAAAAGAGGAAACCCCATATTCTCCTCACTCCCAGAAAAAAACTCTTGGAATATGCTTTCCTTACAGGGATGGGAGCATTAAAGAAGTGATTAAATCTGTGAATTGAGAACCAGGGGCAATGCAGTCTGGACAGAGCTCTCATCATGGCTACAGTGAATATAAAAATTCAGAAAGGGATTTTTTTTAAAAAAATAGTTAGTTTTATTTCCAGGCAGTTTATGGATAGGAAGAAAACAAGTTAAGACTGCAGTGTGGAAAAGTGTTTCCTTTGCTTTCCTTTGGCATTCATAGGGAAATGAATTCATTGCTTCCTACAGGAAGATAAAATACCTTTTTCTCTTTCTATTCATTATAAGAAAAATAGTTTGGTGTAGAGGTTAAGGTATCCGGCGAAAAACAGGAGACCAGTTGTTCTAGTCCTGGCACAAAACCAGATAGATAATCTTCAGATAGTCACTCTTTCTCACAATAGGAAAGAGACAACAACAAACCACTTCCAAAAAACCTTGTCAAGAAAACTGCAGGGACTTGTCCAGTCCCCAGGAGTTAAAACTGACCTAAAAGTACACACACAGACATACTATGAAGACGGAGAGGGTAGAGAAGCAAGTTTTCTGTAAGTTTTAAACTTTCAACAAAGTTTCAACTTTGTCTTTGGAACTTCAGTTTCTGTCTCTACATATACTTATGTTATGTATTGCTACGGTCTTCCAGTTCTAATTTATAACTATGAAAACTGAACCAACAGAATGGGCTGAACAAAGTGGAGAAAAGAACAAATCATCCAGTAATAGTTACAGTAAGACCAGTAAAGGTTCAGAGCTGTCAGAAACCTAACTGCCCGCATAGAGCACCAGCTCATCTCTTTATCAAAGTGGTACCTATCTATCTACTTGTATAGAACATGCTTTCAAATTGTTAGATGGACAGAAGATAAGGCAAGTAACAGAAGCTCACCCTGTGAGCTCACATGCAGTGCTAGGACCTGAACCATTGGAGCTGAGACCATCTCCAGTGTCATTAAGCCACTGAACCACTGTGTCTCTATGGGAAGCAATGAAATTTAAATATTTTGGACATAATGTGGATCCAAGAGTCTTTGAAAAAGACTCTGATGCAGGGGTGAAATACAGCAGGTTCTAACAGGTTCTGGAGAACTGGTAGAGGAAATTTTCAGTAGTTTGGAGAACTGGCAAATACCACTTCTGGCTGGTCCCAGAGTGGGGTGGGGAATGGAGATTTTGCAATATCCTTCCCCTGCCACGCCCACCAAGCCACGCTCACAGAACCAGTAAGGGGAAAAAAAATGAATTTCACCTCTGCTCTGATGCTTGGAAAAAAATCTATGACAATTAAAAAGAATCTAATCCAAGACAAACTGCCTAAAGATTATAATAGATAGCACAAGCATGACCTTAAAGAATTAAAAAATCTAGTTACTGACAGATAATCCTGAAAAATTTGTCAATTAGATCTAAAACTGTTGGAACCAAAACAAAAACAACAACAAAAACAACAGCAACCCCAAATCCAAATCAACAGTACAGTTCAGAATTTCCTTTAGATCTTGATTTCAGCAATACATTTGACAAAGTATCTATGACATTCTAATTGAGATTGAGAGAAGTTAGTGTGTTCAGTCTTTAGTGTTTAGTGGTTAAGTAGGATGTTATATATAGCAAACTTTGGCTTTCTAAAATCCTCCAAAATCAAATCAGCCATGATTTGGAAATATGGCCATCTGGTGGTCACCAAGAAAGGGAAAGAATATAAGTTTTAAATAAATTAAGCTTTTTTGAACCTAATTGCAATTGGAATTATGTCACTATGGAATGGAAACATGGCAAAACTTCTGAATCTGATTCCAAAGTTCCAACATGATTCTTATATCTCTAATTTTAATTTGCAAAGGGCAATTAGTTCCTGTTAGTTAGACGAAGAAAAATAATTAACACAGCTTGTTCTGTAACAGTTTACATATTGGATTTCAGAGCCCACGGAGGCCTAATTTGGCCAGATCATGAAAACATTAAAGACTTTGGCTGAACAATGGATGAGATATGGAATCTAAACCATAACTTCGACAAGCAATACGGTTGTCCTCCTGTGGTTTCCTTTCTGGCTGGAACAATTAGTTTATTATTGCCTAGCAGCGTGTTTCATGAAAAGGTATAATTTGATGAAATTCAGAAACTCTACTTGAAGCAGTTTCAGTAAAGTAATTTCTGCTTTTTAAAAACCATTAGCATTAAATGATTTGCATTTCCCACCTGCAGGAGTTCTGGCTGCTGGGAAGCTTTTGTACAAGGAGGCACCATATCCATTTTATGTGAAAAGTATTTAATCAGAAAAGTTATCATCATCACCATCTTCATCATATAAATAAGATTTCATAAAGTGATCCAACTCGGTTTGGACTGCTTTCCACTAATTATGTCTGCTAATTGCATTCACAATTCATCTTACTGCCCTATTATATATTCTCCGCGAGATTTTAATGAGAGGAGAAAGCTGACAAAGCCAGATGTATCTAACAAGTGTAGTTCATTCTATTCATGTATTACTTATTATGATGTCTCTATGCTGCTTTTTTGATAGCTCAGATAAGTCTTCATTTAACACATAGAAGTACATGAACTACAGCCAAGGTGATGATGGAAGAACATCATATGGGAAGGAGACAGAATTCCAAGTACACATAGAGTGTGTTGAAATAAGTATTTTAAAATCAGGTTCTTTCTGAAAAACTTTCCAAAATACAAGTTATATACGTGTATATAAGATTTTTAAGGGTTGTGTGTATTTATTTTTCTTTTGACATCTTGTGCCTTTTTGGCTTTATTTGCAAATTAGAAGTCCTTCCTCCCTTCCTTCCTTCCTTCCTTCCTTCCTTCCTTCCTTCCTTCCTTCTTTCCTTCCTCCCTCCCTCCCTCCCTCCCTCCCTCCCTCCCTCCCTCCCTCCCGCCCGCCCGCAATTAATACACTACTACTATACGACTATAGAATTTTCCCCCTCATATGTATTATAATTACCTTAGATAAAGGAGAGCTAAATCTATTTAATCCATATTTTCTAACGTTTGCAATTTTTTTCAAGCTCCTATTTAAATATTTCTTCCACAGGAGGAATCACATTTTATAATCCACAGTTTGTATGCATGCACATTTGTAAGCATTTTAATAAGCAATTTTAATTAATTCATACATTACTGTTTTCCAGGGTTTTGTTTTGTTTTGTTTTGAATATATAAAATCCATGCGTTCTCCACAAACATCATACCTTTTCTTCACCTATCCTCCTTCTGCAAATTCCAGACTTTTGGAAGGAAGGAAGGAAGGAAGGAAGGAAGGAAGGAAGGAAGGAAGGAAGGATGTTTACATTCTTCAGGGTTTCAAGCAGTCACATGAAAGAGTGCATATTACAAATGCTTAAATTATATGTATTCCCTTCTTACCAAATGATGGTCAATAGGAGCGACCAGACATGACAGTTTTACTTCCAAATCTATGCTATCTATCAAAGTGCAATTCCAATGTATCTGCTTTATGAAAAAATAAAATAAAATCAGGAGATCAAGTCAGCCCTGTGTCACTCATTTATGAGAAGGCAATAACACAAGAGTTAAAGTTGCCCACAAAATGTGTACATAAATTGTTAGAGCCTGCAGGTTAAGCCTTATGGAATGTTAATCCAACAAGTTTAACAAATGCATGAAGAAAGAAAGAAAGAAAGAAAGAAAGAAAGGAAGAAAGAAAGAAAGAAAGAAAGAAAGAAAGAAAGAAAGAAAGAAAGAAAGGAGGAAGGAAGACTTTTTGATACTATTTTTTTATATCTTGAGTAATGCAATGGTACTATTTTTATAGTAGGGTTATAAATATACATGGTACAATTTATTGAATGGTTGATTAAATTTCATATTTCATCTTCAATCAAGTTAATGGCCTACAGTGAAGCTAAAAAGTCACATCGTAAATGCCTTGTGCAATTTTTGTATTAATTGAAAAGAGCAGGAGAAAAGTATATTTTAGTGGAATTTATTTCAATTCCTTTGCAGAAGATACAACCATCTGTTTTAATGGCTTATTACTGAACACATGGAATGTGGGTTGAATTTATCTCAACAATGAGTTTTACACTGCAAAGGTGACAGGATTGTCTTCAATGAGGTGAAAGGTAATTCTATTTTTTCAAGTTCACTTTGTTTCAATTACCTGACCTGGAGCTTTGAAGTAGCTGCTATGTAGGAATGGAAGTGTAGTCTAGTTATGGCAAATATTGGTCAAAACAGGCAGGTCAAAACACCATTTTGCTTATAGAATTACAGAATTCTATTCTGTATAGAATTTTTGAGGGGAAGCAGCTTCTCCTTGGAAGCAACTTTTGTTTATTTGAAATGCATCCATGAAGATATAAGCAACCTTATTTCTTCCACTAAGTTCAACTAACCATAGCAATAAAACTTAGATTTATATCTCTCTTCATAGTGCTTTACAGTACTCTCTAGGGATGCGGTGGCTCAGTGGCTAAGACGCTGAGCTTGTCGATCGAAAAGTCAGCAGTTCAGCGGTTTGAATCCCTAGTGGCCCACCAGCAGACAGCAGAGCTAGAAGCAGATTCGTACAGTGAGGAGGTTGGGGAAGAACGTGGGCCAGTCCTGGAGTCTGGGGAAGGCTCGGAGGATGGCTCTGAGTTGGAGGCAGAGAGGGGACCAAGTCCATCTGGTAGTTCTTTGCTGCCCCCGGAGTCTAACATCAGTGAGGCAGAAGAACAGTTTGAGCCTGTTCCCAGTGTGCGCATGCGCAGAGCTGCCAGGAGACAGGAATAATTAAGGAAACAAGGTCAACTTTTACCCTTAAAACAACGCTATGGAGCACTGCACACTAGAACAACTAGACACAAGAACAGTTTTTTCACAAACGCCATCACTCTGCTAAACAAATAATTCCCTCAACACTGTCAAACTATTTACCATGTCTGCATTACTATTAATCTTCTCATCATTCCCACCACCCATCTCTTTCCACTTATGACTGTATGACTGTAACTTTGTTGCTGGTATCCTTACGATTTATATTGATATTGTTCCTGATTGCTTATTTGTACCCTATGACTATCATTAAGTGTTGTACCTTATGATTCTTGATGAACGTATCTTTTCTTTTATGTACACTGAGAGCATATGCACCAAGACAAATTCCTTGTATGTCCAATCGCACTTGGCCAATAAAAAATTCTATTCTATTCTATTCTATAATTTGGGAGTAAGGCTTGGAGATGATTGGCCCCTCCCATAAGACATAAAAGAGAAGGGAATGTGAGCTTTTGCAGGAAGCAATTACTTCCTCTGGCCGATTCAAAATTCTATTCTATTCTATTCTATAATTTGGGAGTAAGGCTTGGAGATGATTGGCCCCTCCCATAAGACATAAAAGAGAAGGGGATGTGAGCTTTTGCAGGAAGCAATTAGTTCCTCTGGCCGATTCAAAATTCTATTCTATTCTATTCTATAATTTGGGAGTAAGGCTTGGAGATGATTGGCCCCTCCCATAAGACATAAAAGAGAAGGGGATGTGAGCTTTTTCAGGAAGCAATTAGTTCCTCTGGCTGATTCAAAATTCTATTCTATTCTATTCTATAATTTGGGAGTAAGGCTTGGAGATGATTGGCCCCTCCCATAAAACATAAAAGAGAAGGGGATGTGAGCTTTTGCAGGAAGCAATTAGTTCCTCTGGCCGATTCAAGATTTGAAACTTCTGTTTGTGACTCTGTGCCAAGTTTGGCCTTGCCCTGATCTGGCAATTAGCTCTTTGACAGCATTCCATGTGAGATAGGTGGGTGTTGATAACCTTCCTCTGAAAGACTGTTTATCAAGCCTGGCAGACTGTAAATGAAAGTAATTTACAGCCGTATGAATTAAAGAGGTTTGCTGCGACTAAGTTTGTGCTGTTTAATTTCTAAGGAAGTCTAGATCAGAACAGTATATTTTTGAAACTTGCAAAGTGATGGAAATAGAATGAGAAGAAAAAAAAAGGCAGATATTTTAAAAAGATCAGATAAGATTTTCCCACCCCTAATTATTAGTTATCTATACCTCTGATAATATCCCATAGAAATTACCTTTGAATAAATTAACATTAGAATGAATTCCATGCCATAAATCAAATATCTTTACAAAAAAGGATTTCCAACATTCACTGAGGATATATAAGATAGGATTAATAAATACAGTAGCTGCTTACTATGATAACTGTATAACAACTCTGTATTCAGAGATAGTATATTATTGGGTAGCAGATGGCGAAGTTAAACAACAAGGCAGACCTTGTTGCTCTATTTATGAAACTCTAAAGGCATCTGGCTAGCTTAGACTGGAACAGAATATTAGACTACATGGATCATCTTGTGGTCCAGGAAAGCAATTGCTATGTTCTAAAGTATAATAGCAATGAGTTGTTTTGTTTTTGTTTTTCTCACCCCAGTTGTCAAGACTAACAAACATCCTGAATTTGTTCTAGCGCTGGAAATTGGAACAAAATCCAGCTATAGTTTTACACATCAAACAGGAAACCATTTGAACCAACTGTAAAATGATATGCATGGTAGGGGCTGTGAATTTCCATTTCAAATCTGCTCTTGTCAGATGTCATAGTGAACTAGAAACAATGAATTATATCAGAGCTGAAAAATGGAAAAAAACTGCCATTCCTATCAAGCTTGATGAGCAGAATTCACTTGCATATTCCCCTGTGCTTCCCACTTTTTTTTAGGGAGGGAAGGAAACAAGCATGCAAAATATGCCTGCTTCTTCCAAGGCTGCGTATCTTGTGACCCTCTGAAATAATCCTGCTTTGAAACTTAGATACATTTAGAATCAGTAAATTAATTGAGTTCACAATCTACAAAAGCGAAGTACACTTTTCATTAGTTTTTAGACATATGTGTTCACAAGAATGTCTTTTATATGGCATCCTCTTGTCCAAATTTAATTCTCTGTCTGATTTAATTGCTTGCATTCCTGCCATCTTGTGGGAATCAGAGAGATAAGTTTTCATTAGCTGAACAGCACATAGATTATAATTGACTTTTCTTTTGCTTTGATGGCATTCTGAGCAAATACACTCTACATGGTATCTATCATACTCACAAAACCTAACAAGGCCATTATGCCATAGACAAAATTAAATATTTATAGCCTATCTGAACATAGCAGCAAAATCCACAGTTCACTGTTTGGCTTTCAGGCATCAAAAAGCAAAGTGAATGAGCTCTTCTACTGCAGAAATTTTGCAGACCAGGCCAGATACCCCAATATATTATCACAAGGTACAACCTTGTTATTTGCTTCTGCAATTTAATTATGTTAGAGCCCAGATGAGGAATTAGTGTTCTTTGGTAGCCATCAGGAAATCACATATTGTTGTGACCAAGGCCCAAATTGTGATTTCCAAACACAATTCAGTCCTCAACAAACTTGTTTTATTAAAACAGCTGAGAATTAATTCATTCTCAGCTTAGTCCAAAACAAAATTCTTAATAACCAGTCCCTCGGCCTTATCACCAACCTTTGATGTCTTTGGCAACCTGCCAAAGGCTTTTCTTGGCAAAAACCCCATAAAGTTCAAGAGATACTGACAAGAAGCACGGGAATCAACGTTGCTTTTCTACAAAGAACTCAACGGCTCGTTGCTGCTCTTTTAAGCCTTATGGGAGTGGCCAATCATCTTCTGGCCTTACTCCCAAATCGTCCTTTTTGCTTCAGCTGCTCTTGCCTTCTGGCAGCTCTTCACACGCGTGCACTAGGAACAGGCTCCTTCTGTTCCTCTGCCTGTCTACTATCCATCTCTGGAGGCTCTGGAGTCCGTGCATCGCTCCCAGATGGCCCTGGCCCCATCTCTGCCTCCGACGCAGAGCCCTTGTCCGGGCCTTCCCCTGACTCTAGGACTGGCCCATTGTCCACCCCAGCCTCCTCACTGTCCGACTCCGCTGCCAGGTCCGCAGGCTGCTAGGAGACCACAACACGTATACCATCACTTCCCAACACTATTTATGATCCTTCTTCATTATTTAATTTAAATGTAGGGGTTAGATAACAATTACTCCACCAATCATATAGATGCTGCTGCTTCTAATTAGCATAGGGTAAAGGTCATTACTTAAACATGGATTCAAATTCAGTTATTACTAGCTAGAATGGATTTCTAGGTTCAGGTGACATGCTAAACTTCAGGTAAGTCATTGGAGATTTTAAGGAACACATAGAATTCAGTTCAAAAGGCAGCAAAATTATTCCCATTAGCCAATAATCTTCTTCTTCTTGTGCCATATCCATCATCGGACATTTGGCAATCATGTTGGTGATCCTATTTTTATCAACAGCTACATGAAAAAGAGTTGTTGAGTTTTGTCCAAACCAGTCACTTAGGTTTTGAAGCCATGATGTTCTTCTTCTGCCTGGACCTCATTTGCCTTTCCTTGGAAGATTAAGTGAAGTATGCTGTATTTTTCTGGGTGTCACATCATACACCCAAAATATTCTACCTTTTGCTTTTTTTATGGTTTTGAAGAATTCCCTTGACTTTCCCAGGTGGCTTATCACCTCCTCATTTCTGATTTTGTCAACGAATAATCCCATTTGCCAATATTTCCATTAGCCACAGTGATGGAAAGGATCATGGCATGCCAATGTTGGCTTATATATTTCCTTCTGGCGTGCTGATAAGTGCTATCCTTCTTGATGCTGCTGCCATGTTTTCTTGCCTGCTATAAGTAAAAAAGCAAGTGACTGTTATAATATTATTTTTCCCCAATTTTTTTTTTCAAGATTCAGGCAGATATTTTCAATTATTGAATCTGTCTCCTTAATACTCTTACAAAATCTTGCCTAGAATATACAACATTTTTCTGGAGAATATTGTGTGCTGCACAAACCTTTTTTTCTCATTTCTGCCCTATTTTGTATTTTTAGGAATCTGTGCAAAAATCTAAACCTTTGGTAGTTGAAATAATTTTATGTACAGTTTTCCTTAATATATACTTTTAATAAACATTTTACTCTAATACATGCCATTTTTCCTATTATATGCCACCCTGGGGATGTGCCATATTCTGGGGATGAGTGTGAACTCCATCACAAAATATTAAAGATAAAGGTAAAGGTTCTCCTCGCACATATGTGCTAGTCGTTCCTGACTCTAGGGGGTGGTGCTCACCTCCGTTTCAAAGCTGAAGAGCCAGCGCTGTCCAAAGAGGTCTCCATGGTTATGTGGCCAGCATAATGCCAAAGGCTCACAGAACACTGTTACCTTCCCACCAAAGCTGGTCCCTATTTTTTTCTACTTGCATTTTTTACGTGCTTTCGAACTGCTAGATTGGCAGAAGCTGGGACAAGTAATGGGAGCTCACCCCATTATGCGGCACTAGGGATTCGAACCGCT
Organism: Arizona elegans; assembly: GCA_022577455.1. Taxonomy (NCBI): domain Eukaryota; kingdom Metazoa; phylum Chordata; class Lepidosauria; order Squamata; family Colubridae; genus Arizona; species Arizona elegans. The sequence continues at coordinate 10,561,120 of JAKOOJ010000002.1, read as the reverse complement.
AACTGCCAACCTTCTGATCAACAAACTCAGCATCTTAGCCACTGACTCCCTCACAAAATATTAAGAAGTGGTAATTTGAAAATCGCAATAGCAATAGCACTTAGATTTATATACCACTTCACCATGCTTTACAGCCCTCTCTAAGCAGTTTGTACAGTCAGCATATTTCCCCCAATAATCTGAGTCCCCATTTTACTGAGCTCAGAAGAATGGAAGGCTGAATCAACCTTGAGCCAGTCAAAATCTAAAAATAACTGCATTTCTAAAGAAAAGTGCAGATTTGGAAAAAATGGCATTGCAAGTAAAATTCTAGACCTTTCCTAACAGCAACAATGGTTATAAAGTATGGTGATAATATGAATTGAGAATAATAGATAAACTGGAGGATATAGTCAGCATTTCAACTGATATTTTTTTCCTGCAAAGCATACAACAGACTTCAACTGTGACTTAAGCCGTTTTAAGTTCCACATATGTCTGTAAAGCTATACGTAGTTAAACAAGATTCTGGTAATTATTCTGCTTTTGCTGCATGTGAAGAATCAGGTGTGCTGAACTTGCCTCCTAAGGAAGAAGGAAGACTCTTAGTAGTAAAAGCGAGGGAAGAAGATGATTGGGAGGCTTGTGATTTCTCCCATCTCTGTAATACCAAAGAGACATCTCAGTTTCGCTAACAACAGGTAGGAGAGGCATTAGGAAGGACTAAATTCTTTCATTATTCCTTTTTAAATCACCCTCAGGATTACTCAGACAACCACAATTATCTACATTTTATTAGGAACGAGCTACCTCCCGGAATACGGCTGATTCCAGATCTCCGCACTTTCCGTAAGGCCCTGAAGACGTTTTTATTTCAGCAAGCCGGCCTGGCCTGAATAGGTTTTAGGGGGTTTTTTTTAATTATATTGCTAGGGGTTTTAAATTGGGGCGGCCATTTAATTTAATTTATTTTTAATTATTTTAACTTTTATATTGTATGTTATTTTAATTCTCGGCTGTTCACTGCCCTGAGTCCCTTCGGGGAGAAGGGCGGGATATAAATTTAATAAATAATAAATAAATAAATAAATAAATAAATAAATAAATAAATAAATAAATAAATTTTCAAGTACAAGTAGTCCTCAACTTACAACAATTCATTTAGTGACCCTTCGAATTTACAATGGCATTGAAAAAAAAGTGACTTATGACCATTTTTCACACTTATGACTGTGGCAGCATCTCCATGATCATTCACATTTGGATGCCCCAAAAGTGCTTTTTTTCAGGAGGCAACTGGACTTTCTTGTTTTTTCTTTTGAAGATGTTTTGCTTCTCATCCAAGAAGCTTCTTCAGCTCTGACAGGATAGTGGGGAACGGAAGGATTTATATTCCTTGCAGACAGCTGGTCATTTGCATCCTTTTAGAGATGCAAACCTCTTAGATTTGCATCTAAGCCAGTGGTGAGTTGCTCCCGGTTTGGTCCAGTTCTATAGAACCGGTAGTAAAACTAGCAGGAGGCTCCACCCACCCACCACGACATCATCATGGGTGATCTGCACATGCGCAAAAGCATGTGCGCTCCCGCTGTGAACCGGTAGTAAAGGCAAGTGGAACTCACCCCTGATCTAAGCACTTGGAGGTTTATCTATGTTCTCTAGTAATACTAATTACTGAGTAATACTAATGATTCCCGTAGTCTGCAATTTTTCCTCTGGAAATCCATTCCTACTCCCATGACCCTCTAAAAGGATGCAAATGACCAGCTTTCTGCAAGGAATATAAATCCTTCCATTCCCCACTATCCTGTCAGAGCTGAAGAAGCTTCTTGGATGAGATGCAAAACGTCTTCAAAACAAAAAAACAAGAAAGTCCAATTGCCTCCTGAAAAAAAATATCTTTGGGACAACCATGACCTGAATGACTGAGAAATTCTACAGTCTTTCACATCCAGATGCTTTACAATTGGCTCATATTTATGATGGTTGCAGTATCCTGGGTCATGTGATCACCTTGTCCAACCTTCTGACAAGCAAAGACAATGGGGAAGCCACATTCTCTGAACAACCATATTACTAATTTAACAATTTCAGCGATTCATTTAACAAATGTGGCAAGAAAGGTCATAAAATAGGGCAACACTCACTTAGCAAATTTCTCACTTGATAACATAAGTTTTGGGCTCGATTGTGGTATGTCGTATGTCGAGGATTAGCTGTATGCATGTTGCAATTCTGTTATTGCTCTCTAGGTCATCATCTTTTGTCCTTTTGAATATATGCTGATGAAATGTTTATTTTATATTATTGTTTCTCAGACTAGCTCGAACTAAGGAGCATGAGCATTTAAGACTCTTAAATCCACATACGGTTGGCTTGGCATCCTCAGTATTGCTTTTTAAGAGCCATCTAGGATTCTGGATGGATAAAACATATTTATTTTATTTTTCATTTATTATTATTATTCACATTTCTATGCTGCCCACTCTCCGAGGACTCTGGGCAGATTACACCAAAGACAGTATACTAAATAGCATATTGCCCCCAACAATCTGGGTCCTCATTTTACCCACCTCGAAAGGATGGAAGGCTGAGTCAACCTTGAGCCGGTGAGATTTGATCCGCTGATCTGCTGAACTAGCAATCAGCTGAAGTAGCTGCAATACTGCACTCTAACCATTGTGCAACCTCAGCTCATTACTTTTGTAATCCTTTGTTTATTAAGAAGGTGTCTCCCTTGAAGTAATATGTTACTGTAAAGATATAGTGACATGCTGGGTACCTTATCTATTCTGACCACTGAAATATGCAGTTAAAGCCTACTTCCCCTTTGAAGTTTGTAAAGCTTTTTAAAACAGAGGTGCAGGACAAGTCTCTTCATAGCACTTCCTGTGGGCTAGTACCATGGCATGAAAACCCATTGGCTATTGCCAGACCCGATTGTCTCTTTTTGGTACATTCAAGTTAGCAAATTATTCCTTGACACCTTAAATGTTTAGACTTCTAATCAAAACCCTGAAGAGCCAGGGCTAGATCCTGAATTAAATGAATTGATGATCTGAATTAGGATAAGGCAGCTTCCTGAGATTCCTAAGGAAAGAAATGATAAATAAGAGATAAATGTGTCTTCTACAAAGTAATTGAACTGAATTTAAAGCTGGTCAGCTTTAACAACTTGTTTTGTTTATTTTACAATCTGAACTTCTTGCTTATTGATTTTTTTTTTTATTTTAAAAAATATTTTCCCCTCTTTTGAAAAGATATTTCACTATAGGAGTAGATGAAGGTAGAAAGAACTATTAATTATTTTCAGATTAAATTATTCCAAGCATGTTTGATTTCTTTTATTAAATCCTCTAAAAATCTAGTAAAGGTAAACATGTCCATAATAGTTTTTTAAAACATCCCACTGTCTCAATTTTTTTTTTTTAAAAAAAAGAAATCTGAATTTCAATTTATTTTTTCTAGATGTGGGCAAATAACCTAATGGCAAAAACAGAGAAGATAGAGATCATTATTCAAAAGTGGTAAAGAAATGAATACCATGGCATTTGGCAGCCAATAAAGTATCCCTGCTTTTAGTGATGTCAAAGTTTGTAGAGTGCTGAGAAGAAAAGCCAGACTAGATGACATTAAAAATTACACTAATGGAGAAAAAGTCAAGACATAAGCAGCACTCTCTGAGAGTTTATACGTCAGGCTTATTTTTGAAAATTGGGTAAACATTGAAGAATCTCCCTCTCTAGAATTATTACCCACATTCCCAGAATATGGAAAAAAAACAAGATAACAAATATTGGAGAATGGCTGTAAAAATAGCAATTAGGAATCAGATATGATGGGATCAAAGAGAATTGTTAACCAGAGAACAACAGGTTAATTAGTGCCTTCCGCCATGCCCTTAAAACCCACTTTTTCCAGCAAGCCGGGCTGGCTTAAGAAGAAATTTTAAATGTTTTAATTGGTTTGTATTTTTAATTTTGGGCCAAATTTATATATATTTTAATTGTTTTTAATATTTGTATTTCATGTTTTTTAATTCTGGCTGTACACCGCCCTGAGTCCTCAGGGAGAAGGGCGGTATATAAATTTAATAATAATAATAATAATAATAATAATAATAATAATAATAATAATAATAGCCTCTGACTTAATGCATAATAAAGTCAAGGAATTAACTTCAGCCAAGTACATTCGGCGAATTCGTAAGATATTAATGTCCAAATTGAGTGGAGGAAACATCGTAAAAGCCATAAATACCTGGGCTATACCTGTGATTAGATACTCTGCAGGAAAAATTGACTGGACCCAGATGGAGTTAGACAATTTGGACAGAAAAACAAGGAAGCTTATGACAATGAATCATGCCTTGCACCCTAAAACTGATGTTGACCGATTATATTTACCAAGAGCAGAGGGTGGTCGAGGACTCCTACAAATAAAGCAGACTGTGGAAGAAGAAAAATGCAGCTTGAATGATTACATCCAGAAAAGTGAAGAACCAATGATTAAGGAAGTAAATAAAGGAGGCCTTTTAAAGACAACTAGAACAAAAGCAGAATATAAGAAAGAAGTAATTGAGCAGCAAGCTGAAAATTGGAAACACAAAGCTCTGCATGGCCAATACTTGAAAAGTATTGAAGGCAAAGCTGACCAGAAACTAACTTGGAACTGGTTAAGATCAGGAGTACTGAAAAAAGAAACAGAAAGCTTTATTTTGGCAGCTCAAGAACAAGCCATAGCCACAAACTGCATGAAGGCAAAAATTCAACATGTTACCACCAACAGCAAATGCCGCCTCTGCAATGAGAAAGATGAGACAGTCGACCACCTGATCAGTGGGTGCAGCAAAATTTCACAAACTGAGTACCTACAACACCATGACCGTGTTGCTAAGATCATTCACTGGAAATTGTGCCAGAAGTTTGGATTTGAGTACAGCAAAAACCACTGGGAACATCAAGTTGAGAAAGTTTTAGAGAATGAAAAACTCAAGATCTTATGGGATTTTAGGATTCAGACTGACAGGCACTTGGTCCACAACACACCTGACATAACAATAGTTGAAAAGAAAAAAGTATGGTTCATTGACATTGCAATACCTGGTGATGCACGGATTGATGATAAGCAGCAAGAAAAAATCACAAAGTACCAGGATTTGCAAATTGAAGTTGAGCGACTATGGAAAAAGAAATCGTGTGTTGTCCCGATTGTAATTGGAGCCCTTGGAGCAATACCCAAAGGGCTACCCCGCTATTTAGAAATTCTAAATTTGCCAGACTTGAACATTTTGACTCTACAAAAAACCACCTTACTCGGAACAGCTTACATCCTCCGACGATACCTTAACAGTTCCTAGGTCCTTGGTTAGGACTCGAGCTGCTGAGCTATTAACCAGCCTCAAAGGCTGTGAATCTCACTAAAGATTAAATAATAATAATAATAATAATAATAATAATAATAATAATAATAATAATGCAAAAAGATAGGGAAAAGGGAGATGAATGTAGATGGATAGATCAGGAAAAAAATAAGGAAAAAATAGCTGCGGTTAAAAAGATAAAGATTCCTTTCTGCTCAACAGATAATAACTTCATCTTAACTTTACATGTTAAGATTAGTTCTTGTTTTGTTCTTTCTCATTTGGCTTTCCAATCTACCATACCATCCCAAAATTTCTTCCTATCCAAGTACTGACAATATTTAGATTTTTTTTTAATGAAATCCATGTTGCCAATAGTTTGAATATTTTCTTGGTTGTCTTCACCTAAGCTTTATGCAGAATTTAGCTGCAATTAAACTACTTATAGGTCCAATTCCATGCATTGTTCAGTGTTCTCCAATAGTTCTTTTTTCATTGGGGGTGTTACTTGGAACCCTGACAACCTGGCTCTAATCCAGGGGGAAGGAAAAGATTTAAAAAATGCAAAAGAAGGAGAAGATTATTATTTAAACTGTATTGGGTAGGTTAAAAATCAGCATCATCGTTGTTGTCGTCATCATTATCATTGTATCATCAACATCCACAACAACATCACAAGCTTTACCACAAATGTCCAGTTGCAATACGAAGAAAAACTAGAAGATCTCAAAACAACATTGAATTGGAAAATTATGTTTTCCAGGACAAACAGGATTTACTTCAGGAGGGCAATCCTGAGTAGGAGATTTAAACTAAGACTAAGGTTAATCACAATGAAAATAAAATAAAACTCTATTAACATAGAAAGAAATATCTGGACTGCTTCATGGGAAATCAACCAGATATATTCTCCAATGACCAGCATCACTTCAGAAAAGCATAGTCCAACTAATGTGATCTCTTCCTCCCCTCCAGCAGAAGCAAACTCTGGACCCAGAATGGTTCTTTGCAAAGTCAAATATGGCTTCAATATTTCCTACTTCACCACACCACACCATAACAGCACAACAATGATCACATATCCACTCAATACAGTATCATCATCATCATCATTGCCACAAGCCTTACCACAAATGTCCAGTTGCAACACTAAGAAAAACTAGAAGATCCCAAACATAATTTTGAAACAAGATTAATTGGTTTTAGAACAAAATAGCAGATTCAGCAAAATCTTGACTTGTGGAACATGTGCTCTGTTTCATGCTTGGAATACTTCAAATGCCATTTCAAGGTCAAATGATTTCAGATCTTGTACATCTCTTAATAACATCTGTACGAATGGCAATGGAAGTTGCAAATACCATTTAAATCCAAGGGATATTTACCAGGGTTTAAAAATATTCTAATTATCTGTGCAATTCTGGATGTTCTGACTGTTTTATTGATTTTAGTTGTTTTCACTGTTCTATAATTTTAGAATTGTAAGCTTGGTTGAGTTGGGCAGTTATAATCAGAACTCACGTGTGTATATTTATAGACTAAAGATACTGTACCATGAAAATTGGAAAAATGATCATTTATTTTGTTTTCATTGTAATAGTAAAAGCCCTTTTTATATTGGCCAGGTAACCTCAGAAATGTTCATGTTCTACCGTGTTTCCCCGAAAATAAGACCCTGTCCTACATTTTTTGAACCCCAAAATAAGTGCTTGGCCTTATTTTTGGCGCTGTCTTATTACTTTGGGTGCGTGGAGCAAGATGGGTTCCTCTTGCCGTCTTACCTGATTTCCAGCTCTGTCTCCCTAACCCTAACCAGAGGAAATGGTGGGGACCAGCTGCGCACACATTTAAATATTTTCAGGGAGGGCTTTTTTTGGGGGGGGGTTATTTTAACGCATGCATTCAAAAGACTGGGCTTATTATCAGGGGATGTCTTACTTTAGGAGAAACAGGTTACCTTCCAACCAGGGGTGAAATGTAAAATTTACTACCGGTTCTGTGGGTGTGGCTTGGTAGTGGTGGGGGTAATATGACAGGGTGGGCGTGGCCAACTTCTTCTTCTTCTTCTTTTTTTTTTTTTTTACTTTTCAAAGCATTTTTTCTAATGCTTTCAAAAGCTTCTGCCGATCAGGCAACTCAGCTGGGATCGTCAGAGAGGCTTTTTAAAAAATACTTCTCTGCCGATCAGGCAACTCAGCTGGAATTGTCAGAGACTTTTCAAAGCATTTTTTTTATCACCTCTTCGGCCAAGAGGTTGCAGAAAATAATGGTTTTAAAAGCCTCTGATGATCCCAGCTGAGCCGCGCGATCATCAGATGCGCTTTTTTTTACTTTTAAAAGCATTTTTTTAGTTGGAAGAGATTGTAGAAAAAATGCTTTTAAAAGTTTAAAAAAAAGCTTCTGATGATCGTGCGGCTCAGCTGGGCATGGTGGGGAGCAGGCACAGGGATTTTTGCTACCAGTTCTCCGAATCACCCATTGCCATCACTACCGGATTGGGCGATCTGGTCCGAATCGGGAGCATTTCACCCCTGCTTCCAACAGATCCTTTATACAATTTCTAGAAGGCTCTCCATATGTTTTCTTTTTAGCATTCTTGTAGTGAGTTACAGTCAAGAAGCTCATCATTTAAACATGAAATATTAAGGTAGCAAGTTTTCCTTATTCTGTTTAGTTTGTACCAGTGCTAATTTGAGGTCAGCAGTTTCCACTACATTTTGTCGACAAACGTCTATATTTTAATATAGTTATGTTATAACTAAACAATTTAAAGCACATCTGCTTGTGCCATTTTTTTGCTGGAAGGGAGATTTAAATAGTTTTGCAGATGGCACAGTAAAACCTTGCAGTCTTTATTAATAATTTTAGCTGTCAGAATAACTGCAATAGATTGGAAAAGTAACCAGTTTAACCAAAAAGATTGCTTGGAACATGAAGACGTATCATTGAGAATTGAGGCAAGCGGCAAGTATCTAAGGGTTTGAGTATGCAGTGAAGTATCTTTACATATTGTTTCTTCTCTTGTTACCTGACTTAATTTCCAATATAGCAAGAAAAGTGGAAGTTTTTAGAACTGTGGCAGAATGAATAATCAGCAAGAAGATGTTCTTCCAATCCCTTTCATAACGTTAACTTTAAAATTAATTGTTCAATTTAAATACAGAGAGAGAGGGAGGGAGAGAGAGGGAAAGGGAGAGAAAGTGAGAGAGATACACACAGATAAAGATGTATCTTAATCCACTTAAATTATAAATTACTATCTCATAATGTTCAGAAAATTCAAGGTTCAGAGATTTCATATACAAATGAATAAAGGCTTCTTTTTAGATTCTTAGATGATTTCTTGCCGTATGTGTACAATCCCAGCTGTTCCATCCGACAATCTAATTTCCAAGATATACTAGTAAAGGGGAGACATTTCTGAACTGTAACAATGAAAAGCACTTTAGCAAGTAGAATACCTCTGTGTGTGTCCAGATGTATTGCTATTGCTTAGCATCCATGGACAGAACTTTTGCCCCAGTTTTGCAGGGCTCTTCATGCTTCTTACTGTGAGTTCTCATGCAATATAATCAAATAAAATCAATAAAGCAATAAAGCCAACCACAAGGTCCATTTCACATGAATTCCTTGAAAGTTAGGGGGAATTAGTTTGTTAAATGTTCTGAAGATGATGTTTAGTAGATTTCTCCTTGAAAGGATACAAGAGGGACAAAACACAACAGAATAACAGAACAGAATTGGAAGGGACCTTTAAAGATCTTCTAGTCCTCTGATGGCAAACCTATGGCACGTGTGCCACAGGTGGCACATGGAGCCATATCTGTGGGCTTCTGAGTGTTGCCCTAGCTCAGCTCCAGCGCACATGCACGTGCCGGCCAGCTGATTTTTGGGTCTTCCGGGCCCACCGGAAGTCGGCAAACAGGCCATTTCCGGCCTCTGAAGGGCCTCCAGGGGAGGTGAGGAAGGCTGTTTTCTCCCTCCCCAGGCTCCAAGAAAGCCTCTGGAACCTGGGGAGGGCAAAAATTAGGCCTACTGGCCTCACTGGGCAATTGCATGCCAAAAGCAGGGGTCGCACTGGGAGGGGTTGTGCTTGCATGCACAGGGTGAGGGGCCCATTGAATTATGGGTGTGCACATGTACGCACATGACCCCCCTGTGCTCCCCCCGCTTTTGGCATATGACGGCAAAAAGGTTAGCCATCACTGTTCTAGTTCAATCCCCTGCTCAACAGGAGATCATATATAATTTCAGACAAATGGTTGTCCAATCTCTTCATAAAAACCTCCAGTGATGGAGCACCCACAACTTCTGAAGGCAATTAATTGTTCTAACTCAGGAAATTCCTCCTTATTTTTAGGTTGGTTCTCTCCTTGTTTAGTTTACATCCATTGCTTCATGTTAAGCTGTTAGGTGCTTTGAAAAATAGGTTAACACCCTCTTCTTTGTAGCAGAACCTTAGTTATTGCAACACTGCTACCATGTCACTCCTGGTCCTTCTTTTCATTAAACGAGACATAGTCAATTCCTGCAAACTTCTTCATATGTTTTAACCTCCAATCCCCTAATCATTTTTGTTGTTGTTCTCTATACTCTTTCAAGAGTCTCAACTTCTTTTTTATATTGCTGTGACCAGAACTGGATGTAATATTCCAAGCATGGTCTTACCAAGGCATTATAAAGTGGTACTAACATTTTTCGTGATCTTGATTCTATTGTTAATTCAGTCTAGGACTGGGTTGGCTTTTTTGGCAGCTGAAGCATACTGCTGGCTCATATTTAAGTTGTTGTCCACTAAGACTCCAAGATCCTTCTCAATATTAGTATTGAACCAGGTATCACCTGTGCATTTGGTTTTGCTTGCCTAAATGTAGAACTTTGTAGAGTTGTTGATAAGATCTTCAGAAAGTCAGAGGTGAGAACAAAAGTCAGAGTATGATTAGGTGCATGCATATCATGGAATCTATGATGGAATAAGTAAGTATAAAGATGTGTAATGTTAAGGTTCTGGCATAAATTGCATCTACTAAGACTTTCTTTTAGCTTATGCTATTAATTTACTTTGCTTATTACTTCTTACTCTGCTTTGAATGGCATTGCTTATTCCTAAATGGAATACAATGATGATGCATATACGTGTGCATGCATTTATATGGTGGGTTTTTTTTTCCTCCTTAGTACATAATATATTGAACTTGCCAGAATTTTGATCTAACTCTATTATTTCTAGGCTATCTTTAAAAGATAGTATGCAGATAATGTCTTTTTCTGACCTTTCACTAACATCTATATACAGAAGATTCACCACCATATTGATTTAAAAGTGCTATGGCATCAGTAAACACGCAAGTCATTTAGACTCTTGGGATAGTTATGAAGTGGTTTTCATTGAAAGAGCTGGAGAGATGAGCAATGCATTGAAATGAATTTTTTTAAAAATACCCTACCCTTCTTTCACCCTCTTTCCCATCAAGAAAATTTAAGCCTGAAAAAGTTTAGTGTCACTTCCCAGCAGCTTGCAGATTCTTATAGGCAATCAATACTTCCAGGAAAGAATGATGGAACAATATCTTTGGCCAGAGTCCATCATAGAATCAAGCATGATTTAACCTCATGAATCAATATGCTTAAATACCTTTAATTCTACATTGGATACAATCCAGTACCAAATTTTTAATCAAAATAGCTGCTTCACAATTTATCATCTTGACTGTTATTATTATTGTTTAGTGTAAGATGAGAACATGACAGAAGAGAATTAAACATATATAAACGGTTCACATAATTATAAATAAATAAATAACTTTATTGTCATTGGACATGTATACACAGTATACCCATACAACGAAATTCACTTAACACCCAAAGACCAGGTCCAACACACATAACAATCCCCAAACACACTCCCACCCACCACAATTCCTCACCCCCTAAACCACCTAAACATCCACACAACAGACCAAGTAATACTGTCCAACAGCTCAACTGAGGGTAGCCCTTTAATTCATTGTTGAGTGCAATTATAGCTCTGGGATAAAAACTATTAAGAAAATATGTGGTCCGAGTTTTAATTGTTCTGTATCTTCTGCTAGAAGGCAACAGTCCAAAAAGATTGTAAGCAGGATGGGAAGAGTCTCCGAGAATGTTATGCAACTTTCTCAAACAGCGAGATTCGAAGATGTTGTCCAGGGCTGGTAGCTGGAGTCTGATGATATTCTGGGCAGTTTTAATAATTCTCTGTAGAGCTTTCTTGTCCGCTACAGACCTGCTCCCATACCATGCAAGAATGCCGTATGTCAGGACACCTCAATGGTGCTGCAATAGTAGGACAGAAGTAAATGCTGAGATAGATTTACCTTCCTGAGCATTCTCAGGAACTACAGCCTCTTCTGTGCCTTCTTCACAAGCATGTTAGCATTCATAGTCCATGAGAGGTTCTCCGAGATATAAATGCCCAGAAATTGAAAACTACCCACCCTCTCCACCTCCTCACCATTTTTGTACAATGGTAAATGTACATCTCTCTTCCTCCTGAAGTCAATTATAAGTTCTTTAGTTTTTGTGGTGTTAAGTGTGATATTATTTTCATTTCACCACAATGTCAGCCCTTGTACTTCCTTCCTGTAAGCAGACTCATTGTTCTTATTAATGAGCCCCACAATTGTTATGTCATCCACAAATTTAATAATTGTGTTGGTGTTATGGAATGGGGTGCAGTCATGTGTGTACAAGGAATAAAGGAAAGGGCTTAGCACACAACCCTGGGGGGCTCCTGTGCTTAGTATCAGGTAGAGGAATGGTCAGATCCCATCCTTACTCACTGTGGCCTATCTGTCAGAAAATCCCTTATCCACAAACAAATCCTCTGATTTATACCCAAATTGGACATTTTAAAAAACAACTTGTTGGGTAAAATGGTGTTAAAGGCAGAGCTATAATCCACAAATAACATATGTCCCGTGTTGTTCCAAGTATAAGTAAAACTTTTATGGAGGTATGGCATTGAGTGGCCTCGTAAGTGGATGTCCAATTCAGTTATCCAGGCAATTACCTCTGGCGTTGCTTCATGCAGATCTTCTAAGGAACCAGAGCATGCAAATCATGGGCAATCTTGCACAATATGTTTAATAATAGTTAGCATATCAGCACCGCAATTGCAACAAGGGGAATCTTTCCATCCCCATTCATACAGGGCAGAGGCACTTCTTCTGGGATGCCACCTAATTCTGTTTTTTGCTGTTAAACTTATAAGTTAGATCACTTTGCTATACATGTTCACTATACTGCATATAAGTTTCACTGTAACTCTGTACAATGAATATTGTTTATTGTAGTCCCAAAATTTAGTTCTTCTTCTTTAATATTATTAATATTTTTAATAAAATATTATATATTGCATATTGGACATTAACACAACTGAGAGAGTTCAGAGATATTTCATGAGAAGAGTCTTCCACTCCTCTGCTTGCAAGAGAATACCTTATGCCACCAGACTTGAAATATTGGGCTTAGACAATTTAGAACTATGCTACCTTTGATTGGACCTAAGCATAATACATAAAATAATCTGCTACACTGTCCTACCTGTCAATGACTACTTCAGCTTCAACCACAACATTACACGAGCACACAATAGATACAAACCTAAGGTAAACCGCTCCAAACTCAATTGCAGAAAATATGACTTCAGCAGCAGAGTGGTCAATGCCTGGAATGCACTACCTGACTCTGGTTTCTTCCCCAAACCCCCAAAACTTTAAGCTTAGACTGTCTACTGTTGACCTCACCCATTCCTAAGAGGTCTGTAAGGGGCATGCAACAGCGTGCCTACCGTCCCAGTCCTAATATTCCCTTTTCTTCGTATCCATTTCATGTATTCATAATCATCTTTATACTTTATATCTAATACATGCTTGACAAAATAAATAAACAAAATAAATAAATAAATAAATATTCTACTTACATTTCATGGTAAAAATGAATTTTTTAAAAAAAGAATATCCTAAAGAGAAGCATTATGTGGTAACATTCTGATGAACGAGGTGAAATGTTTTAATTTGTAAATAAGTGTTTATTCTTGAATTTGTCAATATGCTGTACTTCAGTTCTTTCTCCACAATCGTCTTCCTGACTTCCCAGATTTCAGTTAAATTCCGAGAGATGAGATGAAGAGCATAGCAATCCCAGCAGACCACAATGACACTTTCTGCAAATTGGCACATGTTCAATTATGTAATTATGCAAATCCAGCTATTATGTCCTTGATCCTGATGTTCGATGCAAATACCTAAATTTTTGTCATGATCTGCATAATTTGCTCTGCCTCTGTTTATGTATTTGACCTGTTCTGATGAAGCTTTGTCAGATCAGATTACACGGCAGAGAGCTAAAAGTCAGGTGAGAAACAATAGGCGTCAAATTTCTGCATCCCAAGAATGAAGGAAAAAGTCAGAGGCATTTTTTTGAGTAAGAAATTTAGGGAAACAAATTGAAAACAAATGGTATTGTAGGAGAAATTTGTCATCACTTCAAATCCTTATGTTGACTCAAACGACCCAAGTCTAATCCCTCCTGAGTTCCATTGACCCTTACCTGGCACCAATTTAATACAGACCTTTCGTTGACTAGATTCTTGTGTGTAGGCTTGAATAAATCTCCTGTACTGCAACTACAGTACAGACTCACTAGAGAAGAGCCTAATGCTGGGAAAGATTGAAGGCAAAAGAAGAAGGGGATGACAGAGAACGCAGTGGCTGGATGGAGTCACTGAACCAGCCGGCATGAGCTTAAATGGACTCCAGAGGATGGTAGAGGACAGGAAGGCCTGGAGGAATGTTGTCCATGGGGTTGTGATGGGTCGGACACAACTTCGCAACTAACAACAACAACAACTGCAACTAAATGAATGCTCCAGATGCTTTGCGCTTGACAGGGATAATGTTAATTTTACTATTCTATACCAAAGATGTTATAGCTGAAAGTACTTACCTGAAAATCAGTTCTCAATGGAGGTAAAATTCTCAAGTCTCTTGCTTTTCCAACATGAAAGCTTTGGGTGAGTTCATTCAATAACACCAGGTACGTATTCAATTAATAATTTGGACTATAAGACACATCGGGGTATGTAAGACGCACCAAGATTTCAAAGAGGTAAGCAAGGTAAAAAAGTTTTTGCCCTCCCCGGCCCCCAGGAGCACTCTGCAGGCCTCCCAAACCCTCTGTGCATCCCGTGCAGAATGTTTGGGAGGCCTGCAGAGTGCTCCTGGGGGCTGGGGAGGGCAAAAATGTGACACGTGTGGGGTTTGGGAGGCCAAAAAAGGAGCCTCCCCAAAAACAGGGGCATTTTTGCCCTCTCCAGCCCATTTCTTTCATCATTTGGAGAAGGCAGAAGCACAAAGAAGAATCCATCTTAATCTGTGGCACACGGTCATCTGAGGACAAACCTACATCCTACACACAGAGCATCGCTGGTGAGATTTAAATTACTTGTATTTATTAGTTGTTATGTTCAGCAGTAACTTAATACTGTCTATTTTGTATTTGGTTCCCATTGTATGTATTCCTATTTCCCAGTTTCACGATATCCTGTTCTTTCAGTAAAGTATTCAGATCTACGCACATGGTCTGTTTTATTGGACAATAGGTGGGTTAGCTGTATGTTGAGCTGCACACAAACATGTAGTGAGGACAGAACATTCCCTCTTTGGTCATTTCCCACTTGGATTATAGCAATGCACTCTAAATGGGATTATTCTTGATGGTCACCCAACTGATCCAGTACGCAGCAGTGCAAACAGTGTTGATGCTTCTAGATTCACCCATGTCAGACCTCTGCTTTATGAGCTGCCTTTCACCTCAAGTTTCCTTCTAGGTGTAGTTCAAGGTGCTGGTTGTCAACTTAAAGCCTTACATGGCACAGGACCACATTATTTGTAGAACTGCCTCTCCTGGGAATATCTCTCAGATCCATGGCTCAGATAGAGCAGGAATGCTTTAGTTCCTTTCTCTGAAATGTTGTTTATTGAGATCTCAGAAGCATGCTATTTTTGTGCAGCTTCTACCATTCACCAAATGATCTGATAGGTCCAGTAGCAGAAATTTTGAGTAGTTTGGAGAACTGGCAAATACCACCTGTGGCTGGCCCCAGAGTGGGGTGGGAAGGGAGCTTTTGCAGTATTGTTTCCCTGCCACACCCACCAAGCCATGCCCACCAAGCCATGTCCACAGAACCAATAGTAAAAAAATTTGCATTTCACCACTGCTTTGTTCCTTTTCTGTCAGCTCACTAGAGGTGGAGTTTTTCTTAAGAGGAGCTGAATCTCAGTAGCTAAGACTTTGAGGTAAACAAAGCTGCATTTCCTCTCAAGGAACAAGGAGATAGAGCCATAATATTAAAATTGTTTGGCAGTGGAATGCTTGGTGTTGGCTGAGTTTGGTTGTTTGCTTGAAAATGTTTCATTTCCAAACTAAGTACTATCATTAGTGCTAAGGAGTATAGTGTTTTCTTCCTGTTTATTTACAGTGACGGTTAGTGTGATTTTGTCCCTGGAATCAAGTTCCTTGATTAAGGTATTGTTTTCTGCTTGAGTGTTTGCCTGGTGCTAATCTCTGCTTATCTGAGTGTTGGCTGCTGGAGACAATGTGTTCTGGTCTTTTTGTTTTCTTTTTAGCTTTTTTATTGTCTCTTTTGAATGGTTGTATAAATGTGGTTTATTTCTCTATGTGTCTGCTGATGGCTGATTTGTTTGAATGCAAGGCTTCCAGGAATTCCCTAGCATTTTTTCAATTTAGGTTGTTCTAGGATGTTCACAATTTCCCAGCTGAAAACTTGTCTGGCAGTGCTTTCAACTGCACTTCAATGGAAAAGGAAATGAAACAGTTCAAATCTGTGTCTGCTGATTTCATGGGAACATAGTAATCTAGAGCTGCTTTCAAGCTAGCTCAGAGTCGTCATCAAAAACTGATTTTAACTCTCTCATTTGTTCAAAAAAATGCTTTCTGGACTCCTGCTACAATCAGAAAATCAATAAAATCCCCCTCCTCATCGCCACCTCCACCCAAAAAAATCAAACCAAACAAACAGCCCTGCTCCCTTATCATTCTGAATAGTAAGCAAATGGAAAGTTTGAAAGCTATTAAGGTATTTTTTTCTAAACATAGACTGGCTATCATTCACTAAATGGGGGAAAATCAATTTATGAAAGCACTTCCCACTGTTTTTTTAAAAAAAATGTGTTTGAATACTGATATTCTTGGACCAAAAGAGGAATAGCATTTATCCTTTTTAGCTATCCTCTGCTGGCATGTGATGTTTACTTATTTGTGAAATTTTCACCTCGCGAAAGCATAATGAGTCATACTGATACAGTTTCAAAAGATGAGCAACAAGCATGCATTACATTTCTCCATTTTTGATAGCTGTTTTTCAGTGGTGGGTTGCCCCCAGTTCAGACCAGTTCTATAGAACTGGTAGTAAAACCGGCGGAAGGCTCTGCCCACCAATCCCGATGTCATCAGGAAGCTTCTGTGCATGCGCAGAAGTATACGTGCACAGCCCTGTTGCAAACCAGTAGTAAAGGTAAGTAGATCCCACCCCTGCTGTTTTTACTGTAGAAGTGCAAGAACCTGTCCTTCATCAAAATGGAGAGTTGGGTTGTGAGGTCCCTGGATGAGGGGTGAAATCCAGCAGGTTCTGACAGGTTCTGGAGAACCGGTAGCGGAAATTTGGAGTAGTTCGTAGAACCGCCAAATACCACCTCTGGCTGGTCCCAGAGTGTGGTGGGAATGGAGATTTTGCAATATCCTTCCCTTGGATTGAGGTGGGAATGGAGATTTTGCAGTATCCTTCCCCTGCAATGCCCACCAAACCATGCCCACCAAGGCACACCATGCCCACCAAGCCATACCACGCCCACCAAGCCATGCTCAGAGAACCGGTAGTAAAAAAATTTGGATTTCACCACTGCCCTGGATCCTTATTAACATTTGGTTGAATTGTATATGGAATTGCTTAACTTCTTATTGTATACTGCCTGGAATAGAATAGAATAGAATGGAATGGAATGGAATGGAATGGAATGGAATGGAATGGAATAGAATAGAATAGAATAGAATAGAATAGAATAGAATAGAATAGAATAGAATAGAATAGAATAGAATAGAATAGAATAGAATTTTTTTTATTGGCCAAGTGTGATTGGACACATAAGGAATTTGTCTTGGTGCATATGCTCTCAGTGTACATAAAAGAAAAGTTGTATAGTTTGAGTTGGGTAGCTCTATTCATTCCTTTAATAAATTGTGTGTGTGTGTGTGTGTGTGTGTGTGTGGGTGGGTGGGTGGGTGTGTATACATATATATATGTGGGAGCCCCAGCCCTGTGGAATGAACTGCCCCTGGAAATACGTAAGATCTCCGACCTCCAGGTGTTTCGTTGCACATTGAAGACCCTGTTGTTCCGCCAGGCCGGGCTATCAACATAATAATTTTAATTGGGGTATTTTAAATTTTTGGGGTTTTAATCTGGCCAAATTTATTTAATTATTTTAATTTTTAATCATTGTTGTGTTTTGTGTTTTTAAATTGGCTGTACACCGCCCTGAGTCCTTCGGGAGAAGGGCGGTATAGAAATAAAATTATTTATTATATATATATATATATATATATATATATATATATATATATATATATATATATATGTAGGTCTTTGGTTATTCGGGTCTTCTCCCACGTAAAATTGGAAGTGTCTTGGCGACGTTTCGACGAAGTCTCATTCGTCATCTTCAGGCTGGTGTTCTCGGCTTCGTGCTTCCAGGAGCAATGTGAGATCGCAGCTGTCTCTTCCTTTTAACTGCTAGTGGGGGTGTGAGCTGATTGGGTGGGAACTTGGCTGTGTTCTGATTGGGTGGAGGTGTGTTCTGATTGGTTAGGGGCTCGGCTGTGCTCTGATTGGATGGGGGGTTGGTTGTGCTCTGATTGGTTAAAGTGTTCAAAACTGAACACTTTAACAACAGAATAATCAGAGAAGCCATCGAGATAGAAAAACGCCCACACAGCATGAACAAACGAGACGATACCTCCCGCCTACCAGCCATTTGGAAACCCGCCCTTATTGACAAACGGGTCCCTAACACGACGAATGACACCAGACCCACACTCACGAGAGCCACACAGGATGTCACCACCACACATCCACGCAGAAAACAGACTCAAACCCACACTGATAATGAGCCACGACCAAGGACCAGAAGCCAGACTGCAGCTGCATCATTAGCCACTTTAAACCTCTCCAATCCATACATGAAGCAGACTGACACCCACCATGAAGAGCTCGCACGGCCACAAACACGAAGCCAAACAACAACAACGCAGCTCACCAGCTCAAATCCCCCTGCAACTCAGACTAAGCTGAGCACAACCAAGCCCCCACCCAAACAGAACACACCCCCAGCCAATCAGAGCACAACCAACCCCCCATCCAATCAGAGCACAGCCGAGCCCCTAACCAATCAGAACACACCTCCACCCAATCAGAACACAGCCAAGTTCCCACCCAATCAGCTCACACCCCCACTAGCAGTTAAAAGGAAGAGACAGCTGCGATCTCACATTGCTCCTGGAAGCACGAAGCCGAGAACACCAGCCTGAAGATGACGAATGAGACTTCGTCGAAACGTCGCCAAGACACTTCCAATTTTACGTGGGAGAAGACCCGAATAACCAAAGACCTACATACAAACACCCGCGAAAACCTGAGAAAACATATATATATATATATATATATATGTGTGTGTGTGTGTGTGTGTGTGTGTGTGTGTGTGTGTGTGTGTGTGAAATAAAAACAAATATTGTACCTTTACAGGGAGGATACATGAGATGAGGGTGTAGCTAACTGATGAGGCCTTATAAGGCCGAAATAGATCTATCTTAGCGTCCCAATGGGCAGCAAAGGGTCTGCTGGCTGCCAGAAGAAAAGAAAAAGAAAAAAAGCCCAGAAACTAGTGAATTGTGAATTCACTGAACTAGGGCTGCATAACATCTTGGTTTACGTAGGTAGAACTTGGTTAAAGAGAGATAGATAGATAGATAGATAGATAGATAGATAGATATAGATATAGATATAGATATAGATATAGATATAGATATAGATATAGATATAGATATAGATATAGATATAGATATAGATATAGACATAATGTAATATATTTTCCAAATACAGAAGATCATTTAATAGTAGAATGGTAAATAGTACAATGGTAAATAGTAGAATGGTAAGCCCTACTAAGCAGGTATATAGAAAAGTACGAAGGCTATTGCTTAACCCATTGTAAGCCGCCCTGAGTCTCCAGAAAAGGGCAGCATATAAATCGAACCAATAAATCAGAGAAGGAACCAAGTTTTAAAAATACAGAGTTATTATAAATAGTCACAGAGCTGTTGGCTTGTTTTAATTAAGTTCATAATAAATTTAAAATTTAAATTCATGGCATGGAAAATTACTACTTATGGAATGTAGAAGTGACATATTCAACAGCATCAGTGGAGGGATTTTGGATCAGAATCAACAAATGGGAGAATGAATATCACCATATAGAGAGGGTGCACTAAGATACAACTATATCTTAGTTGCATATGTTGCTGATATATGAAGATGTTTTGCAAAAAGTCTACTTCCTTGGATAGCTAAAGACAGAACAACAGCAACACAAACAAACTCACTGTAAGTTATTTGTCAGTTGTTGCCTTTGAACTTAGGGTAGACATAAATTGAATTTATAGAATTCATTTAAAAAAAAAAAACTCCCCTCAAAAAAATAATCTTCCTATTCAAATCCTCTTATAACATAAATTTTACTGCCAGGACAAAGACTGGAAAAAAATGAACTGAATCTCCATTTATTAGGAAAATGGCAGTCCTGGATAAGAATTAAAAACCACCCCCAGCTCTGAAGCAAGATATATCTTGCTCTAAGCGACAAGATTCATGGTTTGTATAGTCTGATTCAATGACGAGCAAAATGCCCAAGAAGTTAATCATCCATTTACCTACAGGATCCATGACAGTGATTGCCATCAGTGATGTGGGAAACACTTTTGTGTGACACATTTGCAATGTTTATGGCAACAGTGGCCATATTTATCCTTCAACATCCCTACTTGCTTGTTTGGCACAGGATAAATATGCCATGACAGTACATTATTATTTCAACAAGGTCATGCAATGTCTTCCTGCAAAGACTTCTTATTTTTTCTTATTTTTTCTTTTTTCTTTTTATGTTTGCCTTGGTAGAGTGATGCGAGGAGGCAAGACATTTGTCCTCCCCCCGCCCACCTCTTGGTGGGCCATATGGAAACAGAACTGTACCTGTCACAGGTTGTTAGATGTATTGAATGTACAATGAAGTAATTCTCCAGAGAAGACACTGTAGTGCTTTCTTTGAGGACATTCTTATTAAAGTATAACAAGTTCCCTGGCAGACATTCTCCCCATGGTAATTATACTCCAGTAGATGTGATGGCTTTCCAGAATAGCAACCAATGCTCCGAGACTTCTCATTGATGCCAAGTTGGCATTGCTTGCTTGATGATATTAAAACATTTCCTGAACTTGGTTGTAATGTACACTTAATCCATTCTGGCAATGTTCCTTTTAGATAGCATACCAATTGTCTTATTGGACTGGGACTTAGGACACTCAGGTTCAAGACATTTTATTTTCTGAGTGACTTTAGGAAGGCATCCTAAAGAATCTCACAAGGTTGTTCTATGCACAGTGACAATATGCTGCCTTGACTTTCAGAGGAAAGGCAGGTTATCCATACAACAATTAACAGTCAATCACTGCCTTTCACATAGGTCAGAACTTCTGAAATAGACCTGATTTAGAGCTGGAGATACCCTTCTCATCTTTTAATCTAGATCAGGGGTCCCCAAACTTGGCAGCTTTAAGACTTGTGGACTTCAGCTCCCAGAATTCTCCAGCCAGCTATGCTGTCTGTAGAATTCTTTAAGAATTCTTTAAGAATTCTACAAGCCTTAAAGCTGCCACATTTGAAAACCTCTGATCTAGATACTCCTGATAATATCAGTGGTGGAATTTCAACAGCCAAGCTACCTATGATCAGGCAACTCAATACAAAGCTGCATTTGTAGTCAGTCAGGTTGGGCCACTTGCAGAAAGGGCTTTCACAGTCAATAAGAGGAGGAAGAGGAAGAGTTTGGGGCAGGATAGGCTCGTCTGGTAGACCAAATTATGTATACAGAATTTTTCCTCCCACATAGAGTTTAACACACATACATACGCTGTGTCCCCGAAAATAAGACATCCCCTGATAATAAGCCCAATCGGGCTTTTGAGCACATGCGATATAATAAGTCTCCCCCCGAACATAAGTCCTCCCTGAAAATATTTAAACGCAGAGCTGGAAATCAGGTAAGACAGCAAGAGGAGCCCCATCTTGCTCCACACACCCAAAATAATAAGACCTCCCTGAAAATAAGGCCAAGTGCTTATTTCGGGGTTCAAAAAAATATAAGACAGGGTCTTATTTTCAGGGAAACAAGGTAACAGGTCTTAAGATCTTTTCTCTCTGGATCCTAATCTTAATTGTTACAGTTGATTCGGAATTTCCCATTTTCTCTGCAGACTGTTCTTGTTTCTTAAAGAGAGCATCTTTCATTTTTCCAGGCCATGATTAGTTCATCCTCAGTTTAACAAGTAAGGATATTTATTTATTTATTTATTTGTTTGTTTGTTTGTTTGTTTGTTTGTTTGTTTCCATTTCTATACCTTCTCCAAATAGGACTCAGGGCGGTGGACAGCCAAAGTAAAAAACAGAACATACAAAATTTAAAAACAGTTTAAAATAATTAAATATTTTGGCCGTAAATTAAAACAACCCAATTTAAAATCAATTTAAAATTTAACTCAAGCCAGCCCAGCTAGTTGAAATAAATAGGTTTTCAGGGCCCGATGAAAAATCCGGAGGTCTGTTATTATACGTATCTCTGGGGGGAGGTTGTTCCAGAGGGTGGGCACCGCCACAGAGAAGGCTCTCCCCCTGGGGGTCGCCAACCAACATTGTCTTGCGGACGGCATCCTGAGGAGGCCCACTCTGTGCGAGCGTACTGGCCGGTGGGAGGCTATTGGTGGCAGAAGGCGGTCTCGTAAGTACCCCGGCCCTAAGCCATGGAGCGCTTTAAAGGTGGTCACCAACACCTTGAAGCGCACCCAGAAGACCACCGGGAGCCAGTGCAGCTCACACAGGAGAGGTGTCACATGGGAGCGCCTCGTTGCCCCCATAATCCCCCACGCGGCCGCGTTCTGTACCAGCTGGAGCCTCTGGGTGCACCCCAGGGGGAGGTTATGGTTAGATCTATTATTGTCTTCAGAAATAACACTTCATATATTAAAACGTTTCAGCACATACTCTGTTCCTTGTGTATTTTTATACAATATCTCAACACAAGAGTTAAAGAGCAGGCTTTTATTGTGAGGTCATGATACATATGTCGTTGTTTTGGCATTGTTATGGTTCAGAATCGAAACTGAAATGTTTATGTGTGGGTGGGTATCACTGTCCTAGCTTAGGATCACAATCCTGAGTGTTCCTACCACCACTGGGAGGGCATTGGCCTTTAATTTCCCCATACTCTTAAGTTCTGCCTGAAGGACGTTATACTTGTCCAGCTTCTTATATTACTTTTTCCTGATCTTGCTGTCATTTGGCACCACTACATCTATCACTACAGCTGTCTTCTGGTCCTTGTCTACTACCATGTTGCCTGGTTGATTGGATAGTACCTGCCTGTCTGTCTGGATCTGGAAAACCTATTGTATCTTAGCCCTCTTATTTTCTATGATTTTCTGTTATCTCCCATCCAGACTTGAGAGGTTCTAAACCATATATGGTATTTTTGGGAGTATAAGACGGACTTCCCCCCCCCAAAAAAAAAGAGGGTGAAAATCTGGGGCTACTCTGAATGTAGCCCCACCCAGCCTCTCAAACGGAGGTTTCAGAGGCTGAAAAAAGCCTCAGAAATGAAGCTTCAGAAAAAAAGCCTCTGAAACAGAGCTTCAGAAAAAAAGCCTCTGGAACTTTTTTCTGAAGCTCTGTTTTAGAGGCTTTCGGAGGCAGAAAAAAAAGTTTTTTTTTTCTGAAACAGAGTTTCAGAAGTTTCAGAGGATGAAAAAAAAAGCAAGGCACAGAGCTCACAACCAGCGAATCTGTTGCTAAAATTCACCTCTGGAAACAGCTGATTTGGGGTATTCCGGGAGGCCGATCCACCCACCAATCAGCTTTTTTCTTATTTTCCTCCCCAAAAACTAAGCTGTGTCTTATACTCTGGTGCGTCTTATACTCCGAAAAATACAGTACATTGCAGTTGTTTTTCTATACAATGCTAACTACTGGTACTTTCAGTGTTTGCTATTTATACCTGCATCTTACACCCTGCCACTATGTGTTGAACTATCTCTTAGGCCTCTGCATAATTTAACTTTGGATCCTGTTTAGTGTAGTAGATGCCTATTTCTATGCAGATATACATACTCAGGCATACATACCAACATATATACAGACAGATGAATGAGACCAGGTGAAGCATTTCAAAAAAAAAAAAAACATTTTTAATGTTTATTTAGAAATGAAACACAAACTTTCAGATTTTAATAAGCAATGGTATGTCTTGCACCACGAAAAGCTTGGGTTGCCCAATTCTTGGTTTCACCAACTTTATCAATGAGTTACCCTTTAATATATTACCTCAGCATAAGAGTTTAGATTAACTCTTCTATAAAATGCCAAAAAAGCAAATGATCTCACATAAAATTGAGAGTTTTGAGTACAAAATGAGCAGCCCAAGCTCTGAAAAGCACTTCTCCTTTTCCTCCCTCCCTGAATATAATATCCCCCTGAGTGCAATTAAAAAATTTATCCCGACATGCCACATTTTTGTCTCAGGTCAGATATTATCCTGAGGCACATAAATCCTGAATTCACATATTGACAAATTGGCTTTAGGTCAGTTTACATGAACAAAAAGGTTCAGATGCATTAAGAGTTTGGCAAACACTTTTGGTAGGGCAGAAAATATATGTTTTTATTCAGATCATTTACAGGAAAGGTCCAATCCAAATCTGAGAATAAATCCAGCTATTTTGATGCTTTTTTTTTCTTAAAGGCCTTTCTTTCTTTCTTTCTTTCTTTCTTTCTTTCTTTCTTTCTTTCTTTCTTTCTTTCTTTCTTTCTTTCTTTCTTTTTTTCTCTCCTTCCTTCCTTCCTTCCTTCCTTTCTCTCTCTCTTTCTCTTTCTCTCTCTCTCTCTCTCTTTCTTTCTCCCTTCCTTCCTTTCTTCTTTCCTTTCTTTCCCTTTCTCCCTTCTTTTATCCATCAGTGGCAGAAGGCAAAGGACAAAATCCAAATACAACACTGAGATATCCAGAAACAGGATGCATAAAGGAATATTTCCTTAAAACAAGTATTTTAAAACATCTCCACCCTATCTTTATGAATAGATATATAATATTACTGGAGCTGCACAAGGTCAGTGTTGAATGTCACATAAAAGGAGAATGAATGCTTTTAAAACTGAATGCTTTCCCCTCAAAATTATTCTTAAGAAATTATATTATAAAGATCAGATCAGATCCATTCATGGAAAGATAGATAGACTCATTTTCCCTGTACATTATGCATATGCATCTGCAGTTATTCAAAGAAGTATGTATTAAAAAAATTCTATAGAACATAATATTTAACCAACTAAAGTTTGTACAACATTGGGGAAATTGTTGAAAAGGATGATGTTAAACTTCCATGGGATTTTCTCATGCAAACTAATTGCCATCAGCAACACAACACAACACTTTCAATATAACAATAATTAAAAAAGAGGGTTTGTTTTTGTAGGCTTGAGAAACCTGAGCAGACCTGCCAAAAAGGGATTGAAAGAACAACAGCAACAGCCAGAGATCCAATATTGAAATATGTTGATTATGGAAAATATCTTGCAAAGCCTTCCCTACAGTTATTGGCTCATTAGGTGGATTTTTTTTTTACAAAAAACCCTAAATATTTTGACTATATCAATTATAAATGTTGAGACCACTGTGCTGAACACTTATTATATCTTATGATCTTACTCCTAGTGGGAACTGATTCCAGTCAAATATTTGATTCTTTTCATTTGCTCTTTGCATTGCATTAGAATTACCCTGTGGCGAGATGGGTGGTCGATTAATTTTCTGAATGAATGAATGAATGAATGAATGAATGAATGAATGAATGAATTCCTTCATGGAGTAAAAAAATAAAATGATAATAAAGGTAAAGGTTTTCCTTGCACATATGTGCTAGTTGTTCCCGACTCTAGGGGGCGGTGCTCATCTCCGTTTCAAAGCCGAAGAGCCAGTGCTGTCCAAAAACGACTCTTTGGCATCTTTGACTAAACACCAAAGGTGGTCCCTATTTTTCTACTTGCATTTTTTATGTGCTTTCGAACTGCTAGGTTGGCAGAAGCTGGGCAAGTAACAGGAGCTCACCCGTTACGTGGCACTAGGGATTCGAACTGTTGAACTGCCGACCTTTTGATCAACAAGCTCAGTGTCTTGACTTAGCCAAATCCTGTCAGAGCATCTGGCTGACTATGTGATGAAGCACAATATCAGCCATGATGTACCCAGACAGAATCTGCAAAAGCCTTTATTTAAATAATAGTTTAAAGTACTCACACAGTTACGAGGTAACAAAATTTATAGGATTGTTGGTGAGAATACCAAAACCTCATCAGATGTTCTTTTGCCAAGCCCATGAATAGAACAGAATAAAATAACAGAGTTGGAAGGGACCTTGAAGGTCTTCTAGTCCAACCCCCTGCCCAGGCAGGAAACCCTACACCACTTCAGATAAATGGTTATCCAACATCTTCTTAAAAACTTCCAGTGTTGGAGCATTCACAACTTCTGGAGGCAAGTTGTTCCACTGATTCTACTGATTGTTCTAATTGTCAGGAAATTTCTCCTTAGTTCTAAGTTGCTTCTCTCCTTGATTAGTTTCCACCCATTGCTTCTTGTTCTACCCTCAGGTGCTTTGAAGAATAATTTGACTCCCTCTTCTTTGTGGCAGCCCCTGAGATATTGCAACACTGCTATCATGTCTCCCCTAGTTCTTCTTTTCATCAAACTAGACATACCCAGTTCCTGCAACCATTCTTCATATGTTTTAGACTCTAGCCCCCTAATCATCTTGGTTGATCTTCTCTGCACTCTTTCTAGAGTCTCCACATCTTTTTTAATCATGGCGACCAAAACTGGATGCAGTATTCCAAGTATGGCCTTACCAAGGCATTATAAAGTGGTATTAACACTTCACGTGATCTTGATTCTCTGTTTATGGTGCCTAAAACTGTGTTGGCTGTTTTGGCAGCTGCTGCACCCTGCTGGCTCATATTTAAATGGTTGTCCACTAGGACTCTAAATCCCTCTCACATGAAATAGTCATCAATTGATTGCCTTTTCACTTTTATTTTTATTTTATTCCAAATGCTCAAAATTGTTGATCCCAAACCATTCTAAAAGCTTCAATGAACAGGTCTATTGTATTCTAAAAATCTGTGTTAAAATGGTTGCCTAACTTTAGCATCTATAACAAAACAAAATACTGTTTTTGTTACTTTTAATTGTTGGAGCATCAGTAAACCTCCAGAGGAGGTAAGTTTTGTAAAAGGCATGGTAAGTTATATATATATATATATATATATATATATATATATATATATATATATATATATATATAATCACAAATAAAGATCCTCCAAATTAGTTCATATGAAAGAATAGTTAAAAATGTGTCTTTAGGGGGGAAAACCCTGCAGATATTTGACAAGATGTTGTAAAGGCTCAAATTATTTCAGACTTTATAGGTCAAGGCAAAATTGGAATGGAGCAAGAGCATAAAAAAAAAAAAAGAAACCCACAGATGACAGGCTCACCATGAAGTATGGAGAGTGATCGTCTTACACTGTGACATCTACATTTTTCAGTATTCACTGAGAACAAGCCCCTTTCAATTCTGCTATGGACAAGACATGATTTCAAACTCCCAATCTGCGTCCATGTTTTTGCTTTTCTTCCACCTGTCAATAGCAATAGCACTTATATACCATTTCACAGTGTTTTACAGTCCTCTCTAAGTGGTTTACAGAGTCAGTGTCATATTGCTCTCAACAATCTTGGTCCTCGTTTTACCCATCTCAGAAAGATGAAAGGCTGAGTCAACCTTGAGCCAATGAGAATCAAACTGTCGAACTGCAGGCAGCCAGCAGTCAGCAGAAGTAGCCTGCAGTACTGCATTCTAACCACTGCGCCACCACAGCTCAAACCTTTCTTTTGAAAAGGAACTATTAACTCATTCTCTTCAAATGAATTTACCCAAAAAGATTATATTAAGAAATCCTATTAAGACTTTGAAGGTTTCAGTTATGGAAAAAGCTGAGAGATGCAAGGAGAAGACAATGTAACTAATACAGGTAGTCCTCAACTTACAACATTTTGTTTAGTGAGAGTTTGAACTTACAATGGCACTGAAAAAAGTGACTTATGACCATTTTTCACACTTACAACCATTGCAGCATCCTCATGGTCATGTGATCTAATTTAGATTCTTGGCAACTGATTCATAATTATAATGGTTGAGGAAAACCAGGGTCATGTGATCCCTTTTTGTGACCATCTAACAAGCAAAGTTGGACCACAAGAAAGGCTGAGCGCCTTTGAACTATGGTGCTGGAGAAGACTCCTGCAAGTCCCTTGGACTGCAAGGCTATCAAACCAGTCAGTCCTAGAGGAGATCAACCCTGACTGCTCTTTAGAAGGCCAGATCCTGAAGATGAAACTCAAATATTTTGGCCACCTAATGAGAAGGAAAGAGTCACTGGAGAAGAGCCTAATGCTGGGAAAGATTGAGGGCAAAAGAAGAAGGTGATGACAGAGAATGAGGTGGCTGGATGGAGTCACTGAAGCAGTAGGCATGAGCTTAAATGGACTCCAGAGGATGGTGGAAGACAGGAAGGCATGGAGGAACCTTGTCCATGGAGTCACGATGAGTCTGACATGACTTCGCAACTAACAACAACAAACAAGCAAAGTCAATGGGGAAGCCAGATTCACTTCACACTTGTGTTATTAACTTAACAAGTGCAGTGATTCACTTAGCAACTGGGACAACATTCACTTGACATATGTCTCACTTAGTAACAGAAATTTTGGGCTCAATTGTGGTCATAAATCGAGGATTATCTATAGTACTTTTTAAAAATTCGGTTTTAAAATGTTTTGATAAAAATATTTAGAGAATTCTGTGAAGTTATGTTCAAATTAGCCTAGGAAACTTCAAAAAAAGTGTGGGGGGGGGGGGAAGGGAGAGAGGATAAATTGCATCCTTTTCCCATGCAGATCGTGCTGTATAGGCATGAAGAGAAACAAGATAAAGAAATATACTTATGAAATCCTTGGTGCTCTGTTGATTGAGCTGGATTGTTTACTTGAGTTTCATTACTCAACTAGGTAATATCATCAGCGCTAGCAAATGTGGGGTTTGCTCCCCACTTATATAGCAAGTAACGGGCCCTGCAAGTGTCAGTATGTAGTTTTCTCCTCAGTAGTTTGTTGATTCGGGTATTGTTTTCTGCTTCTTTGTCTGATGTTAATCTCTGCTTATTTATCTATCTATCTATCTATCTATCTATCTATCTATCTATCTATCTATCTATCTATTGGTTCGATTTATATGCTGCCCTTTTCCGGAGACTCAGGGCGGCTTACAGTGCGTTAAGCAATAGCCTTCATACTTTTGTATATACCTTTCGCCCCCCACCCCCAAGCGGTGTTCTTTTTTATACAAAGTCAGTTTATTGCCCCCACAAACCGGGTCCTCATTTTACCTACCTCAAAAGGATGGAAGGCTGACTCAACCTTGAGCCTGGTGGTTATCTGGGTATTGGTTGCTGGAAAGAGGTTTTTCTTATTGCTTCTTTTGAATGGTGTGTAAATATAGTTTATTTTCATCTGGTTGAATACCAGCTTCCAAGAATTTCCAAGGGTTTTTGAATTTAGCTTTGTCTAGAAAATGTAACCTCTTTTTTGTATTCAAATGCTAAATCTCCTAATCTTTCTTCCATTCTTCATGGGAAGGAATCATAGCAGATCTTTATGGGAAAACAGTTGTTAGAGACAAGAGTCAATGTCAGATATTAACAGATTAACAGAGTTGGAAGGGACCTTATAGGTCATCTAGTCCAACCCCCTGCTCAAGATATATACTGCTGATCATTTCCCTCTAGTTTGTACTTTAATTTGAGTTAAGATTTAAATAGGTAGTATGCTGTTCTTGGAAAAGTGTTATTTTTTATCATATACTTCACCAAGTTCCAAGCAATCTTAATTGCTACTCTCAAAAGACCCATAACTTTAAAACAATTATTAAAATTATCCTCTTTTGTACAATTCAAAGGAATGTATGTTTGCTTGCGTGCATATCCATCATTTTCCTTCTGTGAACTATTTTCTTTTTCTAGTCTTATTTTTTAGATAGCTGAAACCTGAGTTGCTATTATTTTTAAATAGATGAGACTATCCTCAAATATTCTTTTGTTATCTAGACTAAGCTTCAAATAACAAGTTAGCAATCACTCAGATCTTTTTAACTGACAGTTTCACCCTGTTTTTGCACTTTTTAAGACAATATTTCAATGCTGAGGTCTGTTTGTAAGTCAACACACATCCTCCCTAGTCATTCTGTCCAGTCTGTAATTCTTTTTATGTCATGTCTTACAATGAGCAGCTATCAGGCACCTCAATCTGACATTATTGATGTCACATAGAGCTTTAGTCCAAATCTTAAACCAGTCACACACAAAAAATCAACAGAATGCTTCTCACAACCAAGGATTTGTTTATTGTTTTCTAAGAGAATTTAGGGGTAATTCTGGTTGCATACAATGCTGAATGACAAATGCATGGCACTATCTGTCTAATTAGGGTTCCAGATCTGATCTACCCTGATCCATTACAGTCAATTCAAAGGTAGTCCAATCTAACTTACCCTCTTGTAGTTTATAATGGAAAGCAGATAAATTAGTGGGTTCCGTTTGTTTATTTTTCAGATGATAGAATGACTTTTCTATGACAGTTGGAGTTTTATTCAATAATAAAATGTGCAAATGACAACTGAGTGGAAAGAGATATCCTTAATTGAAGTACTTTTGCCCAGATGGTTTGTTTCATTCATTGTGAAGTACGGTTAGCCACAAATCCAATCGCATTTCTATATGGAATGGGTAGGAATGCCATCTATATCATAAAAATATCTAAAGCCAACACTGAAATCTTTAGTATAAGCCCATCCATCAATCTCAGGTTTTTTCAGTATTTTCCCTTGATGGAACATTTGGTTCTTGTAACAAACAAAATAAATCAGAAGACATATTTGGGGTAACAAATTGGTTTAAAAGTTTTGTGACTTGTACTTTACTTCATCAGTTGAATGAAGTGACTAAATGATGCATCTGAAGAAGTGAACTATAGCTCACAAAGGTTTATAGCCTTTAACACAATGTGTTAGTCTGAAAAAGTGTTACCGTATTCCTTCTAATTTTTCACTACCATAGATAAATCTGGCTTTGCTTGTCTGTCAAATAATATAGATCCTGGTCATTTCTGGTTTAAAATACCACAGTTACTTGGAAGATATATGTGTGTATATATTTTGGTTGGTTTTGCTTTAGTCTTTCTTTATTGGACTTATTCGACTCTAATATACAATTTAAGCAGCCACGGTGGCGCAGTGGTTAGAGTGCAGTACAACAGGCTATTTCTGCTGCCTGCCGGCTGCCAGCAATTTGGCAATTCAAATCTTACCAGGCTCAAGGTTGACTCAGCCTTCCATCTTCCAAGGTGGGTAAAATGAGGGCCTAAATTGTTGGGGCAGTATGCTGACTCTGTAAACTGCTTAGAGTGGACTGTAAAGCACTGTAAAGCAGTATATAAATCTAAGTGCTATTGCTATTGCTATAAGGAGACTATGTACAAGCCACTGAAGAAATAGCTTCAGGGCAAAAGAATACAAACAAACAAACAGACAGACTCATAATACAATAATTTAAATGTATAAAAGGCCATATAACATGACATTTTCAATCTACGTTGATAATTGCGTAATGACTCTGGCAGGAGAAGGCTTAACAATTTGGTAGGTAATGAAGTGAAAGAAACGTTTAACGTTTCTGATGAGAAGGGGATGAATAACTCCACTGTATGAGGTAGAATGTGGGTAAGAAAATGACTTTAAACAGGAAGGGAGAACAAATAGAAAAAAAAATTGTTTGTTACACAAGATTTAATCTTTATTATTTGCAAGAAGAAATTCACAACAGGTCATTCTAGATGGAGAAAGACCTAATAATGTGCTTATTACCTTTTTTTTTATAAAGGAATTCTAATTATAACCTTGATTATGCTGCAGTTAATAAAGTCCGAATCACTAAATTGATCTGATGATTTGTGCTCTCTTTGAGTGTCAATACCATCTAATGAAAGCACAAGGATTAATTATCTTTGGAAGATAGAAGCAAATTCATCAGAATCATTAGGAAGCATGAACAAAAAGAAGAATAAAATGGAAAAATTGCTTTTTTATTACTTCATAAAATACGCACCGCTTCTATTCCAAAGTCAAAAAAATTTCTGAAACCCCATACTGCTGGGTTAATCAACATGTGTCTTATATGAAAACATTTAATATTTTTTTTAAACTCCTCAATTCAATGACAATTACTCTCCTTTTGAGTTTTCAAAACAAAGTCATAACATTTGTAGACCTTTCAAACTCTTTCCAAAATTTTGTTCTATATAAAATATGTATTAATACTTGATACTTGATAACAGACAGCCAGTCAAGTGCAAGAAGTCACAAAGCAGGATAGAGTTCAAAAGTACTATAAGTTTACTTCATGCTATCTATACATGAGATCTGAACTACTGATGGTCAAGGCAAATTGGTACCAGATAAGAGACAATGGAGTTCAAGGAGACCTGAACTTTAATTTCTTAAGGAGGTGTAGAGACCCCCAAACTGATGATGCGTTTGACCCTGTCCTTCAGCCTGGCCATCTCCTACATCACACCTACATACATCCCACGTAACGTCTAAACTTCAGCATTTGGAGTCATCAGAAAACCGAGGAACAAAGTACAATCAATTGTGGAGGGAAAAGCAGAATCTGTGGACAAAAGAAGAATACATAACAATTGCATGTGGTTTACTTAGAACAAACCAAGAAGACAAAAATGGTACCAAAATTCGAGATAAGATAATAGAATTTATTATTGTTATGAGAATATCCAGTCTGTTAATTAATTCTAAAATCATTTTTCTTTCCCACTGCTTCCAATATCAGTTTAATATGATACAAAGTAGAATTCACCAAATTTCTTTATGTAAGAATAAGAAAATTACTAATAAAATAATAAATTGAACCACTAGTCATATAGTTTTAAGTATTTTGAAGTACCATTATCAGCCATCTGATGGATGGAATTAGATTATGAACTTCATTAAGTAAAAAGTTATCTAGGCTCAGGCATATATCACAAAATATTTCAAGTATTCAAGTATTTCAAAGTATTTCAAAGGGCTCGCAATCTGGGAGTCCTCCTGGATATGCAGCTGTCCTTGGAGGAACATCCGACAGCTGTAACTAGGGAGACCTTTTGTCAGGTTCGCCTGATTCGCCTGTTGCGGCCCTTTCTTGATCGGGATTCCCTGTGCACAGTCACTCATGCCCTCGTCACTTCTCGCCTTGACTACTGCAACGCTCTCTACATGGGGCTCCCCTTGAAGAGCACCCGGAGGCTCCAACTGGTCCAGAATACAGCAGCATGGGTAGTGATGGGAGCAGCATGGCGCTC
The DNA here is from genome assembly GCA_022577455.1 of Arizona elegans. Taxonomy (NCBI): domain Eukaryota; kingdom Metazoa; phylum Chordata; class Lepidosauria; order Squamata; family Colubridae; genus Arizona; species Arizona elegans. Next base: position 10,527,816 of record JAKOOJ010000002.1, on the reverse strand, counting down.
CCATGTAACACCGCTCCTGCACGAGCTGCACTGGCTCTCAGTGGTCTTCCAGGTGCGCTTCAAGGTGTTGGTTATCACCTTTAAAGCGCTCCATGGCATCGGGTCTAGCTATCTTCGAGACCGCCTGCTGCTACCGACGACCTCCCATCGTCCCTTGCACTCCCACAGAGAGGGCCTCCTCAGGGTGCCATCAGCCAATCAATGCAGGCTGGTGACCCCCAGGGGGAGGGCCTTCTCTGTGGGGGCACCTACCCTCTGGAATCAGTTGCCCCCCAGAGATAAGGAGAATCCAAGACCTTAGTGCCTTCTGCCGTGCCCTTAAAACCCACTTTTTCCAGCAAGCCGGGCTGGTTTAAGAAGAAATTTTAAATGTTTTAATTGGTTTGTATTTTTAATTCTGGGCCAAATTTATATATATTTTAATTGTTTTTAATATTTGTATTACATGTTTTTTAATTCTGGCTGTACACCGCCCTGAGTCCTCAGGGAGAAGGGCGGTATATAAATTTAAAAATAAATAAATAAATAAATAAGCAAAAGGTGCTTTTTCAAAAAGCAATTGGACTTTCTTTGTTTTTCCCTGAAGATATTTTGCTTCTCATCCGAGAAACTTCTTCAGTTCAGTACTGAAAAAGCTTCTTGGATGAAAAGCGAAACATGTTCAAGGAAAAACAAAGGAAGTCCAGTTGCCTTTTGAAAATGCACCTTTGGGAAAACTATGACCTGGATGACTGAGACTCTCCATAGACATTTCACGCTAACGACATGAAAGGTAAGAAAATTTGAGACGTAGGAACTGAAAAAGGTTTCTTATAACTCTAAGTTGTACAACACAGAAATGCCCATCATCATACATCTTTTAACATTTGATGGGTGACTAATAACTTTTACAAATAAATAAACAAAACTTATTTCTTCCCAAAAATTGGGCACATAGTTTTTACATTTTTAATTTGAAGCATAATTTTAGAAGGATATTTCAGATGATGCTTATCTGGATACCACAGTACAGTGATGAAATGCTACCAGTTTGTTCTTCCCCACCTGCCCAGAGTCCCTCCAGAGGCTGGAAACGGCCCATTTGCTGACTTCCGGTGGGCCCAGAAGGCCCAAAAATTAGCTGGCCGGTACATGCATGCACGCTGGAGCTGAGTTCGCGTGCCCACCGATATGGCTCCACATGCCACCTGTGGCATGTGTGCCATAGATTCACCATGACGGGTCTAGAATAAATCTGACTTCCACTATAGAACTAATGTTTTGGGTAATAAGACTGAGAATGTTTTTTGTTAGACTCTTATAGAACTTGCTAAAATAGGGTTTGACAACGGTAGATGTTGTCAGCTGAAAACCTGACTCTAGAGTTCCTTTTGGTATAAACTTTTCAGACTTTCCCAGTCCTACAGCTGCAGTCTCATTATTGAATCCAAAACTATTCATTATTTAGAAAGTCATGCTTTCCTCTGTTTTGTTACCACTGCATAGAATAAGACTTGGAACAGGCCATTCTTCTGGGTAAACAATTTCAGACAGCAGCTGCCTATCTACTGCTTAAACATACCAATAAAGGAAAGGCCACCATATCTATATCTCTAACTTTCAACTATAGAATTCCTATAACTTAGTTTCAGTATTCCAAAACTAGCACTCTGGAATAAGGGATAATAGGTCTTGCCATTTGGGGTTCTTCTGTGAGACAGTGTTTTAGATATTTAATAAGTTAGCTGTTTTTCAGAGCTAAACATATCCAGTTTTTCAATCTTTCTTTACAGCTTTTCATTTTAATTCTTGATCATTGTTATTCCTCTATTGGTGTCTTTTGTTACTCTGATTCGTGAACAAAATAGAATAGGACTATTTGTGGGGAAGCACTTGCTGAAAATGTTTTATCCCCATCTCTATGCTTCATCCCATTGCCCCCCAAAAAGGGTTAATAGAAGTATCAGTTTTGGGGATGTCTAGCATCTGGAGAGACAATTTTAGTTGGAAAATTGTAAAGAAAGAGGGGAAAATGATTTTTCTTCCTCCTCCTTCCTCCTCCAATTTCCCCTACAAAACAATTCTGTTGGACTAACTGGCACAAGGTCACCCAGCCGGTTTTCATGCCTAGCGTGGAACTAAAACTCACATTTTCCTGCTTGCTAGCCTGGTGCCTTAATCACTAGACCAAGCTTCTTTCCCTCCATCCCCCCCGCTTCCTTCTTCCCTTCTCTCTCTCTCTCTCTTTTTTTATTTCAGTATAATTATACTATTTCAAAACTGGAAGTGCTGCATTGTACAGTTAGAGGCCAGCTTCAAAATATCTTCCTCCTGTTCATTGCTGGTTTAATTTAAAATGGGGAAATAACGTTATTGTTTCTTATCACATCAAACAACCCCAGATGCTCATGTTAACTGAGTTTTCTCAGTTTATAATCTCAATTTATGTTGGCTACTCATTCCAGAATGGGTGACTTATTTAAGCTGCATCTGGTGGCACATTTATCCTGGAGAATTTGTTTTTGCTCAGTGGAAAGATACTGGCAGGCTTGGCTTGTTGTCTTCTTCCTCTCTCCCCTGTGTAGGAAAAGAGAGCTCCCCGTTTTGCCTTTCGTAGAGCAGCATCCAAACAAGATGGAACTTTTCCTGGAATAGGAAAATGCTTGTTCCTTTGAAAAATGCATAGGCTGCCTAACTTTCCATGTAGCTATTGTACACCTGAGCTATCACCGGTTTAAGGCAAATGTACCCTTTGTTTTATGGACTGTGTCATTTCCAATTGTCTTGTGGTAGTATTGTGGTAGTATTGTCATGGATTGTTTACAAGCTGACTGCCTGGAGAATACACACTCATGTCATGTTTTAAATAAGCTAAAGTGGTGCTTCTGCTCCAATATATATCCCCAAGAGGGTGTAACAAGTGACCATCCAATCTGTCTTTTTCTTCCTATGGCTGTCGTGGACGCTTTGTTTTCAGATATCAGATAAAATGCCTACTTCTTATTTGTACCCTGTCCAGGCTTCCAGTTACTGTCATGAAAATAAGTGAGTTTAAGATGGTTGATAAAATTCTCTGTGTCAGGGCAGAAAAGAGGGAGATAATCCAATTTTACTTTAAACATCCCTTGAATATTCTTTAGGTTTTCTTTTTCCTCTTCGAGCTTACTCTAATAGATTCACTGTGTTTATCTGAAAGGAAAATTTCCCAAATAATTTACCTTTTAGGCCAGACGTCTGTTTCATATTAGCTGTAAATACTGATAACAGATTATTTTGACTTCAAAGAATCATTTTTTGGGGAAAGGATTGCCTTAAATCCAAGGTTATTTATTGATTATTATTTATTAGTCCAATTTATATGCCGCCCTTCCCCATAGACTCAGGGCAGCTTACAATGCATTATAGCAATAGCCTGCATACTTTTTTTGTATATACCTGCTTATTAGGGCTTTCAGCCCCCCCTAAGCGGTGTTGTTTTATACAAAGTTGGCTTATTGCCCCCACAATCCAGGTCCTCAATTTACCTACCTCAAAAGGATGGAAGGCTGAGTCAACCTTGAGCCTGGTGAGATTCCAACTTGCACTAATTGCAGGCAGCTGGCAGCTAAGTGCTAGCACTTAACAGCACTTTAGTCCGCTGCACCACTGAAGCTCTTAAAGGTTAAGATCTGTACCATCAATAATGGTAGAAATGTTTATTATTAATTGTAATGATAATAGTAGCAGCAGTAATCAGAGAGAAGGAATCATGGAGTAAGGAAAACAGCAGGATCCTTTTGACTCCTTTGCCTTTCTCAGAATAACAGTATAACAGAGCTGGAAGGGACCTTGGAGGTCTTCTACTTCAACCCCCTGCTCAAGCAGGAGACCCTAGACCATCCCAGACAAATAGCTGTCCAAACTCTTCTTAAAAAACCTTGAGTGATGGAGCACCCACAACTTCTGAAGGCAAGCCGTTCCATTGGTTAATTGTGCACACTGTTAGGAAATTTTTCCTTAGTTCTAGGTTGCTTCTCTGTGTGATTAGTTTCCATTCATTATTTCTTGTTTTGCCTTCTGGTGCTTTGAAAAATAGTTGACCTCCCTCTTCTTTGTGGTCAACCTACTTTCAAGTTTCCGAAAGATGCCCTAATTAATTCATGAGCCATGATCCAAACTTCAAAGGAAATATAGTCATTTATTTGGAGCAACATTCCGGCAATACTGGGATGCAGTCAGGACTGATCCCACGCAGATTTACGTCCCCCTATGACCCTGTCTATCCCCTCCTCCCTGGCCATGTCATAAATAACATTCTCCAATTACCCACTTTGGCTGGCTGTGAAACCTAACACCCTCCTTCTGATTGCGGTCAGAAAAAATGTATGGAATTCACTTCAGTTCTCCCTCCCTCCTGCTCATGGCAACTTGAAAGCTTTGCAAGTTGACTTTACAAAGCACCAGAAGGCAAGGCAAGAAACAATGGATAATTTAAATTTAGTCAAAAATCTGCCTCACCTAGAGAAACCAGATCATTTTGAAGATGCAAACTTATTTGCAGGAAATTAATGAATGGTATATATCTGTGATATATACCACGGCACGTGTGCCACAGGTGGCACGCAGAGCTATATCAGTGGGCACGCGAGCTCAGCTCCAGCATGCATACACGTGCCAGCCAGCTGATTTTCGGGCCTTTTGGGCCTACAAGAAGTCAAGAAAAAGGCTGTTTCCGGCCTCTGGAGGGCCTCTGGGGGAGTGGGGAAGGCCATGATTTATTTGTCCCAGCTTCTGCCAACCTATCAGTTCAAAAGCATGTAAAAAATGCAAGTAGAAAAATAGGGATCACCTTTGGTGGGAAGGTAACAGCATTTCATGCGCCTCTGGTACAGGGGTGGGTTCTACTTACCTTTACTACCAGTTCTTTTGCGCATGCGCAGATCACCTACGATGACGTCCGGGTCAGTGGACGGAGCCTCCCGCTGGTTTTACTACCGGTCTTGCGAACTGGTCTGAACCGGGGGCAACCCACCACTGCTTTGGTGTTTAGTCATGCTGGCCACCTGACCACAGAGACGTCTTCGGACAGTGCTGGCTCCTTGGCTTTGAAACGTAGATGAGTACCACCCCTTAGAATCAGGAATGACTAGCACATATGTGCGAGGAGAACCTTTACCTTTTAGGGTGTTTGATTCGAAACAACTGTCCTGAAGTCATGCCTTGCTGACATTTTTGTGTGATATTTATTCATAATATGTAGACAAAGTCTGAAGAGAGGACAGGAGATAAACACTTTGTCACTCTTTGTCTCTGTCACATCTCTAGATTATTGCTTCATTCTTGGTGTAGCTCCTGTATTATTGTTGAAGAGGACGAAGGATACAATAGCATTGCAATATAATCTCTACCCGAAAGCTATATTTTAGACTCATTGGCATAAATTCAATACAGATGATTGGAATCACTCTACAGATTCATTTTATACAAATGATTGTAGTTATTAGAAGGGCTACTGCAATGAAGCTTAATGATTGCAGCTACGACTAAAAGTATCATGCTTTTTTTTTTTTTTTTGGCTTTTAGAAGACAAAGCCATTTAATGGAACCAAAACAAATTGTCAGTGTTGATTGTCTTAAAGTCAAGAAACATCTCTTTTTCTCACGCATAGCTTTTCCCAGTAATGAAGGCTTCTAAAGCTATGCATGTGTCAAATATTAAATCTCTGAGTTACATTTCATGCAAGTACTCTTAACTATTTTGATTCCTGACCGTATTTATAATAATATCTAAGCGTCCCAAATTCAAATGGACATAAATGTTGCAGAAGGAATGATGTTCACCAGACACAGTGAAACTCTTTTTTTTTAAATCAAGAGTTCCAACAGCACTTCCAGAAGGAAGAAAAGCCAGGTTGGTATATGGTTAAAGGCAGTGGTGGGATTCAATTTTTTTTACTACCAATTCTGTGGGCGTGGCTTGGTGGGCATGGCAGGGGAAGGAGACTGCAAAATCCCCATATCCTCCTGATCAGCTGGGACTCAGGAGGCAGAGAATAGATGGGGGCGTGTCAGTCAGATATTGATGATATCTACCGGTTCTCCGAACTACTCAAAATTTCCACTACCGGTTCTCCAGAATTGGTCAGAGCCTGCTGAATACCACCTCTGGTTAAAGGCATCAGGCCAAAAATCTGAAATTGTAACTTCTACTCCCATTTTAGACATGAAACCAGCTGAGTAACCTTGAGCCATTCATTGTTTGAGTCAGTCATTCTCAACTCTCAGAAGATACAATGGCAAATCACTTCTGAAAATCTTGCCATGGAAATTGCAGGCACCTGTCTAGGCAGTTGTATGAGTAAAAAGTGACACAAATGGGAGAGGGAGAGCGGATAGATTTTCTCCATGATGTTTAGTTCCTAATCTTGGTCTTTCAGATATTCCAACAGTGTAGCCTTATTGCTTTGGCTCAAAATTCACACATTTTCAAATATCAAATTTGTAGTTGATGTTTGATTACCTCAGTTTTAGGATCTCATTTGTGTGGAAGTTTAGTGATCTCATGTTTTTGGACTTTTTTAAAAAAATAAATAACTTAAAATGTTAATTTAATGGTCATGATCCTCAACTGGAAAGGTCCTCACATACCATGTTACACTCAGGCATGATGTTATAAATTTCTGGCTTCTGCAGTGGTTCTTAGTAGCCTTTGAATAATACAGGAAAAGGATAAGCAGTATTGTTTTATAAAGATTTACTTTTTGGAGTGGCTTTAGGAAATTAATAATTAATTATATGTATCATATTTTTCAGAGTCTAAGATGCTCCGGACTATGAAGATGCCCCTACCTTTTTTGGGGGAGGAAAACAAGAAAAAAAAAATTGCCTCTGCCTCCCAGCAATTTGCTTCCTTGCAGCAAACAGCAAACAGCCTACTTTTTCATTTTCATTTTCAACACAATCTGATTAGCACAAGAAAAAAAAATCTGCCTCCCAGCAATTTGCCTCCTTGCAGCAAACAGCAGAGGCCTGTGCAGCAATAGGCAATGGCAATCCCTCCAGCCTGAAACAGCTGAGGGTCTGGAGGCTGATCCAACTGACAATCAGCTGCTTGTGCTAATCAGGCTGTGGTGAAGCTGTAATGGGCTGTTTTCTGTTTGCTGCAAGGAGATAAATTGCTGGGAGGCAGAGGCCAAAGGGTGGGGGCCGATGGGTGGCCAGGGCTATATTCGGTGTATAACACGCACCCAAATTTTCACCCAATTTTAGGGGAGGAAAGTGCATCTTATACTCCGAAAAATATGGTATGTTAGATGCTATTATACCAAAATTAAACTGGTTGAGTCCATAGAGAAGTTTCAATAGCTTGGGAATGACATATCTCTATTTTTTTTTCCTTCCATTCAATCATGTCCAATTCTCAGACACTGCCTGGACAAGTCCCTACAGTTGTTTTGGCAAGGTTTTTGAGAAGTGGTTTGCCATTGCCTCCTTCCTAGAGTTGAGAGAGTGTGAACGGCCAAGGTCACCCAGTTAGCTTTCTGCCAAAGGCAGAACTAGAACTCTAACTGGCAAAATTACTTCAATGTAAATCATGGTTTCTGTTTGAGGGTCATTGCCACAACCAAAGTATTTTCTCCAAGTTCTAGTTAAGGACAAAGCTCACATCTAAATTTTATGTATCTTGGAATCTCTACCTGTATGTCATAAGAAAAATGTTTTTTTGCCAATGTATAAAGAAGCAATCATACCTCATCTCACGTGCACAAATGGGAACAGTGCAAGTAGTGTTCAGTATTTAGTGGGTAGAATAGATACCAACAGTTGTCTGGTGTATTTAGACTTTTTTCCCTTTATGTTCGTGCAAATGATGGATCACTTTTCTGGATAATTTCTTTCTTTGTAATTTATTTTTTTTTTCATAACAGCAAGAATCCTAAATATATGCATACTGCTTGCCTAAGAATGAGACTTATGCAACATTATTTATCTCCCCTCCTTCCCGTTTCAATATTCCTTGGATATCCACATGTATTATTTCAGTATAGGTAATTTATTCATTCTATATGTCAGGGAGCATCCTGAACCTTGTGTACTACCACTATCGTTTACTGAAGCATAAAACACCTAGATTAATAAAAAGACTCTTCAGCTTCTTCTAGCTGGCCTTCCAAGTCTTTAAAAAAAATACTTCAAACTTTGTAAGTCCTTTGGGAACTTAGTAGCAAACAAAAATGAGGTGACACTATATGATTACTGCCATAGCAGTTGGGAGGAAGAAGAAACTCATGCTTTGAGGAGTTGTTGGTTTTTTTATTATTTTATTTTAAATCATTTTTAAGACCAGCATTTGATTACAAAAGGTTAGAACACAGCAGCCAGTTAGGGAGCTCATCACAACAACTACAGAAGAACAGACTGCAAGAAAGTACACATAACTAGATAAATTCAAGCTAGTAGGTTACCTGGCCCCATGCGCAGCCGATCTAATTTTCTTGCTCCTTCCCATTTAATTCTCTGTGGGGGTGAAGTTTGGATCAATATTTTTGAAAAGGTGAAAATTACAAAAGGATTCCATTTAGCAGAACACCTTTAAAAGGGCAGTTCGGGTTTGTTGAGGTTTACGCTGTGAGGTTAAGCCCTGCATTACCCAAATACGGTTAAGAAGGAAGAGAGCAAAAGAAAACATTTGGGGTTTCTTCCCCCTTTCTTTCTTTCACACTGTTCAAGATCAAGGTGCCTCTACATAGCAGTAAGCAATGTGAGATTTTTTACACAGCAGTGTTCTTCAGGCGGGGTTCTTCAGACTTCAGTTGCTAGACTTCCCAGCCAATCTAGCTACAGATAAGTTACTTCTGTATAATTCATACTTGCAATCCTTTGAAGATGCTGAAATGCTCAGGTGAGGTGAGAATCCTGAAAGGTGAAATCCAACAGTTCCAGGAGGCATCCTGAGGGAGGTAGCTTAGTAGACCAGCTGAAGAAAGTCAAATTTTTATATATTCAGTTTTATATCTTCCCCTTATTTTTATTTGCAAAGGATTAGACATCTTCTTGCACTTTGCCTTATTTCTCTTGAAAGCTCTTATCTTTTGACTTGAGCCAGGACTAAAGAAATGAAAGCCTGAAGTTTAATTGAAATAAAGATGAATAGAGTTCTAACAGAATTAGTAGTTCCTGCTTTACATTTATATTTTTTAAAAAAATATCTTTCTTGCCAGAGTTTGGACAGTAGGGAGTTTAAATTTCTTCATAGGCTTTTAAGGCTGAAATCCTACAATAGTTACTTGAAAATGAATTTCACAGAATAGATTGGAATGTGTATTTGAGTAAACAGGCATCAATATAGGTTCTTAAGGGCTTCTGTCAGCGACTAGATTTTATTGTGGGTTAGATGAATTTATTTATAGATAGAGAACAATACCAGTGGTGTTTGTTTGTTTTTTTTTAAAATTTATGCACTTAGGAATTCTTGCTTTATTTGTATCAGGTGATTTGTATTTTGAAACAAGGCAAAAACAAACAATTTCTGGCATGGTCTAGAGGTCCATGAAGTCACCTAGATGAGAAAAAGAAAGCACAGATAAAACTAGTTTAGATTGACAGGATGCACCATACTTCTTGGTTCCTTTTTCTCCTGTAAATCATCTCCTTTCAACTCATTCTGCCAGTATTTGTTTTGTAATTTTATTCTCATTCATTCTATATGACAAAACCACCCTAGCCATGGTGGCAGAGTGCAATACTGCAGGCTACTTCTGCTAACTGCTGTCTGCCTGCAATTTGGCAGTTCAAATCTCACCAGGCTCAAGGTTGACTCAGCCTTCCATCCTTCTGAGGTGGGTAAAATGAGGACCCAGATTGTTGGAGGCAATAGGCTGACTCTGTAAACCACTTAGAGAGGGCTGTAAAGCATTGTGAAGCGGTAAATAGGTCTAAGTGTTATTTATATTAACATACTTCTATACTGGTCAGTCACATTTCTATTTAATACACATTTATTCAGCACCTGTTCATTCTTGAGTCTATCTCTTCTTGTTTCACTGGAACAATATTGTGACAATTCCATGAAAAAGCACTTCAGCATCCCTGAATGTTGGAGATAAAAGGACTATTCTTAATAGTCGTGCAGATTATTTCAAAGCAAGGAAGACTTCCGGACTTCTACAGTCCTGAAATATTGTAGAAATATTTCAGGACTACATAAATAATAATATTGTATTGGTAGCAGATTTGAAGATATGATAGATAGATATATAGACATATAGACAGACAGACAGATAGACAGACAAATTTGATTTATTACAGCAACTTAAAACAACATCTCCCCTTTTACGATCCTGTAATCGCTTAATTCAGAGTAGAGTCAGGGCAAAAGGATGAAGCTGCACGTTTACTGGCCAGATTCCCTTCCTGACACTACACAGAGTTTGCAGCAGATTTTTTTTTTTAAAAAAATTTTTGCACCCTAGAAGAGAAACATCTGCCACTACCTAGGATTGAATTCTCAGCCTTTCAAATGGGAAGCAAGCATCTTCACCACTAGGACACCATGCCTCTCAAACTTAAAATAAAATAGCAGGACAAAATGTCCAGATGGCTAAACAGCACAAAATAAAAACACTCATTACTGTAAGTAAAAAAAAAAGAGGAAGAAGAAAAGAGAAAAAGAGAGAAAAATGGATGGGAAACTATGATAAATTACAAAATTTTATAGCATGTAAATTCCAATTAGTATGTAAACTCCAATTAAAAAAGCAATAGCTATAACACAAAATGTAGCTAATTTCCTGGAATCTTTACTAAACTGATGACTTTATAAAAGTGTATGCCCTGTGAAAGTGTATGACAATACAGAAATTTGGAATATATGTTCAGAGGTGATGCAATTGAAATAGCAGTGGTATGTGACCAAAAAGCTCTGGCACCTAAACCTTGAAATCTTGGTTTAACTTCATCCCAAATTCTTTCCAGGCTGGCATGTACAGAATACACATGTAAGCAAATAAATACATACATAAATAAAACAGTAAATCTGCAGTAAGCCTGATTAGACAAACTATGGTATTTCCATGGAAAAGTGTGGATGTCCAGGAGCATGACCTGTGCCAGAGACCCTACTCCCAAAATTTGCTAGAACCATTATTTTAATTGACATATTCTTAAATGGCTTTGGCAGAGATAGTGCCAGTTCTAACTGAAAGAGAGCAATGAAGTATGAGATTCAGAATATAGATCTCAGCACTTTAGATCCTATTGATTCTTGTGCAGGAATATTCTTGTATACATTACACTGTGTACAGCATAAGATAAGACTTTGCCTTAAATTATTTAATTGGAGCAGGCACCTTAAAATCTATAAAGGCAGCATAGTAAGAACTGCTTAGCATATTTTGTTGATAGATACTTCAAGTAATGCATTGATTCACTATCAAAAAACCTGACTGGAAGTCAGCTTGTTCCCTTGCTTACAATTTTCACTTGGATCATCCAGTTAGCAAGCTTTAAAGAGATAAACAACATATAGCTTATTAACCTGAGCAAGATGATGGAATAATAGCTAGCTGAGTTAGTCTTATCCTCTTTCTTATATATTTTAATTATGATTGAGTTACTCCAATATTTGGAGGTCTGAAGAGAGGTTTTGGTGTGGGTAAATAAAGGGGTCAAAACAGAAGTTCATAATTTATAGTAATTCTGGTGGATTTGCATCAATGGTGGGTTTCAAAAATTTTTACTACCGGTTCTGTGGGTGTGGCTTGGTGGGTGTGGCATGGCTTGGCAGGGGAAGAATACTGCAAAATCCCCATTTCCTCCCAATCAGCTGGGAGTTGGGAGGCAGAGAATAGATGGGGGCGGGGCCAGTCAGAATTTTTACTACTGGTTCTCCAAACTACTCAAAATTTCCACTACCGGTTCTCCAGAACTGGTCAGAACCTGCTGAAACCTGCTTCTGACTTGCACACATACAAAATATCCAAGGACTTTGCTTGCCATTTTTTAAACTGATGAATTAAAGACAGCATTTCCAATTCTAAAATGCGAAAGTAAAGAATCAAGAAAAAAGTAGTGTAGATTCAGGTCTATGGTTGGTATGTAAAATAAGGTACTTAAATGTGTATCTCCAATTTCTGATGGTATTAAGACTATGCCCCACTGTTGAAGAAGAAGAGGAAACAATGCTCCAGAACAAAGATGGATGTTGGGGGTCCTTGAGTGTGAGTACCATCAGTAGAAGCACTTTGAAGTGGTTGCCTGGTGCCTTAACCACTAGGTCAAACTGGATCTCCAAAGGATCTTTCCTGTCTACTTGTTATTAGCAATAGACGTTGAAATATACATATTAGAAAGAGCTTGACTGTTTATGCTTTTTTCCTACTTACGTTGGGATAGTTGCTGGAGGTACAGAGCTGTTCACTGGACTTTGGGTTACATCTTTTAAATGGTATTAGGCTTGTCTTTATTTAATACATAGTCAGAAGTCAAAGAAGGAAGCAAACAGCCCAGAGCATGTCATCCCTTATGTTGTGGCCCCGCCCTCTGAGCCTGTCCCATCGGAGGAAGAAAGCTCCGAGCATGAGGAAGAGGAGTCAGCCAGGCCTCCCTCTCCAGGCCCTTCACCTCTGGCATTGTCTCAGGTACCGGCCGAGGGAGAGGAGATCAGTAGGGAGACAGGTGGCTCGGATCAGAGTGACGAAGAAACATCATTCCTGGATGCACGCCTCCAAAGGCGTGATAAACGATTGCAGCAGCTTAGGAGGCATGCTAGGGATTAGAACTGAGTCACTGGACCACACCCCAGAGACTATATAATAGAGGGTGGTGGCCAGTGATCCCTGTGACGAACAAAGCAAACCTTGGATAGTCACTAAAGCTTCATCCGGAATTGCTGAGAGAAACATTTCTTGTTGTCGGACATTTGGACTCTTGAGTATTTAATCTTTCTGTTTTACTGTGAAAATAAAGGCACTTGGCAGGCGGTGTGTCTATCACTGCCAAGTGGGAGATAAAGAAGCTGGGTGCGTTCCAAAGTGTTTCCTTAACCCTCGGCTGGCTGTATTTGTGTGTGTGTGGGTACGGGGACAGATCACCTTGCAACCAACACCCAGATAAGCTAAAAACTAGAAAAAGCACCAAACAATCAGGAAAGGTATCACACTAGTGGTGGTATTCAGCCGGTTCTATCTGGTTCAGCTGAACGGTAGCGGTGGCTGAGGGAGGTTCCACCCACCTGCCCAGATGTCATCACGTCCCATTTTTGACACTCTGTGCATGCACGGAAGGCCCTGCGTGCATTCTCATGTTTGCGAACCAGTAGCAAAGGTAGGGAAATATCACCCCTGAACCACACCAGTGGTCAGATTCAAAATTTTTACTACCAGTTCTGTGGGTGTGGCATGGCTTGGTGGGCATGGCTTGTTGGGCATGGCAGGGGAAGGATACTGCAAAATCCCCATTTCTTCCCAATCAGGTTGCAAAGAATAGATGGGACCGGGCCAGTCAGAGGTGGTATTTACCAGTTGTCCGAACTACTCAAAATTTTCGCTACTGGTTCTCCAGAACTGGTCAGAACCTGCTGTATGTCACCTCTGAACCACATCCTAATCAAGGCGCTCCCATGTGACACCTTGCCTGCGCGAGCTGCACTGGCTCCCGGTGGTCTTCCGGGTGCGCTTCAAGGTATTGGTTCTCACCTTTAAAGCGCTCCATGGCTTAGGGCCCGGCTATCTGCGAGACCACCTTCTGCCACCGATAACCTCCCACCGGCCAATTCGGTCCCACAGAGAGGGCCTCCTTAGGGTGCCGTCGGTCAAGCAATGCCGACTGGTGGCCCCCAGGGGGAGGGCCTTCTCTGTGGGGGCACCCGCCGTCTGGAACGAGCTCCCCCCAGGAATACGACTAATCCCAGACCTCCGTACCTTCCGTCGAGCTTTGAAGACCTTCCTATTCCAGCAAGCTGGCCTGGCTTAAAAATTTTTAAAGGGTTTTTAAGGGTAATGGGTTTTAATACTTCGGGAAGCCAATTGGATTTAATTTTGTTTTAAATTATTTTAAATTTTGTATTGTATGTATTTTAATTTGGCTGTGCACCGCCCTGAGTCCTTCGGGAGAAGGGCGGTATACAAATTTAATTAATAATAATAATAATAATAATAATAATAATAATAATAATAATAATAATAATGACTATTGAAGAAGAAAATATATCCCCAACTAACGCAGACTGGGCAAAACCCATTCTCCCATACATTGATGTTCCCTAGCCTAGTAACAAGATATATTCAGGAAAATAAACTCAGAAAACACCAAGAACTTGAGACACTGCAGTGTTAGGGGAGGAAGAGTAGAACTGTTGTACTGTCTGTCTCTTAAGAGATCTTCTCTTAAGAGATTGTCTGTCTCTTAAGAGATTCTTAAGGAGAATCTTATTTTAGGGGAGAAGAAAGAATAAGATCGGTGTCTGTTGGAATAAGTTTGATATCAGATCTATTAATTTGAAGGAACAAAAATGGTTACTTGGAATGCACATTGCATTATTGGTCAGAACAAAATTAATTCAACCATTTCCAGCTCTTTGTAGATTTGCAACGTCTGGCTATTCTGAGTTTAAATGTGCTGATTTTCACCCACCTGGAAAGTTAGCAAAGACAATTTTCAGGTTGTTCCGAAAGGTGAGTTCCAGCAAGATAAAAGTGAAAAGCTTCTGAGTTAGAAAGTTTAGTAAAGATTTTTTTTTTTGAAATAGATAGATAAATAGATAAATAAATAAATAAATAAATAAATAAATAAATAAATAAATAAGGAAACAGGACTCAGCAAGAGGTACTACTAGCACAGTAGTAATGGCAGCCAGGCTATTAGAGAAAGAAATAGAAAAGAAACAATCAGAGGCTTTAAAAATACATTGATTTGGTATCAGCTACCTACTGGTAGCAAGTGCAGGTCCTATAAGATTAGTTTAATTTTTCTGAACTAAATGTTATCAAGCAAGTAGCTCCATTTTTTCCCTATTTTTAGTAGATTCAGTTTCCAAACTATTTTCATTAGTAGTCTCTTGTAAAGCAAATTTCAGTAATCAAGCTCTTAGATGGAAAAGGTGTAGTTACTTTAACTAGTCCTTCCAAATCCAAGAGAGTTTGAAAGTTGGTTGATGCTCTAGTTTTCATCATGCATGAACAATCATTTTCCCAGTCAAACACAATTGTCTTGCACTTTGTGATCATATTTATTGCTCCATCTTACAATCAGCCACCACTTTCTGCAAACTACTGTATTCAGGATCTCATCCAACAACAGCATTTTATATGCTATTTCAGTCTTTCTTATTTCTTTCTTTCTCTTCCATGTTCATTTTTCAAACAGAAGAGGCAGAGAAACAACAGGATCAGATCTGGTTACAACTTGGAAGAGCATCAGGAAATTATAGCCTGGGGAGTCTGTCTAAATAAATGAAAGCAAAGGAAATGATAAAGCACTTTTTTATCATTGCCAAAAAGCATGAACATGCCAGGGCTTCCGGAGGAGGAATGGCAGACTGAAGACATCTCTGAAAAAAAAAATGGAGCTAATGCCTATTGCAAAGAACAAAGAGCTGGTGAGTAGACAGATTCTTTGGAACTTCTTGAAAAGGAGAGGATTGGAGATTGCCCACATGTATTCTGGACAGTAGTTCCTCACCAAAAGACTGTAGGAGAGTGGAGTCCCACAAGTTTGAATGCTGCTAGATGATGGGAATAGCCATCTTGGTCACAACTGGCTACTAAAGGACATTAAATTCATGAAGTTCAAATATTTAAACATTTACAATAAGATTTTGGTATTTATTATAAAGAACAAATAGCTTCTGATGGAAAATAAATCCCATTTTGGTTTTTTATAACAAAGATTAGTAATTTCATGAATTTAATAATTGTACATTAGAGGGAACTAAGGATTTTAGGTACAGAAAAATATACTAACCTAAAATGATGCAAAATGTTATATCAATGAAAACACAAGGAAAACTTTTGAAGAATGGAGTCAGGAAACAGTAGCCATAATATCAACAATATCAGTAATGATATCTGCTTTTATGGATAAATGTTATTAGAGTATTGGCTAATGTAGAACAAATTTTATCTAACAAGATAGAAGTGGTATCAAAACTTAATTTACAACTGTCAGGCAAAGAGAATAACTTAGAAAATGATGCTTCACTGGTTTTACAAAAGAAAATGGTGGAGGTTTTAAAATTTAAAAGGGAAATACAAATCACAAACTTTGTGAATGATCTGGACAACTTTTTTCCTATTGGATTTATCAAAGAGGTTTGTTAAAGCCCTGAAGAATTCTGTATGAAGGAACAAAGTAGAAATGAAATCAAATCCTGCCAATATCTAAGGGGCTGGCACAAGGAAGAGGGAGAGGGTGTCATTTTATTCTCAAACGCACCTGCAGGCAAGACAAGAAACAATGGATGGAAACTAATCAAGGAGAGAAGCAACCTAGAACTAAAAGAGACATTTCCCAACAATGAGAATAATTAATTAATGGAACGACTTGCCTTCAGTAGTGGGTACTCCTACATTGGAAGTTTTAAGAAGAGTTTGGATAACCATTTGTCTGAAATGGTATAGAGTTTCCTACTTGAGAAGGGAGTTGGACTAGAAGACTTCCAAGGTCCCTTCCAACTCTGTTGTGGTTGTTGTTACTAAGTATAAAGGTTGTTAATGAAAAGACTGTGAAGTTGATTTATTTGATCAAGGTTACAAGAATATATGTTGTTACTTCTGGCAACTCTTTATAAATTTCCTGCTGACACCAGCAATGAAATGTGATGTTTTATGGATTTGTTTATAGAGGTGAGATGGGATATAGGATAATTGTTTGTAACTTAGAAGAGGTGGAGAGTCATTAAATTTGTTTGTACTTATTGTGATGAAGGTTAGAAGTTAATTTATATATTTATTTTCTTATTATTATATTCTTGCTTTTCTTTCTTCCCTCTTTGTTTTGTCTTAGACTCTTAGTTCTTTTTATTGTTTTCTTTTTCTTTCTTTTATATTTTACATTTAATATATTTAATATATCTCATTATCTCATGTTACATTCAGTTCAAGTAAGATCTTACTATCTTTATCTCTAAGTATGAAAATGAGCTAATGAAATGAAAAAGAGCTAATAAAGGCATATAACCTACAGACAAATCCACTTCATACTATCCAATTTGTCCTCTATTAAATGCTAATTGTTTATATATGACAAGACTCATAGACTAATTTTTGTAATTGGTCTAAGAAAATACATCTACCAGAGGTAATATTACTTTCATTTCATTTGTTTACCTTTTACCATGTCAAATGGACATTATCAAAGATGCCCTTAACCTTCTGTTATGTCTAACTTGATATTATAATCCCTTCCATCACTTACAAAGCAGCTGAATGATACTCAGAGCCTAAAAACTGATCAATAAATTATTGTATGCAAACCTATTTATTATTATATTATTTAGTAAAATACACAATTATACAATTAATTTATATAATCCAATTATAATATAAATTGGTATTGGTATTGGTAAAGCAGCCACCACATTTTCCAGACTTACAGAGAGAGTATGGCTTAATAAGAAGCTGACGGAACATACAAAGATCCAGGTTTATAGAGCCTGCGTCCTGAGCACACTCTTGTACTGCAGTGAGTCTTGGACCCTCTATGCACGGCAGGAGAGAAAGTTGAACACCTTTCATATGCGCTGTCTCCGATGAATTCTTGGCCTCACCTGGCAGGACAAAGTTCCAAATAGCGCAGTCTTGGAATGTGCTGGAATTTCTAGCATGTATACACTATTGAAAAAGTGACATCTACGCTGGCTGGGGCATGTCGTGAGAATGGGTGATGGTCAGATTCTGAAAGATCTCCTGTATGGAGAATTAGTTCAGGGAAAGTGCCTCAGAGGGAGACCACAGCTGCGATATAAGGATATCTGCAAGAGGGACCTAAAGGCCCTGGGAATGGACATTAACAACTGGGAAACCTTGACCTCCGATCGTTCATCTTGGAGGCTAAAGACACAGCATGGCCTTCTCCAATTCGAAGAGGCACTTGTTCGGCAGGCTGAGGCAAAGAGGCAGTCACGGAACCAGCGAAATCTGGGGGCTGGGCAGGGGACAGAATGTATCTGCCCTCAGTGTGGAAGGGATTGCCACTCTCGAATTGGCCTTTTTAGTCACACTAGATGCTGTTTTAGGACCACTTTCCAGAGCATGATACCAAAGTCTCTTGAGACTGAAGGATGCCAATGTGTGAGTATAAATTATAGAAAGTATCATATAGCAACTCTAAGCCCTAATGTATGCATGACATGTCTATAATTGGAGCTTTACCTGGTGTCTGAATTCTTTGGAAAAAATATTCCAAGAAATAAAAGTCTGTATTTGTAGATATAAATATTTAAACTATGCACATATATACACACAGAATCATTAAAAATCCAAGTGAGTTTCTAAGCAAAGATACAAACCCCAAAAAATCAATATTACCTCAAGATTGATAAAGGGACTTGGAGGAATTTCCATGTTAATACGTTTAAGATATTTCAAGAAGATGAATTACTGGCATTATTTTTTTTTTATGAGAAGGACAAATTCTTGGATTTTCGTGATTGTTATATTATGGGGCTCAATAATTTTCCTGATTTTCAGCATTATCAGTGTCTCACATTTTCCCCTTTTTCATTATCAAAATAAGACATGTCACCAGTTGTGCTTACACTCACGTAAAGCATTAATTTCAATATAGCATTGTTATTTTCTTCTGCTCCTCTTCCTTCCTTTTCTGATAAATAACAATAAAACCAAAAAACACCAGCCTGATTTATCTGTACCTGGTCATGCATTGATAATGAATTATTCCTCTTCTAGATACTTATACAGCCAACTGTGTACAATCTATATGGAATACTATTTCTACATCTACTTCAACAACTTACTAAGAGCTAGATATACAGTTCATTATGCGGGCTGGCAGTTTCTCTCAGCATCCTTTCTCTCTTCAGACACCCTTGGAAATCATCTGTACAAGGAAGACATGTTCTCATTGTCCATTTCATTCTTCAGTTATCTTTGGACTTCTACTTCAAGAGTCTTGCCTGAGGCTTTCCTGTAACCAAAAAGCCATCAACAGCCAATACTGCCTAGAATCCTTTTTGGTTTACCATCCTTTTTCTTTGACCTCATCTTCTACCTCTCTTTTCAGTCTTCAGCATTTGTTCTCCCCCTTATCAGGATTGCCGTGTTCCCTACTGTCAGTAAGAAAATGTGTTATCTCTTGTTTCAGCTTCTACCAAGTAAAACAGTGTATACATTTGGTAAGGATGTGACAAGATGACCAACAGCCCTGAGCTTGACATGCTGTCACTGTTGTTATTAGAAACCAACTAGTGTGCTTTTTTAAAAAAAAGTGTCTTGGAAAGAAAAGATTAAACTTGTCATGGTTATACTTGACAAAAAGGTGTATCAGACAATTGTGATTTCTATAGCTATGCTTTTTTTTCCTTCTCCTTTTAGTACTGTTTATGGCCTTTGAACTATGGTGCTGGAGAAGGCTCCTGCGAGTCCCTTGGACTGCAAGGTGATCAAACCGGTCAGTCCTAGAGGAGAACAACCCTGACTGCTCTTTAGAAGGCCAGATCCTGAAGATGAAACTCTAATACTTTGGTCACCTAATGAGAAGGAAGGACTCACTGGAGAAGAACCTAATGGTGGGAACAATTGAGGGCAAAAGAAGAAGGGGACGACAGAGAATGAGGTGGCTGGATGGAGTCACTGAAGCAGTCGGCGTGAGCTTAAATGGACTCCAGAGGATGGAGGACAGGAAGGCCTGTAGGAACATTGTCCATGGGGTCACAATGGGTCAGACATGACTTCGCAACTAACAACATAGCTATGCAAACCAGAGTAGTCTTAAAAAATAATGAATGTGCTACAGTGGTCTCGATTTCAATTGAGAGTAACTTTATATAAATTATATTTTGACATGTTTGCTCAGGCTAAACTGTCTTTTATTTGCTTAGCTTCTGTGAAAGAAAAAAAGAAGAAACTCAGCAGGATACAACAAAGTGTTAAGTAGAGGTAACTTTTATCCTGTATCGTCCTTAAAAAAGTGTGGACCAAAACTTAAAAAGAGCAAATTGCCTTTTTCTCTCCTGTTTCACTACTGTTTTTCTGCATTCGTTTTTATACTTTTGCTACAAAATCTCTTAAGATAAAGAAATAAATTAGTAAAAGAAGAAGACAAGGTTTGCATAATTAATCCTCTAGACCATATTTTGGAGCACTAAAAGAAATAGACTGGAATTGAGAAATATTGTTGAAAAAAAAGCAATTACATTTCTCTGTCTCATTCTGTCAACAGTCCTACTAATGAACCCAAAGCAAGGAAACACTCTCAGAAACTTTGAATCCCCAAAAGTAAAACTTTAT
This sequence comes from Arizona elegans, assembly GCA_022577455.1. Classification (NCBI taxonomy): domain Eukaryota; kingdom Metazoa; phylum Chordata; class Lepidosauria; order Squamata; family Colubridae; genus Arizona; species Arizona elegans. Next base: position 10,507,393 of record JAKOOJ010000002.1, on the reverse strand, counting down.
TGGATACACCAATTTGGTACTGAAGAATGAAAACCAGCTCTGTTTTCCCGCTCAAATGATTGCTTAGTTAAACAATAGCTTCTCTTTCTCCCTACCCCTGGCTGATCATATTGTCCAATTATGAGATGTTCTTTTGTTATGGGAACAGCCCATCTCTTTCTCAAGCACCTGCAGTGGTAACCTTGATGGTTGCCAGGCTCTCATGGTCCATGCACATTTTCTCAGCAATCTATTTCACTCTTCCCTCCCTCCCAATTCATTTGAAAGAAGCAAAATTGTTTAAACTTGACACACTCATTCTATACATACAAAGATAAAGGTTTTCCCTGTCCAGTCCATATATTCTGTTTATTTTTTCTCTGAAATGTTTTTATTTGTTTTTTAAAAAAACAATCCTCAGCCAAAAAAGGGCTAAAATAGTAACACATAGATAAGCACATAATAAGATCTTAGAAGTGCTTCACAACCTTCTAACATGTACTTTGATGTTCATTCTATTTTACTGACAAGCAACTTTGTTTCTGCTTTAAAAAAAACTTTTAAAAAGTTAATCAGAAGTTTATGAAATACATTTTTGACAGGAATTGTCTTCTATGTACTATACTATTATTTCAAAATCGTTGATCACTTATGCTCAAATGGAAACCACTGGGGAACCCTCTTTCTCTCTGTGAAGATTGCAGAGAAAATCACTTTTTACTTGTCTATCGAGAGGGAAGTGCAGACCGCACAGATGAAATTATAGCCTTACATAGAGAAGAAAAATTTAAAGAACTGAGGTATCTAAAGCAATGTAAGCATAAAGGAAAAAAGAAAGAAATAGCTAGCAATCTAAATTTCATGATTAAAAGAAATGTTGGGGAAATGTTGCCATGTTTTTTAAAATGACTATTATTATATATATATTCACAGAAAAGCCAAGTATTTTAAGCGCTAAAATATATGCTAAATATTATATTATACAACATGAGCTTATCCATTAGTACATATGGTAATGTTTTTAAAGTATCATTACCCTGTATATAGCCATGGATAACCATAGATTAGCTGATCCTCAAATTTTTAACCAAAATACTATGAAAAATGTGCCACTCTTAGATTGAATTGGGTAAATTAAGATTTATGAAAATTATGATAATTATCAAATTATCTAGTCTACTGCTCTTCTGAACATTTGATGGAACATGGGACCATGGAGAACAGAGGAATATAGACTGTGTTCCATGAGAATGTGTTCCAGGGCAATATGGTGCCATGGGACTCCATTCCTCTCATTGGTCGTTACTGTAGAAGGGACAGTTAACAATTGTGATAAAATATGTGCTCTTCAGAAAATTCTGAAGAGCACATATTCTGTGTTAAATGTGTTCAAGGATCGTGCCCAATAACTCCATAAGCAGATCTTCATTAAATCAGTTACTGTTTATTAATAAAGCATCTCATTAATACAGGTACATGTCTGGAACTGAGGCAGGACCGCATGGCTGACCCTTAAGTACCCCCTGGGCATGGCTAAGGTAAGGAGGGGTTATTGGGTTAGGGTGGACCTTGGGGGCTGGCTTGTCCAACCCTCCTGCCTCTAGCTCTGGGTCAGAGGCAAGGCATTTATTCCTGACAAAACCCCCTCTAAATGCCTGGCCGAAGTGTTCTTGAGTGGTGCATACCTGAGGTGTCATTTTCAGGAGGACACCCAATTTTGATGTTAGATATGTGTGTTGTTTGTTTTGCAATGGTTTTGTTAGAATGTCTGCTGTTTGTTCTTCTGTGTCGCAATGTATAACCCTTATGAACCCTATGCTTGCGAACTGTCTAACGTGTTTGTATTTTATGTCGACATGCCTCGACCTTTGACCAACTGCTTCAGCCTTTGATATTTCCATAGCAGCTTTATTGTCTTCGTGCATGGTGATGGGGTAGTTCGGTTCGGCCCATATGTCCGCGAGCAGGTCATCAAACCAGACCAGGTTGTTGGCGGCCTTGGACAAACAAATATATTCGGCCTCTGTGGTGGATGTAGCTACCAGATCCTGTTTGCCTGTGTACCAATGTACTGGGCTGTTGTTTAGAAAGAATACGTAACCTGAAGTGCTCTTCCTGCTTTTCACATCCCCAGCCCAGTCAGCATCTGCGTAGCATGTGAGTGTGGGTGTTGTGGTATTCTCGGGTTCCAGTGATAGGCAAGCATCGGAGCTATGCCTTAGATATCTCAATACCCTTTTGATGGCTTCCCAGTGATACACGGTGGGTTTACCTACATGTTGAGACAGCAAGTTAATTGGCAGGGCAATGTCTGGCCTTGTCCAGTTCGCAATGTATAATAGGGAGCCTATGGTGGATCTGTATAATGTGTTGTCTTTGAATGCTTCAGCCTCATTATACATGTCTTTCAGGAAGTCTGGTTGCATTGGTGTTTCACACCCCTTGGCGTTTGTCATATTGCATTTATGTATCAGTTCTAAAATTTTGTCCTTCTGCGATAGTTGGAAACCTCTGTCTGTTTTTGTAATTTGCACCCCCAAGTATTTATCTACCTTACCCAATATCTTCAGTGAAAAATGTTTTCCCAGCTCATTGGCGAAGTCACTGCATTTGTTGGGCTGATCACCGATATACAATATATCGTCCACGTATATTAAGACATACTCGAGGGAATTGTCTGACTTCTTGGTGAAGAAGCAGTTGTCGGCTGAGGTGGCTGAGAATCCCATGGACTTCAATGTCTTAGATAAGCACTCGTACCAGCGTTTCCCTGATTGCTTGAGCCCATACAAGCTTCGGTTTAGGATCCAGGTTTCCCCTTTCCTGGTGGTTTGGCTAGGTGGTGCTCTCACGTAAATCTCTTTATCGAGCTCAGCATGCAGATAAGTGGTTTGCACGTCGAATTGATGTACCTCTAACCCAAGTAGTGATGCAATTACTAACGGACATTTTACGCTTTCAGCCCTGACTGTGGGGGAGTATGTTTCTGTGTAATCATCAGGGTATTTTTGGGCGAACCCCTGCGCCACCAGTCTAGCCTTGTAGAGGACTTTGTTTCCCTCTAGTGTTTTAACTTTGTAGACCCACCTAGTGCCTATTGTCGTTTTTCCTGCTGGGACTTTAGAGGGAGTGTATACGTTTAGTTCCCTCAGGCTGTCCATTTCCCTCTCCATGGCTTGCTCCCATTTTGCTCTTTCCTCATCTGGTAACTTCAATACATCCTCATATGTGTTGGGGGTTAGTTGGTTAGTGTGGAGGGATAACACATAGTCCCCTAACCTTTCTGGCAGTTTGCCCCTGTTTGCCCTGATTGGCCTGTCAGGGGGTGTCTCAGTGTCATGCATGTACCTAGCTTCTTTCTCTGTGAGTGAGTCCACTTTGATACATGGGTGGTTCTCCTTCCACTCCTTCACTAGTACTCCCTGTCTCTTGGGTTTGATCTTTTCCTGCTCTGTACCCTTTCCTGTGTTGTGTTTACCTCCCCTGGTCCGTCCTTGCTAAGGGACACCTCGTTGAGGTGTATCTTGGACCAGTTGGTATTTTCGTGGAAGACAGCTGTTCATGAAATTACGAAATTGTTGTTGCTGTCTATGAATCTATATCCCTTCATCCCTGGTTCATACCCCATGAACCTCAGCCTTCTGGATACCCTGTCTCCCTTGTGTCTCAATTGCCTGGGGATGTGCACATCTGCTGTGACCCCGAATATGTGTAAGTGTGACACCTGTGGCTTCCTTTGGTACATTAACTTGTATGGAGTTTTATTTAGTACGCTGGACCATAACCTGTTCAAAGTGTAGTTCGAATAAATGAGTGCTTCTGACCAGAAGTGCTGCCCTAAGCCGGCATCCTCTAGTGCGCACCTCATCATAGTCTGCAGTGTTCCATTTTTTCATTCTGCCACGCCATTTTGAAAGGCGGAAAAAGGAGAAGTCATGTAGTGGACTATCCCGTGTGTCTTTAGCCATCGCGAGAAGTCGCTTGACAAAAATTCAGACCCCCGGTCTGTCATTATTTGTCTGATCTTGGTATTATGTTGTGTCTCTACCCTTGCGTAGAACTCCTTAAATTTTTGGAATACTTCGCTCTTTTGTTTTAGTGTGTATACGAAGCCATAGCAGCTGAAATCATCCACTATGGTCAGGAAGTACCTCTTCCTGTACTTGATGGAGGGCCTTAGTGGTCCCACTAAGTCCATATGTATGAGTTGGAAGATTGAATCGGTTGTGCGCACTGATTTTTTGGGCCTTGGTTTGGTTTTTAATTTGGAGCTCTTACAAATAGAACACTTGAGATAGTTCTTACAATTCTTTATTTTTACACCTTCAGAGCATTCCATCATCTTCTGCACCACAGGGAAGCTAATGTGTTCTAGCCTTCTGTGTAACAGGTGGGCACAGTTGTCATGCATTAGCTTTCCTATCGCTGGCCTCTCTTTCCTGGGTGTCCCCTGCTCACTTGGGTCATCAGTGGTGTGTGTGTGACTAACCCCCTCTACTTCCCCACTTGTGTTGTCTGGGTTGTCAGGGCTAGCCTTCCAGTGATTGCTTACCTTGGACTGCTTGTCCCTGACTGGGTGGTAGAATGGCAGTTCCCTGCTGATTACTATTTTCCCTATGCTTTTGCCCCCTCTAGTTACCTGTGCCTTTCCTTCCTTGAATGTTACCTCGACATTGTTGTCCTTGCTTAGTTTTAGAGTGGCAAGGATGTTGTAGGGTATATTTGGCACTAATAGCACTCCTTGTATTTCCCCTATCCCTGGCACGTATGTGTTACCCTTGCCTATTACTTGCACATTGTTCTGATTAGCCACGAAAAGGGCGCGAAATTCCCTTCGGCCTTTTTGGTGGGTTTTTGGTGCGGGGAGTCCTCTCTTACCGCTTCTTCGTCGCTGTATTCGGATTTGTCCCCTTCTTCCTCACTCGCTGCTTCGCAGCCTTTGATCAGGCTTCGGAGTTCCACGATGAGGTCGGTGTTGCTTTGTGACGAATCTATCAGCTCCAGAAGTTTTCCTTTTAGGTCGTGTATTTCTCCTTTTGGGGTCTCGTGTTCTTTCCACCCCTCGTCGCGTCTGGCAGGGGTGCATGGGTGGTGGAGTAGGCCGCTCGTCTCGGGGGCCTCTCCTTGGGTGGCTTCGGGTTGGGCAGGTCGTTCTGCCATCTTCTTGGTGAATGCTCTGGTATTCACCCTGTCTGTCGTGGTCCTTTGCATGTTGTGGAGTATTAGGATTGGGCTGTTAAACCATCCTCTGCTACCAAATTGTTAAATGTGTTCAAGGATCGTGCCCAATAACTCCATAAGCAGATCTTCATTAAATCAGTTACTGTTTATTAACAAAGCATCTCATTAATACAGGTACATGTCTGGAACTGAGGCAGGACCGCATGGCTGACCCTTAAGTACCCCCTGGGCATGGCTAAGGTAAGGAGGGGTTATTGGGTTAGGGTGGACCTTGGGGGCTGGCTTGTCCAACCCTCCTGCCTCTAGCTCTGGGTCAGAGGCAAGGCATTTATTCCTGACATTCTGAATTCTGTTTCCCTTAAAATAAGAGATCCCCTGATAATAAGCCCAATTGGACTTTTGAGCGCATGTGCTAAAATAAGCCCCCCCCCTAAAAATAAGCCCTCCCGAAAAATATTTAAAAGCATGAGCAGTCGGTCTCCACCACTTCCTCTGGTTTCCTCCACATGCCCCAAAATAATAAGACCTCCCCAAAAATAAGGCCAAGCGCTTATTTCAGGGTTCAAAAAAATATAAGACAGGGTGTTATTTTCAGGGAAACACCATAATACAAAATGGGGGTGGGTGGGTGCAAATTAAAAAGAAAACACTTTTCTCTTGCATCTCTTTCCACAGCATCTAGATTTTTATTTCAGACTGTCAGTGGAAAAGGGAGAAAAAGCTCCGGATTGTCTTTGGTCCTTAGGATCCCCGAAGAATAAAATGGTCAGGATCTGTTGCTGTTTTACTGTCCTTGTAGTTGTATTGCTGATCATCTGTCCTTCTCAAACAACTCTTTGGAATAGAGCTTGAACACAGACTTCAACACTTCTGGCAATTTTCACCCTCTCTGTCATCACTAGCACTTCATGGTATCTACAGTGCTGGACACCTGTCAAATTGCAGCCATTATCAGCTATTCTACTCAAAAGGCTCAATTTCAAAGAAATTTGGAACTTCAGGCAGCCTGAGGCTGAGCTTGATGGGAATAAACACCCCAGTGAATTCCTAGGTGCTGCTTTAGGATTCACATTATCAGCAAGGAATTCAGGGAAGAAGTACAGCCAAGGATTATTGCTTTATAGCTGAAACCACAGGAATGTCAATAATTTGGTCTTCCAAAAGATATGGATATAAAATGAATGAATGAATGAATGAATAAATGAATGAATGAATAAATGAATATGGAAGATCAAGGGATCAATATTCCCAGGAACTAGAAGGAACCACCACAGGCCTGGAAGCTTGGATCCCCATATCAAAACAATTTACTTTATGTGTGGTCAGAACTTGAAAATAACATTTAATACAGCACAGTACTTAAACAAAATGGTCCGGTTGAGATCTGCATACATGGGACTGATTGGGGTAGATTGTAAGAGTGACACCGAAATATAATCTTATGTCATTTTACTCTATTTTATATATTTATGTGTTATATTGTATCTTATCCTATAACTATTGTATTTTACCCTACTCTTATTTTAAATTGTTTGTATAGGATTTTATTGGTGATATGTGTTTGAACTTTGTGCTTTGATATGGCCTATAGGCTAATCAATAAAGCTATCTAATCAAAAAAGCTAGGTAAGCTGCTCCTCTAAGAAGAAACTTGCCTAGAAACTGGATTTTTCCATTCCTTTCTCAAGGACCTCTCTTTTGAATAAATGACAATTTAAATGTGAGATATAATGATGTATCAGAAGACTGATAGACCTATCTCCTATTAAATTGTATTTTAAAAATAGTCGAAATTATTACTGCTTATAAAATTGTTAATCAGGAGTTGTGAAATGCCTAGTGGGAGGGAGCTAGTGGGAGGGAGTAAACATGACATCAGTTTAGAGTCCTTTTGATCCAAGCCTATTCCCCTTGAATTCTATTGACTCTTTTTAGCACGAATTTGGTACTGATCATTAATTGACCAGATTCTTGTATATAGGTTTCAATAAATCATTTCTGCTACAATCTACACAAATGAGCCTGATTCTTTCTACCTATCTGATCACAAACCTTTTTTGTTGAGAAAGAAAGAAAGAAGAAAAAAAGAAAGAAAGAAAGAAAGAAAGAAGGAAAGAAAGAAAGAAAGAAAGAAAGAAAGAAAGAAAGAAAGAAAGAAAGAAAGAAAGAAAGAAAGAGGGAGGGAGAGCTACCAGTATGGCATTGGATCAGCAGGCTGGAGCAGCAGTATAGAATAGTGTGATAGACACATTCCTATGCCATCAGGACACTTTGGAAACAGAGGTGCAAAATATATCAGCTACAAAGCTCCAGTTGGTACAGCAGATTCAGAATTTAATACATATACACACACAAACAGCCCCTGGTGCCCCCAGCCCTGCCTGCTCTTCTCTTACAGTTTTGTACTCAAGACAAAATGTCCGTAGAGATGCAGCATCCAATTATTGGATACAGAAGAAATGTGAGCTGAAACAGAATTACTTGACTAATAGAACATGTGTAGCGCATCTCTCCAGCATAGGGCTGGGGGGGAATGCCCCTTTTATGACTTCTAGACTTCAATTCCCAGAATTCCTGAGCCATCCATACTGCTCAGGAACTCTGGGAGTTGAAGTCCACAAATCATGAAGGGTTCCATTGTTCCCCACCTCTTTTCTAGGCACATTCTGCTAGAGCAGGGGTGTCAAACCCGCATTGTCATGTCATCATCACATGACATATTGTGACTTTTCTCCCCCTTCGCTAAACTGGGCATGGGCGTGGCCAGAGCATGATGCATCTGGCCCATGGGATGTGAGTTTGACACCCCTGTGCTAGAGAGTTGTTTCCTGAAGATGGGCTCCAACACAAGTCTGAAAGCTTGGAAGATTAAACCTCTGGTCCTGATGACTGACCCAGATTGGATGCTGCAAAATTATCCTGGAATACGTATATTTGCATTCATTCATAACAACCTTGTAAATTTCAGTTCTTGACCTGATCAGCCTCAGACCCATTGCTGTGGTATAAGATTCACCAAGTGGCAAGTCTTGTATGATGAGAAATAGAAAAACAACTTCTATACCAGAACAACTAGGGTCAACTCTGGCCCATGACCTCAACAATGGACTGGCGGTAAGAAAAAAGGTGTAATCGTGAAGATATATCTATCAATAATGGTGCCTTTAAGCAATAGCAACCAGCATTTGAAAATAAGTCCTTAGACCAGTACTTTCCAAACTTGGGTAAATTATCCCAAATTATGTAAAAATGGTTTTACTTTGGATACTGACACAAACTTAAAGTGTTTTACCTACATTGGGTAAAAAGAACTTTCTGATGACCAATTTTGTGTAATGAAGAAAAAGCATTGGCAAGCATTGCCTATTTATCCCCTTTCTTCTAAGATATGATTTCATGAGCCTGGAGAGAGATGTTTAAATTTCTCTGCTTGCTTTTTGTGCTGCTTAAATTGTTAGCTTAGCATTTTAACAGACACACTTATATTGTCAAACTTTCTTTGAGACATCACAATTAAATGGTAGAGGTAGTGCTGCCTCTGTCACGGTTACATCCTGACCACATTGTTGTCTAATTGGAACATCATCTTGACAAACCTGGAAATTATTCCTGTTTAAACATAATTTGAAACTTGGATTCAAAATAAAATAATCCCAATTCTTCTTGCACCTCCCAAGAAGGTGGGGGGAATAAATTTGAATTTTAAAATATGATTAAGAGTGATAATTCAGTACTTTGGCTTCTAGTATGGAAAGCACATTATTATATGGAAAGATTGATTTTAACCTAACAAATTACTCCATAGAGCAATGGAGATGCCCATTTTTTTTAATAACAGCAATCTTCAATTCATTGTGATTTTTTTTCCAAACTTATTTTTTCAGACTTGACTCTTACAGTAAAAGGTGAAAAATAATTGAAAAGAACTCAATTTTTAAAATTACCTTGCACTAGATCTTCCTAAAAAGGAAGAAAAAAGATTGACACTTTTAAAATAGGAATTAAGTTTTGGGAGATAGAGTCAATTAAACTCTAATAAACTCTTGCTCAAAAATAAATCCTCCTGCTTATCATTAATTTATGCAATCAAATAGTTGGTAGATTTTTTTTTATAAAATGAAATGTCTATTAAGTACTTAAATAAACAATAATGAAATGATAATCCCAGTCTAATTTTTAAAAGGGCATTTATTTTAGAATTTACCATGCCTAAACCATGATGGGAATAGGAATCTGTTTCAATAGAAACAAGTTAACAGGAGAATTATGACAAACAACTTTAATCAAAACGCCATTGATGAGAGGGATTTAGTCCATCTCATTAAAAAAAATGAATTAGAAGAAATTAAAATTAAAACAATTAAAATAAATGCTTGAAAATTCATTTCAGTGGTATTCATAACTTGCTGTGCCGTACACAGCTTTGTATACATATTTCACAAGTCCATCAATAGGAACAGCAAAAACTGTGAAGGAGCAGGGATTAGAATGCAGCATTCCAGGCTAACTTTCCCTGTAGCCGGGAGTTCGAACCTGACTGGCTCAAAGTAGATTCAGCCTTCCATCCTTCTGAGGTCAGTAAAATCAGGACGCAGATTATTGGGGGAAATACGCTGACATTGTAAATCTCTCAGAGAGTGCTACAAAGCATGGGTCCCCAACTGCTGATTCTCGGCTCAGTGCTGGGCCACCACCCATTGGAAACTGGGCTGTGGAAGTGGTGAGTGAGTGCACACATACAAAGTTGCATTTGTAAAAGCAGTGAACACACATGAAACCATCCCCTCATCCCTCCGCCGCCACCATCTGCACCAGTCCACTGAGTTGGAAAGTTTGGGGACCGTTACTGTAAAGCACTATGGAGCGGTATAAAAGTCGAAGAGCTATTGCTATATTGATCATTAATTGATAAAGCACAAGATTTATATTATACCTATGTGATAAAGATCCTTTAAAGAATGGTGCAGTGGCCTAGAAGTGGAGCTCTCTCCTCACAATCAGGAGGCTGTGAGTTCAATCCTAGGTAGAGGCAGATATTTGTCTTTCTGGGCACAATGAGAACATATCTGCTGAATATAACTCTGCACTGGCAACAGGAAGGGCATCCAGCCAGTAAACACTCAGCTCCATTCAGTTGCCCATCTCGCAAGGGATTATGGGGTTATTAAAAGAGGATGATAAAGATCTTTTAAAGATCATGGAATGGCTTAAATATTTATAATTAAGTACACACTACTGTCCCCACAAAATAATTTTTAAAATATATTATAGGTATAGAATAATACTAATTGCAAAAGGCAATTTGGAACAGTTTACATCCTGTGGCAATACCTTTAACCATCAAAGAACAACATCTGCTTATCCCAGGTTCTTGGGAAGGACTCTATAGGTATATAAATAAACATCTGGCTGACAGTGCAACCAATGATCATCTTCTTCATCATTGCAACAGCAGCAATTTTGCAGCTAAGTAACCAACTCTTCTGCATGTTGGATTTGCTTACTGTTGTTATTCCCTAAATGGATTATTTTTAGATACAACTTGATGTTGTTATAATTAGCATATTATAAATTTGAAATGGCATTATTTCTTTGAACCTTGCATTTACGGCTATGCCTATTTAATTTAAAATCCCGAATTTCTCAGAAATGATTGTTGAGGAAGAGAAGTGATAAATTGATAAAGTCTCAGATCTCAGATCTTCATCTGGCAGTTTAAATCCATCCTGTTAAATAATGCATTAATGTTGGTGGCATTTCTACTTAATCATAATGAGCTCAGATTATGTAAGAATTTTTAACAGGGTACCTTTCATTCCAGCATTGAATAATTGCACAATTAATAACTTCTTTGGATGGTATTTGAAGATCATTTCCAAAACAAGGAAAGTTAAAAAATGTCCATTGATAGTGTTGATGATAGAAAGCCCACTCATGCTTTACTTTGTGTTTGGAAAGCTCTTTCAAACAATTCTTCAGAATACAATCATTTGTGGAAGAGTTAGAGATGAGATATCAGTGGAGGTCTTTCCATTTCATTGTTCATCCTCTTAAGATCTATATAGACAAAAAAAATAAACACGTGACTGTCACCAAGGATAGTAATACCAAGACCAACAGACCATTTTGGTTGGAAATTGGCAGCAAGCCCACATTTTCCCATGTCTCTGGATAAGCCACTTTGTAATATATTTAAGCTATTCCATTACCAGAGGTGGTATTCAGCCGCTTCGGACCAGTTCAGGTGAACCAATAGTGACAATCACAGATGGGCCCAACCACCTGCCCTGGCTCCAAGTCGTGGTATATAGGCATGTTTTTGAGGCCAAGTGCATGTGCAGAAGGTGTGCGAGTGAGCAAAGTGCATGCATGGAAGGCTGGGCACATACATGGACAGCGTATGTGCAAAGTGAGCGTGTGTGCACATGTGTGGTGAATCAGTGGTAAAGGTAAGTGAAACATACCCCAGGCAGTTACCCAGTGCTACAGTTCTTTCACCAAGCATCATTCTGAGGCGTCCTTCCATGTGATGCCTATACAAAAAGGTCCATGTGAGATGAACAGGGTAGGAAGTATTGTGAGAGTAGTCTACATGTAGAACCTTCTTCCCTCTCAAAATGCTGGTCTACTTGGTCTTCCCCTGACAGTAAAACATCCATTTTGTCTTACAATTCTGCATTCTGCCATGACTTTATATAATTCCCTAAAATCAGATTTCTCCAATCCAATTCCAAATTTGCAAGGTGGACCAGGAACAAGCAGCAAGATACTAGATCTACTGAAGTCGAAAACTTAACTCACCTTAGTAAATGCTTAGCTTAATATACAGGAGCTCATAAAGTCTAAATCTAATCTTTTTTTAAAAAAAGTAAACGTTTCCCCTGCCCAGTCATGTCCAACTTTAGGAAGTGGTGCTCATCTCCATTTCCTAGTCAAGGGAGACATTGTTGTCATGTGGTTATATGGCTGGCATGACTATATGCAGAGGCATATCATGGAATGCTGTTATCTTCCCATCAAAGTGGTACCTATTTGCATGATTACAAACTATTTAAATTGGCAGAAGCTGGGATAGGAAAAGATGCTCACTCCATCATGATGTACTAGGACTCAAACTGTCAACCTTCCAGTTGACAAGCCCATCATCTTAACCAATAGGCCAACACCCATTTTTAATTCCATATAGCCTGAAGCAAATATATTGAAAATTACTTGTGGGATTAGATTTATAATCTAATTAGATTAGATTTATGCCCTCTAGTACAGACCAATTAAAGGAGGCAGTTGGGGAGATACTCTTCCATCATTGCTTTTCAGGAAATTCGGATATCAATCAACCTGCCTTCCATTAAGAATCTGTATACTGCAGGAGACAAAAGGAGGGCTGTGAAAATATCTACAGACTCCTCACATCCTGGATATAAATTGTTTCAACTTCTACCCTCAAAAATATGCTATAGAGCACTGCACATCAAAACAACTAGACACAAGGACAGTTTTTTTCCCCCGAATGACATCATTCTTCTTAACAAACACTGTCAAATAATTTACTAAGACTGTATTACGATTATTCTTCTCTTGCTTACTTGTATCTATCTCTTCCCACTTATTACTATAACCATGTTGCTTGTATCTTTCAATTATATTGTTTTTATTTGTTTCCTAGTACGATTTGATAGCTTATTAGTAACCTTGACTATCACTAAGTGTTGTATCTTTTTATTCTTGATGAATAAAAGATTTTATTTATTCTCCTTATGTACACTGAGAGCATATGCACCTAAGACAAATTCCTTGTGTGTCCAATCACACTTGGCCAATAAAGAATTCTATTCTATTCTATTCTATTCTATTCTATTCTATTCTATTCTATTCTATTCTATTCTATTCTATTCTATTCTATTCTATTCTGCTGTGAAAGTATTAAAATATCACCCAAAATTATATAGGCTATTGCAATATAACCCTGCTAAAAAGGCTATAGCTAAGCCAGTTGCCTGGTTTCTCAAACCTGGAAACTTGAAGTCATTCTGGCTAGGTAATTCTAGGACTTGAAGTCCACATGTTTTCATGTTGCCAAGTTTGATAAACACTGTCTTAAACAATAAGATATAAAATGAAGTTGTTGTCTCCATTTCAGATGAGGGAGCAGTTGCATTTAAAATTAATTTATCAACACACCTACTCAAGTCACCTTTGAGATAGCACTGTGCCAAATTAAAAGGAAAATTTAATTCAATTGCATATTAAATTAATGAATTTATTACCATTTTTATGTCCTGCCATATTCTATATGACTTTGCAGCAGCAGAATAATCCTGGAAGAGACAGATTTGGTTTAAGGAATTGCAAATAGAGGATACATGAGCAACCCTAAATGATCCAAAAACATTTTTTTCAGAGTTTAAATTCAAAATTCTATTCTGTTCTAATGTAAATCTGTCATCGATAGCAGTGATTAAGCATCACTATCAAATCAGTCTGTACTTTATAGTCAATCTGTTCCTGTAAATCTGAAAAAAAAAACCCAGAATCTTAAAACTAATCTATACCTTATCCTAAATTAGATAGCAAATTAGATTGCATGTTTCTGTTGTGGCCTGCCTGCACGGATTGTGGCTGATCCTGACAACGAGGAGGCAAGTGTGGTGTCGCGCCAGCAGCCTGTGCAGCTGGCGCTCGAGTTGGACAGCGAAGAGGCTAAGATAGGGTTGCCAGGTCTGCTTCCAAAAAATAGCAGACAAGCAGGGGGGTGGGGGGTTAAGTAGTAAAAAAATACAATTAAATTATATATTTTCTTACAAACATTTTAACACATATTAAAATAATCACTTCAAAACTTTACTTAAAATTCAAAACATCAAATATATTATAATAATATGTAAAATATTAAATTACATTTTACTTTGCTGTCGTGTGTATTTTTTATTTGACTGCGCAGCTTTGATCAATTCTTTGTGTTTAAGGAATAATTCTTTAATTTCAGTACAACGTTGAGAAATATTAAAAAATATACAAAGTTCACTTCGAACTGATACAAGCAGTCGGTTACGTTTGTCGGTCCACAAATTTCCCATGACGCTGAAAATTCATTCAACGTTTGCATTTGATACTGGAATTGATGCACAATACTGGAACAGTTTCAGTAAACTCAGAGTGGCTCTTTCTTGAAAAAGTATGTCCACTTATCAAGGGATGAATCACCCTGCAGATGAACATAAACTTCTTCTAAGGCAGAAATTTCATCAAAGAGAGTGTTGGGTAGAAGTTCTTCTCGCCATGGTGATAATAACCAGATGTTCGTCATTTCTTCTACAGTTGGAGGATTATTGCGATCAATTAGATTGAAACAATTTAGCATCTTATATACTGAATCGGTGAAATTATACCACTTTTCTAGGTATGCAATGGCTCTTTGATACACGTTGATGGCTTCTTTCTTGAACTTTTGCACAGCATTCTCAGGCAATTCTTTTTTATGTAAGGCAAATAAAACTTTCATTCCAAAAAACTGCTCATCGTATTTTTTGTCTCATTCTAACTTATGAAAAAAAAAGACAAAACGTGATTTTCCTATCCTTATTCTCTTAGACTGTACAGCTTTAGATTACGTACCATTTCATCATAAAGCTTTTGAATAAAAAAAATGTCCACTGTTTTGTGAAAAAAAATAGTGAACATAATGTGAAAAAAGCGGACTGTCCGCTCAAATAGTGGACACCTGGCAAGTCTAGCTGAAGAGGATGTGGTGCCAGAGGCAGAGACTCAGCCAGGGCCTTCAGAATCTCCAGAGGCTCCTTCAAGTGAAGAGAGTGGAGGAGCCTTTTCTCAATGCTCGAGCATGCAGGGTTGCCAAAAGGCAGGAGTGGCTACTCAGGAGGAGGTCTCCTCGAGAGTAAGGCTTGGGGCTAATTGGCCACTCCCTTAGCCTATTTAAGTTCACTCACAGATAGCACACGCTGCTGGAAACAACATTTAATTACTACGCAGAGCATTTTGAGAGTGGGTTTCTTGTTACATCGTGGTTTCTGGGCTGTTTGCCAACCCTTGTTGGACTTTGTTTATTCTCTGTAATTCATAGCAGGATGATAAGGACATTTGCACTGAAAGCCTGCATTTTGAAAGGGGTCTGTTTGTATTAAATTGAGTTTTTGGAGCTTTGTATGGGTCACACTCCTTGGGATCTGGAGCTGGGGCAGAACAGTTTCCTTTTTTGGACTGTATGCATCAGAATATAGGGTGGAATGTTATTTTTTGGGGTTGTTGTTTATTTAATTATAATATGTTCAGGGGAGGGTCTTACTGAATGAATATGAGGTAAAAGTAAAGGTAAAGGTTCCCCTTGCACATATGTGTTAGTTGTTCACGACTCTAGGGGGCAGTGCTCATCTCCATTTCAACGCCAAAGAGCCAGCACTGTCCAGAGATATCTCTGTGGTCATGTGGCCAGCATGACTAAATGCCAAAGATGCACGGAATGCTGTTACCGTCCCACCAAAGGTGGTCTCTATTTTTCTACTTGCATTTTTTACGTGCTTTTGAACTGCTAGGTTGGCAGAAGCTGGGACAAGTAACCATTACGTGGCACTAGGCATTTGAACTGCTGATCTTTCGCTCAATGAGCTCAGCCTCTTAGCCACTGAGCCACCTCATCCCTTTTCAATTTAGTTCCCTGTAATTGATAATGGTCCAGACATTTTTAATGAAGGTGTTCATAAATGATAACAGTTCCTATTCTAACCAGGCTGGACTTTTCAGATATCTTGTCTATTTTGGCCCATGACTTATAGGAATGTTATGAAGTCACAATTAATGAAAACACAGATGCCCGTCAGGAGCAACAAACTCACATCAAGTTCAAATTAGTTTATTACAGGCAATGACTAGCTTAACAAAGTTACACGCTGAAGCAGTCTCATTTCTGATTAGTGCACAAGTGCATTTTAACAACCCATTCTCATTCAATTTAATGAATGAGAAATTGCTTTTGAAATTCTTTTAAAGGAGGAAAGAGTTTCACAGTATTTCTTACAGGTAGAATGTAATATTCTAACACTAATTTAGTTACAAGGTGGCCAAGTTGTGACTATAAATGTTCTATCCTTAATTATACAATTATCTCTCCAATGATTTGCATTCACCTCGAGTTGTCAATCTTGTTATATCCCAAGGAAAGAGATCACAAATTTCTCCACCTGGAGAATTTTGAAAGACTATATTCAGAATAACAGAGTTGGAAGGGACCTTGTAGGTCTTCTAGTCCAGTTTGCTGCTTGTGCCCCTGCACAAGCAGCAAACCTTATACCATTTCAGACAAATGGCTGTCCAATCTCTTCTTAAAAGCCTCCAGGGATAAAGCTCCCACAACTTCTGAAGGCAAGCCATTCCACTGGAGGAAGAGGAAGAAGAAGAAAATGTTTCACTTCTCATCCAAGAAGCTTCATCAGTTCTGATGATGGGCAGATGAAAGGATAGGTACTGACAGTTGAGACTGGGTGGTGGGGGAAAGGAAGAATAGATTTTCATAGGATGGGAGGGAATAGAAATATTGTATTTGTTTGCAATCATCTGGTCATTAGCACTCTCTCTGCGAGCTGTTGAGGCCAAAGCACCTTTGAGACAACCATGAAAATCTCCACAGACAGATGTAGCTATCATTTAGTAGCATTAATACAAGCTTTTTAGTAGTGGCAAATGTCCCAAAGAGAACTGCACATCATGGTTTGATATATTAACATATCATACTACAGTACATAAATAAGTAAATAAAATAAAATAACAGTTGGAAGGGACCTTGGAGGTCTTCTAGTCCAACCCCCTGCCCAGGCAGGAAACCCTACACCACTTAAGACAAGTGGTTATCCAACATCTTTTTAAAAACTTCCAGTATTGGAGCATTCACAACTTCTGGAGGCAAGTTGTTCCACTTATTAATTGTTCTGTCAAGAAATTTCTCCTTAGTTCTAAATTGCTTCTCTCCTTGATTAGTTTCCACCCATTGCTTCTTGTCCTGCCCTCAGGTGCTTTGGAGAATAGCTTGACTCCCTATTCTTTGTGGCAGCCCCTGAGATATTGGAACACTGCTATCATGTCTCCCCTAGTCCTTCTTTTCATTAAACTAGACATACCATGTTCCTGCAACCATTCTTCATATGTTTTAGCCTCCAGTCCGCTAATCATCACATGGTTTGCTGGTTTTAGCTCAGCCTATTATATGAACCCAGTAATTATGGTTTGTACTCTATGGTTGAGTAGTACAATATATAAACTCATATAATTGTAATTTTAATCGTAAACCTTGAATAAACGAAACATGACTTAGCACATTGGTCAAATCAGGCCAGCTATATTATAAGACAATTCAAATTCACTGATACCAAGAGAGATCATCCAGGTTAAGTAATTCCTTTATTAACATCAATTAACATGGAATGGAAAAGTCTTCTAAGTTCTCCAGAACTCTTTATCAAACAGGATGCTAGAAAAAGAATCTGGAATCAGGTGGCCAATAAATATAAATAAACAACCAACCACATAATTATCAGGAAGTGGGAAGAAGCAAGAATATTTAAAAATTGGCCATGAAGTTTATAGCTCAGACCAAACAAACTGAATAAATTTGTTATTGGTTGATATAATCAGTGTTAAGTTTCTCTCCCAAGAAAATAATATCTGCCTTCCCCAGTTCTGAAAACATAAACCTATTAGTCTCCAATCTATTTTCACTACCAACAAATCCACACAGGCTCCAGCCTTAATATAGTTAATATAGTCTATGGACATAAATGGCTGGCCAGCTTTATGGTAGATTTATTTAGTAGGCATGGTCTACTGGCAAAGAGCTCTTTTTATAATTAATCACTTAATATATATGTTTTCTGAATTGTGCATCATTAATATTGGGAATGGAAACCCACTAATTGCATCTATGGTCTTAATAAGAGTATCTGGAGATAAATGTGTGTTAGAAAGGGAGCACAAAACATTGTGTTAATTAGCTTCATTATGGAATCATTGCTTCAGCATTGTTAATTAATTTGCCTAATTGGGAAAGTGAAGCCATTGTTGTTAGAGCAGCACCACTCATTCAATTGAAGGGCTTGTGTGAGTGTGGGTGTTGCATCCTCCTTCAGCAAGCAAGTTGTAATTTCAGAAGAATATGAAGGAATATAAAATAAGACAGTAAGATTAAAGTGTGAAGGAAAGGCAATATCTCATCAATAGAGGTAATTTAAATTAGCATCTTGAGAGTAAGCGAGAAATAAATAAGTCTTTGAGGTGTGCTAGAAAACTTTTAAATAGGAACTTCTTCTGAATCATCATCTTTTAACAACCCCATAATCCCTTGTAAGGGATTCAATTGTCTGGGCAACTGAATGGAGCTAGCAGAGTGTTTTAATGGCCGGATGCCCTTCCTGTCACCAAGGCGGAGTTTTGTTCAGCAGATATATTCTCAGGGTGCCCAGAGAGAGAAATATCTGCCTCTACCAAGGATCGAACTCACAGCCTCCTGATCATGAGGTGAGAGCTCCACCTCTAGACTACTGCACCACTCTAAGGAATTTCTTCTGAATCTGAAATGTTTTTTAAACCAGTCACAGGATTTTTACCACAAATTTCTTCCCTTATATGCATGTGCATGTCAAAATATTTGTAGAAAAAGGATGGAGCTTGCACTATAACAGGTGTTATTATTTGTTCTCTCTTGTTCCTCTGCTATGGAAGCCCATTGTCGGCCTGTCTCTTCCAGGTCCATGCAATGTCACAGAAAACCAATAGACAGATGCAATTGTGAATTCTTTAATCGCCAGGCACCACTGAATCATGGAACAAGCCGATCGTGCAGGGACAAAGTCAGCGCTATGTGCAATTTCCACGCAGCGCTATTTATCCTGTATCCCCCCTCTAAACCACCATCCAGTTCCGTTCACCATACCCCCTTACAGCTGGTCACTATTATTTGCAATTCCTGCCGCTCTGTTTGTGTTCGTGCTTGGCAGTGCATCATCTATAATATCATCAGCCGGCGCCAGTCCGAGACGGAGCCCCGAAGCCTTCCAATGGTTGCAAGCGATCACCGGCTGACTGTCACTTGTGCCGTTCGCCATCTGATCTTTTCCCACCATCAGTAGGGGTATCTCCGACAACCTCATCCTCCCCAGTCCCCACCCCCCATCGATGGTGACTCCCGGATGGGGCTTGACAGGCGGCTCCCCTCTATCAGGAGCTCACCTGTAAGGAATAGAGCAGAGGAGTTAGTGTCATCAGACATGTATCCCGGCCCTCCTGGCTTATCTGGGTATTTGTGCAGCATGTACATCTGGGACCGCTACCCATGTAGCGTCTGTAAATGGCTATCCTTTCTATTGTAGTAAATATTGGACGTTGCCTCTATATAACCTAGAGTCCAGAATCTTATCTATTTCATAGTGATTGGTATGTACACCTGGCAGGCAAGCAGGTGTATTATTCCTTTCTACCGTTACGGGCTTTAGCAGGCTCCTGTGGAACACAGGATGTATCTTGCCCAGCAAAGGCGGTAGTTTCAAGCCAACAACGCAGAGACCGCAGGTGTCCTCCCCAGTCCCCCCCATCGATGGCGAGTCCCGGACAGGGCTCGACACCCATGCTTCAAAAAGAAGATGCAAGATCATGATGTGGTCTGTCTTGGAACAAAAACTAGACCTAGTTTTTGGATGGCTAAGAAATGGCAAAAGTGACTGCTTACCTGAGGGCAATTTTGTGTCATGAAGGTAATTGTAACCATCCAGACATTTAGCATGCACAAAATAGATTTTGCATCAATAAAAATAAAGACATGAGCTATATAAAGGTAAAGGTTCCCCTCGCACATATGTACTAGTCGTTCCTGACTCTAGGGGGCGGTGCTCATCTCCGTTTCAAAGCCGAAAAGCCAGCGCTGTCCAAAGATGTCTCCATGGTCATGACTAAATGCCGGCATGACTAAATGCCAAAGGTGCACGGAACACTGTTATACCTTCCCACCAAAGGTGGTCCCTATTTTTCTACTTGCATTTTTTACGTGGTTTCGTGCTGCTAGGTTGGCAGAAGCTGGGACAAGTAACGGGAGCTCATCCCGTTATGCGACACTAGGGATTTGAACTGCTAAACTGCCGATCTTTTGATCGACAAGCTCAGCATCTTAGCCACTGAGCCACCACATCCCCTATTATACACAGAGGTATATACACAGAAAGAAATATCTATATATTACTAAATAAATAGCGCTCCATGGCATAGGGCCTAGCTATCTTCGAGACCGCCTGCTGCCACTGACGACCTCCCATCGGCCCGTGCGCTCCCACAGAGAGGGCCTCCTCGGGGTGCCATCAGCCAAACAATGCAGGCTGGTGACCCCCAGGGGGAGGGCCTTCTCTGTGGGGGCACCTACCCTCTGGAATCAGTTGCCCCCAGAGATAAGGAGAATCCATGACCTCAGTGCCTTCTGCCGTGCCCTTAAAACCTTCTTTTTCCAACAAGCCGGGCTGGCCTAATTCTTTTTAAGTGTTTTTTAATTGTTTTGTTCATCATTTTAATTAATGGGGCCAAATTTATATATATATATTAACTGTATTTTAATATTTGTATTTGATGTTTTTATTTGGCTGTTCACCACCCTGAGTCCTGAGGGAGAAGGGCGGTATACAAATTCAAAATAAAATAAATAAATAAAATAAAATAAAACTCTTGTGGTTATGAACTTTAACTGCTGAAATAGAGTATCATAGGGTATCAATTTGATGTATGATCTATACCGGTCACCCATGTGCTCTTCCCAACCCTCATGGCATTTCTGGTGCAAATCCACACATTCTTACCAACCCACACAGCACCACTTGTACACCCCCAGATAACATCCTGACTTTCTCAACTACATCTCTCCTGGAAGGAAAGAGGGAGGGAGGGAGGGAGGGAGGGAGGGAGGGAGGGAGGGAAGGAAGGAAGGAAGGAAGGAAGGAAGGAAGGAAGGAAGGAAGGAAGGAAGGAAGGAAGGAAGGGTTTCTAATACTCCCTGCCAATTTCCCACAAGGAAACACAATGGGAAGCTGGTTGGAAGATAGTTGTCACTTCCACTCCCACTGATTTTTTGCCCTCCCATTTTATTTTTATGTTTAGTTGAGGAAATGTTATCTGAAATAATTATCTTACAGGGCTCAGGTTGACTCGTAGTTAGATATGTAAATAGCCTATAACCATAGGGATGTTTATCATTCAAATTGATGTCTACTCTGGGTAACAGCTCCAGTCTACCTATCTCCATGCATTCTATATAAACTAAGGAATTATAAAATCTCCCAGATTTAGTATAATGATGATTTCCATTGTATATATTGGCAACATACAGATAGGTAGGTAGGTAGGTAGGTGGGTAGGCAGGCAGGCAGGTAAGTAGATAGATAGATAGATAGATAGATAGATAGATGGATGGATGGATGGATGGATGGATGGATGGATGGGCAGATATGCAGGCAGGCAGCAGACATACACCCATCTATCTATTCTTTTATGGAATATGCAAAAGACAGAAAGAGATAGCATAGCTAAGATTAGTTTCCATAAAAACACCATAAGATAAATTCATTGTATATTTCTATTACTTTCCATCTCTTTTTTATTGCTCCTACTACAGTGATACAGAGATATAAACTAATACCTAATAAGGATGCTTAATAAATAATTACTTAAATGCCATTATTTCAATTATGTTTTAATGGAGACTATTAGAAATATTTTCTAATTTACGTTATAAGGTTATTTATCATTCCATATTTCTACATATTCATTATAAGAGCAGATCAGGCGCATTCTCTCAGTTCTGAATCCCGAAACTATTCTTTTGAGAAAGAAAGGTTATTTTATATTTTATAAAGGTTATTAAATTAAGATCATTTAGAAAATTGAAATATTAAATATATTTACAAATACTTCTATATGAGCTGGAATCCAAGTATGGATAAACTTCCACTGTAATCCAATGGAAATATTACCGTATCACAAACCTGATGAAGGTTCTACTTTGAGTAAAGAAATCTTTTTTTAATCATGGTAGTATTGAACACTCAGAATCCTGAAATATTTGATTTCCTCTTCTATTTCAGAACAGTCAATACTACCATAATTAAAAAAAAATATGTACTTAAGCCAAATGGAGATGCTTTGCCAAATGTTTGTTCTGTGGGTTATTTTATTAAGTTAAAGTATATGCATGGTTGGGAATCACTGCATTAGTAACTGAAACTAAGGCAAACAATAGGATGCTATCCAAGCTGGATACTGTATGGGAAGTACAACCAGCTATAGCTGGAGCAGGGGTTTGTCTATATGTACTAGAATAGAATAACAGAGATGGAAGAGACCTTGGAGGTCTTCTAGTCCAACCCCCTGCTTAGGCAGGAAATCCTATACCACTTCAGACAAAAGATTATCCAATCTCTTCTTAAAAACGTCCAGTATTGGAGCATTCACAACTTCTGGAGGCAAGTTGTTCCACTGGTTAATTGTTCTAACTGTCAGGAAATTTTTCCTTAGTTCTAAGTTACTTCTCTCCTTGATTAGTTTCCATCCATTGCTTCTTGTCCTGCCCTCAGGTGCTTTGGAGGATAGTTTGACTCCCTCTTCTTTGTGGCAGCCTCTGAGCTATTGCAACACTGCTATCATGTCACTCCTAGACCTTCTTTTCATAAGACTAGACAGACCCAGTTCCAGCAACCGTTCTTTATATGTTTTAGCCTCCAGTCTCCTAATCATCTTTGTTGCTCTTCTTTGCACTCTCTGCCCTCTTTCTCTTTCAGCATCTTTTTTATATTGTGGCGACCAAAACTGGATGCAATATTCCAAGTGTGGCCTTACCAAGGCATTATAAAGTTGTATTAACACTTCACATGATCTTGATTCTATCCCTCTGTTTATGCAGCCCAGAACTGTGTTGGCTTTTTTGGCAGCTGCAGCACACTGCTGACTCAATTTTTAAGGGATTGTCCACTAGGACTCCAAGATCCCTCTCACACTCTCTTCTTACTGTTAGAAGCAATAAACATACAGAAATATTAGATTGTTTTGGTTGGGTTAGATCAAGAGAGGAAGAGAGAACGAGCGACAGATTTTCCCAGCTGTTTTGGATTCCATGGACAGTTGAAGAGCAAGAAATAACTTGCTACTGAAGAAAAACATTTTTTTAGCTTTCTTGCAAAATGAAAAAAAAAAGAGAGAGAGAGCATTGAACAGCCCATATGGAACCGTTAGTAAATGCAAATCTGAAAAGAACAATGAATACCAGCTTTTGAGTTAGCATTGATAACAGAACAAAAAAGACTGAATATTTCAGGAAGGCATTTCAGCATGGTTTAAGCTCCTCAAAATACTTTGCAGATGGGATAAAATATAGTGCAAATTGCAAGACATTTAGATTCCTTATAGTTTAGGCAATGACAATCAAAGCAATAATGAATTTTTTTTTTAATTATTTTGGCCTGTCACATTTTCATGATTTCGTGTCTATTTCATGATTTCGTGTCTATATTCGATGTCTATTCTGGAAATCATCTTTGCTTCAAAAAAGTCATATACTACATTAAGCATTGCTCCATCAAAGATAACTTTGTCATGTTTCCATTCTTCCTTCAAATATTTGTTTTGCATTCTCTTCAAATCTTCTCAAGCATTTTTCATACTTGTCATTTATTTTTGCTTTTGGTCCATGCTCATTCAGCATCTTTTCATGGTTGACTTTATCTCTTCTTGTTTTACCATGGACTGCCTTAAGTACTCCAATTCCTCTCTGTTCAAGTTAGTTTTGTTTCCTTGGCGTACTCATTTCTCATTTCCATATCACAAAGTGAGCAAAAACATTCTCTTATGGCAATTTATGCATTATGTATACAATTTATGTATAACTCATGAATCAAAGAGAAGGGTGTGAAAATATTTACAGACCCCCCGCATCCTGGACATAAATTGTTTCAACTCCTACCCTCAAAACGAAGCTATAGAGCACTGCACACCAGAACAACTAAACACAAGAACAGTTTTTCCCGAATGCCATCACTCTGCTAAACAAATAATTCCTTTAACACTATCAAACTATTCACTAAGTCTGCATTACTATTACTATGAATCTTCTCATAGTTTCTATCACCCATCTCCTCCCACTTATGATTGTATGACTATAACTTGTTGCTGTTTCCTTACGATTTATATTGTTTCCTAGTATGATTCAATTGCTTATTTGTATCCTATGACTATCATTGTTGTACTTTATGATTCGTGATGAATGTATCTTTTCTTTTATGTACATTGACAGCATATGCATCAAAGAGAAATTCCTTGTGTGTCCAATCACAATCTATCTATCCTATCTATCTATCATCTATCTATCTATCTATCTATCTATCTAATCTCTTTCTTTCTATCATCTCTCTTTCTCGCTATCTCTATCTATACCTATACTCGCTCTGTCTATCTTTCTTTCTTTCTTTCTTTCTTTCTTTCTTTCTTTCTTTCTTTCTTTCTTTCTTTCTTTCTTTCTTTCTTTCTATCTATCTTATCTATCTATCAATTTGTCTTTTCTCTCTCTCTCCGACAAACATTTCCTTGCAATACACTATATATGATTGCCAGCGTTGTATTAGCATTTGCATGGTACAATTTTTCCATTCATTTTCACATCATTAGGAAACACTCCCCTAATACAGGTAGTCCTTGACTTACAACAGTTCATTCATCCATTCAAAGTTACAACAGCACTGAAAAAAGGGACATAATCATTTTTCACACTTATGACCATTGCAACATCCCTGCGGTCACCTGATCAAAATTTGGTTGTTTGACAACTAACTCATATTTATGATGGTTGCAATGTTCCGGGGTCATGTGATCCCCTTTTGTGACCTTCTGACAAGCAAAGTCAATGGGGAAGCCTGATTCACTTAAGAACCGTGTTACTAATTTAACAGCTGCAGTGATTCACTTAACAACTGTGGCAAGAAAGCTCGTAAAATGGGAGAAAAACTGACTTAACAACTGTCTCACTTAGCAACAGAAATTTTGGGCTTAATTGTGGTTGTAAGCCAAGGACTACCTGTATATACAAATTCATCTCTTTGCTCCAGTTTACAATTTATGTATTTGTTGCAATTGTTCATTCTATGTCTCTGTCAAATATAATGACTTCTGTTGTTAATATATACATTTTGAAATTCACACTTATAGTTTCATCATATATGCTCTAACACAGAGCTGTTAAACTCGATTTCATTGAGGGCCGCATCAGGGTTGTGCTTGACCTCAGGGGCCCGGGGTGAGCATGGCCAGGGTGGGCATGGCCAGCTCGACATCACTCATTAGGGGCGCCTGTGGTGGCTTGAGTGCTCTGCCAGCGAAAACGGGCTCCTGAGCTCAGTTTTCAGCTACAACGGCCTCCTGCAACCCTCTGCTAGCAAAAACAGAGCTCAGGAGGGCCTCCCACAGCCCTTGCGAGCATCGTTTTCGCTGGCAGAGGCACCACAGGTCCTTTGCTGTTTCCAAGGCGGCCCTGCAGGCCAGATCTAAGCACTCCGTGGGCTGGATCTGGCCCCCAGGCCTTGAGTTTGACACCCCTGCTCTAATATCTGCAGCAAATCATTCTCATTAATATGCCTAAATCCACACTGTCACACCATGTAATATAATTTACTTTCTTTTGGTCCAAGCAGCATCCATATTCTATTTCTTTGAGTTTGCCTTACACTCACTCTATTGGGGAATTCATATATCATCTAATATTTTTCATTAAAAAAATCATACAAAGCACTCACTTGTACAATCCTTTACTTTTACTTTAGATTCTTTTGTTAAACTTTTTTTTTTTACTGAAGACATACTTATAAAGATAAAAACAATACAAATATTAGGCAGGAAACAAAGGAAGTAAGGAAGAATAGTGAATAAGTAAGAAAGGAAATAGAAATAGGAAAAGGACTGTAAAGAAGCAGCTTCCAATCTTTTTGACAGTAGTTATAAATGCATTTATATTTTACCCTCTCTCTAAGGTTATTTCATAATTGTCTTCTTTCCATAGGTTACCCTTTCTAATCTTCAAACCCATAAATCATTTTTCTTTTTCCAGCAAAAAGTCCATAAGTGGTTTCCCATCACTGACATTAATTCTGCTTTATTTCTGTTCTTTCTTTTTTTGCCATGTATATTAAGGAAAGGATTTATTACACATTTAAAGCCTTGTATCACCTTTGTATCCTTCACCAATTATTTCAATTTTTCATCATTTATTCATTGTATATTAGTCATTATCATGAGATAAGCAACCAGTCATTATCATGAGATAGGCAACTATATAAATCATATAAGAAAATAAGTGAACAAAATAAATAATATACAATTGGCTTGACCATGTTTTAAATTTATATTCATTTTTTGTATTTTCTTCTTATTGCATCTGATCCCCTAATGCTACTCCTACATGTACATAACATGTATATGTATAAATATGTGGAACTCATATTTACTTCTTCCCTTATGTAACAAGCAACTATCACCAAATCGATGGATGCTTATTTTAATACACACAATCTAGATGACACCATTTCACAATTTCTGACACAATTTTCAGCCTTTTCATAATTAAACTGTCAACTTCAGTTCCCTGAATGTATTAATTAACTCCAATCCACAATGTCAGATCAACTTTATTCAAATATATGGTGTTCCTTTTCTTTATCTTCTTTCATTTCATTTGTTAATTCATGTCTTTATCCATATTATATACAGTCTCAAAATTCACCATATGCCAGGGATATGAGGCCAGAATTTTAGTTGCTGAGAAATGTGATTGTTAAGGGAGTTATCTTGTGACCAAATCCAATTTCATTATCATTCTTTTTACCACAGATATTAAGCAAATCATTTGTCTGTTAAGTGAATCATATAGTTATTAAGTGAATCCAGCTTTCCCAATTCTCTTTGCTTGTCTAAAACCAATGGGAAGGTCACCAGTCATGTAATTATTTGTCTGTAATCATTGTAAATTTGTAAATGTGAGCCAGTTATAAAGCATCCAAATTGCTATCTCATGACAATGGAGGAGGTGGTGCTATAGTTGTAGCAGTGAGAACAAGTTGTAAAACATCTTTTCCATGTAACTTCAAACCTTCATTATATGAATAGTCATAAATCAAGGATTAATTTATTAAAAAAATACAGCAAAGATAGAATAGAAGTTAAGAGGAGATGACTTGTTGCTGCTGACAGAAATGTTAGACAACTAGGAGCAATAAAGAAATTTAGAATTGGGGCCCTCTGGACAGTCATAGAAAAGAAAATGAAACTCAGAAACTGAATTAGAAAGCTCAAAGTAAGCCACGGAGTAGATAGTGGCCAAAATTGTGGAAACCTTTTGAGAAAAATGTGTTATCTAAAACTAGCTTATAACACCATTTTTTTTGAGTACTACCATAAAATTATATATCAATGGAAAGATAATTTAATCAAGAATGTAATGCCATATATTTTAAGAAGGATTTGCTATTAGAATAGCAGTTACAGTATAAAGAAGAAAAGTGAAACACGTAGAAAAAATGAGATATACAAAAATTATCAAGTCAGTGAATACTTAGCTGGGTAACTTTTAGCATGAATTACGGCCTTACAATATCATCCCATGGAGTGAACCAAGTCTTTTAGTTCTGCAGCTATAATGTGTTATAATGTGAAATCAAGATTGAAAGATTGCTTCTATTAACTGGGTTTTATTGCTGGGTCGCTTCTGACTAACAAGTTTCTTTAGTCGGCTCCATAGATTTTCAATTGGGTTAAGGTCTGGGCTATTTCCAGGCCATTCCAGCAGTCGAATATGATTATCTTGAAAATAATAAAAAAAAAAAAAGTGGTGTTATTAGCCATCAAACCTCAAAAATACATTTTTCCCAAAAAGTTTCCACAATTTTGGCCACTACTGTACATATATGAAGAGAAAAGAGTGCAGCAGATGTTTGGTTCTGAGCAATGGCTAGGAAAAAAACAGGAAAAGAACTATGTAAAGAGGAAAGAGTAAATCTATATAAAATCTATCTATACATTTACAATAAAAATGTAAATGTCCGTTTGTGCATAACCGCACATCTCTAAAAATTCTTCACCGATTGCTTTCAAATTTTGACACAACATTGTATTCGACTACGGGCGTGTTGTTGTATACCTATATTATATACATGTCATATCTGTGACAGGTAAAAACATGAAAAACATTGAAAAACATTGAAAGACATTGAGAAACATTGAAAAACATTGAAAAACAGTGCCATCTGCTGGACATAAAACCAACATGGCAGCCTCCCAGCCCTGATTACGCTCAACAGATTTCTGCTCCTTATATTTAGACTCTTCATATTGCTTCCAAGAAACTGCGCATTTGGAAGACAGAGACACCTGAGGGCCATATCCTGCCACCAGGCTCAGCAGGTAGGCAGCCGACTCCCCGCTGGGAAGCCCTCGCAGCCGGCGCTTCTAGGGCTGGGCAGGGCCCGCCCGAACCTGGTTCTGACCTCCCCCTACCCTGACTGCCCCACGAACTAGCCTCGCCCGCTGCTGCTGCCCATCCCCCTCGCCAACCACCCTCGGGGCTCCTGGGTTTGCCGAGCGGGAAGCCTCCATTCCTCGCCTGGCCCGAATCGTGCCTGGCCCAGCACTACCACAAGCCCCAAGGTCAGAAAGACCAGCCGCTAACCGGCGCTATGCAAATCTGGTCGGTGAGCGGGAGATGGAGACAACTGGAGCCTCAGGGTTGCCTTTGACCAGTGCCGCCTTTGAATCCCAGGTGGGCGCTCTGGCAGTTCACAGAGCCTACACGAAAATTTCAGCCTCTGGCAGAAAAGGGGCTCCAGGGAGGCTTCGGGGGGCAGAAACAGCCAAGTGGAAGGATGGCCGTCCGTCCTTCGTTTCGCCTGGAAGAGCGGGAGATTTAATCATTCCTCTGCTCTTGGCAGGTGAGGGAGGAGAACTGTGCAGCAGGGGTCCAGTGGGGTGTGCATGGCTCCTGCCTTTGCCACTTTCTTCCTTCGGGCAGAAAGCCCTAAACTAGCCTCAAACCCCCGCCGCATCCCCCTCCCTTCCCTTCCCTGCTATGCGTCTCCCCATCGAGCCCCCAGAGAACATCTGTGTAGGGAAGATGGAGGGGCCCCCCGAGTTTCTGCTGTGGTGCGGAGAGCTGTGAAGGCCTGGCCTGAAAAGGTAAGACGGGGGATGCAGAAGAGGCCGGGCCAGAGACAGAGATAAATAGAGAAATACAGAGAGACGGGGGGGGGATGGAGAGAGACACATACAGAGCTACTGAGAGAGAGGGTGGGAGAGAGAGAGACAGAGAGAGATACAGAGAGAGGGGAAGAGAGAGAGACATAGAGATACAGAGGGAGGGGGAGAGAGACACATAGAGAGATACAGAGCGGGGAGAGAGAGAGACATAGAGAGATACAAAGAGAGAGAGGGAGACAGAGAGAGAGGATTTTGTGGTTCCCATTGTTTTTTAGCAACCGGTTCTCTGCCCTAATCACCAGCTGGGTAGGCGTGGCTCAGGGGCTGTCATGTGACTGATGAAAGTGAGTGAAGTCGAGTTGGCCACGCCCACCAAATGTTCATGGAGAGTTTGGAACTTCAGCCTCGCTCTTTTAGCCCAGCAGAAGCACCAGACTGGGCCACAGCAACGTGTGGCCGGGTACAGCTAGTTATTAATAAAACAAGAAGTATAAGGCAAAAACACAAGAGCCCCCTGCTGGTTGAAGAAACAGCAGCAGGCTCGTTCAAAGTCAGGTGAAGATCCTACCTAGGGGGGAATATAGCAGCTAGCTTCTGTGTCACCCGCTGTACTACTTAAAGAATCTAATCCATTATTATATTATTCAGTCATTGATAAAATTTATCAATTATTTTTCTTGATTTGACCTTTAGATAGTATCTCTAATGTCTGTTTACCGTTATGTGCCACGATGACAAATGATAGCATGTGAATGCTGCTAAAAGGTATGTGCGTGCTTTTCCTATTGCTGCTATACTGACTAAAACATAGCTAGCAAATCGGAAAGAAAAATTGGTGACTAGCTTTATGGAGCAGGTTCTGTCCTAAGAAAGGAGATTGGCCCCATTTCCTGAAATCTGATTCCTCCCCTGCCCCCAGAGGTGAATGTAAGACATTTATTTAATTGGGGCTTTTTAATTATATTTTTGGTTTACGGTTATGAAATTTTATATATACAGCATTTAGTTCCAACCATGGAAATGTAATTTAAATGCTTGTATTACTTGCAATTACTGTAAACTACTAAAGTCCTGAGACTGCAGCAGACATAAATATGATAAATAAATAAGTTTAGTGTAGCTTAATTATTAAACTAAACATAGTGTCATTATTTCACGTGTTGTTTAATAAGTTTGGTCTTCTATCAAATTAACAGTTGTATTTCCATAGTTTTATATGGATTCTGTTGCTGTTATGTTCCCCAGACCAGTAGATTAGCAAAACCTTGAAATATAAGGCACCTGGGTGATCCAAATTCATGGTATTCCATCTAAAACCACTGAAATGCAATGGTTAAGATGATGAATAAGGAATTGGGAGATCCTAGCCCCCTTTAACAAGAGAAGTTTACTCAACTGAACTTATTCCATAGGATTATTACTATAATGAAGAAATAGGGATGGATAGCAATAGCACTTAGACTTATATACCGCTTCACAGTGCTTTACAGCCCTCTCTAAGCGGTTTCCAGAATTGTCCCCAACAACCTGGGTCCTTATTTTACCAACCTCGGAAGGATGGAAGGCTGAGTCAACCTTGAGCCGGTGAGACCCAAACTGCCAAACTGCTGGCAGCCAGTGATCAGCAGAAGTAGCCTGCAGTACTGCATTCTAACTATTGTGTCACCACAGCTCTGAAGAAGTGATCATAGAAAAATGAGGGGTAAAAATTAACAATTAAAGTAATAATTTAGCCCTTCCAGTAAATAAAAGCTGAGACGCAGTTTCCTAAGCTTCTGCATCCATAAAGGTCACAGGCATGGATTCTATCCATCTATCTTTCTGTCTGTCTTTACTGAACATCCCCTCATACCAGAGACTTTTCTTTTGGGTTTAATGGAACAAGACTTGGAAAAAAATCAGAACTTTGATATTATATATGCTGACAGCAGCAAGACTACTCTACGCACAGAAATGGAAGGTCACCTTGACCCCCAAATGGATGAATGGCTGCAAAAACTGATGGAGTTAGCAGAGATGGCTAAATTGACTGCTCTGATTAAAGAAAAAAAAAACCCATAAATACCTTTACTTCAAATTGGAAACCACTTCTGGACTTTGTGCTTGAGGTGGAAAAAAATGAAACTTTGATCTTGGATAGATTTGTTATTACAGAAAAAGATAGTTTCTATTATTATGAAAAACTAAAAAGTTGAGGGTATGTAGGAATCTGCAGTCTGCATATGTGCAGGGATTTTCCTATTTTGGATGGCAAACCTCAGATAAGGAAGGTTTTTGCACGTAAGCGCCAGGAAATGACATTAGAAGATAAAGACCCTAACTCTGTAAACAAGAGGAACAGGAGGAGAGGAAGTGGGATGTGTGTTAGATTTTAATTATAGCTAAATATTAGAAGTGCTTAAGCAAGCAGTAATGATTAACTTATGATTTAAGTTACCTGGAAGATTCTGTGAGCCAATGATATTCTGCCAAGTACGCTGTAACTTGAAAGTAACAAACTATATAATGTCACTATGTAAGACAATAAAGTTACCACATATATTCTCAACCTTTGTGTGTGTGGTCACTCAACAAGGGTAGATCCTAATTTATTTATTTATTTATTTATTCATTCATTTATTTATTGAATTTATATTGCTGCCTATTAGCCCATGGCGACTCAAGGCAGCTTACAGAATATAAAACCACATTTAAAACAATAAAACTAATAAAAAGAATCAAATAAATTAATATAGTATAATATAATAAAATCACTCCCCACTCCCCAACACAGAATATCACCTGCACTAGTCACTAATCTTACAATCTAAAATGCTACCTGTGACATTTAAACCTTAAGCCAATCTTGTTTCATAAGAGCTAGACATGTTTCCCTCTGTGTCAGACTCTACAGTTGTAATCATCTGAACCTTTTCATTCGTTCTCTTTTGTGATTTGTCTCTTTCCATAGGCACTGGGCCAAGCCATTGAGCCTGAATTATTTTTGCAAAATATAATTACTTCCCCAAGTATGGTAATTTTCTATTCCCGTCTTAATTGTTGTACTGATGTTTTAACTCTTGTAGCCTTTCCAGGACTGTATACAAGTGGACAGCCATAGAAAATGAATGAATGAATGAATGAATGAATGAATGAATGAATGAATGAACGAACAAACCATATGTGTTACTTGGAAACTGCAGAAAAGCATATTCCAGCTAGGCGGAAACCCACAGGAAATGGAAATGTTTGAGCAGATAGATTGCCAAAATTCAGTAATACAGTGCTTTGTATTGCATGAAATTTCTTTTTTTGAACAAAGGGTTTAGCATCTAAATACATTCATGGACAATGTCACATGGAGACCAGATTCCAATCTAGACTTATGTTCCTAAGAATGATGTGTTGACGATTATTCAGTTAGCATCAGCATGAGAATGACAGCTGTTGTATTGAGTTAGGAATAACTAAGCAAAAGTGTTAATTAGTCTAATAATCTGAGTTTCTAACTGCTGCTGTTGATTACTCAAGAACAGTAGCTGAAATAAGTATTAGTCTCACCCCATGACATAGCTTATCTCATTCCAGTATTAGCTTGCATTTATTAAATGGAAAGCCAACTTATTTATGCTGGTTAGTAATTTCTCATAAATAAAGTTATTTTATAAAGTATTTATTAGAATCATGGGGAAAAATATCTTTCACTTACAAAGTAAATTAACTGTGAAAGTGTATAAGCTTTAATTTAAAATAATTTATGCTCAATATAAGCCTTGTAATTTTCAGGGGAAAATAATTTTATGTTTTCTCTGTTGAAGGTATTTATTTGTGTAGCTTCTGCTAGAATAGAAGTTGGTCCTAAATTTGAAAGAAAATTCCCACACAGAACCTCCCAAAAGGGAGATTAACTTTTAGCATTTATTGGATTAATTTTCATCCATTTTATTGCCATATCTTCTACAAGCAGGTTTTGTAGAAGGTTCATATATCCAAAAGGAAGAAAAACATGCCACATCTAGTTGCTGAATTTTCACACCTTTTACTTTTAGAAAAATAATTAGACTAGAAAAAATCTTACAGACCGATGAAGATATAGCATAAGTACAGAAGAAGTTTTAAATAACATCAAGTTACTGATCTAAAGGGGGATGGACTTCCTAGTTACTTTAAACTAAAGTTGTATTTCTTACATAACAGGTCTCCTTAAGGCTACACTATACAAACAATCCAATTCTAACTCCATATCCTACCTCGACCCGGTTCATTGTTATTGCATAGAATTGCACTGCATAGAAACTCTATGCCCAGGGTACAATTTGTGGACTTCATTTCCCAGAATTCCTCAGCTAGCATGGTTGGCTGCAGAATTCTGGGAGTTGAAATCCACAAATCTTAAAGTTGCCAAGGTTGGACACCCCTTGCATAAAGTTTCTATGCTCTGTGCCAAGATAATTACAATGATTCAGATAGAGGTAAGCAATCCCTTGCAAAGAAGTTCTTCTATTAATCTTTTTATGGTTCCCTTTTCTTATGCTAGACCTTCAGTATTTGTATATCACCTTCTATTTCTGTTGGCTTTCCATGTCTTAATTCACCCCTAACGATAATCATTGGGTAATTTCCTACCCAATGAAACTCATCAACTGTCAGTCTTTGCTTCTGAATTCTTTGCTTTGCTCCTCTTTTGCAATTTACTGAAAACCTCATGAGGGAAGCATGAGTACTTTGTTGTAAGTTGGGATATGTGCATGCTTATATGTGTGGATATTATTTAATGAAATAGCTTTGGAGTTTAGCGCAGTCCTAAAACTTATAGATTGCAACTCAGAGTGGGAAAAGCAGTAGCTGGAAAAAATAATCAGTTAAGTTTTAATGCATAAATGCTTTTTGTTGATGATGTTGTTAATTCAACCTAAACCTTCACTTGCTATAGTGTTGGGAATTATGAATCTACTAATGTCAATCTATGAACTAATTTCAGGTGTTGGCTCTTCACAAATTAACCAGGAAAAGCAGACATCTAGTAGTTAAATCTGCAAGCAAATGTGTTAGCTCGAGTATAACATTTCATTTACACAATATTTGGAAGTTTCAGTTCACTTACTTCCTCTTTGACTTCCAATATGGTGAAATTTCTCTTGTGCTGAAAATTGCATATTGACTATCAATTTAAAAAACCCTACTTTCAGAAAAGTAAGGAAAATGCATTAAATTACCTTGGCAGAGTTCAATGACAATTAGTATAGCTTAAGAGTGTGATATGCAAATTAGCAATGTTTTTAAGAAATTAATTGTGAATGAGTAGAATATTTTTTTGTTGAATAAAAAACAAAACCCAGAGAACCGTGGAATAAACTACAAATGAAAAGCAAAATATAAGTGAGGCACTTTAGTAAGAATCTTTAATATCTGACTTGACAAAATAGCAGAGCTTATTATGATAATTTGATGGTGCTTCTTTTTTACAGGGTAATAATAACCATACCGCAAGATAATAATCTCCAAGGCCAAAAGTATATATATCAACTAAATATATAATTATTACTGAGTTAGGGAAGCCTCGGATGGCTATTATACTGTAATCATACTAATTGTATATTATTGGAATACACAAACTATAATTGACATTGGAATAACAATGGCTGTAAGAATAATAAAAAAGGCAGTTTTTTGTTTTGTTTTGGAATAGCCGACCAGAATTGCAACATAAAAATTTTGGAAGAGTTCTATACATACTGAAAATTGCATACATATTTATACTGAAAATTTCATACATACCTTTATGGGTAATTAGTGCTGTGCAAGGGGCAGAAAACAATTAAGAAATATAATCGAAAGAAAGATCATAAGATAAAATTCTTCTCAGTAGCTTGGCAGTAGTGTCAGTGTATACTTTAACAATATTTCAAAAATGCAAATTAAAAGGAAAATCTAGCCAAAGCTGGTGTACACCAACTGTTTTTTTCAATATTATTGTATCTTGCAAACCACCCTTGTTTCCAGCACATCCATTTATTGCTTCATATCAGGAGTGAAATCCAGCAGGTTCTGAAAGGTTCTGGAGAACCAGCAGTGGAAATTTTGAGTAGTCTGGAGAACTGGTAACGGAAATTTTGAGTAGTTTGGATAACCAGCAAATACCACCTCTGGCTGGTCCCAGGGTGGGGTGGGAATGGAGATTTTGCAGTGTCCTTCCCCTGCCATGCCCACCAAGCCACACCCACCAAGCCATACCACGCCCACCAAGCCATGCTCACAGAACAGGTAGTAAAAAAATTTGAATTTCACCACTACTTCATATGTAACCTTTTCTTTCTTAAACTTCTAACCTCTCTCTTTTTGAAGATCCCTACAAATATATCCAACAATAGATTTCTTAAGTTCCCTTTAATTTATATTATCAACCCCTTAATTCTTCATATATTTATTTTGCTACACAGTTCTCTTTTATTCACCACATCTATCCAGCAACAGCTTCATCAATCTTCACCCATCCTGTCAACTCATTTACTCTTTCAACATATATTTACTTTGCTATTTAATCCTCATTCCTTCTTTCTATTCATCAATGCCATGAAGCTCCCACAACTTTTGAAGGCAAGCTGTTGATTGTTCTCACTGACAGAAAAATTCTCTTTATTTCCAGGTTGAATCAGTTTCCATCCATTATTCCTTGTCTGGCCTTCAGGTGCCTTCAGGAGCTTAACCCCTTCCTCTCTGTGGCAGCCCCTCAAATATTGGAAGATGGATGCTAGATGCTAGAACTACATCATAATCTATAACAAGAAACTGTGCCATTTATCTAGATAAGAACTATGGTTTTGAAGGTCTCCTTTCTTCACTGGCCAATTTTACATTCTATCTTGCAAGTTTGTCTCGATGCTCAGGAA
Source organism: Arizona elegans (assembly GCA_022577455.1). Classification (NCBI taxonomy): domain Eukaryota; kingdom Metazoa; phylum Chordata; class Lepidosauria; order Squamata; family Colubridae; genus Arizona; species Arizona elegans. The sequence goes on along the minus strand of JAKOOJ010000002.1, from coordinate 10,471,103 downwards.
CTCCTACCTGAATTCCTACCTGACATTGTCTGGCCTCTAAAGACATTTTTTCACAGATATAACCATCTTTTAGCATTTTTTAAAAAAATGCCTTTGGATTAGAGAATTACTATATGCGTCTTCTCTATGTAGTATTTATTTTAGTTTTATTATATTTTAACTGCAATATATTTATTATATTTTAACTGTTTATTATATTTTAACACTTAGCTGGTTTTGTACGATCCTAAAAGCTACGTAGCTTCCAATATTTTTGTGTTTTGATAAATTCCAAAAATATTGGAAGCTACGTAGCTTTTAGGATCGTACAAAACCATCTAAGTATTATCATACCAACAGTTAAAATATAATAAATATATTACAGTTAAAATATAATAAAATGCCATATTTGTGGCATTACTCTTTTTAGAAACATTGGGTCGATATAACAGTAGCAAAATCTAAGTATGAAAACAAATCTTAAGATTTCACAAATTGCAGCCAAACTGCAAAACTAGTGCTTTCTGTATGACAGCACATTATATAATTTTATTCTGTCTCTACCTCATTTTGAAGTATTCCTTCACAGTTTTTCTAAACTGAAAATCTGCTGTAGGTAAATCTATTAGAACGAACACAAGATGTCACTGGGGAGATTGTTTGAAAGTTGCAAGTTTCCTAATCAAAGCAGGGCATTAGAATAAATTAGGGAGATTTCATTTACCCAAGCATCAACTTAATAACTGAAAACTCTGAACAAGAAGGTGCCTTTCACATCCTCAGCCCCACGCAGTTCATTAGGTGGAATTATAACATAAATACCAAATGTTCTGAAGGATCTTAGAGAAAGTAAAGAGTGCAATCAAATCAGATAGTGAATTAATAATGGAGAGATGAAGGGAACTGGCCAGCAGAGCACATTTTATGGAAAAGTGTTCAATTAATGTTTAATATAATGCAAATATACGGGTATGCTTAAGGAATATTAAGGAATTTTTTTGCACTTCATATACTGTCATTTAATCATCTATGGAGCTTCTCAATCATCCAGGTCATGGTTGTCCCAAAGGTCCTTTTTCAAGAGGCAACTGGACTTTCTGGTTTTTCTTTGAAGATGTTTTGCTTCTCACCTAAGAAAGACCCAAAACCAAAAAGTCCAGTTGCCTCTTGAAAAAGCACCTTTGGGACTGTAATCTAATCATTCAATGGTAGCTTTCCTCCTCTTTTTTGCTCCAGCATATGATATTAAACCCCATGAACCAAACTGAATATTCTACAATGGTGTCACTCAAGTTAACTGAACAATTTGTTACCAAATGCAGGTAGACTTACAACTATTCATTTAGTGACCGTTCGAAGTTACAATGTCACTGAAAAAAGTGACTTATGACCATTTTTCACATTTACACACTTGCAGAATCCCTAAGGTCATGTGATCAAAATTCAGACACTTGACAACTGAATTATATTTATGATGGTTGCAAGTATCCTGGGATCAGTGGTGGGATTCAAATAACTTAACCGGTTCTCTGCCCTAATGAACAGCTGGATAGGCATGGCTCGGTGGTCATGTGACTGTGTGGCTCGGTGGTCATGTGACCGTGTGGGCATGACCAACTCAATGTCATTCAGGTTGATGGGTGCTTCACCTTAGCTGCTACAATGTAATAAGGGTTAACCAGGGAGACAATTTCTGTAAGCAGGGCAATAAAGATTAGGCTAGAAACATCGCCAGAATGTTTCCTTCTTGCCTTCCTTACAGGATTAGCTCTGTAAAGTGGAAAAAAACCAAAATAAGATTTCTTCCAACAACCGGTTCTCCCGAATAGGTGCAAACTGGCTGAATCCCACCACTGCCTGGGATCATGTGGTCACATTGTTCAACTTTCTGGCAAAAAAAAGTCAGTGGGAAAGTAACAACCGTATTTCTACCATAACAACTGCAGTGATTCATTTAACAACGGTGTCAAGAAAGCAACAGAAATTTTAAGCTCAATTGAGGTTGTAAATTGAGGATTAACTGTAAAAACAGGAAAACCATACATGCTGCTTATGAATTATGAATCTGCAATGACATTGGGACTGCAATAATACCTAGTCCCAAGGCACTTCACAATGGGATGAATGATAATATGATACTCATATATCTATTCTAGATAAGATGGCTATTTATTCTATCCATTTACTTTATTACGTTGAGAACCGGTAGTAAAGGTAAGTAGAACCCATCCCTGAACCCAATGTTTTCAAAGTTTAAAGATCATGTTTTCCAAACCTTCTTCCTATTAGGGAAATGGTATATTTAGTGGTAGAGGCTAGATGCTGAAACTAAGAATTTAAAATGTGATGGCAAGAGAAAATTGACATGAGAAGCACAAGCAGGGGTGAAATCCAACAGATTCTGACAGGTTCTGGAGAACTGGTAGTGGAAATTTTGAGTAGTTCGGAGAATTGGCAAATACCACCTCTGGCTGGCCCCGGAGTGGGGCGGGAATGGAGATTTTGCAATATCCTTTCCCAGGAGTGGGGAGGGAATGGGGATTTATTACTTTACTTTACTTTATTTTGGATTTATATACCGCCCTACTCCCGAAGGATTCGGGGCGGTGAACAGCCAAAAGATAAAACACACATAATACAAAATTTAAAAACAATGTAAAAGCACATTAAATAATTTGGCCCATACAGATTAAAACACCCCTATTGTTTTAAAACAAATTTAAAATTAACAATTAAAAGGAAGTTAGGCCAGGCAGTATCTTTTGCAGTATCTTTCCCCTGAAGTGGGGTGAGAATGGAGATTTTGCAGTATCCTTCCCCTGCCATGCTCACCAAGCCACACCCACCAAGCCACCCCATGCCATGCCACACCCACCAAGCCAAGTAAAAAAAATTGGATTTCACCACTGAGCACAAGTTATTTTTTTCTTCTGGTAAAGTTGTTATGCACTTTTTTTTTCTTTTTTTTTTTTTGTGATGAACAAGTTCATATTTTATAGAAGTTAAAGCAAAACAAAACAACAGAATCCTATTAGTCCTAAATACTCCCCCATTGTATCTAAATCACAAGAAGCTGAAAAGCTTGTTTTCTTAGGTTTTCACATACACACACTCTTGCTGCAATGAAATAGGGCAATTATTACTGCAGATTGTAAACAATATTTTCTCCCAGCTAAATAGCATAAGGAAATAACTTAAAACACATTTATTGATTCCAGGAAAGAACACGGTTTACAAATTACCTGCAATACTAATAGTCTCGAAACAAGTAACTCATGGTCAATTTTCGATACTGAAAGGACACTTTACTTCTTCCTCTTCATGTCTTGCTGTGATGAAAAACCAGCTTTAAAAGTGAATGTGGAAATTTATACAGTGTTACAGGAATCTTCTCTGCTTTTCAAAATGTGAAAATGTATTATTGTAATGATACATGAGCCTATATGAGTCTGTCATGAGGTGCATGAGTCTGTCATCTGCACCTCCATAATTGTCTGGTTTGGCTCTTCAACCAAACAAGACAGACACAGACTTCAATGGATAATTAGAACTACAGAAAAAACAATAGCTACCAACCTGCCTTCCGTTGAGGACCTGTATATTGCACGAGTCAAAAAGAGGGCTGGGAAAATATTTACAGACCCCTCGCATCCTGGACATAAATTGTTTCAACTTCTACCCTCAAAACAACGCTATAGGGCACTGCACAACAGAACAACTAGACACAAGGACAGTTTTTTCCCAAGTGCCATCACTCTGCTTAACAACTAATTCCCACAACACTGTCAAATAATTTACTAAGACTGTATTGCTATTATTCTTCTCTTTCTTACTAGTTTACCACTTATTACTATAACCATGTTTCTTGTATCTTTCAATTTATATTGTTTTTATTTGTTTCCTAGTACGATTTGATAGCTTATTAGTAACCTTGACTATCACTAAGTGTTGTATCTTTTTATTCTTGATGAATGTAATTTATTCTCCTTATGCACACTGAGAACATATACACCTAAGGCAAATTCCTTGTGTGTCCAATCACACTTGGCCGATAAAGAATTCTGTTCTGTACTGTTCTGTTCTATTCTATACCAAGATTTTCATTTTTTTTTTGCTTGTTTTATGTGTCTTTAATTAAGATAGGTCATGTAAAAATATAGCCATTTTTGAGGTATCAATTTCGATAGCTTCAATCTACTATTTCCTGTATAGTCTAACTATAGGAATACCTCTGCCTGTTGCCTTCTCTTTTCCTACAGAGCAGAGAAATAAGTTTACAGTACTAAGTGGAATTGATAAAGGAAATGGGAGGTTATGAAAGAATGATGTAGATCAAATACCAGAAGAATGCAAAAATAGCATACTGTATACTAAGCTTAAAAGAGGTTAATGTTTTTACATGTATTTAGTGAAGTAGATTAGAGGAAAAAGCACACTGATGAAGTTATGGGACATTGTATATGTTTATAGTTTGGTTATACTCTTTTTAATCCATTGGTAGATCACAATTATTTGCTTTCTGTATTATGCACATAAATTCATTGCTTTCAAGTTTGAACAATCTGGAAAAAAATTATCCTCAAATTCTTTAATGAATTGTATTTCAGAACAGTTTTGAAATTTTGGCTGGTCTTTGATAAGACCTCAAAGAAGCACATGGATAACATTTCTTCAATGTTTCTATTGTGCTCTCAAAGTTATTTGAAGGGTTTCATTGTGATCTATCTAGCAATGCCTGACTGAGATCTGAAACATCTTTTCTCATATATAATATCAATGAATTGATCTAAGACATCTTTTCTCATATATAATTCCAATGAATTAAGACAAACTGGAACAATATTTGATAATATGGTTCCATTATTTCAGGGGTGTCAATGTCACATTGTCATAGCGGCATCACATGACATATTGGATCTTTTTTCCCCTTTGCTAAACCAGGAGTGGGTGTGGCCAGCGCATGATACATCCAGCCCATGGGCTGGGAGTTTGACATCTCTGCATCATTTGTATAGGGAAAAACAAGTCTTCCTAATCATAAGGATATATGATTATTTATCAGAATGAATTCTATTAGGCTAATTCTGTGGAGGTTTTTAGGCAATTGAACAAGGCACACCCATATAGATAGATGCTCTTCCGTGTAATGGTATTAACTTCTATATGAGATGATTTTCCCAGTTACTTTAACTTTACCATAATACTAATTGTGTTTTGTGAAATCTTTAAAGTGATTATTGTAATTACTTTCAGAAAATCATCCAAAAAGGGAACAAAGAACAGCTAAATTTTAGTGATGTGCACATGACTGATCCAGCAACAGAGCTATATTCATTTAAGCCCATTTTAAAACAGATGAAATCATATTGCTTACTGTAATCTATGAAGAGCCGAGGTGGCACAGTTGTTAGAGTGCAATACTGCAGGCTACTTCAGCTGACTGCTAGATGCAGTTCATCAGTTCAGATCTCATCAGGCTCAAGGTTGACTCAGTCTTCCATCCTTCCGAGGTGGGTAAAATGAGGACCCAGATTGTTGGGGGCAAAATGCTGACTCTGTAAATTGCTTAGAGAGGGCTGTAACAGCACTATGAAGCGGTATATAAATCTAAGTGCTATTGCTATTGCTAATAACAGATAATGAACAAATGTCTCACTTAGCAACATAAATTTTGGGCTCGATTGTGGTCGTTAGTTCAAAAACTACTTGTATTTGCGTATTTGAAATATTTCTCATGCATGGCATCAAAGAATGAAATGTTGAAGGTAATTGTTATATGCAGTTGGTCAACAATAGAAATCCTTTTTGTATCTTATGATTATAAAAGAAAAAAATGAAAGATCTTTCTCTAAAATTATAATACTGAGATATGGAGAACACCCTCATAAGTCACAGAATAGCGCAACAATGCCAAGGACAAACCTTATAATTAGGAAAAAAAGTTAATGGAATAAGGACAATAGGTTCACAGTATGTCAACGTCTGAAATTTCTAAAATAAGATTTGAATGGTAATTGAGAACCATTGTGGAAATTATTAGCAGAGCAAGTCTGGACTGGTATTAAAGAAATTATTTCCTGTCCTGTGAACAATTTGATTGCAGACAGCATTTAACATTTTCCATGGTGCTTTTAACTATATTTTTTCCCCTTCTTTAAATTATTGAATCTGGAAGTAATTCATTTTGATTCATTTATAATAATGGAGAAGCTAACATTGCATTATTTACAGAGGATAAATCTTCATAATGTCCAATGGTCGTTAAAAGAAAGTCATCAATTTAATGAAATTGAAATTGACTTGTATCATTATCAGTGTTCCTGGAATTATCTTCAACTTGCGGTAACAAGAGAATTATTCAGACTAGTTTGAAGATTAGAAAATACTATCCTAAAGAATTTTTATACCTGAAAAGATTCAGGGAATCTTTTAACTCAACTTATCTATTTCTATATTTAAATCTATTTACACTGTGCTGTCTGAGAGAAAGCAAGTTATATATAAACGAACTCACAGAAATTTGTTACTCATTCAAAACAAGAAAAGTAAAAAAAAAAATTCAAATCATAATTAATTACAAGTTAGTTACTAATCAACAGGGATGAGGTGACTTAGTGATAAGACACTGAGGTTGTTGATCGAAAGGTCGGCAGTTCAACAGTTCGAATCCCTAGTACCGCATAACGGGGTGAGCTCCCATTACTTATCCCAGCTTCTGCCAACCTAGCAGTTCAAAAGCAAGTAAAATATGCAAGTAAACAACTAGAGACCACCTTTGGTGGGAAGGTAACAGCGTTCCATGAGCCTTTGGCATTTGTCATGCCAACCACATGACCATAGAGACATCTTTGGACAGCACTGGCAGCTCTTCGGCTTTGAAACAGAGATGAGCACCATCCCCTAGAGTCAGGAACGACCAGCATATATGTGTCCTTTTACCTTTTTAATTAATCAACAATGGTTCTCCTGTCAAATATAATTTATAAAAACATTTAAAGGGTCATGCTGAAGTCAAATGAAGACATAAGCTAAGGAAGGTCACCTGTTTCAGTCATGTTATTAAGAAGCTGATAGGACAACAGTTTTGCTTGCTGAGAGTTTATAATATGAGTTCACTATATAGGACACTGGCCCAAAAACTAATGCATTAAGAATAAGAGCCACCCGTTCAGCTATTTTAAAAAAGAATAATGAAACCATCACTTATCACCTATTTCTACAGGTGATTGGCTGCTGCCTTTGACATTCATAAACATACCTTCCCTTTGTCCTTGAGTTATTCTACTGTATATTTCTATGTAAATTACACTGATGATTTCTAAATGTGTCTCCAAAGTCTTTGGCATATGCAAATTTGATGTGTACCTGTTCCCTCCTTTTGTTCTGTTTTTTTTTTCCTGTGCAATATATCCTAAATTTTTGATGAAGTATAAATAATCGCGTACATAGGAACAAAATATGTTTCAGTTACAAAGATAATTGACACCAAGAATAAAATGATTAGAAATGGAAGGGACTTCCATTCTTGCAGAAATCAAGTTCGATTGGGAAGAACAGATAGATCAGGGGTCTGCAACCTTAAACACTCAAAGATCCATTTGGACCACAGAAAAGAAAACACCAGGAGCCACAAAACCTTTCCTGTGCCTGACTATTTCTTGAGCGGCAATTAAACTAGCATATGTAGTTGAATTAAATGTTTTGTTTTCTTTTGAAATTTTTCTTTTCTTGGATTTATCCATGGTTGGCCTACCAGTGGTTGAAAAGCTCAATAAATTGTGTCCCGGCGGTTGTGACACCTATTTTGAGTGACAGGGAGCCACAGCAGAGGGGTGAAAGAGCCACATGTGGTTCCAGAGCTGCAGGTTGCTGACCCCTGAAGTAGATCATAGTGGATTTTAAGTGATTCAGTTTATTTTAAATTAGAGTTTTATTGCATCTGAGGGAGATAGGATGTATAGATTAGATAGATGGCTGGCAGGCAGGCAGGCAGATAATATCATGCTTTTTAGTCCTTTATAAAGGACTTGCCATTATAAAGATAGTAATATTGAAACACAAACTCATACTCTAATTTCCGTAAGACATATGCAAAGAGCTCCTAATTCATAGAATCTTCTATCTTCATTTCCATTACAGTCTGAAGAATTTTATTTACACTTGTTATTAAGAGATAAGATATTCCCATTAGGGCTACTATTTATGTAAAAATCTAGTTTTCATCCTGGAGAAGAGATAGATGAGGAGAAACAGTTGCTCAGTCTCAAAAAGAGACTCAGAACATGGATTCTGCATTGGTTTGGGTGGTCTTAAAAGCGGGCAGAGTGAAGGTTTGAACAAGCTTTCAAGAATCTGTAACAATAAAGTAATATCTCTGAAATCCTTGAGGTACCCATTTCTTAATCTAGCCTGACCTGCACCATTGAAGAATCTAATATCTCATTTCACTTTGATGGGTCATATTTGGAAGAAGGGAGGGGAGGAAGAAATGTGTCAAAAAGAAAAAAATATAAGAATTACATTGAAAACAAACAAATTAATAGTTGGATGTGACACAGCCATCTCTGCACAATGAGCTTCTTAGCATATATAAACTGAAAATAAACTTTTAAAAACTTGTTTAAGAAATAGATTCAAAGGGATTTTTAAAATATTGTTTAATCCAGAAAAAAAAAAAAGATTAAAAATCTCTAGTGACTCTAGGCAGAGTTATAACAAACTAAATTCCAAGTTTAGTTTGTAATCTTTTATATATATATATATATATATATATATATATATATATATATATATATATATATATATATATATATATATAATTTTTACAAGGACTGCCTTGTGAGGGCTTAAGAGAGAATACCATATAATGCACAGTTGGATATATCAAAATTTTAACAGAATGCAGCAGATGAAGGGGAAAGGAAAGGCTATAGCACACATTAGCTATATGTGCAAACAAGCATTAAAATATGCGGGATCAGGTTGTCCCTGTAAAAATGACAAATGAAAGTTGAAAGAATAACTGTGAACATAACTGTCCTACATTCTCTTGGGCTTCCTAAAAAGGAAATATGGAAAATGTTTTATGCATATGAGAAAGACCTTTAACAAGGCTTAAGACATTAATCACTAGAGATTAAAATTTATTTTGCATTGATTATTTTACCAGGCTGTCTGTTCCAGAAACTATTTCAAGATTGGTTTCTTCTAAAAGGAGTACATCACAAAACATAACGTTGGTGATCAACCATGTTTAAGAACCTGGACAATAAATCCAAAGTCTATTCCATTTCTTTCTCAAATTTGATAGATCAGAATTTAGTACATTATATTTTCTGTCTGTAGAGATTCTCAGTCATCCAGGTCATGGTTGTCCCAAAGGTGCTTTTTTCAAGAGGCAACTGGACTTCCTTGTTTTTGCTTCTGAAGCCATTTCACTTCTCATCCAAGAAGCTTCTTCAGCTCTGAGAATCTCTACAGACTTTTAGCTATACAATTTGGGATGGTGTGGGAGGAATGGATTTCCAGAGAAAAAAAATGCAGATTACAGGAACCAGGAGCACTACTCAGGTGACCTTCTAAAAGGATGCAAATGACCAGCTGTCTGCAAGGAATATAAATCCCTCCATTCCCTACTATCCTGTCAAAGCTGAAGAAGCTTCTTGGATGAGAAGCGAAACGTCTTCAAAAGAAGAAACAAGGAATTCCAGTTGCCTCCTGAAAAAGCACATTTGGGACATGTTAACAGTCATGTATATCAGCTTCTAGATACTTTGTCAAGACTTTACCCATGTGGTATAGATGTAGAATTAAATGAATTCTGTGCTGAAATATGAATAAATATGAGCCAGCAATGTGCAGCAATGTGTGGCAGCAGCCAAAAAAGTCAATGCAATCCTAGGTTGCATTAACAGAGGGATAGAATCAAGGTCACGTGAAGTTCTACTACCACTTTACAAAGCCCTAGTAAGACTACTCTTAGAATACTATATCCAATTCCATTCACCATATGATAAAAAAAGTTGTTGAGATTCTAGAAAGAAAAGAGCATCAAAGATGTTTAGGGGACGGAGGCTAAACGATATGAAGAACGGTTGCAGGAATTGGGTATGTTTATTCTAATGAAAAATAAATAAATAAATAAACAAACAAACAAATAAACAAACAAATAAATAAATAAATAAATAAATAAATAAATAAATAAATTTCTCCCGAAGGACTCAGGTGGTGTACAGCCTATTAAAAGCACAAAGACAGACATCAAATAAAAATAATTAAAATTATTAAATAATTTCAGCTCAGATTTAAAACCCCAAAAATTTTAAACACCCAATTTAAAATCATTACATTGATAGCCCGGTCTGGCAGAACAGCAGGGTCTTGAGGGCACAGCGAAATATATGGAGGTCGGAAATTTTACGCATTTCCGGGGGCAGTTCATTCCACAGGGTAGGGGCTCCCACAGAGAAGGCCCTCCCCCTGGGTGTCACCAGCCAACATAACTTGGCCGATGGCACCTTGAGGAGACCCTCTCTGTGGGAGCGGACTGGCTGGTGGGAGGCTATTGGTGGCAGAAGTCGGTCTCGAAGGTACCCGGGTCCTATGCCATGGAGCGCTTTAAAGGTGGTGACCAGCGCCTTGAATCGCACCTGGAAGACCACTGGGAGCCAGCGCAGCTCGCGCAGGAGGGGTGTCACGTGGGCACAACCAGTTGCGCCCATAACCACCCGCGCGGCCGCATTCTGGACCAGTTGGAGCCTCCGAGTGCTCTTCAAGGGGAGCCCCATGTAGAGAGCATTATAGTAGTCCAGCCGGGAGGTGACAAGGGTGTAAGTGACCATGCGCAAGGCATCCCGGTCCAGAAAAGGCTGCAACTGGCGAATCAGGCGAACCTGATAGAAAGCCCCCCTGGCCACGGCCGTCATATGCTCTTCTAAAGACAGCCATGCATCTAGGAGGACACCCAGATTGCGAGCCCTCTCTGTGGGGGGCAGAGATTCACCCCCAATAGTCAGTGATGGCACCAGCTGACTATATAGGGACGCCGGAAGCCACAGCCACTTGGTCTTGGAAGGGTTGAGTCTGAGCCTATTTCTCCCCATCCACACCCAGAAGAACTGGGTGTGTATGACATGATAACAGTGTTCCAATATTTGAGAGGCTGCCACAAAGAAGAAGGAGGTCAACCTATTTTCCAAAGCATCAGAGGCAAGACAAGAAACAATGGGTGAAAAGCAACCAAGGAGAGAAGCAACCTAGAACTAAGGAGGAATTTCCTAAAAATGAGAACAATTCATCAGTGGAATGACTTGCCTTCAGAAGTTGTGGGTGCTTCATCACTGGACAGTTTTAAGAAGGGGAGTGGACAGTCACTTGTCTGAATGGTGTAGGATATCTTGCTGTAACTGGGGGTTGGACTAGAGAACCTCTGAGGTCCCGTCCAACTCTGTTATTTTGTTCTGTTTATTGAAATGTAGAAACTGGACTCCCAGGAGAGAGGGGATACATTTGAGAGGAATAAGAGGCATCTTAATTCAGATAGTTTATGTGGGAGAAGAGTTTGTTATCGGTGTGGGACAATAAAGAACTCTGCTTGGAAGAATCACCCTGTGTCTTTCTTGGTTTCTGAACCTGACAACTGAAGCTCTCTACTATCTGCTTCTGACATATACTCTGTGAATTAGGAAGGGGCTATCTTCACCCTTTTTCATTCACACAATATCTGGACTGAGCTGCCTCTTATCATCTGGAATGCATCCTTCTCTCCTGGGATTCTAAGCCTACTACCTTCCATTACATTTCATTAAAGTTATATATTTCATTTTATCTGTATAATGCTGAAATGTATGCCTGCCCTTTTTTTGTGGCAGAATCAGAGGTTCGGTGATGTAGCTACATCCACATAAATGTTCTGGTAACAGAAAAGCTCACCATTATGTTTACTTATAATAATGAGTCAGGACATACCTGAAAATTTAAGTGGATAGTCAGTTCACTGATACCTTTTGTAACTGTTCAGTCAGAAGTAAAAGAGGGTGTTTGTTTTCATGTAATATGGATCATGTTTCTCTCAAGTTCTTTCTGAATATCTTAATATTCAATCTTCATCCAGACTGACTCAGTCTTCAGTGACATATGTACATGACATCTGTACAGCGTATACTTTGATGTCAAGAATGTCAAGGATGACATTAACAAAATTATCATACTTGGATTATGAGTTTTCAGCATATGGACCAACAATGTGCTGAAACTGGTCTTCCAATATTTGAAAAGTTTTCTTCTGCAAAAGAACTTTTAATACTTCATTCTCAGGGCAGTTTGGGCTTTTTTTTCACGATAACATTTTTCGGTTGTGTTTCTGAGCTTAGCCTGTGGTGGTGAAGTCACGGAGATTTTTGTGGATGTTACTTTTCTACTCGCATCTCCATCACTTTGCATCTTCCTGAACTGCACACATGTCCTGACCCAAAAAGGCTCCACGTTTTTGTCATAATCTCTTCACTGGGGATTTAATTAAAGGAAGGCAGAGTGGTGGCCCAGCACTGAAGAGAGTTGTGCAGTGAAACACACTCACATCTATCTCTCAAACACTTCCAGTTAAATGTAAGAACTGTAACTTCTCTTGCAAATGTCAAAGGTATACTTTCCTTAAAAAAAAAAAAATCAGAAGCAATTTTTCTTCTCATCGTAGTGAATGAGAATTTTGGCACTGTAGATAGTCTTACGATTTTTTTCCTCCTTTACAAGAAGTACAAACTTTGAATTTCAAACTATTTTTTTCCCTAATAGTCTACAACTATGGTCTAGAGCAGTGTTGGTGAACCTTTTTGGCATGGATACTGAAACGGGACCATCGGAAACCGGAAGAGAATGTGCGTGCCGGGAAACTGAGCTTCTGGTTTCCGGTGTGCATGTTCATGCCGGTCATGTGGTCGTCTGGTTTCTGACGTGCATGCACACAGAAAGACCAGCTGGCTGGTGCACATGTATGTGCTGGAAACTGAAAGCTCAGCTTCCCGGCGCATGTAGGCACTTCAGGTAACCGCTCTTCCAGTTTCCGGCGCTCCCATGCATGCAAAGACCAGCCAGCCGGGGGGCATGTGCGCACCAGAACCCAGAAGGGCAACAAGTGATGGCTGGCATGCCTGGAGAGATGGCTTTGTGTGCCACTTCCAGTATGTGTGCCATAGGTTTGCCATCATGGGTCTATAGTATTCTAGTCTGGAAAAAGATCTGGGCAGGTTAAATAATTTAAATAGAGTCACATAAAAAACAAAACAATTGGAAAACAGTAAACTCAGAGAAATCCAGAACCAATCTTCCTTCCTTCCTTCCTTCCTTCTTTCCTTCCTTCCTTCCTTCCTTCCTTCCTTCCTTCCTTACTTACTTACTTACTTACTTTTCTTCCTTCATTCTCATCTCCCTTATTAAGCGAGACACTGTGAAGGCTGGTCTTTATTTAAGGGAGCACAGGGTAGTCCTAATTAGCAAATACCTTGTGACCATTTAGCTTTCCTTTGCAGGTTCGTAAAGCAAAGGAAAACTAAAGAATATATATATATATATATATATATATATATATATATATATATATATATATATATATATATATATATATATATATGTAGGTCTTTGGTTATTCGGGTCTTCTCCCACGTAAAATTGGAAGTGTCTTGGCGACGTTTCGACGAAGTCTCATTCGTCATCTTCAGGCTGGTGTTCTCGGCTTCGTGCTTCCAGGAGCAATGTGAGATCACAGCTGTCTCTTCCTTTTAACGGCTAGTGGGGGTGTGAGCTGATTGGGTGGGAACTTGGCTGTGTTCTGATTGTGTGGAGGTGTGTTCTGATTGGTTAGGGGCTTGGCTGTGCTCTGATTGGATGGGGGGTTGGTTGTGCTCTGATTGGCTGGGGGTGTGTTCTGTTTGGGTGGGGGCTTGGTTGTGCTCAGCTTAGTCTGAGTTGCAGGGGGATTTGGTGCAGAGGATGTTGGTGATTTCAAGTCTGATTCTGTTTGCGTCGTCGGGGTTGATTTTGGTCAGGCTGGTCAGGACGCAAACAGACCCACACTCATGAGAGCCACACAGGATGTCACCACCACACATCCACGCAGAAAGCAGACTCAAACCCACACTGATAATGAGCCACGACCAAGGACCAGAAGCCAGACCGCAGCTGCATCATTAGCCACTTTAAACCCCTCCAATCCATACATGAAGCAGACTGACACCCACCACGAAGAGCTCGCACGGCCACAAACACGAAGCCAAACAACAACAACGCAGCTCACCAGCTCAAATCCCCCTGCAACTCAGACTAAGCTGAGCACAACCAAGCCCCCACCCAAACAGAACACACCCCCAGCCAATCAGAGCACAACCAACCCCCCATCCAATCAGAGCACACATATATATATATATCTATATCTATATATGTGTGTGTGTGTGTGTGTGTCTATATATATATATATATATATATATATATATATATATATATATATATATATATATATATATCTTAGCTACATAGTTCTGTAATGATAAAGAGCCATGTAGAAGCTTGTATGATACAACTTGTTAAATTTCCTGAAAAATTTCTTTTAACAATTATTTATTTTCACAGCTACCATTTTTCCCTCAGAACAATAGATCCCCAGCATCAAAATGGTGGGGATCAACATTTCATTTTGTTCCTTGTTTGCCATCCTTTCTTTAATGATTCTAGTCCACTATTTCTTCAACATTAGGGTAACTCTTGTCCCCTGGTGAGTTATCCCATGGCGCGCTAGCCATGGTGAGTTGTCCAGCAGTGAGTTGGCTACAGTGAGTTGGGCATGGAGAATTGTCATAGACCCAATTTATGCATGCTAAAACTTATAATAAAACTTTTATTATAAGGTTACAGTAACAGAAATTTATATATAAGTATTACTTATATATAAATATTAGAATAACTCTCAGGAGGACTGTAATCTGGATGTAAAAATGCCAAGATTCTGTTACTGTAACCTTTTAGTAAAAGGAGTTTTAGTATGCATACTTTTTTGGTTTCCTAACCTGGTCTATTTCAAAAGTTGACATCAGTCTTACAAATCTAATTACACCACCATCTCTGTTCAAAAGAACTAGGGGAGATGCTTTCTCAAAGTAGAGTAGTGGCCAAAATTGTGGAAACTGTTTGGGAAAAGTATATTTTATAAAACTAGCTAACAACACCACTTTTTTTTGGAGTAGTACCATAAAATTCTATATCAATGGAAAGATAATTTAATCAAGAATGTAATGCAATAACTTTTATGAAGGATTTGCTATTAGAATAGCAGTTACAGTATAAAGAAGAAAAATAGAAAACACGTAGAAAAAGCAAGATATACAAAAATTATCACCATAGAAAAAATGAGATATACAAAAATTATCACCATGTCAGTTAATACTTAATTGGGTAACCTTTAGCATGAATTACGGCCTTACAACATCTTCCCATGGAGTGAACCAAGTCTTTTAGTTCTGTAGCTGTTATAATGTGAAACCAAGATTGAAGGATTGGTTCTATTGACTGGGTTTTATTTCTGGGTCACTTCTGACTAACAAGTTTCTTTAGTCAACTCCATAGATTTTCAATTGGGTTAAGGTCTGGTTTATTCCAGGCCATTCCAGCAGTGGAATATGATTATCCTGAAACTCCAAAAAAAAAAAAAAAAAAAAAAAAAAAAGGGAGTGTTATTAGCCATCAAACCTCAAAAATACACTTTTCCCAAAACATTTCCACAATTTTGGCCACCACTGTACATTACTGTTTCAGACACAAGTTTCTTCTGCCTGCCTACTGTCTTTGTTGTAGTTCCTCCTGTTTCTCAAGGTTATTGTTACTGCACAACACTGATAATTAGAAACTTGTTTCATCACTGAAAATAAATTGGGAACCAATGCAGCTTTCACAGCAATAGTACAACACAGGCGAACCAAGGGGTGCCCAGTACTGTATCAGATGTGGTACTTAATGAGTTGTAACTTCTGGATGGTTTTCAAGGGAAAGCCCTTGTACAACACATTTCAATAGTCCAACTGGGAAATAACCAAGGTATTGGTAAGCATCAGAAATGCTTTCTGGTCCATTTGAACTTTCTGAAGATAATCAAACACGTGTAATATACTTGGCTATGTCTGTATACAAATTTGCAAAAACAGCACCACATGTGAAGTGAGGAATTAATTTTCATGTAAAAACAGTATGAATCATGGTCTACAATAAGAAAATCAAAGTGTTGCAATAAATAAAACATTGAGAGCAGTGATGGGTTCTACTTACTTTTACTACCGGTTTGCAACGGGAGCAAACTGGCCGGTGGGAGGCTGTTTGTGGCAGAAGTCGGTCTCGAAGATACCCGGATCCTATGCCATGGAGTGCTTTAAAGGTGGTGACCAAGCTGGGTTAGATAAACTATAAGAACAGATATGGCTCATTAGGGAAATTGAAAAAGAAGAGGAGGAGGAGGAGGAAGAGGAGGAAGAAGGAGAAGGAGAAGGAGAAGGAGAAGAAGAAGGAGGAGAAGGAGAAGAAGAAGGAGGAGAAGGAGGAGGAGGAGGAGGAGGAGGAGGAGGAGGAAGGAAGGAAGGAAGGAAGGAAGGAAGGAAGGAAGGAAGGAAGGAAGGAAGGAAGGAAGGAAATAACTGAAGTCCTAGACATTGTACGAATATTATTTGCTTGTTTTCTACATGTTTTACTTTATTGCATAAAATATTAATGGTAACCATTAACCCTCTTTTAATTCAAACAATAGCAACTTTGATGCTGATTTAAATGAGGGCCATAGTACACTATTGGAATTAGAAAAGATTATAAAGTGAAGAAGTGGGAAAAAATGCATGGTCATTTAGAGAAGCAAAGATCTCTGACTGGAAGCAGGTGTGAACTGGAAATGTATTCTGCAATTTGTTAAGGATGTTCACCCAAGACACATTTCTTATTTGTGACTATATTCTTTATGCCAGATAAAGTAATCGAATTTCCTTTCCATATGATAAACTTTGGCTGTTATGAATCTGAAATAATATCTTCCATATTTAATTGGTTTCTGACAGTTATTGATAATCATAACTTATTTATATTCCTATTTCACTTTTTCCTTTGAAACATTCATGTTAATATCAAGTAATGGAAAGCAATTCTAAGTTCCTGGCACAGTTCAGAATTTGAAAAGATAGAAAGGTAATATTTTCTTCAAGCTCCTTCTGGTGATTTTGCAGACTTGCTCATAGCACTTTCCTTGATAAAAATAGAAAAGAATTTGCCATGACATTCCTTTCTATCTAGCCTATAGCCTATTTTCATTGAAATCCAGCCAGACCTGGCCCAACTTAACTTCCAAGACAAAAGTTCGCTAAAAGCTGCCAATCCTGAGATAAGGATTCTCAATAGAATAAGTAAATAGCAACAGTACTTATATTTTGCTCCAAGATGATTTACAGCACTCTCTAAACAGTTTACAAATGTCAGCACATTGCCCCCATTAATCTGGGCCCTCATTTTACTAACCTTGAAGAATGGAAGACTGAGTCAACCTTGAGATGGTCAGGATTGAACACCAGGCTGTGGCAGAGTTAGCCTGCATTACTGTATTCTAACCACTGCGCCACCATGGTTCAACTGTAGGCAGTGTTAAAACATAAAGCATTTATATATCCAGTGGTGGTATTCAGCTGGTTCGGACCGGTTCAAATGAACTGGTAGTGGCGATCTGCAGATGCGCCCCTGCCTACCAACCCCAGCACTATGCCGTTCTATTTAGCCATGTTTTCTAAGCCGCGTGCATGTGTGCAAGCCGCGTGCGCAAGGGAAGTGCATGCACAGAAGGCTGCACGCATGCACAGAAATCACTCACGCCAGGGGTGAGTTCTACTTACCTTTACTGCCGGTTTGCAGCGGAGCCGCACGCACACGCTCGCTTCACTCACGCAGAAGCTTTTGGACATGCGCGGAAGCATTTTGGTGACATCTGGGTTGGTGGGCGGAGCCTCCTGCCGGTTTTACTACCGGTTCTATAGAATCGGTGTGAACCGGGGGCAACCCACCACTGACTCACGCTCACATTTTCGATGCACAGTGAACCGGTGAAACTCACCTCTGTATATATCCAAGACTTATTCTAACCTTTAACAAATAAGGTAATAACTAATGTTTATATACAGAGGGCCTTTTATTGGTCCAAATTATAGAAAGAAATATCTTGGCAAGATAGTGAAGACTTCTAGAAATCAGGGAGAATAGTTTAGCCCTAGACATATTCCATAACTGCCATATCCAGCTCCAAGGTTTGTATGCAAAGTCCATTTTACAAATATAATAAAGCCACAGAACTCTGAAAATCATCTCTGAAACCTGAGGAACTAACCAAATTCTTTGAATGTGGTATGGAGAATTGAGTGTAAAGGGAGAAAAAAGAATAATCTAAGCCTAACTGCTCTGTTTTATATATATGAGATACTTTTTATTGGAATTCAATTCCTTTGTGGAGGAAAAAGAAATAGGGACATAAAGGTGACAATGGTAGAAGCATTGATGGAATTTTTTTTCCAGCTTAGTTTTTAAGAAAAAGAGCAGATGGTAACTTCTTCAGAGACAGTGTTCATTCCTTGAGGGGAAAATGAAATGTTGCAACATTTTACCATTGCACTGGAGCAGATAATTAGGCAATCAAAACTATTAAAGGCTGACAAAGTACAAGAATTCAATGAACTTTTCTTTGCTTCGTTGTGGTAGCAGCTGTGACAATTCAGGTACAGGGAGAGAACATAAGGCACAGCAGATTTTAATGATTCTGAATATTTCTATTTAGAGCATGATGGTCAGCTATAGACTTTATTTCTCAGGGATGGGAGAAGTTGTTTTTATTATGTGAAGTATGAATATCCACAGAAAATAAGTTCCACTGAATTCAGAATGTATGATCCTATACAGTTATACCAGTGGTGGGCTGCCCCCGGTTCGCACCGGCTCTATAGAACCGGTAGTGAAACTAGCAGGAGGCTCCACCCACTGACCCTGACATCATGAAAACGCTTCTGTGCATGCGCAGAAGCGTGCACACGTGCGTGAACCAATTGCAAACCGGTAGTAAAGGTAAGTAGAACCCACTCCTGAGCTATACGTTTCATTCACACATGGTTTTGCAAGAGTTTATCAGTTTTACTTCAAGACTCCTGATCCAAGTAGGGTCACAATATCTAAATTAGAATGGGAATTCAGAGTGGATAGTTAACATAATAGGGGCACATTTGGCTATTTTTATTTCCTTCCTTATGTTAATATATGACTATATTTCCTTTCTGAAAATGGAAGGGATAAGCTTCTAGACTGGCTAAGAAGAAAACATCATAATGCAATGTGCAAGCAACAGTAAATAGCTGGCATCTGTAAAGATTGTTATTAATCCAGTCCCATAAAATGGAAGGGATTATACTCAAGTCTTTTGGACATTCTATTTCCAGCATTGTTGGATATCAGCCTTATTCTGCTCAAAAACTACAGCAATCAAGAAATTATCCTGAGAGCAAGCTTGGCTGAAAATCATTTTCATTTTTAGTCTTCTGGAATGAATCATTCAAAAAGAATAGGCTCTGAATTTTTCATTTTTCAGATTATTTCAGTTTGGATTGCACCTCAAAAGGAGAGGCAGGGAAATTCTAGGAAAAATATAAAAAAAATCCCTGCCTTGGAAAAATAATACACACAAATATTTAAGTGATTTCTTTTTCCCATCCTAAAGCAGGATAGAAACTTAAT
Organism: Arizona elegans; assembly: GCA_022577455.1. Classification (NCBI taxonomy): domain Eukaryota; kingdom Metazoa; phylum Chordata; class Lepidosauria; order Squamata; family Colubridae; genus Arizona; species Arizona elegans. The sequence continues at coordinate 10,451,342 of JAKOOJ010000002.1, read as the reverse complement.
TATTGACACTGAGGATAATGAAAGCACATAAAAGTACTGGAAGGTAAGATGCAAAATGTAGCCAAAATACCTATAAAGGACATAATCAATCATCCTGTCATCCTCCATAGGATCTTGAAAGTTTGGGCATTTCCCCGACATTTTATGAGACCATCTCTAATACTTGGAATGTTAAACGATTGGGATTCAGCATTGGATATACTATGCCCATGATGGAGAACCTATGGCGTGTGTGTCAGAAGTGGCACACAGAGCCATCTCCCTGGGTACTCAAGCTGTCGCCGTTGCTCTTCCAGGTTCCAGTGCACCGGCCAGTTTGTCTTCACATATGCGGGAGTGCCAGAAACTGGAAGAACAGCCGCCCGGTGCAAATGTGCAACACCGGGAAGGTGATCTTCCAGTTTCTGGTGCGTGCATGTGCCTTGGCCACCTGGTCTTCTGGTTTCTGGCTTGCATGCAGGTGTGAAGACCAGGTGGCCAATTCGCATGCACATGCACGTGCCGGAAACCGGAAGATCATCTTCCTGGCGTGCACATGCACACCAGGTGGCTGCTCTTCCGGTTTCCAGCACACAGGTGCAAAATGCTCCTGTTTCGGCACTCGGTGCCAAAAAGGTTCGCCAACACTGTGCTTTGTCTCTTGTTTTATTTTTGTTTGTTCTCTTTTATTCTTTAATCCTATGTTGTCTGGAAAGAGTCAGAATTTGAGAGCTGGCCATCCATCCCTTAAAATTGGATAAATAGAAAAATCCTTAATATGGTTGATGTCTCAGCAAGCAGCAGCATCTGGCCAGCCTTCTCTGGCCTCCTAAACTAAGCAGGATCAAGTGTGATTAATACTTGGATAGAAAATCTCCCAGAAATATTCAAGACTGTAGGCTATGCTAGAAGTTGAAATAACCTTCCAGAAGGAAGCATGGCAAGCAATCTCTTGGCTGTTGTCATGAATGTAGTCATGAAATCATCAAGTGTCAAGTTCAGCATGAAGGAACTTTAACTTTTTAATATGGTTGACAACTATTTGGGATTTTTAAACAAAAACATGTATATATGTTTTAAGATACAAATAACTCTCATGTTCTAAAATACCTTCATGAAGATATATAAAACTAATATGAAGTGGAAACAATTTGCATTTTGCTATTTGGCCAGTACATGAAGCATATTCACGTTCTTTTACAAATTGATGATTGGTTTATGACATTTTATTCCCTTAGCGCTTCTAATCCTTTATTTTATTTCCTGACATTTTTAAAGAACCAAACTGCTAATTATGAGCTTCACTTCCTAGAAGCTAGATTTCATTACGTTATAGAACAAATTTCAGAAATTGCATACAATATTCCAGAGGAAAATTACAGAAATAAAAGCTATCCTGTTGACTTTAGTCTGCCTGTTAATGTGAGAAATATAGCTTGGATAATAAACAATAAATTGGAGCAACAGAGATAAATTACTTTTTTCACCCTTTGACATTCATATTACTTACTACACATTGTTTAATGATGAACCTTTTCAGTTTACAATGCAGTCCTTATTTTTAATTCTTTACTGTCAGTTTTCCATTACATTCCCCTAATTAAGGTTCCAAAAGTAAATTTGAAGTTGAATATATCAAGGGAAATGTCTTTATTAAATCAAATTATATAAGATGCATCCTGTCTTCAAACATTCTAGAATGCATGTCAGATGTTTCCTTTTGTCTTGAACTTTGGCCTAATTGAAAAAAAAATCTTATACAAAATCATAATCTCAGAATTGATATCAAAAGCATATAATCAACATGGATCATAAGTCAGGATTTAACACTTGAAACAGTGAAAGTTTAGGAGCTGATGACAGTGATTCAATGAGGTTTATAAAAAGAATAATGTTTTTAATAACATCTGCAGTTATCTTACTTGCCTTTTTAAAACCAGTTTATAACGCCATGGTTCCTCAAATCTGTAGATCAGTGTTTCTCAGTCTGGGCACCTTGAAGCTGTCAAGGTTGAGAGACATTGCTATAGATCATGGGTGTCAAACTCACAGTGTCATGTTGCCGTCATGTGACATTTTGTGATGTTTTTCCCATTCACGGAGCTGGGGTGGGTGTAGCCTGTGCATGACACATCCAGTCTGCAGGCTGCCAGTTTGACATCCCTGCTATAGATCATTGGCCATTTTTTAAAAAAGAATTATTCTTATTTTGATTTTCTGGGGGAAAAAAAATGCAGTAGGGGACAGATGCGAGCCTAATTTTAGGGGATATATCTGAATGAGAGGTCCCTAAATGTAAACAATTATCCATTATAAACAGACCTTAGGGAACCTACACACAGGAGAAAATCCAAGTTAACTCATTTAAAATTGCACTGTCCCTTGTCTGCATGAAGTATTTAAATCTGAACGGATACAGTATTCTTACAACCAATGCTGCTGGCTTCAGTAATTTTAAACTATTTTATATAACTACAATTGCCTAAAATGCAGTTTCCAGTCATCATTGTCTCTGTGGGTACCTGACAGATACTGTAGACATAGTTGAAAAAGGTGAATCTTACAAGAGAAAAGAATATTAAGGAGAGAGATGTGACCTAAAGGCTGCCATATATTCATTTCAAAAAATAGAACATGCTTCTTCTCTTTTTCTCTAAGAACACGGTTAGAATCAAAAAGTAGAAACTTTAAATAGGATATTGTTATTTGTTTTTAATGCATTTATTCAAGCTGCCCATCTCAGTCAATGACTCTAAGAAGCTTACAATTAATTGTAATACAATTATTACAAAACAATACATCCAAAGAGTTCTCATGAGGGTTATTTCTCAAAAGATTATTAAAGGGGGTTCCAATTACATTAGTTTCATTCTTCAGAAGAGTTTGCATAACCAAATAAACCAATTCACCATGTGGCAACATCTAGCTGATTTTGACTCAGTTCCACTAGTATTTCGATGGGAGTCAACCTTGGAATGTCAAAGTCACAGGTTAAACTGAAAAATCACCTCCAGTTGAAAAAAATAACAGCAAATCTCTTCCTTATTCTTGCAAATAAATAAAATAAAATAAAATAAAATAAAATAAAATAAAATAAAATAAAATAATAAAATAAAATAAAATAAAATAAAATAAAATAAAATAAAATAATAAAATAAAATAAAATAATAATAAAATAAAATAAAATAAAATAAAATAAAATAAAATAAAATAAAATAAAATAAAAAAAAAATGGATGGATTGATGGATGTGTCCATGTAAATTACCAAGAGACAATCTCAACAACAACTTTTGTTAAAGAACTTTAGTCAATCAACTTGGATCCCTTCTTCTAAGCTGAGGTGGGGAACCAGGCCTCATTGTGGACTTCAACTCCCAGAATTCCTGAGCCAGCCATTCTAGGAGTTGAAGTCCACAAGTTAATTAGAACCCCTTTAATAATCTTTTGAGAAATAAAGCTCATTAGAACTCTGAATGTTGATGTTCACAAGTCATAAAAGGGCCATTGCTCCCCACCGGTGTAGAGCTTTCTGGAATCAAATCATCATCCAGATGATAATTCTACCTTTCTGGCAAGCAAAGTTTGTGAATTTAAGATAACTCATGAGGTGGTATTAAGACATATCAAGACGAATGTCAATGCAATTAGTGGTTGAGAAATTTAAAGTTACAGTTTGAACTCAAATCTGCATGAAATCTATTTGCATGGTACCCTGCTTTGTCAAGAGGAAGCAACTTTGAAGCCCATGACAGGATAAGTGAATAGGAATGTGTGCTTGTCAACTTGAGTTGTGCCAAGAATAGTTGGCATGGGCTACTTTTAATTAGTGAGTATGAAATAATCTTGATCGTGGTATAATTAAAAGTGTGATTCTTTATGAAACACCATTTCTTTCATCCCTTTTTTCCTTGAGATATTATTCTGCCTCACACTGAGAAATCCAAAGGAGATCTAAGACCAAATATGGCATATCTATTTCAGGGAAAGACATAGAAATGAAAAAAAAAAAGTGAGGGAGGGAATGGAAATGAATAATGAAATAGGTACTGTTAGTTTGATAAACTGTTGTATTGTTTTGAATTCTCTCTTCTTTCCCACTTATTTTCAAATTTGCAAGACTATAGTCCAATATACACTCTCCCCCAAAATAATTGGGACATCTACATCCCATTTTGTTGTTGTCATTTTTTTTATTACATAATCAGAAATCATTCAATCTATTCTTTTTGCTGTCATACAGAATTAGAATGTAAAGAGTACAAAGTACTCAGATGGACGTATAACCTGAAATAGGTTTCAGTGATATGCATACATTTTCACAACTAGAAAAGGAATATAAAATGAACATAACCATTGTAAACCATCAAGCCTGTGGTATAGATTTCTAGCATTTAGTCTTTTCCCATCAGTTTTTTTTTTCATAGCCCCAATCTTCCCAAAGAACAGTCTTTGGGAAGTAAAGGAGGAATAATTAGAAAATAATCTGAAGTTGAGCAAATATTGTAGAATTTCCCAGTTATCAGAAGACTAAGCTCTTCTGATTGTTACAAAGGATCATTTAAGCATATACCTAAGAGCTGACAAAAATGAATATTTGGAGGAATTGTATAAAATATACAATAGATACCTTTGACTCAGCCTATATAAATATAAGATGAATACTTGTGCACACATACATACACAACTACACACAGCCTAACTTCATCATTTTTATTTTATTTTATTGGTTTATTTTAGTTTTCACACTTATGTGCATGGGAGTGAATAAAAAGCAGATAAATTTGTGTCATTTCTTCCTCTTAAGTTTTTTTTTTACTACTATTAAGAAGCCTTTTGTAATATTAAAGAATTTTCATAACATTCAACTACACCTATTTTTTCTGTAACATAAATGCTTTATTCTGTGTATTGGCTTCTGGGTAAGAGAGAAAAGATCTTGGTCTTGTCCTTTAGAGATTTCAGCTATGTTGTCTCTCACTCTTCTTCATGAAGTTCCTCTACCCATTCCCTCTACCCATCTGATCAACTTCACTCTCCTTCTCTGAACTATTTTCAATTGCAGGGATCTCCTGGCTGAGGAACTCTGGGAGTTGAAGTCCACAAGTCTTAAAGTTGCCAAGGCTTGGAGTCCCCTGTTCTATTGAATCCTTCTGCAGGTGTAGTGCACAGAACCATATTCTCTTTGTTATCTGTCTCTGAACCATGGTAATTTTTTCCAATATTTGTAGATTAAAATCTTAAACATGTTTAAATTATGATATGAAAGATGATGGCCAAACAAGTGGAGATGATATTCATTCTTCTTTAGTGTAACATCTTGAAATGGGGAGATAAAAAATATAGAGATATGACATGTTTGCTGTGCTCTGCTTTCATTTAAATAATAAGATCTTTTCAGAATGCTTCGTAAAAGAATATTGATATATTGAAAGCATATATGTCGACCATAAAGGGAAAAAAAACTTATTTCTTGATAAATGTATTAGAATATGTATGTATATAAAAAAGGATATGGTTGGGCAATTATTCATTACAATTAAAATAGCTAGGCTGGCATCAGAATGGGTATTATGCTTTCTGGAATAAAATGTTAGATTTAAGCAGTGATATGTCAAGTTAACATAAATTGAGGCCTTGTGGGAATCTGGGAATCAAATTTTGAGTAGATGGAATGAATTGCTTTTCTTCAATGTTGATTGACAATAACCTTTTAAAAATATTTCCCTATCTTCAAAACCCTAAGGAAAACAGAAGTCAAAGAAAAATCTCTTCTTTCTAACATCCTAGTTATATTGCATAATATGGCTAGGAGTGAATTTAAAAATGTTTAAAAACAGAGACAATCATCTTGATCCAAAACCTGAAATCAACAATTGACCAAGACAATGAAAACATCACAATTTCTTCAGAATACCTGGTCAGGAGATGAAGGAGGGGAAAAGGCTGAGGAAAAAGCAGAGTGGACACTATAGTCATAAAATATACAGGTATACTTATTGCAAAGCACAGACAGATTGCATTAACCTTTGAGACATAACACTTTGTAAGTTGATGGCTTTTTAGATATTCAGTTTTGTTCCCAAGACAGATCTACTTAATGACACGGTTTCTGTGGAAAACACTGGAACTGAAATGCTTCAAATTCTTTGCATGAACATGGAAACCACAAATAACCATTGATAGCATTGGTAAATTATTCATAAATAAGCAATCTCCTCACCTTTCTAGAAATTCCAGAAGAAGGATCAGCCCTACCATGAGGCAAAGTATATTGTATCTCTAAGATAGCAAATATTAAGTTGAAGAGGGTTAGGGTTTTCCACCAATTAAGCTGATAGCTCTGCCATTATAAGAGTACCCTCCATGAATATCTTTCTATGTGTCACAAAGCTGGTCTATTGCCTTCAAAGGCAGTAGAAGACAACCTGGTCCTTTCCATCTTAAAATATAATTCTATTCTATTCTTCAACTGCCAGGCCATATTTTTTTTATTTTAACAATAAGAATAGAGGCCTGTAAAATAATAATATTCAAAACCTATTATTTGCTACATAATAATTCACTGTTCACCACCAAAAAAAGCCACTAGCCAGAAGGGCAGAATCAGGTGACAAGAATAAGTAGTGAAAAATTGGATTACTAAAGTATATTAACATAATAAGGAACTCAGGCTGTCATGGAAAGTTGAATGGTCCAGATGGAAGCATGTTACTTAACCAAAGCCATTTTTACGGTGTTGCAAATTCGTTCCATCATACTATGCTGAGAAACATTAAAATGATGGATAGAGCTAAGGAAGTTTTTAATTTCCAGCTAAAATTTGAGGTAGAAACTCCTCGTTTCAGGTATGTCTCTCAATTTTAACTAACATGGCAAAAAAGGAGATATGGATGATTAACATGTAAGAAAAATATAACACCAATGGCATTAATTATTTTGTGATTAATGTGTTTGCATGCTTTTGTGAAAATCAGGGAGGCTGCAAAATACTAAGCACAGAATCTAATAATGTTTTGCTAATTGTAACAAATTGCACAGAGAAGTAAACTGGGTAAATTAAGATTTACATGAAAGAAGGAAGGAAAAAATTAGTCACTATTAAAAGGAAGGGGAGGGAAAGAAGTTATCTACAGAAAATAAGTGAATGCTAAGACAAGAATGTCATGTTAAGCAACTTATTCAGGAAAAAAACATAGATAGCTAGACTGTTTGGTGTCTATTGTTTCCCAGTCCTATATAAGGTAATAACCACAGATGCATTCCTGGCACAGAATATAAAAAGCAGGTATTTCCACCTTACCAGCTCAGTAATTGCATGAAACCAACCTGACAAATTAATTACTTAAGATGTGCATCTGTTCCTGTTAACTAGATAATAAATCATATATTGGCTAAACAACAATGGTGGAATATTTTTTTAAAAAGTCTTTAGCGGTCATTTCTACTTTGTCTGCTGGAGGAAATAGACCAGGCGTGGGATTCTACCGGTTTGGATTGGTTTGGGCGAACCGGTAGCTCTGATGATCAGCTGGGAGCAAACCAGTTTACCCTGATGATCAGATGGGCCCACCTGCCCACCCACGCTATTTTCCTACCTTTATCTTCTCAGCTGAATCGTGCAGCAGAGCAGATTGCTGTGCCTCAGCTGTGTTTCTCCTTCTTCTCTGAAGAAATGCGGAAGTGAAGGTTTCTTCAAATTGTATATGCATGCACAGTGAAGTGCGCGATCACCGAACCAGTTGTTAAACCAGGTGGATCCCACCACTGAAATAGACCTGTGATGACGAACCTATGGCACGTGTATCACAGGTGGTATGCAGTGCCTTCTCTGTGGGCACATGAGTCGTCGCCCCAGTTCATCTCCACTGTGCATGCGCCTCCTGCCGGCCAGCTGGTCATCAGGTCTCTGTCATGCTTGCGCAGGGTGCGGGGCTCACACATGCACATGGGTGGGGGGCCTGGCGGATGCACGGGGGATGCGCTGCATTTCATTTTGGGGGTTCAGGCACGTGTGCACACATTTGGACATTTGGTCCAAAAAAGATTAGCCATCACTGAAATAGACCTATCTCTGTAGTCAAACTCTGCTGTTCTTTTTTAAAAATATATATTCAAAGCCATGTAGGAGCAACAACCTCATGGGGTAATTTTGTTGCCTTTTCCCACCAGGTGAACCCTGTCTCACTAGGTTTCTCTGAAGGCTTGCTAGAGAAAACATTTAGTTTCTAGTCTTAAAACAAACACTGTGGACCTTTTCACACCCCTCTTCCTTTCTTCTTCTGTTCCTACTTCTGAGATGCAGCTTCTGATATCCCACAATGAAGGCACTAAGGTCTCTACCTTAGTGCCTGCCTGCCTTTGAGGCAGGAGAAACTGAGTCAAATTTATCTAGTAGGAAACCTACTGTATTTTGAATAAATGAGTCCTATGTTTCCTAATATTTATCAATACAAAGTCTATGTATGGATAAATACATATGCTGCGAGTGTATGGATAAATATAACAAAAGATGGACTTATTTATACAAACTACAGTAGGTTAACAAAAAAGCATGATAGTCACAAGTGTATTATAAAATAATTTCCTTTTCACTCTTATAGGTGGTCTGTGCCTTCCTCAATCTCAAGCAGAGGCCTTGTAGTTTAAGGGTTCTGTGACCTTCCTATCTGTGTTGACAGTTTTAGGAGTCTTAGATTTTTCTAACGCTGCACTCCTCTAGACCTTTATATCATTCCTGGGATCACTTGAATAATGTTTGCATTAGATAATCAGATAATTTTAATATTGTTGTGTTTACTTTGTTGTAAATTACCTGGAGTTGCCTGATGGTGAGATGGACAGCATATAAATGTAATAAATAAATATGTTGCAATTGTTTATTATTGTAACAACGTATACTCTATACCTTTTTTTTCTGTTGTATTTTTTCACTTATTTTTAAATATGCCTTATTTTTTTCTTAATGCAGGTAGTCCTTGACCTACGACCGCAATTGAGCCCAAACCTTCTGTTAAGTGAGTTTTGTCCCATTTTATCCCCTTTCTTGTCATTATTGTTTATTTATTTATTTTGAATTTGTATACCGCCCTTCTCCCTGAGGACTCAGGGTGGTGAACAGCCAAGTAAAAACATCAAATACAAATATTAAAATACAATTAAAAGATATATATAAATTTGGCCCCCATTAATTAAAAATGATAAACAAAACAATTAAAAACACTTAAAAAATTAGGCCAGCCCGGCTTGCTGGAAAAAGAAGGTTTTAAGGGCACGGCGGAAGGCACTGAAGTCTTGGATTCTCCTTATCTCTGGGGGCAACTGATTCCAGAGGGTAGGTGCCCCTACAGAGAAGGCCCTCCCCCTGGGGGTCACCAGCCTACACTGTTTGGCTGATGGCACCCCGAGGAGGCCCTCTCTGTGGGAGCGCACAGGTTGATGGGAGGTCGTCGGTGGCAGCAGGCGGTCTCGAAGATAGTTAAGTGAATCACTGAAGCTTTTAAGTTAGTAATGCATTTGTTAAGTGAATCTGGCTTCCCCACTGATTTTGCTTGTCAGAAGGTTAAAAAAATGGTGATTGCATGACCCTGGGACACTATAATTGTCGTAAATATGAGGCAGTTGCCAAGCATTGGAATTTTAGTCACATGACCCTGGGGATGTCACAATGGTCATAAGTGTGAAAACCTGTCATAAATCCCTCTTTTCAGTGCCATTGTCACTTTGAACGGTTACTAAATGAACTGTTGTAAGTCAAGGGCTACCTGCGTTATGCCCCTGTTTTGTTCCTTTTGAATTCTTTTTCCTTTTTCTGTTATTATTTTAAAAGCAATAAAAGTATTCTTTTTTTAAAAAAAAAATCTGGTAAGAAGGTGCAACCGCCTCTGGAATATTGTGATTTAAATAGAGGAAGGGCCTGTAATTGGTTGATTACCTGCACAGCTCTCATTGGCCCACTGCATAGTCACTTGTCTTCAGAAGATAAAGAGCAAATCATCTTGATCCTGGCACACGGAGGGCGGGCCCAGACTCAGCCAAAGTCTCTCAGAAACAGTGTGAATAAAGAAGCGACTAAGCGAAGCCACACATAATAAATGATTGTCCTCTGTCAATGTGAGAATGCAATTCCCTTTTGTAACCACAGCAGTTTAAATATGCTTTTTTACTCCCCACCTTTCAACGGACTCTTTATGAGGTATTTCATAGCTTGAAGATGAAGAGTTATTGGCTGTTGACCTTACTGACATTTCTGCCCTGAGAGCTGTTGGTTTTCAGCTTTATCTTTGCAGATTCAAACACCGGCTAAAGCAAACTGCATCTATTAAGTTGCTAGTTTAGTTAGTAGACTCTAGAGTTTCAAAGTACCATATTTCTGCTTTGAGCATCTCTCTGTGAAAAAACTGTGAGTAAAAAAAATTGCTGTGCTTCAGCAGCTTTGTATTTTTGCTTAGCAGTACTCCTAGTGGGAGGTTTCACACATATAAATTAAAACAAAACTAGGTGGTAACTGATTGGCCTATAGCTATTGCCTTTGGGAAAGGAAATGTTTGTAAAATACAATACTTTGGACTGTGTTCCATAAAGAAACCATCTTCTTAAAATGGAGTTAAGATGGTATCCACAGAGATATGGTTCTTTTATGCATGGGAAAAAAAACATAAGATATTTGCATGGAGAAGAATATGGTATGAAACTGAACGTTTCTTGATTTATAACTTACGTGCAGTCATTTGACATTTGCTTGGAATAAAAATGATCCTCGCAATATGGGTTTCAAGAAAAAAGAATGTGTTAGAAAAAATAGCAGATGGTAAAAAAAGATGGGCCATTACATTAAATGTATATAATTTAGCTGTTGGAAACTGGAAGCTTTATTTAAGGAAAGTATTTTTTTCAGATATATGTTGTCTTCCATTTTCTTTGTAGTTAATGCTGTTTGAAGTTGGCACTTACCAAATATCAGAATATAAAGCGGATGAACAGGTATCAAGATAGTAAGTAGAGGCCCTTGATTGATTGATTGATTGATTGATTGATTGATTGATTTTGCATCCCCCATCCATGGATGCTTCTAGAAATAAGTCTCTGCATTTTAACTGTCCATAACGATCAATAAATGATTTGTTAGCTTGTTTTAGTAGGAAACCAGTTTCATTTGTACCAGCCAACAGTGTTTTAAAAATATTATGTATGGAGTAATATTGTATGTGATATATATAATAAAAGATTTTCAATGTTCTACTGTATTAGATATATATACAAGAGAGCCAGTTTGGTATAGTGATTAATACATCAGGCTAGCATCCAGAAGACTGAGAGTTCTAGTCTGAACTTAGGCACAAATCCAGCAGGGTGACCTTGTGCTTCTCTCTCTCTCTCTCTCTCTCTCTCCCTCTCTCCCTCCCTCCTTCCCTCCCTCTCTCTCTCTCTCTCTTTTCACTCTCTTAGCTATAGGAAGTGAAAATCCACTTCCAAAATCTTACCAAGAAAAATGTTACAGGACTGGTCCAGACAGTTGTCAATAGTCAAAATGGACTCAAAGACACAAAAACAACAAATGTGTGCATGGACATACACACACACACACACACACACAGAGAGAGAGAGAGAGAGAGAGAGAGAGAGAGAGAGAGAGAGAGAGAGAGAGAGAGAGAGAGACAGAGACAGAGACAGAGACAGAGACAGAGAGACAGAGAGAGAGACACAGAGACAAAGACACACAGAGATAGAAAGACAGAGACAGACAGACAGGCAACCAGGAAGACATATGGCTTAAAAGTACAAAATCATATTTTAGCCCTTATTATGTCTGCTTATGACCTATATATTTGAATTAAAACTCTTTTTCCATTTAATAAAAGAGTGGTTGAAAGGATAAAGATTCTGTTTTGCAACTTTTTTTTATAGTTCCAAAGTTCTTTTCTCCCAAGTATTCTAATCTCTATATGTTTTACCATTAGAAATATTAGTTTTAATTGATCCATTGGTGCAATAAGAAAGGGCTAATTAAGTGAAGTAAAATGAACAATGCCATATCATTTTCCTGGAGATAATAGTTTGCCACTGCCTTCTTCTTGGATTTCTTTTTAACTTCAAAGTGCAAACTTCACCCTTAGAGTTCCTTCTCACTGAGCCCTATTCAGATCCAAGACTGATTAATTTTGTTTTCTTTTGATCAACTAAGGTTGCCTAGATGCTGCTACCTACTGTAAGCAAGAAACAGTTTTCTCTTAGATTTGTGAATAAATCAATAGTTGGACAAGAAAAACTTACCTTGAACAAGAACGACAAAGAACAATAAAGAACGTCCTTGAACAAGAACGATAAAGGAACACCAAAACAACCACCCAAACAAACAAGGAAACAAATACCCTACACCAAAATAGATCAGACTAGCTATTTCCCCAGATCATGTGATCTCTCCTTATCAAGAGAAACTAAGTCTTCTTTGAGAGCTACAGTACTCTGAAGCATTTAAGTTTATCTTGAGTGAGTAAATGATGAAGTTCTCCTATGTAGCATTTTGGAATATTTTAGGAGCAATCGAAAAAAATTGTCCGGACAATGAGGTAAAGGTAAAGGTTCCCCTCGCACATATGTGCTACTCATTCCAGACTCTAGGGGGCAGTGCTCATCTCCGTTTCAAAGCCGAAGAGCCAGCGCTGTATGAAGACATCTCCGTGGTCATGTGGCCGGCATGACTAAACACCAAAGGTGCACGGAACGCTGTTACCTATTGGTCCCTATTTTTCTACTTGCATTTTTTACATGCTTTCGAACTGCTAGGTTGGCAGAAGTTGGGACAAGTAATGGCAGCACACCCTGTTAATACTCTATCTGTGCAACTAACTTTTATTTATCCTAAAAACTTCCCGTATTTGTTTTGTTTTTCAATTTCCATCTAACCTGAAACTGCTCAACAAAATGAAGTCTTTGGGGAAAATAGAAAAAGAACTACAGGGAATACATGTCTGACTTGCATCAGTATATAAAAGAAATAACATGTTTGGGGAAGTCATTTTAGCAATGACAACATAACATTAAAAAGAATCATCATCTAATTGTCTGCTTGAGGCAAGAGTCTCATATTATCCACATCCAGTTATCCTTAACCTGATACTCTCCTAAATGCACAGTATTTCAAATACAAATATTCCTGGCAGCCTGTTTTTTTTTTTTTTTTAACCATGCTAGAAGAGAACATTAAGACTTACAGTCTTTCTACATTTTGAGAATATAAGCAGGTCCCCAGCAGATACCGTCGAGCAAAATTAATTTCAACAAATCTTGTATATTAAAAGTAGAAAAGAAATACATTTTGAAATTTCATATAAATTTACCCGTAGGTTATATAACTGACAAAATGATTACATGCAAGATAATATTCATAATAGCTGTAATCCTGGCTGGAAAGATTAAAAAAAAATATGTCCTATGTTAGAAGGTGGCAGAGCAAAATCTGTCAGTGCAGTAATATTATGTTATTACAAGAAGTTTTCAGAAGATACTTTTTCTACATATTAATTAGTTTGTTTCCCTTTAAAATCAATTAAAATTTGAAATATAAGGGGAGGGGATTAAAACAATAAATAGAAAATGTAGCATGCCTTCCACCAAACCATTGTGACACTGAGTTTAAAGTCATATATTTCTTCCGAAATATCCTTCTAAACCTGTACTAACTTAACTCTTACTTGTTCCCAGTGACAGACATTGGTTAATTTGGGGTCTGGTACAGAAAGCAGTCCTATCCACAAATAAATTGTCTATGAGTAGATAGGTCTAACTGGGTTGCATTAATTTCAGCAGGTAAAAACAGAAGTGGACCTTCAAGAATTTGAGAGTCAATTTGGTGTAGTGGTTAAAGCATCACTCTAGAAACTAGGAGATGTGCGTTCTAGTCCCACCTCAGAGGTGAGATTCCCTTCCCTTCCCTACTGTTTTTCAAATGTGTGTGCGCGCACGCTCACTTCACAAGTACGCGCCACCACTGCACATGCATACAGCCTTCTGTGCATGCACAGTAGTCACACATTATGTCCGGGTGGCTGGGTGGAGCTTCCCGCAGTCGCCACTACTGATTCGTGCGATCTGGACAGAACTGGCTGAATCCCACCATTGCACCTCATGCACAAAGCCAACTGAGTCAGTCCTTCTCTCTCAGCTCTCTCATTTCTAAAAAACGTTGCCAAGAAAATTTCAAGGATTTGTTAGGCTATCACCATGAATCAACACCGACTTGAAACCTCTATACGTGTATAATATATCGTTCAAGAATTATCCACAGCAATCTGCATATGTTATCTCTTTCAAATCCCAATTAAATATTTGATTTCAATACAGGTATAATTGGCTACATTGGGTGATTGCCAAAATGTTACGATTTAATTTAATTGTTGGCTAATTTTTAATTTTTAGAGATTGGTATAATGATCAGGTCATGTCCTTGAAGAATAGATTCTGGTAGAGAGAGAAAAGTTATATAAGTTTCTATTAGAAATAGTTCTATTTTAAAAAAGTTATCTAAAACATTGGTCTTTGCAGCTTGGAGGCCCATCTTGGGAGGGAGAGGGGAACCAGGCTGTGTAAGTAGTGGGCCAGCACGTGTGCGTGCATATGCTGCTTAACTAGGATGAGTGGTGGGCTGGCGTGTGCGCACAGCTTGAGTAACACGAGCTTAGGGCTGGTGCACATGTGCATGCACACACTGCTCAATTGCAAGTCAAGCTAGACTAAGGTGACCAGATTTTAACATTGGTAAAGAGGGACATTGTGGGCGTGGCTTATTTTGTGGGCGTGGCTAGCTGGTCATGTGACTGGGTGGGCGTGGCTAGCTGGTCATGTGACCGGGTGGCCATGGCTATGTGTATAGGGTAAGGTGAACAGATTTTAACATTGGTAAGAGGGACACCATTGTGGGCGTGGCTTATTGTGTGGGCGTGGCTTGGAGGCCATGTGACTGGGTGGGCGTGGCTAGCTGGTCATGTGACCGGGTGGCCATGGCTGTGTGTATAGGGACTACTCAGAGGGCTGAAAAGTCATTTCTGACAGGTCCTCACACTTTTGACTGGTCCTCACACTTATGACCATCCTCACATTTATGCCCGTGCAGCATTCTTAACAACCATGTCACTCATTTCACAACTGCTTCTCTTCACCATGGTGACAAGATAGGGCAAAAACGTAAAATGTGAGGACAGTCGTAAGTTCGAGGACTGGTCAAAAATGCGAGGACCAGTCAAAAATAATTTTTTCAGCCCTCTGAGTAGTCCATATGCATAAAAGGATACACCAAGAGAGGGATGAAGGAAGGGAAGGGAGATTAGAGTAGGAGTGAGGGTAAGAGAGGGAGGAAGAGAGAAGGAGAAGGAGAAAGGAAGAAGAAGTAGGGAGGAGAAGCGGGGGAGGGAGAGAAAGTAAGAAGGAAAGAAAAGATAGAGGTGGTAGGTTTGAGGAGAAAGATTGCTGTACAATAAAAAAGATGAAAGGGAAGAAAGCCAACCCCAAACAAATATAAAGATATTAAGATAAAGAATGAATTGTTAAACTTTAAAGAATAAGAGAACAAATATAAATAAATAGCAATAATTAGAAAGACACATACAAACATACAATGTATTTTCTTTGAACAGAATATTTGGCTGGTTCCCAAATTTTGGTAGAGCCTTGGTAGTACAGTGGTCTAAAGCACCCTGTTATTAAAACCAGCTGCCTGCAATTATTGCAGGTTCGAATCTCACCAGGCTCAAGGTTGATTCAGCCTTCCATCCTTTCTAAGGTAGGTAAATTGAGGACCCAGTTTGTGGGGGCAATAAGCTGACTTTGTATAAATATACAAAAGTATGAAGGCTATTGCTTAGCGCATTGTAAGTCGCCCTGAGTCTCCAGAGAAGGGCGGCATATAAATCAAAAATTTTTTTAAAAAATTTAAACAGTGTTTAGTCATTTCAATTAAATTTACAATTTCTATATTTCCTTTTTGCCATATTTATTCCTCATCTATTTTTTTAAAAAAACAATATTACCCTTTATCCTCATCTCTAATCTTAATCAAATTCAATTTTTCCCTTCTATTCTATATTATACCCCTTCTCATTGTCATCTATTTTTATATCCATCCTCACATTGGTTAATTATGTAATTATGTAATAAAGTTGTTTAATACAAATTCAACATTTTAATATAAATCAATTAGTTATATAACTATCTTTTTTGTATATTAATCAATATGAACATGAATATTCCAGTTATTTCCATGCAATCCAATTTCTTACAAATCAATTAATTATACTTACCAATAATAATAAACCAAATAATTTCCCCCATATATTCCTCCAAACCACAACTTAACCATTTCTGCTTTCAACACAGTATACAATTAATAATATCTCAATTATTACAATTCCCTAGTTAAAAAGAGCTTTTTTTTCTTTTGTGTTTTAAAATCTTGAACTCTCCTCTTTTGCCCTAAATAATTTTCCATTGTTTGCACTTACCTTTTTTGGTGAGGAAAAGGAAAATAAATCTGCTGCCTAATTTTCCAATGTTGCAAGCAAACCGCAAAGCCAACAGCCTGTTTTACTTTCAGTTTCGTTTTGAGCTTGGTTTGCACAAAGAGGAAAAAAAAAACTGAGCAATTTAGCAAGAGCAGAGCCCTGTGCAAATCAGCTGAGAGGGGGAAGCCGAGCTAATTAACGTAGGGCGGCCCTTTGAAGCCCCGCGGCAAGAGTTTAAACAGGTTTTTTCCCTCTAGCCATCAGCGGGGATTCAGGAGGCAGAATGAAAAATCGGGACTTTTTTAAAACGCCGCGGGACGCGGGACAAATTGCTCAAAAGCGGGACTGTCCCGCCAAAAGCGGGACGTCTGGTCACCTTAAGCTAGACATGCACATGGATGTGCACACTGACCCACCATTACTGCAAGTTGAGCTGCGCATGTTATGTGTGCACCAGCCCATGGGCCAGTTACGAATAAGCTGTGGCCCAGAGGTTGGGGAACCCTGATCTAAATGTTCTTTATTTACATTTCAGGATTTCTGACTTTTGGCCTTTCAATAATATGTTAAATTACATGTTGCTAGGATATAAGGCTATAGAAATTGAATACATACATACATACCGGTACATACCGTATTTTTTGGAGTATAAGAAGCTCCAGACTATAAAATGCACCTACTTCTTTTGGGGAGGAAAAAAAATCTGCCTCTGCATCTGCTTCCCAGCAGTTTGCCTTATTGCAGCAAACAGCAAACAGCCTTCTTTAGTTTTCATTTTCAGCACAGCCTGATTAGCACAAGAAAAAAAAATCTGTCTCCCAGCAATTTGCCTCCTACAGTGGAGGTCCGCACAGCAATAGGCAATGGCAATCCCTGCAGCCTGAAAGAGCTGGGGGGCAGGAGGCTGATCCAACCAGCAATCAGCCTGTTATAATCAGGCTGTGCTGCAGCTGAAACGGGCTGTTTGCTATTTGCTGCTTGCTGCAAGGAGGTAAATTGCTGGGAGGCAGAGGCCAAAGGGTGGGGGCCAGCGGGTGGGTGAGGCTACATTCAGTGTATAAGATGCACCCAAATTTTCACCTTCTTTTTTGGGGGGGGGAAGTGTGTCTCATACTCTGAAAAAACACACACACATCCATATATACCTACGTAAAATGTTAAGTATCGCAGTATTGCTGTTACTATCTATTACATCTTGTATCATTTATATAACATTTTAATGTAAGTTTTATCTAAATTTATTGTAACTTGCCATTAAAATTTTTTTTGAATTTTATTGGGAATTGATTATTATTTTTTTAAATGGGAAGCAGGGTTTATATGTGTTATACAAGCACCAACCTTAGTTTGACTATAATTGTTAGTGACTTTTGAGGAGGCTGTTTGATTAAGAATGATAGCACTCTATACAGTTCATCCTGGGTGTGAAAAATAAGAATCACATCATCAATATTAAGGACAAAGAGCTCTTTCACACATAATTTTGCTGTGAAAAAAAGTAGTTACCATTTATTTATAAAGCACTGTCATTTGGAAATATACTAACAAGAAAAGGGACGAGATCAAGGCCTTGTTTGAAAAGTGAAATGCTAGGATAAGATGCATTTTTAACTTAACGTGGAAACATTTACAATAAACTTTTCAGAATTTGGCAATGCCATTTACAGCTTTATAAAAGCCCAACAGCCTAAAATTAAGATAGGTAGTCATATCTTCGTCCTAGCGTATTCCCGCAGGTGCAGGGTCTGCTTTTCGGATCATTGAATGCCACTTTGCATAGTTAGTTGCATCTCCAGGATGCAGGCCCACAGCTTGCATATCTTTGTTGATGGTATCTTGCTATCTCTGTTTTGGATGCCCGTGAAGTCGCCGGGTATTGACTTCTAGTTGGTAGGCAGTCTTGGAGGTGCTGCTCTCTGAACATGTCCATACCAGTGGAACCAGCCTTCTCTCATCTTCTTTATAACTGGTGACACACCCAAATGTTGTTGAATGGCGTCATTTGCAATGTGGTCAAGAAGGGGAATGCCCAATATTCAACAGAGCATTCGCATTTCCATGGCATGGAGATCACTTCTGGTCCCTGTTATTGCTGCTGCCCAGCATTCAGTGCCATACAGTGCAACAGGGCAGATGGTTGTCTTGTAAATTTTATATTTAAGATGGGTTGGCATTTGTCTGTCACATAGAACACCAGTGAGTTCTCGCCAATGCATCCAGGCTGCATTGATCCTTGCTCGCACCTCGCCATTGATGTCGCCATTGCCTTGGAGATTCCCAGATATGAAAAATGTCTACCTTCTTTAGGTTTTTCTCCATTGATATGAAGAATTCCAGGGATGGTGACAGTCTATAAGTAGTCAGTTTTCTAAGATAGATAGTCATATAAATTTGCTAAATAAATAAGACCATAAAACACTTTGCTTTTTAAAGATTTCCAATTCCCTTTTTGCACTAGCAATAGCACTTAGACTTATATACTGCTTCATTGTGCTTTTACAGCCCGCTCTAAGCGGTTCACAGAGTCAGCCTATTGCCCTTAACAATCTGGGTCCTCATTTTACCCACTTCGGAAGGATGGAGTCAACCTTGAGCCAGTGAGATTTGAACTGCTGAACTGCAGCTAGCAGTCAGCTGAAGTAGCCTGGAGTACTGCACTCTAACCACTGCGCCACCTTGGCTCACTACAAGGAAAGGTGCTGCTTCACTAAATATATTCCAAAGCAATACTGGATTCAGAAGATGCATCCAGCAGCTGGTTCTTTCTGACCATTCAGACACTGAGAAATCTGGCCTTAGGAACAGTGGCCTTGAAAGCCCTTGGTCTCCATCAGTCTCAGAAGGAGAAATCCAGATTACCCTATGATCCTTTGACTGGATCAGATTGTATCCTTAAACAATATTAAGTATTTTGTGAAATATTCCTGGTTTTGCCTCTCTGGAAACAATTTCAAGGTTAGAAATATGATCCACCAATGTTCCATTACTGTTGTGTTCCAGAAGCATTATGAAGAATCAGAATTCTCAGTGGGGGTAATAACTGTCTTTATTGTGGTTTCGTACAATTTTTATTATTGCAATAAAATATAATCCAAGTGTCCTAGCTCCTGAAGTTCAGTGAACTACTATATTTTTCCCTTTGTCTTTAGTTTTCTAAAGTTTTCCTTCTTTTCTCACTCAGCTAACATTTTTCTTCTATTCCTCTTCTGTTAATTGGACTCATTTCTTCATGTTTGTTTCTTGGAATCAAAAGCTCTGTCCATCTACTTTTTCTGTTACATTCATTCTCTCTTTTCCTTTCTGAGCTATTGCCTTGAGTTTTATCCACTCAAAACTTATCCAAGTTTTCTTGCTCATTTCTTCCTTGTCAGTTATTATGTGCTCCCTTTTGAGATAGCCTCTTCTACATGTCCGTAGAATCTTTGATGAAAAGACAATTGTGCAAGAAGAATCAGAAACAGGCTGTCCCAAAATGGAGGATATTAAGCAGTGGTGAAATCCATTTTTTTTTACCACCGGTTCTGTGGGCGTAGCTTGGTGGGCATGGCTTGGTGGGCGTGGCAGGGGAAGGATACTGCAAAATCTTCATTCCTACCCCACTCCAGGGGAAGGATATTGCAAAATCTCCATTCGCTCCCCACTCCTGGGGCAAGGATATTGCAAAATCTCCTTTCCCACCCCCCTCTGGGGCCAGCCAGAGATAGTATTTGCCAGTTCTCCAAACTGCTCAAAATTTCTGCTGCCGGTTCTCCAGAACATCTCAAAACCTGCTGAATTTCACCCCTGATATTAAGTGCCTTTGAAGTGTAGAAAAAAGCAACAAAGATAATAGGGGACTGGAAAATAAAACACAGGAAGAAGGGTGGCAGGAACTGAGTATGTCTAGTTTAATGAAAAAAAGGACTAGGGGTGATATGATAGCAGCATTCCAATATTTAAGTCCACCACAAAGAAGAGACGGTCAACCTGTTCGCCAAAACAGCTGAAGGCAGGACAAGAAGCAATGGGTGGAAACTAATCAAGGGAGAAGTAACCTAGAACTAAGGAGAACTTTTCTGATAGCTAGAACAATTAATTGGTGGGACAAGTTGCCTCCAGACATTCTGGATGCCCCAGCACTGGAGGTTTTTAAAAAGATATTGGACAACCAATATCATTTCATTTCATTTGTCTGAAATGGTATAAGGTTTCCTGCTTGGGCAGGGGATTGGGTTAGAAGACCTCCAAGATCCCTTCCAACTTTGATATTCTATAGTTCTATTAAAATATGTGATAATACAAAGGCAACTGGCTTTTGTTGGTTATGAGAACCAAGAGATTTCACGATTGTTCTTAGTATTACAATATATATCTCCTTCCATCTTTCCCTCTCTTTCATACTTTTCAATGGAAAAAAAAAACATGATATATATGGCTGAGAGGAAAAGTGGACTATTGTGGTATCTTAAACACATTCTAATCACATGCTGGCTTTGCTGACCTTTAGCAGTAATAGGTGCTTTCTACTTCAATAAAGTAACTGGTCAGTGACATCTGCATCAAAAAAGTCAAGATGTAAACTCTATATGAGGGGCCAAAGCTCCATCCCTTTTTTTATTATCATACCTGTAATTGACTTCACTTGAATTGCTGTTTTCTTCATGAACTTCCCTTTAGTTTGACCAAAAACAAAGGAATACGAAGAGTTTGGGGAAAAAAATTAGTTAGATTTGATAATTTTGTTGCTTTTGGGTACAAAGAAATATATTAGTCTAATGGTGATTGAATTAAAATAAATGCCCAACTCGTTCATTACATAAGAAATTAAACAAAAATGGTTAATATTTTTTAAAATAACTCTCATTGAGATGCTTCTTAGAGTGTGAAAGTATTTCATGGTGGAAGGTTTTAAAGATTAATATTGGAATCTCTACATAGTATAGAAGCAATAACTGGTGGAATAAGTGAAGAGCCAGTGCAGAAGATACCTGGTTCTTAGCACCAGGTATTATTAGATTATTTAGCTATATGTAAATAACAGTTAATTTTACTCCTCTGTAAATCACACTTGGAGAGTCAGTTTGGTGTACTGGTTAAGGTAATGGGCTAGAAACCAAAGACCATGCGTTCACGTCCTTACTTAGGCCCATAAACAGCTGACCTTGTGACCTTGGGCCAGTCACTTTCTCTCAGCCCTAGGAAGGAGGCAATGGAAAATCACTTCTGAAAAACCTTGCCAAGAAAACTGCAGGGACTTGTCCAGGCAAATTGCCAGAACTGGACAAAATTGAACAGAAGGGGGGGAGGGACTGTTGGAAGAAATGTCTATCTGGGTTCAGTTCCAAGTGGGGAGAAAGACACTGGAAACATGGAGACTGCTTGAAAAGATGGTTTTTAATGGTGGACAGGACCACATGGTTTGAGATCCTGGGCAGAAAGCACATGGTTGAGAGAGAGAGAAACCGAGAGATTTATACCCTCTGTTCGGCTTTGAATTTGAGCTTGTATTCTGATTGGTTGTCAGACTCCCATGGGGCCATGCAGGGGTAATTCTATAAGTTGTGTTTTGAGTCCCAAGCATGGTTGAGCCTTGCTGGGTGATGATGTGATGAAAGGGCTTTGGGCAATTCCTACTACGGCTCTGCCTGAAGGAGGTAAATCTTTGTTATGTTGAATAGACTGGCCCAGGCCTTAATGGCCCATTGACAAAGGCGGGGGGTGGGGGAGGGCTGCTGAGTTTCTGCCTCCCTTTTATGGAAAATATTCTGCCCTTTTAATATTTCCTAAAATATCTCATTTTCCTAGGAGAGGGATGGGTACTAACTTCCTACAAAACAAAATCAAGCTGATCTCGATATAGGATTTATATAAGCTAAATTATATTTGCAAACCTCCATAGATATTAAGAGTTCTATAAAAAAAAAATAATACTGGTAAGTATGCTTCCAATGGTGTATGCCAGTGATGGCGAACCTTTTTGGCACCAAGTGCGCAAACCGGAACATGTGTACATGGGTGTGCATGGGTGCGTGCCGGAGCACTGGAAAGCTGAAAACCAGCTGGCTGGTGCTCTCATGCCTGTATTTTGGCCGGGGTTTTTTGGCCATTTTCAAGCCGTTTTTTGGGCCATTTTCTGGGCCATTTTCAGACTGTTTTCTGGTGCTCCAGTGCCTGGGAAGAAGAGCAGTTGGTAATGGCATGCACGCCCACAGAGAGGGTTCTGCATGCCATAGGTTCCCCATCACAGGCATATGCATATCTATCTATCTATTCTTTCTGCACAAAGCCTCACTGAACATTTTGCAAAGTAAATTGCAACTTGTATGTCATGAATGGCAGTCCATCAGGGACATGGTAAACTAGTTGTTTTATGCTTGGATCCAGCAATACAAGGCCTTTTTTATTACACTAGTGTGTCATCCTATAAATTCAGTGAGCTGTGTTGAAAGCCACAAGATGCCCCAATAGCATTATGGAAGCTTGCCACCTATTTTCCCTATTGCATCCTTCCTGTGATATGTCTTCCCTTTTCAAGTATTACATTCCCATGTTTCACTAGTACCTGCTTTCTGATTTACCTTCTCTAAAGTTCACCTGTAACAGCAGGGCTGACATCACATCCCCCCACCACCACCACAAACATCCAAGCTTCCCTTGAGCTACTTTTGACAATCTATTTTGATGTCGGTCCAGCGAGAAGGCAGTCAAAGACTGGAATTTTCACCTGCTTTAGCTTCAGACTATTTTTGTCTTCCGCCATGGTCTCCTGTGACCCCCTTTTCTTTCCAAAAGGCAAATCTGCTTTTTGGGGAAACAGAAACACAGATGTACAAGATTCTCACCGAGTGTTAACATGCATTTTGTCAGATCCTTTGACAATTTAAATGGTATCTTTGAAATAGTTTTATTAGCAGCAGCCACCGGCCTCTTACAGTCAGTAATTGTCTCAACGGCCTCCAGTGACACCACAGACATTACTCTTGTGCACATATTCTCTCCATCCCACCCTTTCCCTGTCAAGTAATCATTTATGATTTACAGCATCTGTGGATGTCTCTCTCCCCATCTTTGCTGCTAGCCATTCTTCATTGACCAGATCTCTTCTTCTTAAAGTCCTGTTGCAGACCATGATTTAAAATTACTGTACTGAGAGATAAATTTAATCTCCCTCCCTTCCTCCCTCCCTCCCCCACTCTCTCTCTCTCTCTCACACACACACATTTTTATTTTATTTATTTATTTTTTTTTGCTTCAGTTGATAGTACCAGAAAATATATGACTCTTCTTTCTGCATCTTGTTTATCTGCTTTCAAGCTTCAGGCCAGCCAATTGTAAAAGATACCATGAGCTGGTATCATGCCTCCTGTTCTTTGCAATATGCTCTTGATATTCTCTCATCTGTTCAGCTTCACTGCCTTTGGCTGCCCGTCCTCTTATACAGCTCTCAAATCAAGCTCAACAAAGTCATGACTATAATTGAGTTAGTAGCCTCAAATTCCCTTAAAAGCATGTTAAAATAAGACATGTTAAGAAAGCAAATGAAAAAAAAAAACATGTACTGCATTAACATTGCAGCAGGACAATGAATAATCACACCTATAGCATCCTATAGTAAAACTGGCTATCTTGTCATTTCTGTGGCACCTTTGGCCCTTCAAAGGTTTTCACAGCTATCATCAACATCACAGGGGGGTCTCAGGGGGAGGGACTGGGGCAGGTCTTGAGAATGTTATCTGGGATGAGTTTGATCCTGTGACCCCTGAGGACGTGGACAGGATTCTGGGTAGACTGAACGCGACCACTTGTTTATTGGACCCGTGTCCCTCCTGGTTAGTGCTGGCTTCTCGGGAGCTGGTTCCAGGGGATTATGAATGCTTTGCTGGGTGAGGGTGTCTTTCCTGCCGCCTTGAAAGAGGCGGTGGTGAGGCCTCTCCTCAAGAAGCCTTCCCTGGACCCGGCAATGTTGGTAAATTATCGTCCGGTCTCCAACCTTCGTTTTGTGGCGAAGGTTGTTGAGAGTGTGGTTGCGCAACAGCTCCCCCAGCACCTGGATGAAACGACGTATCTGGATCCGTTCTAGTCAGGCTTCAGGCCTGGGTACAGCACGGAAACGGCATTGGTCGCGTTGGTTGATGATCTCTGGAGGGTTCGGGACAGAGGGTGCTCCTCTGTCCTGGTCCTGTTAGATTTCTCAGCGGCTTTTGATACCATCGACCATGGTATCATGCTGTACAGGTTGGAAGAGTTAGGGGTGGGAGGCACTGTGTTGCGGTGGTTCTCCTCCTTTCTCTCTGACCGGTTGCAGTCTGTGTTGGCAGGGGGACAGAGGTCGACCCCGAGGCCCCTCATATGTGGGGTGCCGCAAGGGTCGGTCCTCTCGCCTCTCCTGTTCAACATTTATGTGAAGCCGCTGGGCGAGATCATCCGTGGTTTCGGGGTGGAGTACCATCAGTACGCTGATGACACTCAGCTGTACATCTCCACCCCGGATCACCCCAACGATGCCCTTGAAGTGATGTCCCGGTGCCTGGAGGCCGTACGGATCTGGATGGGGAGGAACAGGCTCAGGCTCAACCCATCCAAGACCGAGTGGCTGTGGTTTCCGACATCCCAATATAGTCAGTTGACGCCATCACTGACTATTGGGGGCGAATCATTGGCCCCCACGGAGAGGGCTCACAACTTGGGCGTCCTCCTGGACTCACGGCTGTCTTTAGAAGAGCATTTGACGGCCGTGACCGGGAGGATTTTTTATCAGGTTCGCCTGATTCGCCAGTTGCGTCCCTTTCTGGATCGGGACTCATTACGCACGGTCACTCATGCCCTCGTCACCTCCCGCCTGGACTATTGTAATGCTCTCTACATGGGGCTCCCCTTGAGGAGCACCCGGAGGCTCCAACTGGCGCAGAGTGCGGCCGCGCGGGTGGTAATGGGAGCGACATGGCGCTCCCATGTAACACCTCTCCTGCGCGAGCTGCACTGGCTCCCGGTGGTCTTCCGGGTGCGCTTCAAGGTTTTGGTTACTACCTTTAAAGCGCTCCATGGCTTAGGACCTGGTTATCTACGGGACCGCCTACTACCACCAATAGCCTCCCACCGGCCAGTACGCTCTCATAGAGAGGGACTCCTCCGGGTGCCGTCAGCCAAACAGTGTCGACTGGCGGCCCCCAGGGGGAGAGCCTTCTCTGTGGGGGCACCTACTATCTGGAATGAGCTCCCCCCGGAGATACGGAGGATCCCGGATCTGCGCTCCTTCCGCCGTGCTGTGAAGACCTTTTTATTCCATCAAGCGGGCTTGGCCTAATCTCTTCCCTTTTTAAATATTTAAATTTTAATCTGTTTTTTAAATTATCGGGGTGTTTTAATTTGTCTGGGCCAAATAATTTAATTTGATTTTATTGGGTTTTTAAATTTTGTGTATCTATGTATTTTATTGTTGGCTGTTCACCGCCCTGAGTCCTTCGGGAGTAGGGCGGTATACAAATCAAATAAAACTGAAAACTGAAACTGAAACACCCTAAGAAGACACTTGAAATATGGACTTCTTCTCCAGAGAAGTCTAGTTCTCTCAACACCTATCAGAATTTCTCAGACATTTTATACTGCTTTTAAATGGCTTGGTCTTTGTATTTTGCGTCTCCTTCTATTCTATTATTAATTTTGGGGTGATTCGTTGTGACACCTTGCATAAATCAACATATCCGTATCAAAGCAAAACTATGAATGCATTAGATATGCTTGTTTCTTCTAAGAATCTTTGCTTTTGTTAGAACTGAAGCCTTAGAGAAATCAGGTTTTTCCTCCCAGTAGTATTGACAGGCCTTTTAAACTTAACGTTCTTTGCAACAAGCCATTCCACAGCAAGAACAGAGTCTCTTGGGTCTTGCCTGAAAGTTCTGAGCACTACCTTATTTCATTCATGCATGTTCAAAATTGTCTGTGTAATCACAGACAAGCCACATTGGTGGAAATCAGTTAATTATGAATGAACAGAATTTTTGAATAAATTCATCTCACCAAAATTTTAAAAGCCATTGAAAATATCAGTTGCGCATATTCAGTGATCTGCCAGCCAATGTAGCTTTATAGACAAATAATTATTGGGAGGGGTGCAGCGGCTGAGCAGTTAAGATGGTGGGTTTCTCAACCAGAAGGTTGACACTTTGAGACCTAAGTACCAGGGGACAGAATAAGCTTCTGTCACTTGCTCCAGCTCTTGCCAACATAGCCGTTTGAAAGCCTGCAAATGCAAGCAGATAAATTGGTATCATTTTGGTGGAAAGGTAACAGCATTCCATGCATCCTGGCATATACTCATGCCAGCCATATAATAAGTGTCTTTGAACAATGCTGGCTCTTCAGCTAGGAATCAGAGATGAGCACCACCCTCTAGATTTGGACCCGACTACGGAGGGCTATGATAAAGGGACTATATATTTAGTTTTGCATGTATTGACAGCAGCAAGGATTGTATTTTCACAATATTGGAAAACACTCCATCAGGTGAGGATGTATTTCAGAAAATATTAGACTGTGCAGAGATGGACAGATTGACTTTAAAAATAAAAAACAAAGAAGACACAGAATATTACTTGATATGGAATAGATTTTATGAGTGGTTAGAGATAAGAGGTAGAAATTAGATGAAGAAAGATTATTGCTATGTATGAATTAAATATAAAGATGGTTTATAATTATAAATATGCCAATATAATTAACAGAATTAGAAATAAGCTTATATAAAGAGAAATTTAGCCAAACCTATTCTGTTACACTATTACTATTGTTACCAGTATATGTGTTAATAAAAGAATATTGTTTTTCTTTTGTAAATGATATACCCTGACAATACCCTGTATTCAAAATGTTTATGAATAAAACAAACAAACAAACAAACAAATTAAAAAATAAAATAAAATAGATTTGGACATAACTGGCAGGAAAAACCTTTACATTTACTTTAGTAATTGGAAAAATAAAGAGGAAATTGTGAAGTACATAACAGAAAATTAAGCGACAACATGAAATAATGTAATTTAGGATCTGGCTAGGTAGTTAGTGTTAACTGAACCCTGAGGGAAGAAATTAGCAATAACAAAACACTTAAACTGATATACCACTTTATAGTGCTTTAAAGCACTCTCTAAGCGGTTTACAGAGTTAGCATATTGCCCCCACAATCTGGGTCCTAGTTTTACCAAGCTTAGAAGAATGAAGGCTGAGTCAACCTTGAGCTGATGAGGATCAAACTGCTGATAGTTGGCAGAAAAAGCCTGAAATACTGTATTCTAACCAGTGGTGGGATTCAAAAAATTTACTACTGGTTCTGTGGGTGTGGCTTGGTGGGTGTGGCAGGGGATAGATACTGTAAAATCTCCATTCCCACCCCATTTCCTCCTGATCAGCTGGGACTCAGGAGGCAGAGAATAAATGGGGGTGGGGCCAGTCAGAGGTGGTATTTACCAGTTCTCTGAACTACTCAAAATTTCTGCTAACGGTTCTCCAGAACTGGTCAGAACCTGCTGAATACCACCTCTGATTCTAACCACTGTGCCACCACAGCTGGACCACTCAATATGAAACAACTCTAGGAACAGGGTAGCGCTGGAGAAAATCCTTCAAAACTGCCATAGTTCCATCTTATCATACTAGCCTTGTCTGTGCAATAAAATCTCCTCAGATGTTCTAGTCTGAAAGACAAAGCAAGTCCCATGCTTGTTCTGAAAGGTCAAAGCAAGTCCCATGCTTAGGAATAAAATATATACGAGGCACTCGGGATTATGGTGTATGTGTTTTAATGGAAATACTTCATCACTGATAGAAAATTCCATAGATCCATATGGTGTGTAAAGGCAGAACTATGTAAAGCATATGTCAGGTTTCGATGTCGTCTCATGTACATACATGTCTCAAGTTCATGTATGTGAACTTCCAAAACTGTTGTACAGTGCGGCATAGCAGCCATGTCATGAAGTTTCAGTAAGTCCACTTCCTGAAGGCCATTTCCTGATCTTTTGAGCATGCATGCACATGTAAAAAAGGCTCTTTGGCCAGGATTACCTCTTGGATGCTTCTAGTAGGGTTACTACTTTTCTTCAGGAACGATAAATACTTGTTACATTATTAGCAAAAAAAGGAACTAAAGAGCTCTTCAAAGTAATGAATAGTGTATAGTGCAATATGCAAATTTATAATAAAATCATATTTTCTCTGCCTCTCTTGACAGAATAGAAACTCACAAGATACCATGTAATCTAATGATTGTCACATTGCACTGTGAAATGTGGCCTTAATGAAATAATTTTAGACATGTGCTTTTTTGCTTTGGAAATCCTTAGGAGTCTTCCTATTGATATTGGTTGGATGGATGGATTTTATTCCGTTAAAGACAATAAAGCTTTGCAGCCTATGAAAAGAATGAAGGGTGTTTTTTGTTTTTGATGGGTGGGGGGAGGATTTGACTATGCAATTTTCTTCTTTATTACTTCTCCCTTTCTTCCTGTGCTGCCTCTGAATGATTAATTCCATGAGATTTGTGCCAAGCACATAAAACAGACAAATAAAAACAAGTAAAAGAAAGGAGGCTGGGGGAAAGCCACTGGCAAAACAAATGCAACAAATTCAGGATCATTTTTTTATCTGAAAATCGAAGAGTTATCTCATTCTATAGGTGCCCAGAGACAGAGAGAGAAAGAGAGAGAGAGAGAGAGAGAGAGAGAGAGAGAGAGAGAGAGAGAGAGAGAGAGAGAGAGAGAGAGAGAGAGAGAGAGAGAGAGAGAGGGGGAGAGAGAGAACAATGCTGCTGTCTAGACTAGACACAAATATTGCTTTCAAAGAGAGCTGCAGTCAATTCCACAGCAAAAGAAAAGTTCACAAGTCCCAGCTCTTCCCCACCCACCAATATGCACATTGTCCAAGCAGTTCAGGTCATCATATTTCTTCATTAGCTCTGAAGTTGTAGGAGAAGGAGTGGCAGAATCTGGGGACAGAGTTAAAAGACGGATCAGCCTAGAATTCCTATGTAGCCACAAGCAGACTAAGTCCACCGTCCCCCCTTTGAATTCCACTAAATCTTATCTATCTCAAAGAAAATGCTGACTGTTAGTTGAGAAAATCCCTGAGCAGGTTTTTAACAATAAAGTAGTTTAATTGGACCTCCACATATGGACCTGGTTGTTCACACCTGACAGGCAAGGTATGACAATATTAAATAAGATTACCATACCACTTTGTAACTTTTAACTCAATACATATTGAGTTTGGTTTGGTTCTGGTTTGGTCTGGTCTGGTTTAGTTCTGCAACCCAACAAGACAGACACAGATTTCAGAGGATAATTAGAACTGCAGAAAAAACAATTGCAACCAACCTGCCTTCCATTGAGGACCTGTATACTGCACGAGTCAAAAAGAGGGCTGTGGAAATATTTACAGACCCCTCGCATGCTGGACATAAACTGTTTCAACTCCTACCCTCAAAACAATGCTATAGAGCACAGCACACCAAAACCACTACACACAAGAACAGTTTTTTCCCCCAAACACCATCACTCTGCTAAACAAATAATTCCCTCAACACTGTCAAACTATTTACTAAGTCTGCACTACTATTAATCTTCTCATCGTTCCCATCACCCATCTCCTTCCACTTATGACTGTATGACTGTAACTTTGTTGCTGGTAACCTTACAATTTATATTGAGATTGTTTCCCGATTGCTTATTTGTATCCTATGATTATCATTAAGTGTTGTACCTTATGATTCTTGATGAACATCTCTTTTATTTTATGTACACTGAGAGCATATGCACCAATACAAATTCCTTGTGTGTCCAATCACACTTGACCAATAAAAAATTCTATTCTATTCTATTCTATTCTATTCTATTCTATTCTATTCTATTCTATTCTATTCTATTCTATTCTACTCTACTCTACTCTACTCTACTCTACTCTACTCTATTCTACTCTACTCTATTCTATTCTATATTATTATTTTGCTAACTTTGTCTATTTGTATGTGTGGGTTTTTTCCCTAATTCTTGTAATCTTGTAATATCTGTATGTGTATGCATGCATACATATGTTTAAATATTTATGTTAATGAATTGTAAAGTTTGCTAGGTTTACCTATCTTGTATTGCCTATTCATATCTATACTGGAGCCTCTGGGTGAGGAGTTTCATCAAAGACAGATATCATATAATTCAGCTATACATCTGGCCTTCTAGGTGAGAGATGCTATCAAGATCTTGTTCCAGTGCTGGGGTCTGGCTAGAGAGGACAGAGTTAAATTAATCTGAACCCTAACAAGACTAGTTGTGAGTTCCTACTTGAGGGAATAACAGTTTCATCTTCAGCTCTGCAGAATAGGATAAACTTCTCGATCTTCGTTGTTATATACTTTTGAATCACATATTCAGATGATAAGGTAAAGTAAAAGTTCCTCTCGCACATATGTGCTAGTCGTTCCTGACTCTAGGGGGTGGTGCTCATCTCCGTTTCAAAGCCAAAGAGCCAGCGCTGTCTGAAGACGTCTCCATGGTCATGTGGCCGGCATGACTAAATGCCAAAGGCACACGGAATGCTGTTACCTTCCCATCAAGGGTGGTCGCTATTTTTCTACTTGCATTTTTTACATGGTTTAGAACTGCTAGGTTGGCAGAAGCTGGGACAAGTAACAGGAGCTCACCCTGTTATGTGGCACTAGGGATTCGAACCGCTGAACTGCCGACCTTTCGGTTGATAAGCTCAGCGTCTTAGCCACTGAGCTACCACATCCCTTATTCAGATGATAGCAATAGTTAAAAAAAAAGGAAAAACAGCAAAGCAAAGAAGAGGAAAACCTGTGAAGATAAGACTGATACCAGTCAACAGCTGATACTTGGATTGGCCACATGGTATGTCTCATGCCCACATTGCATCACAACTCTGGCAAATTTGGACAATGTGGCATGGGGACAGTCTAGATAATATGTTGCCACGCGGTCAAGCTTTTGACACCTAGTTCAAGATGTGAATGGCAGAAGAAAAAGTTATAATTAGCTGATCCCTGTTCCCAAAGTTGATTAGCAAAAAGGTCATTATGCTTATGGTTCAAAATGTATCAATTTAACCCCTCCCAAGCTCATTGGAAAAAAACAAACAAACAAGAACTCTCCAGTAATTCAATTTCAAAGCGACTTCTTTTCGTGTAGGACTTTTAATTTTCCCAGCAGAAGTTCTGATAATGTAGTTGCTAAGAGTGTTTGCACGATAAAGGAAATTAATAGTTTAATTTCAAGGGAATATGTAGGGCTAATTATTTAAATATGAGAATACATTGGAAATCAAGTGAAAATAGTTGTTTGTGAATCAACCTGACATCTGTTTAATTGCTGCATTAAAGTTTTCTTTTTATTAAGTCTACAGAATATAAAATTAAATCAAAAGACTACCTGGGGATTTATAAAGGAATACATTGTCAATATAAGAAAATAGTATAAAAGAAAATTAGTTTCGATGAATGAGTAGTATGAGAATTTACGTTTTTGAGGTTATGAGCTATGGAGTAAACATTGATCCAATTAATATATATATTAATGATTTGAAATACCAATGGCAGTTAGTACAAAATGACTGCTGACATAAGCCTGATGATGGCAGATGGGATTCTGTCGAAACGTCGCTTCTACCCTTTTAGGGATATATCCACAATTACACGGGAAGAAACCCGAAATATTAACTACACACACACACACACACACACACACACACACACACACACACACACACACACACACACACACACACATATATATATATATATATATATATATATATATATATATATATATATATATATATTTATTTCCATATGCAATTCCGAGATACTTTTCTAAGATCTCCAAATTGATAGAATTCACATTTGTTCCTGTTGATGTTATTTATATTGTATTTTATGTTTATATTATATTTTGTCACTGATCTTTCCTTGAACATTTAAAAGAATTCATAGTTTATTTGTGTACAGAACAACTTTGTGGAATATCTCTTTTAAAAATTTATTTTTTTCTTTTCAGTCTTTACCTGAACTTTTGGGAGGCAGAGCAGACGGAAGATGTTGATGTTTTTCAGAAATCTATTTTTAAAGTTCCTTTTTCGGGTTTGTGCAGAAAGTTAAAAAGTCAGGTTGTTTTGATAAATAACAAGGTGATTCTGTGCTTGCATTTCCATGAGTTTAAAAACATTTCTTCTTAACCAATTTTGAAGCATGGATAATTCTGGCCTTTAATTCTAGAAAGTTCTTTTATTTCCTACAAGATGCATTGGCAGGAAGTAGACTAAGGGAATTATGAATTATTTGTATTTTCTTCAAAGAATTTTTGCTTGGAAGTGAGCTCATACGAATGGTATCTGTCATTCACGGTTTTCCATAACAGGAAATAAATCAGTGTGCTATATACTTCTTATATAGAAAGTAGGCAAAAGTAAGATCTATGGTAGGAATAGACATTATGGAATAGCGTTTTAAGGCTGGCCAATCCTTACATATTATTGAAACTTTATTTAAACTCTTGTTAACTTGAGATTTTGGGAAGAAATCATGATCTATTGGTCCAGTTCTGCAAAGAATAGATTTGAGAAGGGCAGGGTGAACCAACCATTGATTGGTATGAAGGCTTCAATAACTTAGTGAACTACAGAGAGATCACAGTTAAACAATATTTTCTTTTTCTCATTTTAAGGGTACAAATCAGTGGTGGGCTGCTGCTGGTTCAGACTGGTTCTAGCGAACTGGTAGTTCTGACCATCAGCTGACCCCGCTCACCCGCCACCACCCTATCCTGACCTATATTTCTTTCTTCTGGTTCAGCTGATTCATGTGGCACAGCTGATTTCCACGCCTCCACTGTTCTACTTACTGGGGCTGCGATAGAAGGTAAGCAGCTGAACTTCAAATTGCTGTATTTTGAATGCTGCGCACAAGTCAGGGGTGAAATGCTTCCGGTTCGGACAGGATCGCCTGATCCGGTAGCAATGGTGGTGGGTGGTTTGGAGAACCAGTAGCAAAAATCCCTGCCCACCCACCCCCCATGCCCAGGTGAGCAGTGCAATCATCAGAGGCTTCTTTAAAAAAAATTAAAAGCATTTTTTCTACAACCTCTTCGGCCGAAAAAATGCTTTTAAAAGTAAAAAAAAAACCACCTCTGATTATCATGCGGCTCAGCTGGGATCATCAGAGGCTTTTAAAAGCATTTTTTCTACAACCTCTTAGGTTGTAGAACCTAAGAGGTTGTAGAAAAAATGCTTTTAAAAGCCTCTGATGATCCCAGCTGAGTTGCCTGATCATCAGAGGCTTTTAAAAGCATTTTTTTTACAAACTCTCCAGCCAAAGAGGTTGTAGAAAAAATGCTTTTAAAAATTAAAAAAAAGCCTCTGATGATCAGCCACGCCCATAGAACCGGTAGTAACTAATTTTACATTTCACTACTGGCGTAAGCGCGCGCTCGGTTGTTAACCGGTTGTTAAACTGGTTGCAACCCACCACTGGTACAAATGCTGTAGATTAGTTTTGTATCACAGATTACATTAATTCACAACCTTTTGGGGGCATTTTGTGCTTATAATTTGCCCACTGAAACCAGGCATTTTGTCATCAAATTTCAGAGACACAATACTGAGATGTTTCTTGACTTACAAATGAAGTTGCTTGTTTCTGATATTTGTGTGTGTGTGTGTGTGTGTGTGTGTGTGTGTGTGTGTGTGTGTTGTCTTTAAGTCAGTCCTGAAGTGGTTCGGGAATAACGAGAGGTACAAGCAAGCAAGTGACAATAGCTCTTTAATATACAGTGAGACTTCAGCAAAAACTCAGGGGCTGCAGTCCTCCTTATATACAATCCAGGAGGGACTGTCAGCCAATCAGAAACGTAGGCAAGTTTGAAACTCCCGCTTAAAAGTATCAATACATAACACCCCTCCCTTCCCAGAAGGCACTAATACTCAAAAATTAACATATGTACAAACAAAGTCTCGCAGGTGCTTAGGACGAGTTCTCGCCCTAGTTGACCTGCGCAGTTCAGAGTCTGGTGGGGCGTCGAGCTGGTCGGAGGGACTCTTTGTCTCTCCCGGCTCCGCCAATGGAACCTCCTGGATTTTGTCCGGGGCGTGGTTATCCCCGGCTGGGAGTGGCGACTCGCTGGGGCGGCGCTGGAACCAGGGCTTGTCAGCTAAGTATTCGCGCGACCCCGGGCTTGAGTTAGCTGTTTTGGAGAAGTGGTCATAGTTAGGCTCGGAAATGTCTAAGTTGATGTTCGCCTCGCCAACCACCCGTTTCCTAAGTTGGTCTATGTGGCGCTTCCAGAGTCTCTCTACCCCAACGTCCACCGTGTACGATTTTGGGCCTGTTATCCCCACTATGGTTCCTGCAACCCATAGAGGACCGCTGGCATAATTGCGAGCGAACACCGGGGACCCGACCTGAAACTGCCTTAAGCCACAGGTTTCTCCCTTAAAGTTTTCGTGCGAGTAGTTAGGGTGAAGCCTGTCTAACACGCACCGGAGCTTCCTCCCCATGAGGAGCTCTGCTGGGCTTCTCCCTGTTGCTGTGCATGGTGATGCATGCTGAACTGCTAGGAATTGATCTATCCTGGCCTGCCAGTCCCCATTGTCTAATCTGGACAGTGCTTCCTTGGCTGTCCTGACAAATCGTTCAGCCAATCCGTTGGAAGCCGGGTGAAATGGGGCTGATAGGGCATGGTGGATTCCCAGGCCGGCCAAGTAACCTTCGAAAAGGGTTGCTGTAAATTGAGGGCCGTTGTCCGATACCAAGGTATCCGGCAGGCCGTGGGTGGCAAACAACTTCCTTAGGGCCTTGATAACGGCTTCGGCCGTTGTAGATGGCATTAATACAATTTCGAGCCATTTTGAGTAGGCATCCACAACTATTAAAAACGTTTGGCCATGGAACGGGCCGGCAAAATCAATGTGGATCCTCCCCCATGGGCCTTTTGGTTTCTCCCACTCTCGGATGGGCGCTACTGGGGGATCGGGGCGAGACTCCTGGCAGGGTCTGCACTTCCCCACCCACTCGGAAATGACCTGGTCCATGTTGGGCCACCAGACATAGCTGCGGGCTAAACACTTCATCCTAACAATGCCCGGGTGCCCATCGTGCAGCAACTCCAAAACCCTATTCCGTAGTTTCGTTGGAATAACCACCCTGTCACCCCATAGCAAGCACCCCCCTTGCATGAACAGTTCGTTTCGTTTGTTGGCAAACCCTTGGTACTCCTCTCCTACCACCTTGTCCGGCCACCCTTTCAGAACCCAACCCATAACAGTCCGGATGACTGGGTCTCTATTTGAGGCTTTTGCCACCTCGCCGGAGGAGATGGGGCCCAAAGTTAACGTGTCCAACAAGAGGACGGAGGCTTCCGGCATTGGGTTGTCCAGTAGGTCGGGAAGGGGGCAGCGGCTAAGGGCATCCGCATGACCCAGGGTCCGCCCAGGTCGATGGATGAGTTGATATGAGTAGGCCGACAAAAAAATGGCCCATCTGGTCAAGCGAGGGGAGAGGGCAGCGGGGGTTGGCCTGTTGCCCGCCAGCAGTCCTAGCAAGGGTCTATGATCAGTCACAAGTTCGAATTTTCGGCCATAGAGGTATTCGTGGAATTTTTTAACCCCCGCAATCGCAGCCAGAGCCTCTCTGTCCAACTGGCTATAGTTCCGCTCTGTGCTGGACAGGGTACGGGAATAAAATGCAATGGGCGCCTCTAGGCCGTTCGGCAGTCTATGGCCTAGGACGGCACCAACTCCTACGGGGGAGGCATCACAAACTAAGACGAGCGGCAGCTCTGCATTGTACTGAATCAGGAAACTGTCCTCAGATAGGAGTCTTTTCACTGCCTCAAAAGCGGCTGCTTGCGGTTTCCCCCAGACCCATGGTACATTCTTCCCTAAAAGTTTGTGAAGGGGATCTGCAACCGTGGCTTTATCTTTTAGGAACATTGAGTAGAAATTGAGCAGTCCAAGGAAGGCTTGGAGCTCAGCTTTGGATTTGGGGGCTGGTGCGCTCTTAATAGCTCTCACCTTGCTTTCGGTAGGGTGGATGCCTGTGCCGTCCACCCTGTACCCCAGAAATTCTACAGAGGGGACCGCTATCCTACACTTGTTCCTTTTAAGTCTTAGTCCCGCTTCTCTGAATCTGGACAGGACGTTCCGTACCCTGTCCCCTAGCTGGTGTTCGTCTTGGGCGCTGACTAAGACGTCATCGAAATAGGGCACCACTCCTGGGAGTCCTTGCAACAGGCGCTCCATGGTGCTTTGAAATAAGCCGGGTGCGACGCTCACCCCAAATTGGAGCCTGGTGCATTTAAATGCACCCCTATGAGTCACGATCGTTTGCGCCTCTGCCGTGGCGTCGTCGACCGGTAACTGTTGATAGGCTTGGGCCAGGTCTAATTTGGCAAAAATTTTTCCGGGGCCCAGGGAGTGTAGTAGATGGTGCACGATCGGCACCGGATAGGCGCTCGGCTGCAAAGCCTTGTTGATCGTGCACTTGTAGTCGGCGCAAATTCTTATTGAGCCGTCGGACTTAACTGGGGTGACTATAGGGGTCTCCCACTTAGCATGGTCAACGGGAACCAACACCCCTTGCTTAATCAGTTTGTCCAGTTCCGCATCGATCTTCGGTTTCAATGCGAACGGTACTCGTCTGGCCTTTAGTCTTACTTGGGCTATGTTGGGGTCTAAGTTTAGTGAAATAGGGGTCCCCACATACTTGCCCAACGTGTCCCCGAAAACATCCTGGAACTCGGACAGGAGGCTGTCTTTCAGGGTTGACTTGGACATCAGGTGGACGCCGGTGAAGCCCATGCCCAGGGCTCGGAACCACCCCATGCCTAGAAGGCTAGGGAGCTGCTTCGTGACGATGGTCAGCGGCAGGTCCTTCTCGTAGTCTCCGTAGGTGACCCGGAACGTGCCCACGCCCTCGAGGGGGACTCGGTTCCCCTGGTAGTCTAGGATGCGCAGTCTCTGTTTGGAGAGTTGATCCTTCCGGAACGACGGCAGGAGGGTCTTTAGGGTCGCCCACGACATTATGGAGAGAGCTGATCCGGTGTCGATCTCCATCGAGCACGGCCTTCCGTTGATCTCGACCACCGTGCTGACTTTGTCCTCGACCGTCGTGCTGGCCTGGTCGATGTGTATGCTGCGGCCATCTCGCGGTTCAAATTCGCGCCGTTTTTTCACGCCGCCTTCTCTCGTTGGCTGCTTCTGGCGCGCTGATTCCGGTTGGCTGCGGCGCTCACGTGGTTTGTGTCTTCTGGGCAGAATGGCTCTGCAGACTCGCGCCAAGTGCCCTTTCTTCTCGCAGCGCCTGCAAATAGCCTCTCTGTATTTGCAGGACAGTCTATCATGGTGCCCGCCACAGCTGGGACAGCTTTGCCGGGGGCTGCCAGTGTCTTTTCTCTGGTGCTCCGTTCGGAAGACGTCCTCATCCGACTCGGACTCCGAGCTGGATCCGGCGTCTTCTCTGTGCACCGGGGCAGACTTGGGGCTGTCCTTGCTGGTCAGCGGACACTGCAGCGTTTCAGCGGCCTTTGTGGAGGCTTCGTGAGCCCTGGCCTCGTCTAGGGCTCCGGCAAGCGTCAAATCAGGCTTGGCGAGCAGACGCCGTTGCAGCCTAATGTCCCGAACACCACAGATCAGTTGCTCAAGCAACGCATCGTCCAAATCTCTGTAGTCGCAATGGGTTGCGGCTTTTCTCAGGCTGGCCATGTACGCGCTGACCGGCTCTCCCTCTCGTTGAACGCGCTGCCTCAGTTGGTATCGCTGCACGAACTTGGAGGGGACGGGAGCGTAGTGAGCCCGGAGAGTTGCCATCAGGGTGTCCCAGGAGACTGTTTGAACCGGCGTTGGCTCACACAGTGACTCGGCCATCTCGAACACGTCCGGTCCGCAGTGGCTTAGGAATAGGGCTCTCTTTCGATTAGCCGAGAGGCCCTGCATGTCGCTGGCTTCTAGCGAGCATTCACACCTCGTTAGGTACGAGACCCATTTTTCGCGGGTCGGATCGAAAGGCTTGGGCGGAACGTAGGCAGACATGTTTGGTATGCCTCCTGTGGTTCGCCTCGTCGCCTAGCTGAAGCTCGTGGTCTCACTGGTTGGCTTCTTGTAGCCTCTATCCCACCTTCGTCGCCAATGAAGTGGTTCGGGAATAACGAGAGGTACAAGCAAGCAAACAGCTCTTTAATATACAGTGAGACTTCAGCAAAAACTCAGGGGCTGCAGTCCTCCTTATATACAATCCAGGAGGGACTGTCAGCCAATCAGAAACGTAGGCAAGTTTGAAACTCCCGCTTAAAAGTATCAATACATAACAAGTCCCTATACTTTTCTTGGAAGATTTTGAAAGAGGTTTGCCATTGCCTTCTTCCTGGGGCTGAGAGAGAGTGATTGGCCCAATATCACCTAACTGTCTGTGTGCCTAAAACACAACTAGAACTCAGAGTCTCCCAGATTCTAGCCTGATGTTTTAACTTCTACACCAAACTGACTCTCGCATCTTTAACATACACAGCTCAATTTCTGGAAGTCTTAATATTTGATCTTAAACAGTACCCTGCAGAACTCAAGCAATCTCCAATAAAATCATCCAAAGTCTTACATTTTCTAGTTTTATGTTGGCCCCACTTCCACCTCTTTTTTCATTTCATTTTGGCCTTCAGCACATTCTAGAAGTAATTCAGTTTAGTACCAAATCATTTCAGCTAAGCTCTGATGAATTACAATGTATTCCAAATAGTACTGGGGGGAAATATGAGAATGACATTGTAAAAAGAAAAAACGAAACAAGCAAATCAGGATTTCAAGGGGTAAATCATCAAGGCATCAGCTTGAAAACTTTTTATTCCAAACTAACTATCATACTAATAAAAGGCAATATTGATTTCAAAATTGAAAAAAAAAAACCTGTGGTTTTAGAAAATGTCCTTTTTCCACTATCCCTTAAAGAACAGTTAGTTTCTTATGTATGCAAGTAGGATGTATCAAATGTTTTAGGGATATCTGAATCACAAAACTGTACCTAATGTATATGTCTAATAAACTCTGCCAAGTTTTAGAAAAAAAATATGGCATCCAATTTTGGTCAAAGAGTTATTTAGTCAACAATAAAACAAATTCCATATTTGCTTTATTTGTGGGCTGAAGTAATAACAAAAATTTCTTCTTTGGATCCAGGGCATACCCAGAGAACAGTAAAAATTCAGAGTCTCTACTTGTTTGCATTATGTAGCAGGTCTCAAAGTTACGATCTCAGACTAATGCCTCAGTATTACACAGCATGTTTATAAAGTTATTTACAAATCTTATTTTTGGCAAAGAAAAAAAAACCCAAATCTAATATTTCTAGAAATCCAAGCCCTGCTTTAATTTCTTTATTGGGAAATTGTGGCTTATTTGTCCATAATAATTGAACAGCTTGTTAATTGCCCAAATAAAATACATATATAAATGTGACTGCTTTGGAATTTTTATTTCTTAGAAATTAACTCATGGAGATCTCTACATGTGTATTCTTCAGATGTGCAACTTGTAGAGAAACGGGACTCACTGTTCATATCTGCTGTAAGTTTAACTTTCACTTTTTAGCCCCTCATCCAACATCCAGATACCAGCACAATAGAAGAAAAAATTGTTTTATAATTGCTTACCTTGGTCATCTAACCAAATCTTCAACAGTGATGCAAATAAAATAGATTTGATTATACTGAATTTGGCGATGCAAGTCCTACAAATGTTGTATTGGTGCTAAATAGCCTTGGTGGCGCAGCAGACTAAGTGCTGTTAAGTAACACCAGCTGCCTGCAATTATTGCAAGTTCGAATCTCACCAGGCTCAAGGTTGACTCAACCTTCCATCCTTTCGAGGTAGGTAAAATGAGGACCTGGATTGTGGGGGCAATAAGCTGACTTTGTATAAAAAAGAACACCGCTTGGGGGGGGCCAAAAGCCCTACTAAGCAGGTATATAGAAAAGTATGAAGGCTATTGCTTAATGCATTGTAAGCCACCCTGAGTCTCCAGAGAAGGGTGGCATATAAATTGAACCAATCAATCAATCAATTGTAAGAGCCTTGATAGTACAGTGGTATACACACCCTGTTATTAACACAGCTGCCTGCAATTTCTGCTTGTTCGAATCTCTCCAAGGCTCAAGGTTGACTCAGCCTTCCATCCTTTCTAA
The DNA here is from genome assembly GCA_022577455.1 of Arizona elegans. Classification (NCBI taxonomy): domain Eukaryota; kingdom Metazoa; phylum Chordata; class Lepidosauria; order Squamata; family Colubridae; genus Arizona; species Arizona elegans. Next base: position 10,410,666 of record JAKOOJ010000002.1, on the reverse strand, counting down.
GGTAGGTGAAATGAGGACCCAGTTTGTGGCGGCAATAAGCTGACTTTGTATAAAATATACAAAAGTATGAAGGCTATTGCTTAACACATTGTAAGCTGCCCTGAGTCTCCGGAGAAGGGCGGCATATAAATCAAATTAAAAAAAAAAATCAATCAATATATTGTGTTCCATAAAACTCATTTCCAATAATGATAGCATCAGATTGCAGTCCTTGTACCCCTAATTTACTGCTACCTACATTGCAGTGTTTTTCTCAAATTCCTACACTAGCTGGGATTTCTTAGTAATTAAGCATCCAAAAACTAATCATTTGCTTAAGTTTTGGAAGTCAATCAAGACTGGCAAGATGTTGTGTTCCACTGGAGCTGATTTTTATAATAAAATAAAGCCTTACTTGAATGAAGTCCAGTTCCTAACGAGTACATGGACACAATCATGTATTGTACGGTGGAGGAACAATAGGGAAGTTGTTTGATAGTCCCAAATATGCTTTTTCAAGAGGCAACTGGACTTCCTTTTTTTCATTGAAGATTTTCACTTCTCATCCAAGAACTTTTTTCTTGAAATGTCTGAAGAAGAATAAAAGTCCAGCTTCAAGAAAAAGCTTCTTGGATGAGAAGTGAAACATCTTCAAGGAAAAACAAATAAAAGTTCAATTGCCTCTTGAAAAAGCACTTTTGGGACAACCATGACCTGGATGACCAAGAATCTCCATAGACAAATTGTTTGACACTTCCTTCTTCAGGATTTTTTCCCCTCAATTTTTCAAGTGTGGGATTCTGTCAGGTGCAATAAAGCAGGATCAGGAGTAGCATTCAAAGCAGTCAAGGTTTATTTCCTGCTACCTCTATACAGGAATCTGATTTACTATCTGTCAAACCAAATTGATGCTAGATAATAGTCAAAGATAATGGTCAAGGGACATGGTGGCTCAGTGGCTAAGATGCTGAGCATGTTGATTGAAAGGTTGGCAGTTCAGCGGTTCGAATCCCTAGTACCGCATAATGGGGTGAGCTCCCGTTCCTTGTCCCAGCTTCTGCCAACCTAGCAGTTTGAAAGCACGTAAAAAATGCAAGTAGAAAAATAGGGACCATCTTTGGTGAGAAGGTAACAGCCTTCCGTGCCCCTTTGGCGTTTAGTCATGTCGGCCACATGACCATGGAGGTGTCTTTGGACAGTGCTGTCTCTTTGGCTTTGAAACGGAGATGAGCACCGCCCCCTAGAGTTGGGAACGACTAGCATGTATCTGTAAGGGGAACCTTTACCTTTATCTAATGGTCAATGGTATTCACAGTGAACTGGACTTAGGTTTAATGTGGGAACAGAAGAACTCTAAGCTCTATAGACACCTTATAGAGGAGATGGGAGGCATAAAAATGTAATAAATAAAAATGAATAAATAAAACTGATGGCACATTTAATCTTGCCTTCAATCTCCACCTGCATTCTCCTACAGATTCCCAGGCAAATTATTATAAATGCAAATCAAGTCCAATTCTACTTAGTATGTGGATCAGCCAATGTCAGTGAGCTTTTGACATCAGGTTGAATACACAGGGAACAAGTGTTTCTTGAGAACATGTAGCTTCAATCTTATATGAACTGTTTGTTGAAAGAACAGGTTGAATTTATTGTTTTGGGATTCTGGGATTAAGAGGAATGGAAAAAGATGAAGATGATAATTACTGAATAGAAAGAAGAATGGAAGGCATGGTTACATGTTTTTTTTTTTTTTCCCCTTTCATTTCTTATGTCCTTTCTATTTATCTTTTTTCTATCTCTTTTTTTTTTTGTTTGTTTGTTTTGGGTAATTTTATTATACTGAAAAACTATAATAAAAAAGCTTTTATTTAAAAATGAAATTTATTTAAAAGCCTTTAGCTTTTAGTAGAAAAGAGAGGACTTTTTGAACGCCAAAAGAATATTGTAAAAATGCAAAGAAAGGAATCAGTGGACCTTGTGCAAGTTTTATAAATCACATTTTGTATTTTCTAGTTTTAAGAAAACATGGCAGATGGCTCCTCTCTTTCATCCATGTGATTATTTGCCATTTTATCTCTATTGATATCCAATGGCATCTGTTCTGCACTTTAACGGTGGAAGAAGAATCATTCTTAGGTATTTTTCAGGTAAATCCCCAAGCAATGCTCTTTACACATTTTTTTTATTGCTAAGGGTAAAAATTAAATCTTTGACCAAAAATATCACCTTTTTTCCCTTGGCCTTTCACAGGATGCTGTCATTAAGGTGGAATTCTAAAAGTAGTCATAGGGAGCCAACTCACACGAAGAAATTTGTATCCAGTTCAGTTTTGACTTTATTTACAATTTCAAACATTTCTGCTGATTTTCTCTTTAGTTTAGAGAGTTGACTTCCTGATCATTATGTTTCAAGTACACTCATTGATGAAAGACAGCAGGGCGTACCCTTTTCCATTTAGGTTCCACAAACCATGACTGATGCTTTTGACTGTTAAGTTAAAATTTACTTCTGTGTTTCTTTGGACTTCATTCTCATACAGCATGATGGAAAAGAAACTGTAGAGTTCCATTGTTCAAATATTTCTGCAGTATACATCATCTTCCATGATTTTCCATGTTTCAATGTATTTAGTGAAGATAAAAATAAATCAAGAAACTTCTCCCATGAGGAATGACAGCCCGGAGAACTTCAAAGAAATGAAACAATGGATAGCTGAAGAAGTTACAGCAATACCATTAGCGTTTGTATGCTTCAAAAGTAGAGGAACCTTTGTAGCTTTGTGGCTACAAAGGAAACAATGATTGCTTGGGCAAAAAAATGTGGATATTCAATTGAACTTGATAGATGGCAACAGTTATGGGAAAGGAACTATAAACTAACAATGTCCACTGCATATAAAGAGAATCAATATAAAATGTTTTATAGATGACATAAGCCTCTGGAAAAATTGGAAAAAATGTTTAAAGACAAATCACCTAAATGTTGGAAATGCCATCAAATACCAGGATCTTATTATCATATGTGGTGGACATGCCCAGAAGCTAGATATTATTGGAGCAGAATTAAGGCATGGTTAGAAGAAATGATCCAACAACATATTGATTTAAAACCTGAGCTGTTCCTATTGAGTATACTACCAGAGAAAATTAGTAAAGAAAATATATACTTGATTATACATATAATAATGGCAGTGAGGATAGTATTTGCACAAAGATGGAAAACTGAGAAAATCCCTTTGGAAGGGAAGTAATTAAAAAAATCTTAGACTGTGCAGAAATGAACAGATTAACTTTGATGATTAAAGAGAGAGAGGATATGGACTATTATAAGATATGAGGGAAATTTTATGATTGGTTAAAAAAGAGATATAGATAAAGATTGTGATAATTAAATAAGGAGAATGTTATTTTAAATGTATTGTAATTAGGGGGAAATATCACAACAGAGAAATGGAGATAGGAGGAGTAATAAAAAGAAGTCACAAAAGAAACACTGAGAAGACACACGGAAGGATTGATGTATTGTGTGTTTGTTTATTTTTTTTAAAAAAAAACTTTTATAAAAAAATAAATGAATCAAGAAACTTCTCCCATGAGGAATGACAGCCAGGAGAACTTCAAAGAAATGAAACAATGGATAGCTGAAGAAGTTACAGCAATACCATTAGCCTTTGTATCCTTCAAAAGTAGAGGAACCTTTGTAGCTTTGTAGCTTTCAAAAGACCCTTTGTATTTTTGTATCTTTCAAAAGTAGAGAAACCTTACAAAATCAGTGGAACAGCATGCCTTTGGAAGTCATGGGTGCTGCATCACTGGAGGTTTCTAAAAACATCCTGGACAACCACTTGTCTGAAATGATATGGAGTCTCCTGCTTGAGCAGAGGGCTGGATTAGAAGACCCTCAAGATCCCTTCCAGCTCTGTTCTGTTCTTAATCTCATAAAAATAAAATTATTGATAATAAAAGTGATGAGGAAATAAAACAATTAGATGCTGTGCGGGTGGATACTGAGACACAAGAATAGCACAGAATCATAGAATTGGAAGGCTCAAAGAGATGCTTCCTCAGGTTGAATGACCTATTCAATATAGACATCTAAATGAAAGCATTCCCAACAGATGAAGGTCCAACATCTCTTTAAATGACTCTTGTGAATAGGATTCCTCATGTTTTTATGAAATAAAATATTTCATAATTCTATTCAATTTTTTTTATATCCTGTTTAATCTTTGCATTCCTGGAATTTAACTTCCTTATGTCTCCTAAATTTTGAACAATGAAGATTTAGCAATAGCAATAGCACTTAGACAAGATACTGCAGTGCTTTATAGCCTTCTCTAAGCAGTTTACAGAGTCAACCTATTGCCCCCAACAATTTGGGTCCTCATTTTACCCACCTCGGAAGATGGGAAGGCTGAGTCTACCTTGAGCCTGGTGAGGTCAAATTGCAGGCAGCCGGCAGGCAGCAGAAGTAGCCTGCAGTATTGCACTCTAACCCCTGCACCACCATGGCTCATTTAAAAAAAGTATTGATTTTTTTTTTTGCAAAAAGTTTTTTATTTTTTTTCCAAAAAGTATTGATTTTTTGTTACTGTAGACTAAAATAGCTCTTCTATAATGTTTACAAATTCACTTTTAGACACCCCACATTTAGACACATTTAGACACACATTTATTTTATTTTATTTTATTTTTGAACTTGTATACCGCCCTTCTCCCTGAGGACTCAGGGCGATGAACAGCCAAATAAAAACATCAAATACAAATATTAAAATACAATTAAATATATATATATATAAATTTGGCCCCATTAATTAAAACAATAAACAAAAACAATTAAAAACACTTAAAAAGAGTTAGGCCAGCCCGGCTTGTTGGAAAAAGAAGGTTTTAAGGGCACGGCGGAAGGCACTGAGGTCATGGATTCTCCTTATCTCTGGGGGCAACTGATTCCAGAGGCTAGATGCCCCCACAGAGAAGGCCCTCCCCCTGGGGGTCACCAGCCTGCATTGTTTGACTGATGGCACCCAGAGGAGGCCCTCTCTGTGGGAGCGCACGGGTCAATGGGAGGTCGTCGGTGGCAGCAGGCGGTCTCGAAGATAGCTAGGCCCTATGCCATGGAGCACTTTAAAGGTGAGAACCAACACCTTGAAGCGCACCCGGAAGACCACTGGGAGCCAGTGCAGCTCGTGCAGGAGCGGTGTTACGTGGGAGCGCCATGCTGCTCCCGTCACTACCCGCGCTGCTGCGTTCTGGACCAGCTGGAGCCTCCGGGTGCTCTTCAAGGGGAGCCCCATGTAGAGAGTGTTACAGTAATCAAGGCGAGAGGTCACGAGGGCATGAGTGACTGTGCACAGGGAATCCCGATCAAGAAAGGGCTGCAACTGGCGGATCAGGCGAACCTGATAAAAGGTCCCCCTGGTTACAGCCATCAGATGTTCCTCCAAGGACAGCTGCATATCCAGGAGGACTCCCAGATTGCGAGCTCTCTCTGTGGGGGCCAAATACTGGCCCCAATAGTCAGTGATGGAGTCAACTGACTATATCGGGATGCCGGGATCCACAGCCACTCAGTCTTGGAAGGGTTGAGCTTGAGCCTGTTCCTCCCCATCCAGATCCGTACAGCCTCCAGGCACTGGGACATCACTTCAAGGGCATCATTGGGGTGGCCTGGGGTGGAGATGTACAGCTGAGTGTCATCAGCGTACTGATGGTATCTCACACCAAAGCCACGGATGATCTCGCCCAGCGGCTTCACATAAATGTTGAACAGGAGGGGCGAGAGGACCGACCCCTGAGGCACTCCACATATAAGAGGCCTCGAGGTCGACCTCTGCCCCCCTGCCAACATGAACTGCGACCGGTCGGAGAGAAAGGAGGAGAACCACCGTAACACGGTGCCCCCCATCCCCAACTCTTCCAACCGGTGCAGCATGATACTATGGTCGATGGTATCAAAAGCTGCTGAGAGGTCTAACAGGACCAGAACAGAGGAGCAACCCCTGTCCCGAGCCCTCCAGAGATCATCAACCAACGCGACCAATGCCGTTTCCGTGCTGTGCCCAGGCCTGAAACCTGCCATACATCCTATAGAAGCCTTGTTAAGATCTTTAATAGTGTCAGTAATACAAACATAAAGTTTATTAGTGTTGCATGTTTTTGTTACTAGTACATGTTCTGAAGCTGGTCTTTTTTTATATCATTATTTGCTGAATGTCTCTACTTCGTTTTTTAGAGGCTTAATCATTTTTTATAATGTCACTGTCAACTTCTTTTAAAATGCAACTTAATTTTCTCACTTGGATAATTGTTCACGCTACTTCTTGATTTGAAAACTTAAATAGCAAAACATCTTCCTATTCTAAATATTGTTCTTTTACTTGGCCCATTATGTAACTGGAATGTATCCTATATTTCAGGTAAATACTAGAAATGTGACAGAATCCTCCCGTCTGCTAGGCACACATTCATTGGCTTTAGTTTCATAAATAAAATCATATCCCATTAGAACAGTGAATCCATTGTTGCAATATTTTTCTGTAAACAAATGCTTTGGCATCTTGCTATGTGATAATATTGTGGTAGTATCCCTTTATAAACATTCTATTCCTGTAAGAGCCTGTACTTAATGAAAACCATATTACGTGAACTGGTCCCTAGAAAAGCAGAACCATTTCATTGCCAGCAAGATAATCCAGTAGGTGAATTAGGTAGCCTAATATACAGTATTCTGTAACACTTCTTCATATTGCCTGCCCCAAATCATTGGAATTTAATTTAATTCTGTGCTAGATTAGAATAGAATCTTAGGGCATAAGAGACATTGGATGTCTTCTAGTCCACCCCTCACTGCAGGGGTGATGGCAGGAGTCCTTATACCTTTGCAGACAAATGGTTGTCCATCTTTTCTTGATGTTTTCTTGAAAACCTCCAGCGATGAAGCACCCGCAATTCTGGGAGGCAAGCAGTCCCATTGATTAATTGTTGTCACTGTCAGGAGTGAGAACTAATTTCTCCTTAGTTCCAGGTTGGATATCTCTTTGACAAACTTCCACTCAGGTGGTTTTGAAAATAAGTCAACCCACTCTTCCATATTTAAGCCCTTCTCTTTGTTGGCATGGGCACACAACCAAATCTTCATGACCATATGAAAGGCCAAAGGGTTGGGATCAATCTAATCACTGAATGGATAATGTACCAGAGGGCAGGAATGACGGCAGAGAAGGCATGTCTCTTAGTATCTGCCAGTTGATAGTCCTTGGCTGATGGGAGCCATAGGATGCCTAATCTACCAGACCAAATTGGACAAGTAGAAACAACTGAGAGAAGAAGATCCTTCAGGTAACCTGGTCCCAAGCCATGAAGGGCTTGACACCTTGAAAACATATTCATCTACAAAGGAATGTAATCTTACAGGACTCATGAAGACAGCCTTTTTAGTGGTGGCTTCCCACTCTTTGGAATATTAGATTTTAGATTGGTCCTATCCCTGCTAGCCTTTAGGAGGGGCCTGAAGATGTGGTTGTGCCTCTGTGCTTGGCTGGTGAACCTCAGCAGAAAATGCCCATGAATGGGATAGTGGGAAGTCAAAAAGTGGATCATGAGTCTTCCTAATTTTGAAGATGCTGCAACCTTTGATAACATTAAAGAGCCTTTCCCTCAAAATTTATCTAGATACCATCTAAGAAAACAGCATAGATCTTCTGGATCTATGAGATATATACGATATATACAACAACCACTCCATTCCTTGCCCATAATAGTTGTGTAAAGGGACTTAAAGCAATACTTGGAATTCATGCCTTTAAGTTGCACTCCTAGCATCTCTTTAAAAAGCTGTGTGATTGTTGTTTTGCTTTATGCTTTACATTATGCATGCACTTAGTTTTGAGCTCTTTAAGAATTCTCCAATGGTTTCTCCTTTGTATATCTGTAAAGTTGGACAACAGGTTTTCTGTTTGTCCTTGAGAGTTTTGTTTTCTTCAATAAGTTTTTATTTGAATTTTAAAGGTTATAAACCATTGAATCTCTCCAGTGCTTAATGATTTTATCTTCCCAGAAATAATATAATTCCCATTGAGTTCTCTTCAGTCTTGCAAGGTTATTTCTTAAATAAATAATTTGATCCCCCAAAATATACTTTTCCTGGAAAACTGCATTAGTCAGTATAAAGCTTTTCTTCACAATGCATAACTTTTCTTCACAATTTTATAATAATGTTCCCTCTTGGAGAAGCATATATGCTTCTCTCGTCCCCCTTTTCAAAGACCATGTTATGTTCCATTGTTTTCAGAACAATCCAGTTAAGAAATCTTTAGGATTTCATGGTAACAGATTCATGGAAGTAGATTTGTTTTGTTTTTATAGTTAGAAAATCCATCAAACATTATAAACATTTAGTGTTCTGCTTGGAAGGCAGGGCCACTAATTTTATACCTTTGTCTTGAGTTGATGCAAGTTCAAATATTTGTACATCTTCGCCTTTTCTAGAGTTTTAACATCTTTAACATGATCTATCCAGTTTTGCAAATTATCCCACTTTATCCCATTACATGTAGCATATCATCAATGGAATTTTGAAAAACAGGGTTCTGGGTTTATATGAATAGAATAGAATAGAATAGAATAGAATAGAATAGAACAGAACAGAACAGAACAGAACAGAACAGAACAGAACAGAATAGAATTCTTTATTGGCCAAGTGTGATTGGACACACAAGGAATTTGTCTTGGTGCATATGCTCTCCGTGTACATAAAAGAAAAGATACATTCGTCAAGAATCCTAAGGTACAACACTTAATGATAGTTATAGGGAAACAGTCAATATAACTCTTAAGGATACCAGCAACAAGGTTACAGTCATACAGTCAGTCATAAGTGGGAGGAGACGGGTGATAGGAACGATGAGAAGATTAATAGTAATGCAGACTTAGTAACTAGTTTGACAGTGTTGGGGTAATTTATCTGTATAGCAGAGTGATGGCGTTAGGGGAAAAAACTGTACTTGTGTCTAGTTGTTCTGGTGTGCAGTGCTCTATAGCGTCGTTTTGAGGGTAGGAGTTGAAACAGTTTATGTCCAGGATGCAAGGGGTCTGTAAATATTTTCACAGCCCTTTTTTTGACTCATTCAGTATACAGGTCCTCAATGGTTGCTTGAAATTAAATATCTCAAATAACTGCAGGTGATTTCATTTCATTTCATTTCATTAATTCAATTTATATGCTGCCCCTCTCTGAAGACTCAGGGCGGCTCACAATACACTTTTAAAAATCATTATAAAAAACATTTTAAAATTAAAAACATTAAAAACTCATTTACGCCATTCATGGCCTGATCTCGCCAGATCACAAAAGCGAGATCAATGGCCCCAGGCCTGCCGGAAAAGCCAGGTCTTCACCACTTTTTGGAAGGCCAAAAGGGTGGGGATGGTCCAGACCTCAGGAGGTAACTGGTTCCAGAGAGATGGGGCAGCCACAGAGAAGGCCCTCCCCCATGGGCCCGCCAGCCGGCATTGTTTAGCTGACGGGACCCGGAGGAGACCAACTCTGTGGGATCTTACTGGTCGCTGGGAGCTATGCGGCAGAAGGCAGTCTCGAAAATAGCCTGGCCCTAAGCCATGTAGGGCTTTAAAGGTAATAACCAACACCTTGAATTGTGACCGGAAACCAATAGGGAGCCAGTGCAGCTCGCGGAGAATTGGTGTAATGTGGGTGTACCTAGGTGCACCCACGACAGCTCGTGCGGCACTCATGAGAGTTATTCTTTCAAGCTTCTCCACTTTTCAATTCATCATACTTACCGATAAATTCACCATAAAGGTAAAGGTTCCCCTCGCACATATGTGCTAGTCATTTCCGACTCTAGGGACGGTGCTCATCTCAGTTTCAAAGCCAAAGAGCTAGCGCTGTCCGAAGACATCTCCGTGATCATGTGGCCGGCATGACTAAACGCCAAAGGCGCACAGAACGCTGTTACCTTCCCACCAATGATGGTTCCTATTTTTCTACTTGCATTTTTTACGTGCTTTCGAACTGATAGGTTGGCAGAAGCTGGGACAAGTAACAGGAACTAATCCTATTACCTGACACTAGGGATTCGATCCACTGAACTGCTGACCTTTTGATCAAAAAGCTCAGAGTCTTAGCCACTGAGCCACCGTATCCCTATCATCATACCTACCAATAAATTCACCATGAATATTTCAATTGCTACCCATATTGTCCATCAGCTAAATGTTATACCCTGGAATCTCTTATAGTTCATTCATTGGCTGACAGACAACACCAGAGACACATGTGCTAACCGTACCCCTAGCATTCTACTGAATAAGTATAGAGCAGGTGTTCTCAAACTTGGCAGCTTTAAGACTTGTGGACTTCAACTCCCAGCATTCTCCAGCCAGCCTAGCTGGAGAATTCTGGGAGTTGAAATCCACAAGTCTTAAACCTGCCAAGTTTGAAGACCTCTGGTATAGAGACTAGATAGGTATAACTGAGGCTTCGTGACATATAACCTTTGCTAGTGGAAATGGATGTGATTTACTGCAAGACATATTCACACAAGTTCAGTAAGAAAGAGGAGTTTCTGATCTTATGCAGTCCATATTATTTGCGGTATTTGCGGGACCGCCTTCTGCCGCTGATAGCCTCCCATCGACCAGTACGCTCCCACAGAGAGGGACTCCTCAGGGTGCCATCAGCCAGGCAATGTCGGCTGGCAACCCCCAGGGGGAGGGCCTTCTCTGTGGCAGCTCCTGCCCTCTGGAACGATTTGCCCCCGGAGATCTGAAGGATATCAGATCTCTGGATCTTTCGCCGTGCCCTGAAAACTTTTCTTTTCCATCAAGCAGGGCTGGCGTGAACCCCCCCCCCTTTTTTTATCCTTATTAATTTTTTAGCTTTTTAAATTGTCAATGGGTTTTAATTTGAATTGTTTTAAATTTGGGCCAAATTTAATAATTTAATTAATTCTTTTAATAATTTTAAATTTTGTATTGGTATGTGTTTTAGTTCTGGCTGTGCACTGCCCTGAGTCCACTAGGACTCAGGGTGGTATACAAATTGAATAAAATAAATAAATAAATAAATAAATAAATAAATAAATAAATAAATAAATAAATAAATAAAAATTATGAACATCCAGCAAACAGGAAGTCTCCATTGAACATGTATATTTTATGTTATTAATTACACTTGCTCAAACATTTCACACTATCACTCACACACTTGTTTTCACTGGTTCTCCTACAAGATCCTTCCAACTGAAACCTAGACATCTTGCTCTTTTATCATTTGCTAGCAATATTCTCCCAGAATTCCAACATGCATGGCTTTAGCTCTCCTTTAGTTGATAGTTGTTATATTGCTGGAACAGACCTGAGTTGCTACATTGCACTTAATTGTTTACTTTCTTATCTCTGCTTGCTATCCTCCGATTCTCATCTAATTTCATAATTAATTTCCTTACCTTTGAAAGTTTGTTCCTGCAGTTTTCTGTGGAGTTATAGTTTGGTCACTCCGCTTTGCAACATTTTAGTTCTTATAACAGACCTAATATTTCAATTACACCCTCAGTTTAAAAATAGAAAATTCAAGGGTCTTAAATTAAAGTCTCCACATTGCCCTTCTTTTTAAAATTGTTCCAATAGTACCAGCTTCCCACTTGCCATTCTTGTGCATTTTTGGTGACATATATCAAAAGAAGCATCCATTTGATAAGCTATACCCTGTCCTAAGCCCCACAACTCCGGTTAAACAGCAAGTGTATTCTTCAGTAGCACAATTACAGTGAATGTGGCCTGTGAAAGAAAGGCATCAACAAATTCATTGCTGGAAAAAAAAAAGTGGGGGGGGGGGAACTAGAATCATGGTCAGTGATACACACACATTTAAGAACTCTTTGGACCTTCTGAGCATGACTACAGGTAGTCCTCAACAAACAATCATTTGTTTAACGACTGTTCAAAGTTACAATGGCACTGAATAAAAGTGCCTTATGACTGATCTTTGCATTTTCAGCCATCTCACAGTAGTCATGTGATCCCCATTTGCAACCTTCCCAGGAAAATTCCAGCAGCAAAGTCAATGGGGAAAAACTGGTTTTGCTTAATAACCATGCTCTTTGCTTAATGATTACGGCAAAAATGGTGAATAAAATTGGATTTGATTCACTTAATCACACTGCTTAGTGACAAAAGGTCTTGTCCAAATTGTCTTGTCCTAAGTCAAGGACAACCTGTTTGCAGTTACGTAAGAGTGACCATTGGAAAACATTGGGGTTACTGAATCAATCGCAATCACAATAGCAGTTAGACTTACATTTCATAGTGCTTTACTGCACACTTTAAGCGGTTTACAGAGTCAACATATTGCCCTCAACAATCTGGGTCCTTATTTCATTGACCTCAGTAGGATGGAAGACTGAGTCAACCTTGAGCCTTTTGAGATTTGAACTGCCTATTTGGCAGTCGGTAGCCAATTAGAATCCAATATTGCATTCTAACAACTGCACCACCATGGCTCTTAAACCATCAATCCTCAATTATAACTGAGACCATCTTTTCCACCATTTTATTCCCTTGGAATGCTGAAATGAACTAAGGCACCACTATCTCTTGGGAATGAAGGCAGCTGAGTAAGTGACCATCCTGATGGAGTCCTTTAAGTTAAGAACTTTTCAAGTACCTCTCCAATAAAATATGGTTGATTATTAGATGGAGCTTTGAGTATTTGGCTTTTGATAACTAGTGCGGGATCTTTTTTTGTTGCTTTTTCTGATGGCCTCATTGACACATTGCATTGTACCATATGTGCTTTCCCTTTGTACCATGTTTCTATTGATCAGATTACAGCTTCAAGGAGTTTAGCTGAAAAAAGCTAAAAGAACGAACGAACAAAGCAGACTGGGAAATAATGCTTTCTAAAAGCATATCAGCTTATTTCTAAACCTCTTGTACTTCAAGCTTTTTAGTAAACCTTTTTTTTACTTTTCCAAAAGCATTCACGTCTCACATTTTTACACAGTTTACGATAGTTTAAATTTAACAGAAGTTTATTTACAGGAAAAAAAGTGCTTTACAACAAGAACAAATTATAAACAGCAGTAATAAAACAATGTAAAATAGCAACCACAATTGTGGAAAGTACTTGTATTTTATCTATTCCTAATTCTTTATTCCTGAGTTTGGAGATAATAGATCAAGGAAAGAAATCAACTGCATTTTTAAAAAATCTTTTAAGCAATGCTTCTTATACTTAGCCCAACACTTTGTTGATCCAAAACACTTTCTTTTCAAAATCTTATTCAAAATTGAAGTGAGGCATTTGTTTTTCCTGTTCTTCTCAGGAGGAGAGATATATCGAGCCTTCAGAAAAGTATATATTTGTATAGCTTTGTAGAAAAGTGTAGCTTGATCAGGATTGATAATATCAGTGGTGGAATTCAGCCAGTTCGGGCCAGTTCTGGCAAACCGGTAATTAAATTGCTGGCTGGCCCTGCCCCTCCCCTCCCTGCCCCTCTCCTCTCCTCCCCACCCCTCCCTGCCCCTTCCATGAATCCTCACCTGCCCCATTTTGGCTCCCAGTAAGTGCAGGGAGGCCTCCTAGGCCCAAAATGAGCATGGGGGTTGAGAACTTCCCCCCGTGGCCCATTTTCACTCCCAGGAGGTTGCAGGGAGGCCTACTAGGCCCAAAATGGGGCACAGGGAGGTGGCATGTCCCCCCCACCATGACCCGTTTTTGCTCCCAGGGGGGTGCAAGAGGCCAAGTGCTGCCTGTCATACCCCCTGGCCATGCCCACCCAGCCAGTCATTAGGGCAGAAAACCAGTTGTTAATTATTTGAATCCCACCACTGGATAATATATATAAATTATCGTTATAAATTAAAATATAAATTCTTCCTCTCTTTCTCTCTTCATCTACATATCTATTATGTCTAATCTGTTTTTTTTTTTTTTGTAACATAATTTATTATTTCTGGGAAATGGCAATTGCAGCACATTGGTAGACAATTCATTCTAGATAAAAGCTGAATTTAAATGAATTTGCGTCTATTTCCTGATTTTGGTTTGAAAGCAGTGGTGAAATCCATTTTTTTTTACTACCGGTTCTGTGGAGGTGGCTTGGTGGGTGTGGTGTGGCTTGGTGGGCGTGGCAGGAGAAGGATACTGCAAAATCTCCATTCCCACCCCACTCCAGAGAAGGATATTGCAAAATCTCCATTCCCACCCCACTCTGGGGCCTGTCAGAAGTGTTATTTTCTGGTTCTCTGAAATGCTCAAAATTTCCGCTACCAGTTCTCCAGAACCTGTCAGAACCTGCTGGATTTCACCCCTGCTTGAAAGTCCATCCACATTTTCAAACATTGTTTCTGTCCCAATTATACTCATATCTTCTTTTTGTTATTTTTCAAACAAAAATTTTATTCTTCTGAGGCTATTTTTCCCTTTAGAACTGGAGTAACCTAAATGTGGAAGTGGTAGCACTACAAACTGGGTGCAGAGCAGCACACTGAATAAACCATGTTCCCATTTCTCATCCTGACATACCTACCAATATGTTTTTCTCTTTCTGATATTTATTGAGGATTAACAGAAATGTAAAGAATTTATATTCCAAGGTGGAAGTAGATGTCCATGGAAAATCTGGGAAAGTGATTGAAATTGAATTCAGTCTTTAGAAGTCAAGAACTCTAAGCATTTTTGAAGCCAAAAAGCTTAGGATTCTCATACAATGTTCTTACTATTGTGTCAGTTCTAGATACTGCATGTTAACAGATAAGAGAATAACTCCAGGCAAGTTGCAGTTTTGCAAACATCCACCAGATAGAGCTAACATGATTCTATCACTATTAAATTAGCCACAGTTATATAAATAAAAGTATTCTGGGTTTTTGGGCTTTAGTAAGCATAAAGTTATTTATTTATGATTTTTTTTTTCTCAACTAGCTAATAGTGGCCAATTTTTTTCCATTCAGGGTATACAACATTCTTAATCATAAACCAACTGTGCTGATTTATTATAAGGAACAGCAATGTTCATGTTGTTGGAGGTCGTTTTTTTAAAAAAGTACAAATCTACAAGGTAATAGTCTATCTGAAAGGTCATAATCTTTAAATCTTTATGTTCTCAAAAACTTTCATCAGACTTTATGTGAAACTCATCCCATCCCATTCTTGAATGCAATATAGTATTTCTTTCTTCCATGAAATATCTCTTTCCTATTCTGTACTGTGCCTTTTCTACTACTAGGCTTTAACCCTAACCACAGTTATGATTAAATATGTGTCAAGACATCATGGTTCATGTGTCAAGACATCATAGTCAAGATAATAGTTTCACGGTTGTGTATTGTGTTATTAAATATATGTTCAAAATTTCTGATTTTGCTCATGTGTTGACACTTATCTGCACGGATGGATGGATGGATGGATGGATGGACAGACGGACAGACAGAGATAGAGATAGAGATAGAGATAGAGATAGAGATAGAGATAGAGATAGAGATAGAGATAGAGATAGAGATAGAGATAGAGAGATCTTCTTAAACTAATCTACAGCTACTATTATTCCTGTTGGTCTCTATAATGTATTTCTATTTATTAGTCTAGGATAATTTCATCTCAGTTCTATACAACCTCCAAAACGCTAAGGTTAAAGCTTTTATAAAAATTCTGACTTCTTTTTTAAAATCATTTTTAAGCTCTTCGCTTCTCATCGTGTCCCATCTCATCTCTTCTTATCCCAGCTTTGGTTCAGAAGCATACAGTTCTGTATGCTATTCTGTATGTGTAGAGCCTTTTTGGAACTGCTGAAAAGACTGTGTTGTAGCAGTTCAGCAGTTCCAAGAAGGCTCCATACCCATCTGCACTACTCAGGTGAACCTGAGAACACAGATAGACCTCCAAGTAGCCTCAATGACTCTCTAAAAAGAATGCAAATGACCAGCTGTCTGCAAGGAGTATAAATCCTTCCATTCCCCACCATCCAATTAGAGCTGAAGAAGCTTCTTGGATGAGAAGTGAAATGTTTTCAAAGAAAAAACAAGAAAGTCCAGTTGCCTCTTGAAAAAGCACTTTTGGAAGAACCATGACCTGGATGACTGAGAATCTCCATAGGAGAATCTCCATTATTTGGTTCATTTAACCAATTATACAGTGAATTGCATTTGATCACTTTTCCACATGACTATAAAAAAATTACATAAACATTTGTAAGCGTTTTAAGGATTCGTCTCCTAATGCACTCTCTTTGTATGTGCTTTTCCTGTTATGTACTTCTTCTGCATTATATCTGCCAAAGAATAAATGTTGCATCACTTAATACAGTTATTCCTGCATGATGTTCACTCATATGATGTGTGCACGTTTATAAACAATTTAAATTTAATATAATTATAGTGTAGAATGCATTACATGCATCACTTTTTAAAAACAGATTTGAAAAATACAGCCTTAATATTCTAAAATGTACAATGTGAGCTAAATAATAATAAAATGACTGTAGTATATGGTATAGTTCTGAACTATAGCAAAAATCAGTTGTTATATAAAGCAAAAAGTGAAAAGTTGCACCGGGAAGTAAAAAATGCTTCCTACAGTCAATCAAATCATTAAACTCAGAGGTGTCCACAGAATATGGTAAAAAATATCACATTATAAAGTCACATAAAATACTAACATAGAAGTAAACAGAATTCATTGTTGGAGAGAATTTCTGTGATTAAGATGAATGTCTTGCCTAGAATGTAATCAAATGCCTTTTGGCATCTGATGTACAATTAAAACAATAACAGAAAGATATATGTAAATTTATGCAGCAAGGGGGGGGGGAAGCATCACTTAACCATAAGGTGTTACAAGATGCAAAAGAAAGCGGAGGATTGGGCTTACCTGATTTGAAATTCTACATTTCATCCTGCTATTTGGTGTAGATGAAAGTATGGATGTTGCTGAGAAATGGAAGGTTTTTGGGGTTGAAAGATGTAGTTTAAGATTTGGGTGGCATGCAGTGGTGAAATTCATTTTTTTTTTACTACCGGTTCTATGAGCGTGGCTTGGCGGGTGTGGTGTGGCTTGGTGGGTGTGGCTTGGTGGGCATGGCAGTGTAAAATCTCCATTCCCACCCCACTCTGGGTCCAGACAGAGGTGGTATTTGCTGGTTCTCCGAACTACTTAAAATTTCTGCTACTGGTTCTCCAGAACCCGTCAGAACCTGCTGGATTTCACCCCTGGTGGATTGGTACAGTAACTGTAAAATTAATGTAGGTTTTTTTTTAAAAAAAAAAATTGTCAGACCGGCTACGATGAAAATATGGAACAAAAATAAGTCTAGGTTGTGACCAAAAATATTTTTATGGCTCTCAGCACAGGAAACATTTTATAGAAGAGAAATGATTATTAAGCATAAATTGTTGACTTACTTTAATATATTAGAATTTTATCAAGGAGAATGTAGACAAGGGAAGAAAAGTTGATCATGGATCCTCAACGGTTGTCGTTCATACAATTATTAGAAAGATTTAAAGCAGATAAAAGAATTTTTGGTTATGAACAATGTAAATGGAATTTGAAATGGAAATGTACAAATTATGAAAATGTTATTGCTAAGATATATCCAGTTTTATTAAAATATAAAACAGAAAAACAAGTGAAAGAATTTATGATAAAATGGACTAAAACTTTGCTTATAAATTGTAAATTTATATTTAAATTTAAATTTTGGTTATTAAGACCAGCTGCCTGCAATTACTGCAGGGTTCAAATCTCGCCAAGGCTCAAGGTTGACTCAGCCTTCCATCCTTTCTAAGGTAGGTGAAATGAGGACCCAGTTGTGGGGGCAATAAGCTGACTTTGTATAAATATACAAAAGGATGAAGGCTATTGCTGAGCACATTGTAAGCCGCCCTGAGTTTCCGGAGAAGGGCGGCATATAAATCAAATTAAAAAAAAAAAAAAATGGGTCGGTGTGGGGAAAAATGTGGTTGAAAGAATTTAAATTTAAATCATGTTATAGTATTAAAGAGAATTTTTATAATGATGTGTAGCTGGTACATATCATAGGAAAAATTGTCTAGCATGTATAAATGTTCTCCAAAGCTATGCTGGAAATGTAATCAACAAGTAGGGATATTTCATTATGGTTTTAAATTTTAGGTTTTATTTGATTTATATACCGCCCTATTCCTGAAAGACTCAGGGCAGTGAACAGCCACAAGATAAAACACATAAATACAAAATTTAAAAGCAAGATAAAACTGAATTAAACAATTTGGCCCAAGACAGATTTAAAACACCCCAATAATTAAGAAACAGATTTAAAATTTACATTTTAAAAAGTAAAAAGGGAAAATTAGGCCAGGCCAGCCTGATGGAATAAAAAGGTCTTGAGAGCACAGAGGAAGGTGCATAGATCCGGGATCCTACGTATCTCTGGGGGGACCTCATTCCAGATAGTAGGTGCCCCCACAGAGAAGGCTCTCCCCCTGGGGGCTGCCAATCGACATTGTTTGGCCGATGGCACCCGGAGGAGCCCCTCTCTATGAGAGCGTACCGGCCGGTGGGAGGCTACTGGTGGCAGCAGGCGGTCCCGTAAATATGCTTAGTGGATGTGTTAAAAAGCAAGATTCCCATTTGCAATATTGTTTTTCAGCCTTTCTAAAGAACTGTGGAAAAATAAATTATTTTAATGTTGCTACCATATGCTATAAAAGGCATATTCCAGGTTGCTGAAATTTATTTTTCAGTATATGTATGCTGTATAATAATGTATACTTGGGGGGGAATTACCTGTCTAACTTCTTTTCTCATATTATTCAAATATCAAAAAGAACATCATCAAAAGCAAGCAAGTTGTTCTTGTTTCCCAAAAATCAAAACTGTAACATCTGATTAGGAATATAAATGCTAACATCTGTCAAACAAAACTAACTGCAGTGTAATTCTCTTGGATCATCCAAGAGCCTAGCAATTGCTTACACATAAAATTTAACTTTAAAAAATAATTTCTATGCCAGAGCAATTTTATACAATCCACCCATACATTCACACACATAACTGCTCACATTTTCTTCTGGTAAATTGGCAGGATTTCTAATTTTAAGAAAAATAAAAATAAATGAGAAATCAAGTTAAAAAATCTGATCTTAAATATCTATGGGGATTCTCAGTTATCCAGGTCATGGCTGTCCCAAAAGTGCTTTTTCAAGAGGCAACTGGATGTTCTTTGTTTTTCCTTGAAAACGTTTCACTTCTCATCCAAGAAGTTTTCTGAAGAAACTTCTTAGATGAGAAGTGAAATGTCTTCAAGGAAAAAGAAAGAAAGTCCCTTTGCCTCTTTAAAAAGTACCTTTGGGACATCTGATTTTAAAATTCACTATGATTTACATTAATCTTGCGAAGCTTAAATAGCTTCAGTTCGCTAGTGTATCAGCATGGGCAAAAAGTGTCACATGAAAATAAACTAAATGTTATAAATACATTTACTGTTTTTAAAACAAAGACATGGCGTCAGCCAGATTTAGAACTGGCGTAATAGTTTAAGTACTATTGATTTCAATAGGTTAAGGTTAAATAAGGAGCTTTGGTGGCGCAATGGACTAAACTGCTGTTAAAGTAGCACTTAGCTGCCAGCTGCCTGCAATTACTGCAAGTTCAAATCTCACCAGGCTCAAGGTTGACTCAGCCTTCCATCCTTTCAAGGTAGGTAAAATGAGGACCCGGTTTGTGGGGGCAATAAGCTGTCTTTGTATAAAAAAGAACACCGCTCCGGGGGGAGAGGGGGCAAAAATCCCTACTAAGCAGGTATATACAAAAGTATGAAAGCTATTGCTTAATGCATTGTAAGCCGCTCTGAGTCTCCGGAGAAGGGCGGCATATAAATTGAACTAATAAATAAATAATAATAAATAAATAAATAAGTTAGGTAACCAGTGATGAAAAAATGCATTTAATTTTTTATTTTTATTTTTTTGCCACAATCAAGTGTCATAGTGCTTGAAGTCATCATATACAGTAAGAGAAGCCACATGACATATGGAGAAGATTATGATTTTCTATTCTTTTCTAGACTGAAGACCCTTTATTCCTGTAATTATGTTATGACTATTTAAAGGCTTTGTAAAGTAGAAAACAAGGGATGTGGTGGCTCAGTGGCTAAGATGCTGAGCTTGTCAATCAAAAGGACAACAGTTTAGTGGTTTGAATTCCTAGTGCCGTGTTACGGGTTGAGCTCCCGTTACTTGTCCCAGCTTTTGCAGTTCGAAAGCATGTAAAAAATGCAAGTAGAAAAATAGGGACCACCTTTGGTGGGAAGGTAGCAGCGTTATATGCACTTTTGGCATTTAGTCATGCTGATCACATGACCACGGAGATGTCTTCGGACAGCACTGGCTCTTTGGCTTTGAAACGGAGATAAGCACCGCCCCCTAGAGTGGGGAACTACTAGCACATACATGTGAGGGGAACCTTTACCTTTACCTTAAAGTAGAAAACACCTATAGAATTATATATGACATTTTGTCCTTAGATTTTTATTATTGTTGTTTTTATTGTTATGTTTATGTTTCTAATTGGTGAACATTTTATCTATGAACACTACCAAAGGTCATATTATTGGGGTCGTATAAAAAATCTGAGAGGGAGAGACATAGAATGTACAGAGAGAGAGAGAGAGACACAAACAGAAACACAAAAGCATACAAAAAGAAGACCAAATCTGCAATTGTTGGTATATATTATTATGCATTCTAGACTGGACTTGAACTGCTAATCTCCTTCTTGGTGAAGGAAACATATAAATAATACAAACAAGACGTTGTTGACTATTTTGAAGTCACAAAGACTGAGAAATTCTGGACTATATTTTTGTTGCAAAACCTAAATGGTAGAAGCAGCTCTTCTTCCATTTATCATCTGAAATCCATTCCAAGCATTTATTTCTTACTGTGGTAGTGAAAGCCTGCTTGGGAAATGTTATGTCCTTATAAGGACATCCGTCCGGATTGGCTGCCAGCCGTCGGGCGGGAAAGTTTGAATCACTGTCAGGGGCGGTGCGACTGCCAGAGTGAATATAAGGAGAGCTCCGGCAGCGCACAGCCAGTCTTGTTACTGTTTCCAAATAAAGTTACTAATGTAATGAGCTGGTCGCGTCTTCCATTTCCTGCGCCGATCTAACAGGAAATAAAATAGTTTCAAGCAATGATTCCCACAATGTGGATGGTGACTCCCATGGTCTCCTGAACATAGAAGAAAAATCTTTTTCCTTATGTTCCTTTTCAAAATGTTAGGATGGTACCCAAGCTCTGTAGAAGCCTGTACTATCTTTCCCTTCTTACATTTGTGAGAATGTACATTTGTGAGGAAAGAGGAATTGTTTATTTATTTATTTGTAAGTGGACACCTAGGAGAAGCTTTGATGCTCTCATCTAATAATCGTGCTGCAGAGAAAAAGTGGAAACAGGTGAGGACTAGGCTTATTATCTAGTATGACTGCCCTCAGAGAGAAAATGTCAAGAAGAATTTCCAGTGTTTTGTGACCTGCAAAAGAAGCTTAAGAAAAGCTACATTAAGACAAGAAAATATCCTTTTCTTTGTTTCCTCCTGACTTTGAAGAATGAAATTGGATTTACTTAAAATGATGTCCAGATTTTAGGAATCAGGCTAAAGGAAACAAATTCACTTTTCCTATTACATTTAAATGTCTACATTTTAGTGGCCATTTTTAGTTGTGTGAAACATTTTATTTTATAACCTTGCAGCGTACTTACAATGTTTAATGCTTACTTGCAAGTTTATTGCATAGATCGATCGATCGATCAATAATTAATTATTAAAATAAATGAGCTTTTTCCTTGCCCTAAACAAAATCCCAATAAAATATTTTTATTCACCCATATTTATATTATCATTTTAGAGGCTACAGTACTGAAAAAGATACTCTTCTCTTAAAGTATTTTATTTAAAAACAAACCAAAATAGAACTAAGTTTGATGAAGGTCATAAGGTCAGAAAATGTTCCCTTTCCCCATACTTATTTTCCTTATAAAATCTGTTATGTTTATGCATGTGTACTGTGAATTCTTGTTAGTCTTGAGACTACATTTGAAAGACAGAAAATATGTAGGTTTGCAAATAATAAATTACATTTCTTCTTGGCAGATAAATTAGAGAAAATTCCATTTCTGAGAATTTCTCTGGGGAAGAGATATTTTCCAAACGTTTCTCAGAGTTCAGCATTGAGAAGAATTGACACTGGAAATTTCTACCTGCATGCCCCACTCTTGCAGGGTATATTCAAATCCACCATGATTTGAGATCAATATAAATATAAACTCCAGTACAAAATTTCAGATTAATGAGTAACTATCATGCATACAAATCTCATACTCATGGATGAAACTGTAAAAAGCATAAGGCACAATATGGATAAAAAAAATCATACTGGTATCAACGGAAGCTAAGAAACAATTATCTTTTTCTTTCTTATGTCAATTTGGTGAAACTACTGTGCAATGATTAAGATAGTTCTTCTTTATTAAAACATTTATTTGAAGGGTCCTTGGTGGTCTTTGAGCTTGGTTGTTTTCTTGCAGATGTTTCATTACCCAAACTGGGTAGCATCATCAATGCTAGTGATGATAATCAGTGCTAGCACAAGAACTGATGGATTTGCCTGGTTTGGGTAATGAAAAATCTACAAGAAAACAACCAAGATCATAGAGCACGAGGTTGCCCTCATTTCAACCCTACACATTTTACAAATACTCTCCTTTACTGAGACATATATTTATTAATTTTATATGCTGCCCATCTCATTGTCACATGACTCATTCAGTGTTTTTCAGTTGGATATGGCCCATTGCAGACTTTGCCATCCAAATAAAGTATAGATAATTATCAGAAATGTACATTTCTCTGATGTGTTGGATGTGGAAGACCTGGAACCATTTGCAAAGTATAAGCATATATAGGCTAATCCATCAAAGAAGTTCAGAACTTCTTATTTGTATCCTGCTTGCTTACAAGAACAAATCTGCTTACACGGTAGAAACTTGAGACTGTTTTTCTAATGTGTTTAGGATCTAGAATATTGGCAGCAAAGACTCTTTGGTTATCTTCATCAAAATATATAACCTGAACTGCTTAACCTTCATTATCCCTTGTTCTGTCTGAAGGCTGCCTCAATTTTATTTTATTTGGAAAACCTATTTCTAAACTAGTCTCCCAGTCAAAAATGCTGCCAGCCTCTTAATGATCTAATATTTTCCACTTCCCACCATCCTATTATCATATTGCAAGGTCAAAACCCACTACAAATTTAATATCTTTTTCATCCTGGTCTTCCATAAATGCTCTTACACTTTTTTTCCCTCCTCCCTCAATGGTTGCTGTGCCAATATGGCAAGCTCATTCATTATAACCTTTCAAGCTACTTTTTTTTTTTATGCCCAGGCACTTTTTTGCATACCAAGATTGCCAGCATAGCAAGTCAGAAGGTGATTTATGTAGACCGTAGGTAACAGGATAAATCTTTACACCATTGCTTCATGCTCAGATGTTTGTTACTCCCATTGTACCCTGTCATTTTATGTTGTACTTGTTTATAATGTCATGTTTTTCAAGTCAGACAAGCTTTGTCATTAAATTCAGCTTATATGTTGCTACCTGTTCCAATGATTGCAATTCTATTGCACTGAACACATCAGAGTAATGTACATTTTTGGTGGGTAAGGTGCATTTTGATGGGTGGCAAAGGCTGCAAAAGACAGTATTCTACCTGAAAATATTGGACAAATTTTCTTTTTTTTTTTTCCTACTAATTTGGATCTGGGGTGTTGTTTGGGTGGTGCTTTTTTAAAAAAATTAAGCTTTTTTTGTAGCCAACCTTACCCATTTTTAAACAATTGCTATTAAGTAAGATTCTGGGGCTTTAAAAAAAAATAAAAATTAAATTGCCCACTTCGGCCATATAGATAAAAGTATTTGGATGTCATTATTTCATAAATAAAACTTACCCGTAGGATTTGCTCAATTTCTTGTGATTTTATGGCATACCCATGAAATATGGCATATATATTTTTCTTGGCAAAAATATATGGTTTCCCATTGGTGTTAGTTTTTTATGGATTCAACAATTTGGTTTAAACCCTTGAATTCTTTAGAGGTATCTTATCCAAGTACTTAACAGCTGTAATCCCACTTTGTTTCTGAGCATCAGTTAGTCAAGTGCTACCACTTATGAGACTGTTGCTTATTAGATGAACTTAAAGTATGACATTTGAAACAAGGAAATCTTTTTATGATAATACCCTTAGGTCTAAAATGCTTCATAGTTACAGACTCTCATGTCTGAAAGCTCTGTCTAGTTGATCAAAAGTTTGAGATTCACCCCCCAAAAAATATTTAGTAGCTTTTGAATTATGTCATTCTGTAAGATTAATAAAAGGTCCAAGACCATGATCCACTCTACAACTTCTATTAATACTACATTCTTAGGCATGCATTCAGCGCTACATTTCAATATGTTCTGCAAACCATATTCCACTGAAAATATATATAATTGCATCCTGAGTCTCTACAGTGATTCATATCAAAACAAATTCATTAAATTAAATTAAAGGAAATGTTTCTTTGATGAACACTGTCTTTACAATCTGTGAAGCATTTAAAACAAGTTTTATGAATTGATGCTATAATACCTTCCTTTGGGCAGATATTTGGTAAAGATGAGGAGGAGGAAGAAAGTGGTGGGGGCAGTAGCACCGAGGGAGAAAGGCTGAATATTTGAGACCAATGAGATTGTTTAAATCCAAATTCCAACCATCAGAGCACATAGAGAAAAGGTTAGACTTAGACAATAGCAGTGAGGTGGAAAAATTCTCCACTTCTATGATATTTCCCACTTCAAAGAGCACTGGAAGAATATAAGGACAGTGAAAAAGACGCTAGCATACAAAGAAGGCTTACTTGAGTACTGGATAAATGTAACTGGGATAAAAGAAAGGCCAAGTGATATAAAAAGTGTCCCAAAACTACATGTAGCACCATCAACATTGACATCACTTTTGGCCCATTGGAAAAGTCATTTTTACTTTGGAACAGCTTGTATCTTGCAACAGTACCTTAATACATTTAAACAACATCTGCCTGTTCCAGGTTCTTGGGATGGGCTAGAACACTGGATAAAAACGCTAAATCCAGTCTAAACATCTGGATAACTGTGGAACCAATCAAAATAATAGTAATTGCTATTATCTGTCACAAATAGTGTTTTAGTGGAAACTCTCATGAAATATTACCAAAAAAAAAAAAAAACCACACACACACACATAAAATTGGGGCAGATTTTAAAAATGGGGCAGATCTCTTACAAATATAGCAGACTGCAGACACAGAGTTCCCAAGAAGCATTAAATATTCAGTAACTCAGATTGCATAGTTAAATCAACAGATGTCATAAATCAGATATTGACTTATTATTTGCCATTAAGTGGTGACTACTCTTAGTGACGACATAGCTATTTCTCATGACTCCTCTCTCTCTGTCTCTCTCTGTCTCTCTCTGTTTCTCTCTGTGTCTCTGTCTGTCTGTCTTCCCTCTCCACACCCCTTCACCCCTTTGATATAATCAAATCAAGCTAATGTAGATTTCTAACTAAAGCTCTTTATCTATTCCATGAAAGTAAATTGATTTATGAACCAAAGGTTTCTCTTTGCTTTTCTGAATTTCTCATGTTCTTGTAGTATTACAACTTTTTATTGGAACCTCCGGTACAATAATATCTTACTTATTTTTTTACTTACTTCTAGCTGTAATAGTCACTTCTTGATTCTCTCTTTCCTGTCTGAGAACCTACAACTATTTTTTCGAAAAAATAATTTTTTTACACCTGAATAGGGAAGGGTTGAAAAAAATACTTTTTTGCTACATGTTAGAGTTTATGTCTGAGAGGATGTTTTTGGTTTGTTTTTTGTATTTACTTCAAACACCGTCTGCCTGTTATTTTGAGTAGTTGACTGTGAATGTCAGACTTGAAGCATCTCAGATACAGTTTTGAAAATGTAGAACTTCTCTATCCCTGGATACCAGAATCTGAACTTCTTAGATACTTC
Organism: Arizona elegans; assembly: GCA_022577455.1. NCBI lineage: Eukaryota > Metazoa > Chordata > Lepidosauria > Squamata > Colubridae > Arizona > Arizona elegans. The sequence goes on along the minus strand of JAKOOJ010000002.1, from coordinate 10,384,575 downwards.
AGCCATTTTTGAAAGGATTATGCCTTCAGTTATAGCCTTTCTTTCTGATGTTTCAATGGAGACAGAGCATGCTATGTGAATATTTTTGTAATCAAATGTTTTATTTATTTAATCATGGAACCCTAAAATGGTAAGAAGCAGTGTAGATTAATAATTTAGGAATGCATGCCTTCCACCTTAAATTACATGGCACTGTTAAATTAATGAAAGCTAGAGACCACTTTAGCACACAGACAATGGGTGGATTCAGATTCTTTATGTTGAAATAAAGCTTGACTTTCAAATCAAATGTTCCTATGTGATAGATCTGTGTGGCACTTTATACATTCTAGTAATAGAAAATATATCAAACTTTCATTAGCAGTAGTATCATATACTTAGAAGCAATAGACTCAGAATAGTCAACAACCGTGTGTTTCTGGCAAGGAAAAGCTGCCTTTCCATCAGCAAATCCATATAAAATTCGTGGCTGTGCCCATCTTTTTCTTAATAAGGTTGGTTGTGTCCACAAGTTTCCATGGGGGCTGGAAAATATTTGCTAGTCTCTATAAGGTTTGAGGACCTGCCTTTATAACCCCTGAGAGCTTACCTCAGATATGTAATCGAGGATTGCCTATCATTTATTTCTGCTTCTGTAACATTTTTGGGTTGGGTTTATTTATTTATTTTAATCCTGTGAATTAAAACTGGTAAATGGTTTCTTTCTTTTTTTCTTTTTGTACAATAGAAGTAGCTACATAAAGCAGAAAGTATTCCAGTGTCCGCATAAAGAATATATTGAATATATATTGAAGAGCCTTGGTGGTGCAACTGACTAAAGCACTGTTAAGTAATACCAGCTGCCTGCAATTACTGCAAATTCAAATCACACCAGGCTCAAGGTTGACTCAGCCTTCCATCCTTTCGAGGTAGGTAAAATGAGGACCCAGATTGTGGGGGCAATAGATTGACTTTGTATAAAAAGAACACCGCTTGAGGGGGGCTGAAAGCCCTACTAAGCAGGTATATACGAAAGTATGAAGGCTATTGTTTAACGCATTGTAAGCTGCCCTGAGTCTCTGGAGAAGGGCGGCATATAAATCGAACCAATAAATAAATAATAAATAAATATTAAAACTGGTTTCAATGCCAGAATGTATGTGAATCAAGTATCATTTACTAAACATTCTCTTGTAGGAAAATCTCAGATAAAACCACTGAGGAATTTATGTTAAATATATGGAAATTAGAGTAGGAGATCAAATGTGAAACTTCTTTGCCTACGGATACCTGTAATTATGCAAAACAGCACAGTGGTTGTCTGTCATAGCATGATCCTAATCTTTATTCTCATCTCTCTCTACACGCATACACACAAACATACACACAAACATCTTTCTTGTGATTAAAAAGGCTAATTAATTTCATAATTAAGAAAATTTGAAACTTCTAACATCATTAATAATTTTCAATGAAATGAAAAAAGAAAGAAAGAAAGAAAAATTTCAAATCGTCAATGAACAGTTGGATTATTCTATAGATTTGTCGATTTCCTTAATACCATCTTCCCAATGTTGCTGGGTAGTCTTATTTCGTGGTTTGTTTGTTTTTTTCACTTGAATATTAAAACAAGGTTATTTTAATGAGTCTAACCCAAGCAGATTATGATTCAGAATGTTTATACACAATTTGGTTTTGGAAGCAGCATCAACATAAGCAGTCTAAAAATAAAATCAGAAAAGACCAAACCAATCACTGGACATAATTGCTACAGAATTTTAAAAAAATATTGTAACATATAATCAAAATCATAAACATATTCTGGAAAATTGTTTGAACAGAAAAACTTAACCCCTCCCAAATCGATGTCACTAGGACAATTTTTACGTGATTTAAAAATATTAATTATGCACAATGAATATAAGTAATTGCATGTAATTAAAAGTATAATGATTCTCTACTACCCAGTTCCAGGTTCCCAGATAATTCAATTAAAGTTAAATATATTGCTTTTATATATACTGCACTTTATTATTATTTGTTAATCATTTTGAAAAATGGGTTCAGGTAAATCTATCTAAACGTCTCTCTCTGTAAAAAAAAAACCCAGTAAATAAATATAAAGTTTAGATATATTTTATTCACAGTTGGTTAAAATGCAGAAAATTTTAATACCCCAAATAGATATGTAGAAATGAATCCAACCAAATTAATACTTTTGGCACACACACACACAATGCAAATAAAATAATGAATTCCACTAAATGCTTGCTTAGACAAGAGCTGTGTTGATAAGACACAAAAATATGGTACAGTGAAAAAAGGCAAAGAAGTCTTTTTTAAATGTCATAGATATGTTTTTTTTCAAATGTGTTCAGTTCAAGGGTTTAGAATGGTTTGCTAAGAAACTTAATTATTTTGAAGATAATTTGTGGCAAGTGGCCAACACTGAAAAAGCAGTACTGGGGCTGGTTAAAACCTGAATGAAAAAAAGAAAAACTCAGTGAATCCCACACTGTAGAAAATTATTTCTATGATATGGCTGATAAAAATGTGCACACAACTGGCCAACAAGAAATGAACTTTACTATAACACACACACACACACACACACACACACACAAACGCACACAGGAGAGATAGAGAAAGAATGAGAGAAAGAAAAAGAAAGATTCACATACAGACACAACATAACCAGCAGGGTATCTGCAGAAAGGAGGAAAAAAAAAACCCAAAAATCACAATCAGAGCTCAGATGCTGTTTTACATGTTTTGTAATACTTGTAAAAAATATTTAAGGTTCTGATGGCACATTGCGGAAGCCCTCTTGAATTCCTTCCCCCTCTACAGACTCTGCTGACTACTAGAGATGAGAACTGTGACAAGCAAACAAGTACTGTATTTGCCATTCTCCCCAACTGAAGATACATCTTCAATAAATGAGACTATTTGCTGACATTTTAGCACAATTGTTGTAGCCACACAGGGCCAGCTACTTTCTTGCTCAAATAACTTTGATACTCATAGGACTTCTGTTCTCTAACAGTTTTTGTAAAGACATATTCTGTTGTTTGCTTACACAAATCTTTCTATGATTTCCCCCCCCCCAAAAAAAAACCTACCCTTATCATTTTGTAATATAGGTCATTCCCTCGTTGGTGATTTATAGCAACTCTCAATATCCTTCAGAAATTGTTGTGCTGATTTAGCAAAAATAAGGAGAGGCTTTTGTATCAGCTCAATGATGCTGTAAAAATACTTTAAGAGACAAAGACTACATAGGCCAAGAGATTAACTGAATCAACTGAACAGTTGAAAAATTCTGTAGAGATTCCTTTTTTGGAATGAAGCTGGAGAAAATATATTATTTTTTTGTCCTTTTTCTTTTCTTTCCAAAAGATCTTTAAGAAATAAGGAAGTTAATGCCATAAGGAAATATATGGTCTGAATCTCTCTCCCTCCCTCTCTCCCTTTCTCCCTCTCATTTCAGAACTAGACAGAAAATATTCCAGTAACAGTAAGCACAATTTGATAGAACATTGTGGATGTTTCATTAAAGGGGAACCGGTAGATGACATATCCATTAATAAAGAAGCTGCTATATTTTTTAAAAAATCCATTTCTCATTCAACAGGACACTAGTGAAGTTATTTCCTACCAGATTCTCAAGTACAGCTGCCTTTTGTCGATCACACCATCTTTTTTTTCCCTGAGCAACAAAATATAATAAAAATCAAACTATGGGACTGCATTGTTTCCACTTTTATTTTCTACCATGCTGGAGAACACCATCTTCCCACTTATTTATTTCTTTTAATTCATCTAGAGAAAATTAAAGTCATCACAGAAGTTAGAAAAGGAGACAGGAAGTGTGTCCCACTAAAACCTCCCTATAAATCATTATATCAACATCTTTTCTATGATTTAGCCTCAGGCTTCATGTTTGGTGGTACACATAATGCTCAGTTCTCTTCTCTTTTTTATATAATCCAGCAAACATTTTGAAGACCAACTTTAGACGGAGACTAGCACACAGGGAAATAACATTTAATTATGTTTAAAATTTTGAGTCTGATAGGGAAAGACGTAAAATTCCAACTGATCTAGATCTAAATTAAGCTATGCCTTATCTAAAGTAAATAAGTGAAGAGTGAGGCTTAACACTACTACATCTGAAAAGCAATCAATCTGAATCTTACTTTGAATGATTTTTCAAACAGGGCATGGATCAGGCAACATTTTTATATTGAGGAATTATTTTGAGTGCTTCTCCTTTCTAAAATAGGAAATAGGACTATCCTGTGTTGACTAGGGTTTCTCCAATCAGATTCTCATCCTTTCTGTAATCATTTTATTTCAATACATAGGTTGTTACAGTCAAACTCAAACTGGTTTAGTAATACAAATCTAAAGTTTATTAAAAAGAAGAGATGTTATAAACTTATGCCACTCTTTTAAAAATGTCTTCTTTGTGCAATTCTGACTTTCAAGCAAATCTTGATATTCCACTCAAGCAGAATATAATATCTTATTTGGGAAACAGACTGCAAGGAATTGGACTAGATAAAAAAAAATGATTTGACAATGATTTGATTAAATCTCTGAATCCATTCTCTTTCCAAACAGAATCGTCCAATCATTTCTAAGCATCAAATAGAATCAAGAGCTTCTGAAATAACCTGGAGAAACTTAAGTTCCAACCATAGGCCACAAAGTAGTAGTTATTCCTTTCATGGCTAGAGAAAGCTTATAAAGTTGAATATTCTCAGCACCCAGCAATTCTCAGTGAATTCACTGAATGGCCAATGAGTTTTCTACCCATAAGAAACTCCATGAAGCCTTTGTGGTTGGGATGTCTGGTAGCTCGTTTCTGCACTGCAATTCCCCCCCACAATTTCTACTCAAATTTACTTCGTTGGGTAGCTGCTATTTTCATAGAAAGACCAAGTGAAAGAGACACAGAGTACAAAAGTATATCACAGCATAAAAAATACCAACTTTCATTCTTCAAAGGGCTACCTAAAGAAGCATTCAATTTTCCAGTGTGCCAGAAGACTTTTGAACATTAAAGAACATTTTTAAGTTTGATTTACTATTCTTTTAGATAGCTGTAATCACTGCAATATGGCTCTCATTCACCCAATCAAGAAGTCAATTTTATTATAGTCTATGGTCAAATTTGTTTTTTTCTGAATAGGCGTTTGAATTTTGAGGCAACTTAAACTGATTCTTGATGAATGTATCTTTTCTTTTATGTACACTGAGAGCATATGCACCAAGACAAATTCCTTTTGTCTCCAATCACACTTGGCCAATAAAGAATTCAATTCTATTCTATTCTATTCTATTCTATTCTATTCTATTCTATTCTATTCTATTCTAGTCGAGTCGAGTCGAGTCGAGTCGAGTCTAGTCTAGTCTAGTCTAGTCTAGTCTAGTCTAGTCTAGTCTAGTCTAGTCTAGTCTAGTCTAAAGTGCTGTGGCTCTGACTGAACTAAATCTGACTGAACTATATACTGCAACTGAATTATGCCATCTCCAATTCCTGAATCTACAAATTTGATAAGGGATGATGTGCAGAGGCCTACCTAAAGTGAGATTATACCATCCTAGTTCTGGCATAATTACTGCAACTAAAATTTCTAAGATTAGTTTGTCATGCTAGTCACGTCTTGAAGGATCCAGTGTATTCAAAGCACTTTGTTCTACTTATTTCAGTGGTGGGTTCAGGCAAACCGGTAGCAGCAGCAGGAGACTCCATCCACCCGCCTGGATATCATCACGGATGCTCCGAACTGGTAGTGAGGGTAAGTGTAACCCACTACTGATTGATTTCCTTCTAACTAACATCATCAGAAGCCCATCTCCCTCTAGAAGTAGTTCAGGAAACATGTAGTGCAGAAAGTATCCCACGATGTAATCCACTTTGTGAAACATATTTCCTGAATGGCCTTTCGTTGGTTAGTTTCTTTGATATGTGAGAATAATTTTATTTATGGAGAGGCGTTTTTTTCTCCATTTTTTTGCTAAATATATTACATCTCACTCCTATGATTTATTTCTAGCTAAATAAAATCTAAATCACCTGGCAGACAACAAGTCATCCACATTGGCGATAAATATATAGAGATAGACAGCAAATGGATAGAGAATGGAAAAGAATATTTTCACTACATTTGACAGACTTAAGAGTTTGGACACTATGCAACTCCTAAGCACTTTTGGGGGAAATACATATTACAGTTTTGTGTAAAATGAATAGCCAGTGGAACCTAAACACTTCTCCTTTGAGCAAGAGCAACAGATTGAACACATTGGATACTATTCTCTATTTTGGAACTGTGAGTTACAGTTTTATTTGAGAGTAGCCATGGACAAATATTTTCAATAATGTAGTGATGAAAATTAGCACCCACCCCCCTCCTAGAAAAATGAAATATTTTAGGAAATGTTGGAAAGGCCGAATATTATATTTCCCTGGATTTCAATTTCAATTTTCAATTTAATTCAATTTATATGCTGCCCCTCTCCGAAGACTCAGGGTGGCTCACAATACATTTAAAATCCTAATAAAAACATTTAAAAATTAAAAACATTAAAACATTAAAACTCATTCATACCATTCATGGCCGGATCTCACCAGATCACAAGAGCAAGATCAACGGCCCCAGGCCTGCCAGAAAAGCCAGGTCTTCACCACTTTTCGGAAGGCCAATAGGGTGGGGATGGTCCGGAGGTAACTGGTTCCAGAGAGCTGGTGCAGCCACAGAGTAGGCCCTCCAACGCGGACCTGCCAGCCGGCATTGTTCAGCTGACAGGACCCGGAGGATACCAACTCTGTGGGATCTTACCAGTTGCTGGGAGCTATGCGATAAAAGGCGGTCTCGAAGATAACCTGGCCCTGAGCCATGCAGGGCTTTAAAGGTAATAACCAACACCTAAGAGAAAGGGAGAAACATGTTTTAAAGACAAAGCAGCTCCCTGCAGCTCTCTGCCCAACCCCATCCCCCCAGTTCCAGGGTGATGGGATTAAGACATGGCCCTCAGGACATGATAGGATTAGCCCTCTCACCATCTAGCAACAGAACTCACTACATGTCACCTGGGGAGTTTGCATCACTCAGCAAGATTCAACCAAACCTGGGACTCAAGACAACCTACAAAGTTATCCCTGCATGGCCCCATGGGAGTCTGACAACAAATCAGAATATATTTCTTATATAGGAACAGGAAGCTTCAAGGCAGGGTCCAAGAGAGAATATAACTCACTCACTCACTCACACTCACTCTCTCTCCTCTCTCTCTCTCTCTCTCTCTCTCTCTCTCTCTCTCTCTCTCTCTCTCTCTCTCTCACACACACACACACACACACACACACACACACATTTGCTCATTTTGCTCAGGACCTCAAACCATGTGGTCCTGTCCACCATTAAACCATCTTTCCAAATAGCATCCATGTTTCCAGTGTCTTTCTCCCCACTTGGAATTGAACCCAGATGGACATTTCTCCAACAGTAGGAAGCATATTTATAATTCCGGGTGGAAAAGAGAGGTCCTTGGTTGCTCTTTGAGTTTGTTTGCTTTCTTGTAGATATCTCATTACCCAAACTAGGTAACAAACTAGGTAACAAACATTTCCTGACATCACTGACAGAGCAAGTCACTATAATATGAACTGAGAGCAAATCCCACTCCTTACTAGCACTGATCATGTTGCTTAGTTTGATAATAAAACATTTGCAAGACAACAACCAAGCTCATAGAGCACCAAAGATATTTTCCATTCAAAAAACATGAGCTTTAGAGATCTGGGCGATTTGGATGTTTGTTTAGAGCTTTGTTCTAATTGTCATTGTAACTTATACATATGTTTAACATATGCTATGGGCAGATATTCATTCATAAACATTATTTTTGTCATCTTTTTTATGTTTACAAATCAATACTGGCAATTATGCTACGGAAGATATATTGGACCATTAGAAGGATTATAAAGAGCTCTATGGACTGATTGAAAAAAGCATCTATTTTATAACAAATATATTTTTAATAAGAGCACAGTACTATATTTTTTATTTTTCCAAAAATCTCTTAATAGAATAGTATGCCAGTTTATGCATAACATGGAGGAAATGAGAAATGCATCTGTCAAAATATGGAAGGCAACAGTAATTTCCTTCCTGCTGATTTACTTGCAGAAACTGTTATTATTAGCTGTTCCAAAAAGCATACTGTATGGATGATACTGAAGTCCAAATAAACAGATAATTTATCTCAAAACTCTGGAAAGATTTCCAGAGTTTTCTGATATATTATATTCATAACAAGGACACTCAGACAAAATCAATATAATCATAAATATTTGCCTTAACTATATAGAGATGTTAAACCATAAAACATTGCTGCCTGTGTGATACTATATCCAGGAATGATCATAAAATAGCAAAATAAGAATTCTTTGTTAGAACCCTTGAGAATCAAATCCAGGTGTAGCAGGATTATACTAAAAAAATATTTTTTCAGTAAATCAGGCTGGGAAGTTAATGATTAAACCTTACAGTACGAACCCATTAAACCAGAGTAATATGACTCAAGATTTACCACCTGGTCTAACTAGACCTTCTAATATTTCAAAGATAAAAAAATTGAAATCATGTATATGCTGGTAAGGTTTACATTTTCACATTATGTATTGCTGCCTGAACAAATTGCAACCCAAGGATTTCTTCTTCTATAGGATATAACCAGACCAGGGGTGAAATGCTCCCGGTGTTCTGTCCCCCTTCCCCACACAGGCAAACACACAACCAGGCACGCCTGCCAAGATTTTATTAAGCAATAAGACTAGAAACCCTTGCAGATAAGAGTTTTGGCAGTAAACTGCAAAATGCCTGCCAAGTCAGTTTTCACTCACAGTAAGCAAGAGAGAGTTTATCCTCAGTCTGGTTCAGTTGCAAAAAGTAATCCACGAAGAAAGAGTTAGCCAAGATCCAATCCAAATATGCACAAGCCATATTTCAGGTAACGTGATATGACTGTCAGGTTTTTAACTTTGACTGTCACAAAGCCTGAAGAGCAATCAAACCCACTTTTATTCCTTGTGGGGTGTGGCTCAGGACTCAGCTCAATCTCTGGCCCTCCCACGCCTCTTTATCCCTCCGACACTGCCTGGGATCAAGCCAGGATTCATCATCCTCGTTCCCTATCCGTTGTTGTTCCGATATGCTTTCCTCCTGGCATATCCCAGGCTATTCATCTTGGCCTTCGAATGGAACCTGAAGCATTGCCAGAGAGGAGGGTCCTGGAGAGGGAGACCTTATCAGTTCCTCCCCATCACCTTCTGAGTCCTCTTCCTCTGTTAGGACAGGGTAGGGAGTCGGGGTCACAACACCTGGTTTGGACCTGATCTGGTGATCCGGTAGCGATTGTGGCAGGTGGTTTGGAAAACCGGTAGTGATGGTGGCACGAGGCTCCACCCACCTGCCCGGGTATCGTTACTTCCTAGTTTTAACCAGGAAGTAATGTGGTTTTTTTACCCTCTGTGCATGTGCAGAAGGTTTTGCAAATGCGCAGAGGGTCTGTGCGTGCATGTGATGCCCGTGTGAGAGAGTGTGAAGTGAGCGCACGTGCGTGACACTTGCACTTCTGAACCGGTAAGGACCGGTAAGGAAGGTAAGTAGATTTCATCCCTGAACCAGGCATGTTGTTTTTATTAAATTGTGCTAAACTATACATTATTTCAAAATACATTCAATGGCATTGTGTACATCAGCAGCTATAGGAACTTAAAATGTCTTTTGATTCCTTCTTTGTAAGAAGGACTAAACTGTGGGAGTATGCTTCAATGTCTAAAATAATTTTGGTTTTTAAGGATAATTCTGATCTAATTTGAATTGGAAACTATTCTAGAATTAAAATCTCACATCTGAAATTGGTTTGATTTCTAAAAATTAGTAATGATTCTCAGAATCAGTTAGCAATGTTAACTATATATATATATAAGCTCAATTGAGATATGTGGATTCTGTCTTGAAAATAGATGTGAAGAATTCATGGAATGGAGTTGGGATGACTGAATGGAACTGAGCGTTTACTGGCTGGATGCCCTTCCTGATGCCTATGTGGAGCTCACAACAGATATTTTATATTTGCACCCTGACAGTTAAATATCTGCCACTATCTGGGATCAAACTCATAGCCTCCTGATTGTAAGGCAAGAATGTGAGAAACATACATACATACATACTGTATTTTTTGGTGTATAAGATGCACTCCCCCCCAAAAAAAAAGTGGGTGGAAATGTCTGTGCATCTTATAGAGTGAATTTTGCCATAGCCCCCACCCTTCAGTCTCTGCAGTGATAGGTGGTGGCAGCGATGGGCGCTGATGGCGACAATGGGCAGTGGCGATCCCTGCAGCCTGGAACAACTGATAGGCGGTATTCCAGGAGGCCAATCCAACTGCCAATCAACTGCTTGTATTAAATCAGACTGTGCTGAAGCTAACCAGGCTGTTTGCTGCAAGGAGGCAAATTGCTGGGAGGCAGAGGAAGATTTTTTTTCTTGTTTTCCTCCCCAAAAGCTGTGTATCTTATAGTCCAAAAAATATGGTACATATATACATACATGCATATATACGTGTGTGTGTGTGTGTGTGAGAGAGAGAGAGAGAGAGAGAGAGAGAGAGAGAGAGAGAGAGAAAGAGAGAGAGAGAGAGAGAGAAAATCTTTATGTATAAGTGAAATTCAGTAAAATTGTAAGCTGCTCAGAGTCACTGGGGTCAGTTGGGCAGCTATGGAAATAAAATAAATTCAATCAAACTAATGAACAAATTAAAAAGTAAAATTGCTTCAATAAAAGACCTTTTGAATGTAATTTATGATTTTTTTTAAAAAAAGAATTGCAAATATCAGAAAGCTTGTATTAATAAAACTATTATATGAAGGTAAACTTTGTTCTGTAAAAATGTGGTTTGTTTTTTTTTATTTGATTTATATGCCGCCCTTCTCCGGAGACTCAGGGCGGCTTACAATGCATTAAGCAATAGCCTTCATACTTTTTTATATTTATACAAAGTCAGCTTTGCCCCCACAAACTGGGTCCTCAATTTACCTATCTTAGAAAGGATGGAAGGCTGAGTCAACCTTGAGCCTGGTGAGATTCGAACTTACAGTAATTGCAGACAGCTGATGTTAATCATAATGCTATCAGTCTGCTGAGTCACCAGGCCCTTTTTAAATGATTGTATCATTTTGAAGATTGCACAACCTTCAAGTAAAAATAGCTCCATATTTACTGCTAGCTATGATCATCCCCAAATGGGTAACAACTGCTTTTGTCCTATTTTGTGCTTCAATCTCCTAAGGGGATCCATTTGTCTGATTCAGTTACCACATTAACTTAAATGTTGGGGATGGATTAGATGGATAGTAGCTAAATACCTACAGTAGATAGAGTTCCATTGGTTAGATAAGCAGTGATATATAGTTGATTAATAAATGAATTAGATAAATATTCCTGCTCTGGAGCTCTGGACAATTAAATTGGAACTAAAACATTTGAAAGGAACAAGTTCAATTTATCTACTCCACTTCAAAGACATGAAAAATCTGACTGGAATTATTGAACTTTGCCTTGAGATCAGGGATATTTGATGGTTTTACAAAAGAAATAATTAATTTGAAGTTCTGCTACAAAAATGCTTAATCCTCCAAAACAAAACCAATCCTCTTATTTAAAAAAAAAAAAAAATAGCCAAAAGCAAAGCAAAGAAAGGAAAGAATATCCGGACTTGGTTTATTTGAATATAGCTAACAGGTTTTCTTCCTAGTTATTCTTTTAAAAATGAGCTGCCTTAGAAACAATCCACCATTTCTGTCTGTATGATTATGTTCATACAGTATAAAACTTCCCAGTACAAATATTTTGATTTTACTTTCTTACCTGTTTATATTTATTATCTTTGTCTGATTGAATATTGATTTATATTGTTTTATATATTTTACTATGTATTTGGCACTTTGTAATTGTAAATACTTCAAGAAGCTCTCGTATAAGAAATAGAATGCAAAAATAAATATAATATAATGCAATA